>JAQMYJ010000015.1:1092538-1119175 GCA_030014305.1 Clarias laeviceps
TTCCCTGTTCAGTCTGGTTCCTCTCAAGGTTTCTTCCTGTTACCATCTCAGGGAGTTTTTCCCTCAGCACCGTCACCTTCGGCTTGTTCATCAGGGACCATCTGATCTATTCTGATTCACACACATTTCATCTCATACACATTTACATAATTTGGATTCTGTAAAGCTGCTTTACAACAATAACATTGTTATATATATCGCTATATAAATAAGACAGAATTGAATTTTAAAGTCTCCCAGACAAACACCAAAAGAACCTTTAAGTATTTTCACAGAGCAGCAGATGAGGAACCTGAAGAGAAGGCACTATAGTTTCTAGAAGTCTTTTAGTGACTTTTTATTCATTTTTATTTATTTCTGTGGCCATGTTGTTGATGTGTGTGTGTTTATCCTGTTCACACATCACACACACATCACAGATTCTTCATAGTTTACACTGCCATGCTGAAAAACAGCTGATCTTAATTACATCACATTTATACACACACACACACACAGTGAAAACAACAACAATGTCTCTTTTTATTTTACCATGTACAAGCGTCTGTATGTATGTTCAGGAATTAATTTAAAAAAAAGCTGTGAACCATCAACTCAGTCATACAGACGACACACACACACACAGCTATTCAGGTGTGTTTGGTCTGTTTTTGTGGATTATATATGGTATGTTATGGTGAGCAGGACACTACAATGGCAGCATTGTTTCCACACACACACACACACACACACACACACTTAGAATATCTTAATTATATTTACACAGTGTGTGTTCCCTCGACTGCAGTGTTTCCTCAGGCTCTGTGAGTTAGAAAATATCTTTCAGCTTTACCTCGGGGTGTTACAGAGCACTGACACTGGAGACTCCTTCCATACTTGTTACATAAGAAATCAATTAGAAAATCAATCAACACCGATCGTTCTCACCAATCAGAATCCAGAATCTAGCAGATGGATGCAGAGTCCCGGTGCTGACTGAAGATTATTTACTGTTCACATGCTAACGTGTAGGAGACTAGCCCATGTAGCAATTAGCCCCGAAAAGACAGAAGGTCATTAGCGAATGAGTGACTGATAGCACTTGTTAGCTCCTGAATGAGTGTGTGCATTTCTCACACCTTCTAAACATTCCTTATCCAAGTGAAGAACTGGACGAGATGAGTCAACACGGCTTCATGTCTGGCTCTCCAGTTACTGTCTGGCTGTAAATGCTAACGCGGCTAACCTGGGAGCGATATCACGACCTTCAGAAAGTATTCAAGATGCCTAAATATACATCAATCAGCCGTAACATTATGAGCATGAACAGGTGAAGTGAATTACACACTCGTCCCTTACCTTGTTATAGTGGAACCTGTATAAGTGAACATTTTGCGTTGGAAGCAGAAAAAAATGGATTAAGTGTTTAAAATTTGAGCGACTTTGACAAGGGCCACATTGTGATGGCTAGAGGACTGGATCAGAGCCTCTCCAAAACTGCAGCTATTGTCAAAAGACCTCCAATGAGGAAGAACCTGCGACAGGATGATGGGTGGCCAAGGCTGACCGATTCATATGAGGCTGGACCATCCGGTCTGATCCAATAGTACCCCTTTTCCACCATGTTGGTTCCAGAGCCGGTGCCCAATTTCGAACCAGTTCTTTGTTTTCAGACGGCCAACGTACCAGCCCTTAGACTGCAAGTCACAATCACACACACACACAGTATTATTTGAGTTACATTAGCTAAAAGACTCTCGACTCCGACGCTGCAGCCGAGTTCTCCAACATCACCGCTGTTCTCCTTCTGTTCTGATTTTTTAAAATCATTTCCGAAGTGCAGCTCTGAAAAAAAAAGAAAAGAAACAAAAAACCTCTGAATCTAATTGAAAAGACTTAAACTGTTTAGCAGAAGGTTCTCAAAAACGTGACCTGGGAATTCAGCTTCTAATAATGGAAGGGAATAAAAACGCTGCTTAAATATGGATTATTATTGGATGTATTTTTAGCTTCTGGAGAGCTGTAGATCCAAAGAGGTTTTCGGACTGGAGATGAATAATATACTGTATGAGGCAGTTTTTTCGTCATCGTGTGTGATCGCGTCTGATCGTCAGGGGATTGATGTCAATTTCGCTTATATTATAAACCCAAAGCTGTGAACATTTCAAGGCTGTAAAAATAGACTTTCATTTTGAACACATCTGAACAGAGGGCAATTAATTACTTTAATCGAGCACTCTGTTATAAGAAACCCTCGTTATGTCATTTCATTTCACAGAGAGAGAGACGGAGAGACGGAGAGAAATGCCTAGCGGTTGTGATGGCTCGAGCTGACCGCAGAATGAGCTCTGTGTTTTTAAAGACGTTCTGATGTACGGTGTATAATTTAACTGCTCCAGTTTGGTTGGCACATGGGATTTTACTCAATTATGAGTGTTTATACCCATAAGGCTCTTCTGTTACATACATCACGGTGCTACCCGCATAACGCGCTCAACTTTTAGCTTCGAGGTCTGCTCACGTCTCTCAGTATTACATATTAAAACCCAGTCGGTGTCACTTTCATGCTGTCTTTTGCACAATTATTACTATTTGCACTGTTGTCATAATTACAATTGCAGATCAAAAGTTTCTCTCACTTCTCAGTTGATCGGTTGATTTCACTATTAGTATTTTTTTATTTTACGGCTTTTTAAAAATTATTATTAATCATGACTTATATACATTTATATATGTTGGTGAGTCAGAAATGAGGCTTCTGTGTCCTCAGTCACTGCTGTGCAGGTGTGAACGATACATCAGTTCATTTGTACCTGGTTTCCCCGAGACATGGATTCATCACTACGAGCCTGAGAGTAAACGGCAGCGTGTGGAACAGAAACATCCTAGAGAAAAAATTCAAAAGTCGACCATCAGCTGGAAAATTAATCAACGCTTACAGTTTTCTGGGATTCTCAAGGGCCAGAAGTATTGGAACATTATCAGGAAAATCTGTGTGTGTGTGTGTGCAATTTGTGTGTGTGTGCAATGTGTGTGTGTGTGTGTGTGCAATGTGTGTGTGATGGTGTGTGTGTGTGTGTGTGTGTGTGCAGTGTGTGTATGCAATGTGTGTGTGATGGTGTGTATGATGTGTATGTCTCGTCACCCACACACACACACACTTTTAGATGCCACTGGTCCGTCTGTGAGGAATTTACAGAGAAACAATTTCACTGAAATCTGACTGTTTAATAAAAACAGCGACCTCCCGTGTATGGAAGCCATTAGGTGAGGTAGATAATAACACTCACCTTAAACCTTCTGCAGATGTTTCAGGGTTCAGAGGAAAAAGGAATTTAGAGAAAGTCGAATCTAAAATTAGGAAAGTATTTAGCAGCGATGCTGTAGATCAGCGCAAACTTTAGAGTTTAGGCTCAAAATTAGACATGAATCAGATTAAGGATATAAAGTGTAATGGGATAAATAACCAGGATACATGGTGTAACAAAACTAACTGTGTAACACCAAAAACAATGTAACAGAATAAAAGGATGTAACAGAATCAACAATGTAACGAGATAAAGGGATAACAGGATGAATAACAGGATGAATAACAGGATGAATAACGTACTGGGATTGACAGTGTGATGTAATAAATGGTCTAATGGGATCAACAGTGTTTTCTCCAAGCAGTTGCTGGCGTTTCTCATTCCATCCAAAAACTCTCTGTCTCTCTGAGGAGCTGCAAGTGAAAGTGAAAGCCCACGTCCTTCTCCTCCTTCACCGAGTCTGTTTATCATTTCACTCGTCCGTCTCTCAGCTCAGCTCAGCTCGGGTCAAAACCTGACTGATGGGGAGAAGAAAATAAAACCTTCTGAAGCATCAACTCCAGCCGTGCCACGTCTCACAACACGTCTCACAACACACGGCTCACGCCACACATCTCATGACACACATCTTGCGACACACACGTCTCATGACACACGTCTCACAGCTGCTGAAGCAGCTAAAGTTTTTATTCACAGGTCGAGTCACATGCCAAATCTAAAAGCAAACAAAAGTGAGATCTGCTGCTTTATAAGAGGTTTATGGGTAACGGAGAAAAATGGAGTGCAATTAGTTGTTCTTTCACACAGCATGTTATTTTTTGTGATGGCATTTGTTCATAAGAAACGAAAGAACCTGGAATGGATGGATGTCGTTTGTCGTTGATTAATTTCTAGTTGCAGACTCGGAGGCCTCCTAATGTGACTTCCCAAAACACACACACACACACACACACACACACACACATAGCTATATCACTAACAACATCATGTGTAGTATGAGAGGCTTGTGATGAATCTGTAACACTTATGTATTAAACCCCAGAGTTCTGCTTCAGTACAGTAATGCAGTACCTCGAGTGTTCTAGAGTGTTTTCCACGTGTCCCTGCGAGTGTGGATGCTGTTATCAGACTGTGGGTTCTCTGACGGTTCCCCTGCGACCGCTCGCACAAACTCTACAGTAAACTGCTATTCTTCAGCGACTTGTTCCTGTCAGCGGCTCGTGAATGGAGAGTAAACGCTGGTGTGGAAACATCGAGGAGCTCTCAGTGAGGGGACACGGGCTCGGCTTCACTCTCTCACTAATCACATTAACACTGTAAACACAATAAACACTGTAAACACAATAAACACTGTAAACACTGTAAACACTGTAAACAATAAAACTGTAAACACAATAAACACAATAAACACTGTAAACACAATAAACACAATAAGCACAATTTACCTTTTTAAATGTCGACAAATTTACCTTTAAATGTAGGATCTTATTATGAATAATGCATTAATGGATCAGACAGCTGAGTCTGATCCATTAATTATATTATTAATGTTTTTAGTTTTATGAGAAAAAAAAACAATAGCTGGCAGTGACGTATTAGTTCACACCTTTTCCTTTTTATTATTCCTTATTATACCTTCTTGTTTTTTTTTATGAATGTTATTATTCTAGGGTGTTAATTACTATATAAATTACAGTATATACAAACTATATAAATGTAATAATTACTAAACCATCAAAAAAACAGAATGAAAGAAAATAAAAATGACATAAAATCAATGTTAATTTGATGAAAATACATACATAAATAAATTAATAAACAAATTAATTCAACTTTACAAAATACAGTATATGATACTATAAATATACTACAAATAAATATATACATTAACTAAGTAAAATTTTTGCTAAGTGAACCTATTTTAAATAAATAAAAATATATAAATTAATTAAATAATGTTTTCCATACAATTTTATATGCACATTATAAATACATACATATAAACTAATAAATTTGTAAATAAACAAGAAATGCCAGTGACTCAATCAATGAAGTTTATTTACAGCCATAATGTGTAACTTTATAAATAAACTATAACTATATGGTATATTTAAATACTGTACATTTAAATTGGGTTCTTTTCTCAGATTTTCCTTTAAATCACTCCTCATTTGGCTTTAGAGCCTCGGTGTGGAATGAAGTGCTGGAGAAACTCCAAAGCCAAACGTGTTTCACCACCTGAGTGAGATTTATAGACGCGGGATTACGGAAAGAGAGAGCTGGAGGGTAGAAGTGTGGAAAAAAGAGGGAGGAAGTCTGGGGCTGATTGCGAAGCCTTCGAGGGTTGGAGTGGAAATCTAGGAAGGAGTAATCGAGTGTGATTAAACATGTCATTTTAAACTAATAAATAATTAATGACTACAAGTGGTCCAAGAACCTTTCTACACCATCTTTAATAAAAATACCACAAAAAAAAATCTAGCCCGCTAACTAAGCGCTAATCAGCTAGCTCACATGCTGTAGGCGGTTAAGCATGCTCGCTCTGATACGTTATTGTTGCTATAGTAACAGTTCACTCACAGGTATGTGTACAGTCATAATAAACAGATTAAACTTGTGGGTATTTGTTAAAGTGTTGAGGGTTTCTGTAAGTAGAAATGATGTGTCTAATAATGAAAGGAGTCTCCAGTGTCAGCACTTTGTCACTCAGAGGTTCAAGTAGAAATTTTTCTTTTAAAGAGATTTGATTTTTCAAATCAAAGAGTTCTTTTGTAGTGGCGGTATAAGTGGTCCTGTTTATGTCCGAATGCGGTTTGGGGCACATAATAATCTGTTCCCCAACCCACATTATTGAGGGACAATAATCCCGGAAGAGCAATAGTTGGAGCCACGCATTTTCAGCTGCAGTGATGCAGATACTGTATCTTTCCAACGTCTTACCTCTTCAAACCTCCATACCGCCCCCTGTTGGTAATTTTTTTTTTTTTAGATTATAATTTTTTCATATTCTGCGCAATACTGTAAATAATGAAAATGGAAAAAGAAGGATGTTCGGATATCTTTCTCTCTCTCTGTCTATCTATAGAGATAGATAAAACTGTAGCATATTTATTAGAAATAAAATAGAAAATTATCTTTTTTTTCAAACAGGGATTGAAAAGGAGCAAGTTTTTCAGCAACTTTTGAGCTCCTAAAGAAAGGGGGAAAGAGAGAGAGATCCTGATTCTCTTGTGTCCACTGAGGGAGGGTTATGCAAATCCGGCAGCCGGCCCCTATTGGGGGAGAACTACTGCTGGAAATCCCAGCTCACACACACTCTTACACACACACACACTCTTATGCACACACAATCTTACACACTCACACACAGCTGACCGAGACATAAAGAGAAAGAACGGCTGCTGAACCCATCATAACACTCTCATCCTGTCTCCTGTACGTACCTGCTGTTCCTTTCCTCCTGAGCAGATCTTCTTCTCACAGTCTAACTGTTTCACTAAAGGACTCTCAGAGGTTTTCAGATGCAGAAAGGATGGTCCTAGAGCAGCAGAGATTTCACCAGGAGCTGTATTCCTCCTGTGTCTGAGGGAGCGTGTGCTTCACTGGAGGATTTATTCAGTAATTCCTTATGACTACAGCACGGCCGATTCTTGTGCCGCAGAACCGCAGAACCACAGAACCCTCCATCTTTCACTCAGTTCTCATCTGAAATATGAAGGGTGCACTTTGCTGCCTCGCTCTGCTGCCTCTTTTACTGGAACTCAATTTGGTGGACTCCAAGGGGACGTTCTATGGAAACCCATACAGATTTAATCTGTACAAGGCCGGAGCCAGACCACATTTTAACCCGGGCAAACCCATGACTCGCCACAAGTAAGTACCGCAACTCTACAGGGGATTCTAAGAAAGAAAGTAGTTCAGTGGAAATCTTGTTTTTTTTTCATGTGTACACATGTCTTTATTTTGGTTCAAGTGTAAATCTTTAGCGTCTGATGTTCACCTAGTTCATTAGTGTTGTCCTAAAACTATATGAAGCTGAAAGGGTTCCTCAGGGGTTCTTTTAATATTTTGTTTTAATTCTGCTCACAACTATCTCTGACATCAAAGCACACTAATATACTGTAAGCAGTAGTGAACACAGAACCTCTAAGAATTCCAAAGGTGAAACTCTAGATGAGTGCAAAAGTGAATTTTTTGCTAACAGTTTAAAACAGGTAACCATCAAAGAACTCTTGAACTTAGAACACACAACAAACCAATTAACCATCCAATGAAACCCAGAGGAATCATTTTGTTAACCATCTAAAACAAAACAAAACAAAACAAAAACTCACAACTTTTAATCAACCCTCATTACCCATATAAAGAGGAGAAGATTTGAATATGTTTCTCTTAAGAGTGTAAAACTGTGAGAACTCTTTCTTTCTAGCATTTTTTATGTATAATGGTCAGTTGTCCAAAAAAAAAATCCATAAATGAACCATTTTAAAGCAGTACAACCAAATATACCATAGAACTAACCACTTTTTTTTTTTTTTCTTTAAGAGAGTAGAACATTCATGCAAGTAGTTCTGAAGAAACCTACTGAAGAACCTTGTGGAGTTCATTAACTGTTCATTATGTTTTTTCTAAGACTGGACAACCTTCAGTAACCTACTTTTCTAGGAGTGTAAAACATTTAACCATTCAAAGCTCCTTCACTGTCCACAATTTTCCAAGTAATGTATGAAAGAACCACCATCATTACACTATCCAAAACCAATTAAACCTAAACACCTGGCCTTTGATTTAGAGACTTAACGACATAACTCTCTTTTTTTTCCACATTTTTTTTTTCTCTCTCTTTTTTTTCCAACTTTATTTGCTTGTTACACCTGCTGGTTCTCCATCATCCACAGGGCAGGAGTTCCCCATTTTTTAAATTAATTTCAGACAGGCTTATAACATCACCTTCAGTCGGTTTATCTCTGCTCTTTTGTGTGGTTTGTTGGTGGATCTTCATTATTTTAGAAAGTTCTCCAGTTTTCAGTGCTGTTTGGGTTTTCACCACACGGCAGGCCACCCTGTGGGCAGATTCATCAGCATTCCACCAATTTGTAATGTCCTTCTCTTTATCTTATTTATTTGTTTTATTCATATCAGACAGTTAGCCATCCAAAATATCCTTAAGGAAAATCCTACTGTATGATACAAGAATGTTTTCCAATAATTTCTTGCAATATAAAAGAGTTGGGTAACCCAAAAGTACTTTTGTTAGACTGGATAAGAGCGTGTGCCAAATGCCTAAATGTAAATCTAAAAGAACCCTCATGAACTCCTTTCAAAAGGTAAATATCCAAAGATCCCTTGAGAAACCTCTGTTTATTAAAAGCATAGGAGAGTTAACCTTAAGGTACCTTCAAGAACCATAAAAGGGTAGTAGAACCACTACATTATAGAATGTTAATCCATTAAAAAGTCTTGAGATACAAATGTTTTCTAAACAGGTAGAATAGCTAACCACACAAAGAACCCTTAAGGAACCATTTCTTCTAAAAATGTGGAGCAGAAAGATCCAAATATCCCTTCACATAAGCCCTTTATTTGTAGTGTAGAAGCATTAAACATCTGTAAGAAATCATTGTTCAGGAGAGCCTTTATAATCAGAAAACCAGAAAAACATAATTTATTTTAGAAATAAATACAAGAACCTTTTCTTTTCCTGAAAAGAAAAAAATAAAACACTCTTAAAGAACAGTTTATCATTTATTTTAAGTGAAAACCCCAAATGTACCCTGAGTGTAAACCCCAAAGAACCCATAAGGAACTCTTTACACCCGTGCTACACAGGACTTTGCAATATGAAGATACACAAGGTTTCCTTGGTGGTTCTTTGGATGGTGTATTTATCTGGAAGCCTCTCTGATAGGAAAACACTGTTGAAAGGTACTTGATGGAATCTCCTGGTCTTAAAGGAGATCGTGAGATCTGTTTTACTCTCGATGTCTAAATGAGATATTTATGTTCCACTGTTTCTCTCCCTGCTCAAGTGCGCTTTTAACAGCACTCCCTCTCAGCGTTCTTGCCAAAGCCTCATTATATCAGGTTCTGTTGATCTTCTGGACCAGTGGTTTATTACTAAGAAGCGGCGTGCTGCCTGCCAGCTCTTCTTACTGTACGTCTTCATTCCACATGTCTCTGATATCAAAGATCGGCTGCCTCGATTTCTGGGACAGAACGAAAGCCAAGCTGTGCTCATGAGTGCGTTGTAGCTTTATTAATAGACTTTTAGTTCAGATGGATTTGTATTTAATCTAAAATGGATATGACCTAACATCTAAGGGATCTTTATTTCTTAAATATGAAATAAGAGTTTATTATGAATTACAGTAAATACCCCCAAAGAAACCCTCTGGATCTCTTTTAAACGGGAAACATTTGGGAAAAAGCACGCTTGGAAAATCTTTTTTTGCTTAAAGTTGTAGGACAGTTAACCTTGAGGACCCTTAAAGAGTCATAACAGTTTAGATGATAAAACCAACGATCAAGCATTTTTCTTAATAAAAGGTGTAGTGCAATAACCCATCAAGTAATTCTTAACGAACCCATGATTTCTAAGAGTATAGAAGAGTTAAACATGAAAAGAACACTAAAGAAACCATTTCTCCTAAAATATGAAACAAACGCATCCAGAAATAAACCTTGTATACTGTAAGTCCATCACAGAGCTATTGACTAAATGCTAGCAAGTCCATCTACTGGTGTGTTCTTATGAGAAGAACCAACATGAAGGACATGCACAGAAACAGGAGCTGTAACTGATCTCCACTGTTCCACCTTTATACTTCCAGTTTTCCAGAAATATAAAAACTACTAGCCCAATTTACACCACTGTGACACCGACCAGGCAGCTGCTAAGGATGCATACTGTCTGCCAATGCTGCTCTTACTCAGATCTGTATTTATATTTGTTTAGATCGCATCTGTTCAATCCAAATAATGCATTCTTATTCGGTTAAATGTCTAATCCTAAAAGTATAGCATGTTCATTGTAAATGCCTGGATGGGAAAACGAAGCTTCCACATTTCTTGAATGTTCTTTCTGAGCCACACATCTGGAAGTATAATGCAATAATGATAAACATTTAAAGATCTTGCAGCAGCTATGACCTTTAGTAGATCTCCAGCTGTTAGCAAAGTCTGGACAATGTCCCTCGTTATGGACGCTCATCTATGATGATGTCTGTTTAAGGGTAAATGATTTAATATTTAAAAGTTACTCTGTATACAGGATGCCCCTGAAGGATACATGCATTTCCTCCTTTCCAGTAGAAGATCAAACAGAACCAGTCATGGTAATTTATAATTTTTTATTATTATAAAGGGTTTCCTATAAGAAAGCTAAGATATTGATAAGGTAGCACTCAAGCCCCTCACAGAACATCCTTTTCTAATAGTATTGAATAGTGTTATGCTAAGTGTGGGTCACGCCCCCCTAGTGGGTCATGAATGTACTGCAGGTGGGCAGCAGGACTCTAATATTTAAAATTTTCTAATTAAGTTTAAAATTAACATTAACTATATGAGATTAAATGTTTACATTAATAACTAATTAAATAAAAATGCTATGACCTTTAAATTGGATGTTATTCTTTATGTCTTTTGTGTGTTGATCAGAATTGTGATTAAAGCTTGTAGATGGTCTGCAAAAGAATTTTGGATTTTGATTTACATTCTTAAATGTGGCATTCTTATGTTTAGGGATGGTTGATATATAGAGCACTTAAACAGTCAAGGAACTTTTAAAGAAGCCTTGGTACTATAAAGTTCCACCTCCAGGCCTTTTATGTGTTTGATTAATCATGGAGTGATGAGGGAACAGGCCACACCTGGTCATGCTTGTCAGAGGTTTGTTTAATTATTTATGAGGCCCACAAAATGAATGCCACACTTGTTAAACCCCTTGAATTAAACCTGAAAGCCTTGACTTTGCTCACATATTGAGTATTTCATTTTAAAGTCAAGGTGGCATACAGAGGCCAAAAACTAAAAAAAAAAAAAAAAAATCCAGTTAGGGGAGGTGTTTCTTCTTATATGATGTCACAATAGGTAAAAAAGTAAAATTGGCTTGTTTAAACCCTGGCCAATATAAAAAATAAAATAAAGTAAAATTCTATTGAAGAATGGAGACCCACTTGAAATGACCAAAAAATGAATTTTGCATAATAGGTGCCCTTTAAGATACCAATTTTAAGAGTGTGTGACCGTTAACCACCATTGACGAGCCATTTTTGTTGCCTATAAGAGCAAGAGTAATCTTATCATCAATAAATAGCTCATCCTTGGTCAGAGTTATGGTAGAACCGCTTCAGAGAATTATTTATTTGGTGGTTTTGGCTTGGGTTCTTTGGTTTTGTCTCTCTGGGGAAATTTAAGATGTTTCCAAGAAACATCTGCTTTGAACGAAACAAACTGCTTTTGAAAGCTTGGACTGTAGTCAGAAACCTAATAATAATTTTGTTAAAAAAATAAGTTTTATGGAACAGATAGAAGCTATTGTAGTAAATAGGATCCACTAGAGGAGCGTCAAACTGTACAGAGAACCTTGAGAAAATTTATTAGTAATAATTGTAGTAATTAGTAACTACCGTTGGATCTGTGGAATTTGTACAGCTATAACTATTGGTGTGACTAAATATACTAATAAGCCCCTAATATAAAAATAGCTCATGTGATAGTGACTCACTTTTGATATGAAGTTCTTTGTTTGGAACCCTCTTCAAAAAAAATCCACTCAGGAGACATGAAAAGTCAAAACACGACAGATTACAGAAATTCATTCCAGAGTCAGTGTTCATCAGCCAGCTCCCAGAGGAAGAGCAGTTACTCTCTAACACATGGCCTTAGCGCTAACGAGCCTCTGGTGGCCGTGACAGCTGTGAGAACGACTAGCTAAGTGCTGTAGCCATGAGAATCGCCTCTAACGCAATCTGCCCCGGTCTAGACTTCGGCTCTGATTGATTGACATGAAAAAACAGCTTTTATTGAGTTAATCGTGATTTGAAATTGTGCAGACGTTTGCAGCAGACCGAGTTGCGCATCTATCATCTCTGCTAATTAGCACTATGTGCCTGAAGGAGTTGGCATGGCGGAAAAATTAAGTTCGTTTTTTTTTTTTTTTTTTTTGAGAGGCACAAAGGGTTAGTGTGTGTGAGGATGTTGGACGGCTGTACCAAGTGCTTCTTGGGCGAGCTAAACCTCTTAGCAGGGTATTATACACTTCCTGTGTGCTGTTAATCAGGACCCGGTGATTAGCATGTCGCTACGCTCAGACACTCTACAGTTCTTAGGAAAGTTACTGTAGCATAAAGGCTCATGTTTTTATCACTAAGCACTTTATCGATCAAGTCTCCAGTGTTCTTTATTTATCAGTTACAACAATTTTCTTCAGTTCTGTTTGTGCTAGTCGCTGTAGCATGTTGCTAGCAATGACGACTTTGTGCTTCATTTATTATTTAGGTTTAGAAGTCTAGATGTTTTAAAACTCAAAACTCTAACACAATTAAAAAAAAAATTCTCATAACAGTTGTGGTCTGATGTTTCTTCAGTTCCTCGTACTTCGAATTCTACCTGTAATTAGATCCTGTTGACTGTTTGACGTGAATATTACCATCTCAGGAAACGTGTGTAGAGACCACACAAAGAACGTGCAGTAGCTTGTATTTAAAACCCGAGCTCAATTTCCTTAAATAGTCAACGTGAACACTGTACATCTAGCACAAGTGTGGTGTTCGTATTGGGCAGTAAGTTAAACCTTTTGGCCACTGCTGCTTCTCATGTGAAAAAGCAAAACAAAAAAAACGTTCACAAGAAACAAGCTACAAACAAATACTATTTTTATTCTCTGAAATCATGATAATCCTCCCCACCCTCTTTCTAATTCTAATCTAACGACTTGCTCGTGATCCGATCCCACCGGTTGATGAAAGAACAGTCACGCTTATGTCTGATGGGTTGAAAATAGAACAGATTTCTCTCTTTAGGAACAATAACATCTCTCTGTTACTCTGTAAGTCCCATTAGAGGCTTACAGCTTTTATACCCTTTATAGCGTTGATCCCACGCTGACCGGGTTAGCATTCAAAAATCGCAGACCGTTAAGACCCAGACTCTATTAAAAACAAATCCTGGTTTAGATAAGTGACTAAAATTGTCCGGGGTTTAATTTACCGTGTCCTTCATCGCATCACGATCAAGATGTAAACATCAGTGCTACGTGTGATTAAAAAAATAAAAAAAACTGTGGAAAGAACCAAGACTAATCTGAGAGAAGTGAAAAAGACGGAAAGGCATCCCGACTATAAAAAACTGAAAGGAATTCTTCTGCTCTCCCAGGAAATTCAGCAGGGTATTGGTGACCGAAAGCTGATCCTGAAAATATTTACAGTGGGAACAGGTTTTCTTTGGGCTTGAAGTGAAGCCAGGGAAAGGTTAGATGTTCATGAGCGGAGAATGAGGTGAGGTTTTATGTCACTGAAGGTTTCCTGCACTCTTCTGACAAGGTTTAAGATCTCAAACTTCACCTCATTACACAGAAACCGTGCAAGGTTTCTCCTCGACTGAATCCACCTGAGGTTTTCTTGCACTTTTTACAGCTGTAAAGCATCACCATCACCATGACCATGACCATCACCTGACACACTCTCGATGTTCTCTGATAAACCAGGAAGGTGTTTCAGCTTGTTTTTTTCTTGCTGTGTGGTCGCACTGGGTATAAATGTCAGCGCAAAAGTTTATTTGTTATCATAACTTCTCACATAGGCGACACTGGCCAGGATCTGAGATCGAGTGAATTATATTCTTTTGGATTTTTTTTTCCCTTGATGGAATCCCAACCCAGCAGCGTCAACCCAATCAGGATTAATCACTGGATTACAGATTTACAGTAGATAGATTTACCAATCTATTTACATTTTATGTCTTTTTTCAGGTAACTCTGATTACCGCTCACATTCATCTTGGCGTTGTTCCATCAACTTAATACAGCGTTCATATTTATTCCCGTTGCATTTATTGAGATTCATGAGATCTTGTATTGATGATGGGAGCGTCAACCTGTTCTGTCAACTTCTCCAGTACATCACAAAGACTCTCACTGGGGTTAAGGTGAGGACTCTGTGGTGTCCAGCTCATGCTCACAGAAACAATCTTTTACATTCTGAGTCCTTTAATATGGCGTGTGCCATCAGGGAAGAAAAACTCCGTCGATTCAATACATCCAGGTCATCAGCTGCCTTCATTTTACTGCCAACAGTAGGTGTAACAATATTATCAGTAAACCAGCCAACGTCTGATCTGTGCAAACATCCAGATTATTTAAGATCATTTTTAAACAATACCTAGTATGTGAAATCAACTTTTTAGTTATGTTTTGAAATTCATACGATTCTCCAGTGTGTGCTGTTCTCTGGTGGGGCGTGGCTCATTTACATAAACACTGAAAGGGCACACTCAAAAGAGGAGTGAAACAGAGGGAGATGGAGGGATGAATAATGCATAATCTGAGGGGTATTTCAGCAGGGGCATTACACACACACACACACACACACACACACGCAGGAGATGGGTTTCCTCCTGGTACTCTGGTTTCCTCCCACATAGGCTGCAGGCCCGCCCCCCTGTAGTGTCCGCCCCAGCACGACCCTGTGTATAGGATAAGTTCTATAAAGAATGAGTGAGACGAGAGACAAATGCACACTCTGTCTGAAGGTCATCCATTTTCTCCAGATGTGCACAGACCCTGCTCATATTCAGCTGTCGCTCTCTTTCACCGGCTTGGCAGATTTCACACATCGCTCGCTGAGAAATCTGATGAAACAAAGCCGTTTGGGTCGGTCTGAGTGTCCTTCCTATTATCAGGAGATCACAAACACATTCCTGATCATGCCATGGATGTCGGTGTTGTTGTGTCTGTTTGTGAAATATGTAAGGAATAAACCACAGTGTGTTGTGCTGTTTTAGTAAAAAAAAAAAAAAAAGCTGTGGTTGAAGTTTCAACTTTCAACTCTCCTTTGAACAGAAAAGCTAATCCGCTAAGATTTGTGAAGAAGAAAAAAAGAATAGATCAAATTTCATAAAATTCAGTTCTTTCAGTAGAGGACGCTCACCTGCACTGTTTAAACATGGGGAGATTAATGCGTGCATTTATACACTACATAAGTACATTAATGTCATATAAACCACTTATATGAGTTTATAGCAGCTATAAACGGTCGTTCCCTCACCAGGCTTTTTTTTTTCTCTAAAAGAAAACAAGCACAAAACCTGCGAGACTCCTTACGTAAATTTTAAATACACATTTTTTCCCTAACAATATTTTTGTAATCTTTAGCGGAGCGTTTGCTGGACATGTCCCTGTGAATGAGCCGTCAGTAGAACGTGTATTAAAATTAGCACAATAAATATAAATCAGATTCGAGAACTCAGCAGTGATAAATACTCTACATCTAATACACGCTTGTTGTTTGTGTTTATTCAAATCCCACCCACACACTAAGACTCTGAGATGATATACGATCCTGGAGCTGCCTTTTCGGTTCAGAAGAAAAGATGCTCTGTTGCAGCGTGGCACGCGTCCACGACCGCTTAGCAAACAACTGCTTCAGGGTTCACCCTAAAATCTTGTCAGGCCAGAGTTAGAGGCAGAACAGCTGTCCTTGGATCCTCCTGATTCTGGCAGGAACACACTCACAGATTGTTTGTCCTTCCTGGTGGCTGGTGGTTGTGCTGCTCCATGCTGAACTGGATTTAAAATGATTGTCCTTCTTCACAAGGACCTGGTCAAAAAAACCCGTGGGACAAAACCCAGGTCAAAGATTCGGTTTTGATTTCATTCCAGAGTTGCATTCTCACGTCACGCATCGATCTCACCTGGCTATGGAGATAAAGAATGGTTTACATTGAGGGCAAAAAAAATGGAAAGTTTCAAATGAAAGGGAAAAACAGTTGCGATTGAGATCTGGCAACAGATCAAAGATATACATTATTGTTTTGTACGACTAAACTGTATCTTATTCATGGAAAATGTTTTCCAAGCTGAGTATCTCTACTGTAAATACTGTAAGTGTTTTCCTGTTACAAAAAGCAGGAAGTCCTTTAGATCTATTAAACCACCATTAGAGACCAACAACAACAGTTCTGTGGATCACTGAATACCAAAGCAGTTAAAAAAAACCATGAAATGCCTCCAAAATCAATCAGATGTTACCTGATAAAGCATTCGGAGCCATTAGGACAATTAGCTTGTGGTCATTATTGAACATTAGAAAACATCAAGGAACCAGAAGGAAGCCATGACGGTTAAGACATTTAATTTACTTGTGCAGTTGACCATGGACATGATGGACATGATGGACATGATGGACATGATGGACATGATGGTCTCTTGGCTTAATGAATAATAAAAATGTATTGATTTATTGGATATAAAATCAGTATTTCTTCTAGTCCACTTTTACACTTTGGCTAAACTTTCACTGAGTCAGCGTTAACGCATCAAGACTCGTTATTCTTTCCTCCTCTCTCTTTCTCTCTTTACAGCCCTATTCAGACCAGATTGGTTTCTCATGCGGAGGTGGATTATTGTCATCTCTCACTCTTTTTTGTTTTACAGGCTAAATAAAAAGATATTTTCATTCAGCCAGATTTACCCTTTATAAAATGAACAGATGACGAAATAAACCTGTGTTTCTTTGTTTCATTTTCTTATATTTTGTTTTGTATGTACAAAAAAATACACTTTTTTACAAATCGTTTTCTTTCAATGTCAATACTGCACTGCAAAAATGAGAAGAAGAAGAAGAAGAAGAATCTAATTGTGATTGTGCAGGTGGGCATTGAGATGTCGTTTTTAACAAATAAATGAAACGTCGTTTAATTTAAATCTTAAAATTCCCATAAAATATTTCTGAATAAATTGTATTTCAATATATAATTATATATTATATACTACTGTATATATTTCTGTAAAAAAAACAAACTAGTAAACTAATAAAACAAATCCATGGGTTTTAAACAATATTTATCGTCAGCCTTTTTATGTTTAATAATCATTATATTTAGTTTGTAATATAATAGAAAATGGTATGTAAATTTGACTATATTCAAGATGTCCTTGCCAAAATGTCCCTTTTTTAATCCTGGATTAAATTTTGTATTTTTTTAGATTATTATACTGTGAACATATTTACAGTCTTTACCTGAACTTAAGCTTCTTTATAATGCTTTTGGACCCTTGTTTAAGGATGGATTGTGTATAAAATTGGCCGGTTGTGTGGGAAAACCCTGCCTCGACCTGTAACAGGCTCACGGACTTGATTCCACTAAAACCCTGAGAGGTGGTGAGTGTGAACCGCTTCAGAGTGTAGACTCTCATTATGAAACCCAAACCCTTTTTACTAAATCCAAGCAAAAAGGCAAAGTTGCATCAGTCTCCTTCTCCGGTCCTGGCAGGATGCCGGTCTTGCGTAGAGCAGCTGTGTAGCTGAACAAATCCTCAAAAGGCTCCAATCTGTTATTTCAGCACCATCTGAGCGCTGATTATTGCCTCCTAATCTCCGAAGCCAACTAACATTTAACAGTTGCTATAGCTGCGCATTGGAGTTTGAACCTGATTAATCTGTTACTGGAAGGGAGGGGAAGACGGAGACATGTGGCAGGACTGGACAGGCTGAAATGGCCACAGATATGATGTGTGACAGATGTGTGGCTTGATGCCTCTTATTTAGCAATAACCATGACATGTACCGGAGTCCCTCAGGATATGTTCCCTTTCTCTTTCAGTGTTACTGTAGAATTTAAAGGAAGTTGCAAAAATTTCCAAGAAAAGCGATGGTAGAAGTGGCCAAGAAATTTAAATTCCCATCTCCTGATGTTTTTCTCTTTCAGAAACCACTGTGCCTACATTGTCCAGAAGAACATCACCTGTAACGTGCAGGATGGGATGGCCACCTACGTCAAGCCAGAGTACACCACCAAGTGCATCTGGGGGCAGAAGTGTCCTGTCGTCATGTAAGAATATCATGATTTACTGCTTTCATGCCACTTTGGCTTTTTATAATAGTGTTATGGTAAATATTAAAAGATTCATCAAAGCGGGTAAAGCTACTCATACTGTACTGTAGGACCGTGTGAAGTACTGCCCTCTAGTGGTGGTTAAAAACAACAATAAAAGCTTAAAGGTTTAGTTTTGTGATGAATGATCCTTAACATACAGTACAGACAGGATTCACTAATTATAATAAATCCAAGCAGGATAGTTTGTTTCATTCTAATTTGAAAACCTGATTAGTTTATCCTGATTGAGAATTCAATCTTCAAACTTTTCAAATAAATTTAGCATGACACTGATAATCCATGATGTCCTTGTTTCCCATAATCTACCCATCTATACTTTAAATTTTAATGTGAATATAGTGTTTCTTTAATTTGAAATAAGGAACACAGCTGAACCTTAGGGATGTTATTTTTTGTTTTATTTTCAATTAGCGTAGAATACATTAAAAATACACTTTTAAAAAGTACCTATATTTTAAAAAGTTACAAAGTTGTAGGACGGTTTAACACCCTGTATTTTTATATTCTTTACATAATTCCGCAAAGACAAATCTATATGTATTCCTATTTAGACATGAGGTCAGTACGTTGTTGTCATTCCAAAAGAAGGTGGTTAATGCTAACACCAATGCTAGGTGTTATTTAAACGCATACTGATGCATCCACCTGGCCAATTAGCACAAAATTTAATGAAGGTTAGGAAAAGTTATTGCCGATCATATAAATTGCTGTAAATATCTGGTTACAACAGAGTCATTGATTGATGAATCTGGATGTTTTGCAAGTGGATCACAAACCAAGCATGCTAGCCAGTCTAACCTGTTTGATGCTAGCAGTAAATTCTAGATATGGAGAATTTCTGGTGCAATCCTGCTGACCACAGCTGACCGAGATGTGGCGAGAGATGATGCTTATGAGGTTTCAAAAGTCTAAATAAGTGAAGCCTCAGCTGAGCTGATATTGATGTATGTTCAAAGGTATCGGACATTCTTCAAACCTACCTACAAGGTTGGCTACAAAACAGTGACGGAGCTGGAATGGCGCTGCTGTCCAGGCTACTCTGGAGAAAACTGCGTAGATGGTCCTACATCTGGCCCAGACTCCGTCATGCCACCATTCAAGGGCTCCTTTCTAGGACCCAGACCTGGGGTGAATGGTTTCCCACGGGGTCACAAAAAGATACCAACCCATGGGTCAGGACTGGAGCCAGGCAGGCCTCTTTCCCCTGGGGGTTATCATGAAACTCTACCAACTGTAGATGTGCCTTCAGCAGGTACCTACTGTATATACATTACATAAAACAAGCCACTTCCCAGACAATAGTTCAATTAACGTTTATTCTTAATGCCTTGCCTTCAGGTCCAATAACGGGTGTCTCTGGAGAGCGTCTAGACCGTATGGAGGAGGATCTAAGGAGGCTTTCACAAGGTTTGGATACTCTGAATGGTTTGATTTCTGGCATGGAGGATCGTCTCCGTGTGTCGCTTCGTGAGCATACTGTCAAGATGGTGAACACCCTGCTAGGTGGGGCCCCACGCCAGCCAGACTCTACAGTGGGCTTTGGTGTCATCTCTGAGGGCTTGCCAGACACCGTAGGAGGCAGAGATGGGTTCCCAGCCCTTGGTGAGCTGGTGGGAAGGGTAACAGAGGTCAAGGATGAGTTGAGGACCAAGGGTCACATGCTGGATGAAATTCATGGCATGGTAATAGGCCACGATGGGCAGCTGAAGAGGCTGATGGAGGTGCCACCTGGGGGTATTCCGAAGTTAGTTGAGAAGCTGCTGGATGAAAGATTGGCTGGTGTCAGGACTCAGATCCTGGATGGTTTTGAAAGAAGGCTGAGTGGCCTGGAAACCGACTGCAATGAGAAGATCGGACAGGTGAGTCATAATGTTAGAGATTGCATTTTAGGTTTTTGGACAGTTTCTTGACTGTTTTTGAGTTGTCTAGTGATCACCTGATGTAGCCTAGTGTAAACATTTCCTGAACATGGTCTGATGATCTCACTCCCAATGTAAGGGTTTTACAATATTTACACGGCAACAATGTGTAGGAGTAGAGGATTTCCATCTTCTCTCTGGGCCCTACTTCCTTTGTCCATCTTCAGTAAGTGGTTTCTCCTGGTCAGGGCTCAGAATTGCCATGGATTTAATGCCAAATTGGGTTAGTTTTGGAACAAGGCTGGACAAACAAGTCATTTGGTGGAATTTGGGCTGTTAATATCATATTTTAAAACAATTTATACAAATAAAATTTACTTCCTTTTCCAATAATGTTTGGTTACAATATATACAGGTATATATTAAATTGTGAAGATCAGTATTTTGACGGTGCTATTAGAAAACCCAAACTCAGTCATCGTTTTTTTGCAGCTGAGTCACCCTTTGTTGCGTCCTGTCCACAGGTTCAAAAGACTTGCCATAAAGAATATCTGAACGGTCAGGAGCAGTTCCAGCAGTCCTTGGATGGCCGTGAGACAGGTCTGAGGAAGGATCTGGGTGATCTTCAGGCTCGGATCCAGGGTCTGACGGTGACCCCAGGCTGCTGTGATCAGATTAACAATCTCTCCCGCCGAACCCTGCTTCTGGAGGAGTCCGTTAAGGGCCTGACAGAGTCTCAGAGGCAACTCCAGACGACACTGAGTGAGCAGACAATCCACTTGGAGACAATGTTGGATACTCGCTTGATAGATATCGAAGGCCGCATGAACATCACAGAGCATGGCAAGGCAGAGTTAGATGTCCTGGATGGAGGAATGGGTTCTCTGGATGGATTTAAAACGCATCTGGAGGACAAATTGAAAAGCCTGGAGGAGCGTCTTTTTGTTGCTGTGGAGGAGCTGAGTAACGCCACGTCTCCGGCACTATTGGAAGGCCAGGTGGTACCAGCATTAGGTACAGAGATTGAGAATGTCCGCAGACGTATGGAGGCTGGTCTGGATGGTGTCCAGAAGCAATTAAGTGATCTTGAGCTTCTTTGCACTTCGGCTTGCTCTCCAGCGTCCAGTCCGGATGCAGCACTCATCCAAACTGAGATTGAAGATTGCAAAGAGATGGAAAAGAAGATCTCAGAGCGTCTGGACACACACACAGATCAGTTGGACCGTCTAAATGGTACGTTGCAAGGACTGCTGTTTCGAATTGCTCAAGAGGAACAAGAGGGCTCAGTACAGGGTGAGATCACCCTCCTCAAGATCAATGTCAACTCTGTAAACCGCACCCTAAAGGGTTTGAGAGATTCCGTTCACCTGTTCAAGCATGAGATGAATCATGTTAACTCGACATGGCAGGAAAGACAGCAGCAGTTGTCCACGCAAGTGCACGGCATAGCCGAGCTTGTGGGCCAGCAGGAGGTGCTGCTTGGGGCCGGGGAGCGCCGATTGATACATCTGAAAGGTGAGCTGCAGGGATTGAGGCGGAGGCTGTCAGGGGAACTGCAGGGCTGTCGGGGCACCGCTCTGGACGCCCATCGTGAGGTCATGGGAGTGGAGAGCCGTGTAACCCACGTCGAAGGCCAGTGTAGCAGCCTGGGAGAGCTTGCTGATCAGCTGGAGAGGATTCGCGCAGAACTCGAGAGCCATTCAGACAGCTACTTGGCACAGGTCAATGGCACCCTGTCTAGCCACACCCAGCAGCTGGCACAGCTCCAAAATGGACTCCAGGAGTGCGTGAACAAGACGGTCCAGTAGCCACCACCTGGATACACGGACAATTCAAGACCTGATTGTACAAATTGAGATATTTCTTTTTCTGGTTTTATCAATGGGGCATTGTTTTCCTACTTCTTGCGTCTAGACTTTACTCTTTATTTTTCATCTTTATATGTTATATTTTATTATGATTCTAACCAGTGTGTTAACTTATATAAAGAAAAGAATTCGTTTATCAGTTTAGCCCAGCAATTCCACCTTCCCTAAACCCCTAATTTGCACAGTTTTCCCTGCTGTAGCACATACAGTAGAATTCAACTCATCTGCTAATCACTAGCAAAAGCTTTATAAACTGAAGATGAACAAAATCTCTGAACTTTGGAATTTTGGGATCTTTAAATAAGGAAAATGTCTGATTTATAAGCTGCTCTGTTATTTTATCATCTTGTTTCTTTCATTCATGTCTATTTTAAAATAAATGTGTGTCAACATTATGGTGCTAAACTTAAAGTGTGAAAGTATTTGTATGTGAAATATATGTCTTCTTATTACATCATTTTTTTCTATGAGATTATAATTTTTTATGATTAAAGGTTTGTGTTGAGAATAAAATGAGAACTGGGTGTGGTTGCAGCATGGCTTGGCTACTCACATATAAATAGTGGACTGTCTTCCCAATATTAACCACTAGAGGGCAGCAATAACACTAATAAAGAAATACCATTTAGGACTCTAAGTTTATCTTTCTTTTTTGTCTCCTATCAAAACCCGTTTCCAGAAGATAGAATTATTTTAAAATACACAATGTTTATATACGTTTTTTCAGCAGCATTATGGCTTTCTCAAAATCTTGAGATATTTTAAAGTTTTGAACCTATAAGCTAGAATTTTTACATAATTTGATCTTGGAATTTTTAAATGTTACAATTTTTAGATTAAAAAAATCAGAAGAGTTACGATATGTAAACATTAACATAAATCAGAATTTTAAGAAGTCATAATTATGAGATAACGTCAAATTTTAAGCTATGTCTAAATTTTGAGACAAGTCCGAATTTTAAAAACGTGGTAATTAAAAATCAGTCTATATAAGAAGACTTTAATAAATGGGATTAAAATGTCAATGTTTCTGTCTTGAACAGACAGGAACTTAGAACTGAATTTGAAATCCAAATATTTCTTCAGTCCCTGATTCCTCCGAACTGATCCAGCAGCTGATGAACTGCTCTTTCAACCCCACAGTGAAAATACAACCCTGTAAAAGGAAGGATTTAGGAAAGTAACATCACTGTTAGACAATCATACAGTACATGTGCTTTACTAAACAAGGTTTTTTTAAAAAAAATAAAAACACTTTAAGAAGAACAATTTTTGTTGTTGTTTTTTTTTTACAAAGAAGTCTTAAGGATTGAGGTGAATAAAATTATCTTCCTATGAATCTGTAAATATGAATAACACTTCTGATCTCCAATCAGTTTCAGATTAGCATAAAATAAAATAAAAAAATCCATATATATGTGTTTTTTAAATTATAATTATAGTCCTAAAACCTTGAAGGAATAATTGATTAAATTATTTATTGTGATTATTTTGTGTGGCAATTCATGCATCACAACACTGACTCCAAAATCGATATTTAAAAAAATAATAATTTCTATTTATACATATTTGCATTTGAGGTGGTAATAAACAGCTGCTCCTCTGTAATCCTACAGATTGTTCACACATTTGCAGGCAGCACAGCAACCCATGTGGTACGAGTGAATTATTCGCCAAGTTTTTATTTTTTATTTTTTTATTGTAAGAACAGCTAAATAAGTAGCTAAATAATATTGATTTAAAATATTTATAAAATTGTGATACCTAAAATAATATTGTAACACCGTGTGAAACCCAACAGTGGATTTGGGTTTGCTTTAGATTGCTGCTTTAAATGTATGTTTCTTTTACTCATTTGCATTCAGTCCTTGATTTACAATTCAAGTTGTAGATTTTATTGTTTTAATGTATTTCTGGTTTTTATTTACAGAATTATTTTTATGGTTTACAATTTTTGGTTTTATGGTCATAATTTAGATAATACATTTGCAGATTTCTTCTTTGTCTATAATTACAAATTTTACTTTTTTTTTTTTTTTTTCATTCTGCTGACTTGGCACCACAGGTTTTAGTTCTTGTTAATCTTACAACATGTATCTCTTTAACAAACGAACAAAAAAATGCACATCAAAAATGTGGGTGTGTATGTGTGTGCATGTGCAGCTGGGCGTGTATGTGTTCATTTTCATGCTTAAGAATACAAATCATTTATATAAAGCATGTGCAGTATGTCAGTAAACTGAGAGTCTACTGTATGGGGCTTTTTATGGATTTTTTTTTTTTTTCGTGATAAAGGTCAATGCCTTCAGTGTGATGTTTTCATGAGCTCTACTTAGTGAGGCTAAGAACCCAGAGAAGAGCTCCTGGGCACATGGTGACTTAGATTAGATTAGATTAGATAAAATAAGTTATGGATGGATGGATGGATGGATGGATAGATAGATTTATTCATCCCAAATGGAAGTTGTTAAGGTACAGCAGCCAGTTTGCAGACTATATAACAACTCACAGCAATAAAGTGTACAAGAATATTAAGGCTGGGTTAAACCTAAAAATCACAATGAGAAAGAGGGTAAAGTTATTTTAAAAAAAAAACTAGTTGCAGCTGGGAATCTGAAAATTGCACATTAAGATGCATTAATGAGTTAAAACTCTTTAAGCATTTAAACATTTTTGTAAATCGGTCAATTTCCAAATAACATTTGGATTTTAGACCTTTCTGATGCTAGATTTTGAAATGATAGATTGTTGTTTTCTCATAACTGAGACACAAGACAGGAACGATCTATAATTTTCTGTAACATTTAGAATTTTTCATGCTAATGTAACGTTCAGCAAAATGAGCGTCCTTCAGATTTCAAAAGGTTACATACCATATGTAAAATCAGCAAAAGGACTTGAGGAAAACGGTGAGTTTTACCATCTTAACAGATATGAAATGATATATAAACATTCCACTTGTTCACAAAAAAAAAGTTCATTTCTTTTCTGAATGAAACTTCAGTCTTTGGTGTTTGTTCCAGGTTCTGATATCTGATGCAAATGTTGTTTGTGTTTATTAACCTGATCCCAATACTGATCACTGGATCGGTTCCATCTCTAACTGTCAGATTAATTACGTCACCTCATAATGAAAATTTTAATAGAAACGTCACAAAACACCTCAGAGACGCCGAATTCATCTCGTCAGTATTTTCTATCATGATCTTCCCAACAATGAAATTCTGTCTTGTGACTAATATTTTGTGTCTGATGAAGAAGATGATAACGGTCAGGTTCCAAGGCGGGTCACGTCAAAAGATCCTCCTCCATTCCGTACATTTGTTAAACTCCAAAAACGATCTGAAGGTCTACCACATCTAGAATTGAACTCGTTAACAGATTAATGGGGGATAAAAATGTGTTGATCACTATTTCTTATTTAAAAAGAAAAAGATTGCTGTCCATTCAATTTACTGTATAATTAAAAATGCACCCAGTCAGATCAGGTTAGGAGCTTTGCACGTTTACGGCCCCTCCCCCGACTGACCTAGTTTAAGTAATTTACTTCTATAAGATCATTTCATTGTGTAATTTGGGATAAAGTTCGCTGTTTAAAGGACTCCGCCCAGATGTTTAAAATGACAGATGAATTACTGTACAACAAGTTTCTGCTTGCTTACAGATTACAGTGTAGCAGGGATTTATCAACACACACACACACACACACACACAGGTGTGTACAGGCGTGTTCATATAGAAACTGAGCCACTATACAACACACTCTCGTGGCTAATCCTGTAAAAACAACATGCAACCAAAAAAAACCAGACACCAAACTGTGCGGTTGAGTAGTTTAAAACCTAAATAAATACTTCTACGCCATTTAATGTTTTAATGTTTAATAAAACTTTCCATATCCTGATTAAATCTCCAGGACTTATAAATATTTAAAAATCTCTTTTTATCATTGCTAATTACGTACTATTATAAGAAATGTACTTAACAGCAGAAAAAGCTCTCACATTTATATGAGTGAGAGAAATCAATGTAAAGTTAGACAGCGTAGCATGTGGGTTCTCCGCTACCCCGAGGTAAAGACTCCTATGCTAGCACAGTAGCTAGCTGCAATTAAACTATCTCGCTTTTGGTGCAAGTTAACCGGTGGTGTCAAAAGTATTCACATTCATTACTTGAGTAGAAGTATACAGTAGATAGGGTTTAAAAAGACTTCTTTAGAAGTATCAACTCAAGCTTTTTACCCAAGTAAAAGTGTAAAAGTACTGGTTTCAAAAAGTATAAAAGTAAAAGTAACGTAAGGGGGGAAAAAAGCATTAAGGATAAAAGCTTAGGCGGTGCCACGGGCCGATATACTGCACTAACACCTCATAAAAAAAAGAAAAATGTGTTGTTTTTTTGTTGTATTTTTTAACGGCCATAGTGATTTGGGATTCTGTATATGGCAATTGAAAAAGAATGCATTTTAGTACAATGCAAATACATTAAAGAACCGTATATGTGAACTACTGA
>JAQMYJ010000015.1:1185712-1201534 GCA_030014305.1 Clarias laeviceps
TTAATTATTTTTATGTATTTATTTTTTGGGCTGTGGAACGAATAATTTGAGTTTCCATTATTTCTTATGGGAAATTTTAATTTGGTTTACAAGTGTTTTGGAATACGAGCTGAATAATCCACGGTTCCTCTGTACTATGGACTCAAAGCCACATGTACAATCCTCACGATTAGTTTTAAAGACACACCCACTAAGAGCTGCACTTATTTCCATTAATGGACTCAAAACCACACCTACTATCCTCCCTAATGCTTCCACTTCGAGACCCTATGTGTATCTTAAAATACCAATGTTATTGTGGTGATCTCTCTCTCTCTCTCTCTCTCTCTCTCTCTCTCTCTCTTTCACGCTGCAGTTTTGCATTTGGTTCTCTGATCTCAGCCGTGGATCCTGTAGCCACCATCGTTATCTTCAACGCTCTGAACGTAGATCCGGTCCTGAACATGCTGGTGTTCGGCGAGAGCATTCTCAATGACGCCGTGTCCATCGTGCTCACCAAGTAGGTGATCGTCTGAACATCTGGAACATTCCAGCTTTCTCTCAACATGATGGGGAGCTTCTCATATACAGTATTAGCAGGCTGTCCCTCAAAAAAGTGGATGGGAAGTAAACAGGAAGTAGTTAATAAAAGCCTCAAAAAGGTCAATTTCTTAATAAAAAAAAATAAAATTGTATCGGCCTCATGAGAAAAAGAACAAAATCACACACCGTATGAACCCGTAAAGATTATTTAGAGCGATCGGGCACCGCCCATGTTTTCAGCCGCATCGGATACAGAGACGGAATTAAGGAACGCAGCCGTTCCCGAGAACCGTCTGTCTATGTAAATATATTCATATAGTCCCGTGTTTTTCCCTGTAGCTGGCACTGAAGCGATTTATATCTTACCTGCGTGTGGCTCTAGTTATTACAGAAACGGCTCCATTGTTTAATTGTAAAAGTTTGTACACCCTAATGCAACATAGTTGAAAGCCATGAAGAAGCAACTAAAACGTAAACCCGTGTATGTAAACATATTTTGCTTTTTGCAATTTTTGCTCACACAAATTGCTTTTGGAGAGCTTATTAAAAAGAATTTGCTAAAAGTATATAAACTAAACTAAAATAAAAAAATCCCTGGAAAAAAAGGGTTTCATATACTTTGTTCACCAAGAATCCCTGGGGCACAAACTCCTGCACTTAACTGTAGAATGAAAGTTTTTATTTTGATATGTACTAGTATACTAGCAGCACTTTATTTATTTACTTAGATTACTTTACTAACTTTGTTCTTTATTAATCAACTTTATTTTCTTACTTTATTTAGATATTTTACACTTTATTTGCTTTAATTACTCCTAAAAATTTACTTTTCTTATTTAGTTATTTAATTTGTTACTTAAACTTACTTAACTAGCTTTACTTTTTGTTCACTACCGCAACTTGAAACTAAGTCCTTTATTTATCTACTTCCCTTTGTTTCACTTGTTGTTCTTATTTTACTTTTTTTCTAGTAACCTTTCAGTATTCATTTAATTACTTTATTTATTCATCTGTTTACTTACATTTTTTTTAGTTACTTACTTTACTACCTTTAAATTCTTTATTCATTTGTTTGTTTTGATTTTCTTAATTATATAATTTGCTGGTTTTACTCTGTGTATTTGGCTTAGTTACTTAAACCTGACCTTACTGAAGTTATGGTTAATAATAGTTTACTTATTTTACTTATTGTTCTTGCACTGCTTATTTATTTACTCAAACTTTTTTTTTCTGTGTATTTTCTTTACTTACACTTACAGTATTTCATTTATTTACATAACTTTACATCTATTAATCTACTTTACATACTAATTTACTTACTTTTGTAACTTTACTTTCCTACTCCACTTAAATTTTCTTAACTTTATGGCCCTTACTAACTTTATTTTATTTATTTATTTACTCAACTTGGTTACCTTATTTATTTTAATTACATTATTTGCATTTTACCTA
Source organism: Clarias laeviceps (assembly GCA_030014305.1). NCBI lineage: Eukaryota > Metazoa > Chordata > Actinopteri > Siluriformes > Clariidae > Clarias > Clarias laeviceps. Next base: position 1,187,687 of record JAQMYJ010000015.1, read on the forward strand.
CATTTTTTATTTTATATAACTTCGCATTAATAAGTTATCTGATTTACCCAACTAATTTTTTTTTACTCAAAAAACATAACAGTAAATTATATATCAGGAATAAGTTAATAATAAATGAAGATGTGAAAGAGTTGCACTAACAGACATGTGATTATATCTGGTCTGAGATCAACAGTGATATCGTAAAGCCGAAAGCCTGTCGTGTGCCATAAGAAGCCGAAAACAATTCGTGTGTCAGGTTACGGTTCGGTGTCGGATAACCGATGATGTCATAACTAATGACCCACATGGTGAGATAAGAACTTGAGCGTGGTTTGTAAGCTTTCTCAGTCTTATTCTCTTTATGGTGTCCTGGTTAGATGTTTTATTTCAAGTGAGTGAATCGGGTATCGGCGGCGCACAGTGTGTTGAGAAAACGCAGATAAATAATTAAGGTGTGTTTTAGCCAGCGTGTGACAGAAGGGTGGGCGTCGGCTGTTACCCCGGCACACACTCACACTGGTACAGAAGAGATTATATTCACTGATCAACGTGTGTAATGCAGCATTGTCGCCCCCTGCAGAACATCTACAGCACTGCTAGAGTGTGTGTGTGTGTGTGTGTGTGTGTGTGTCAGAGTGTTTGTGTTTAGTGTAGAGCTGCATTTATTAAAAAAATATTAAAAACAAAGCAAATCAGACAAAAGTTGATGTGAAGATTAACAAAAAGTTGTTAATCTTCACATCAACACTCAGTTTAACACTCAGTTCTTACAAATTATGAAGTTAATAATTCTGTTCACATTTCCTACAACATTAGTGATAAACATGCATTTGACCAAAACCTTTACTTGTTTTTGTTAATGTTTTTGCATTTTTCCGTTCCTGTAGTACAGCAGAGGGCTTCACCGGCTCAGACGCCTCGTCTGTAACGGGATGGCAGACGTTCCTGCAGGCGCTCGGTTACTTCCTGAAGATGTTCTTCGGCTCGGCCGCCCTCGGCACGTTGACGGGCCTCATCTCGGCCCTCGTATCCTTCTGTACTTGGGGTTTTGTGAGTGTGTGCGCACTTGTGGTTTGTTTGAGCGCATTAGTTATTTATTTATTCTTTTTTTACTGAATGTGTTTATTTTCTGTGAATATTTACATATCCATCTTTTTAATTATTTATTTACGTTAAAAAAATTTTTTCCTTACATTATTTTCTAACACCCTACTGTTATTTATACATATTTATTTATACTGTTATTTGAACATGTTTCTCTTGGTAATAAGAATTAAACACACTTGTTTCTTTGTCATTCATATTATTCTATGCTGTAAGGAATAATAAAAGAAAGAACATTGGAATATTTTGTATAAAAGCTGCTTTACATCTTTTTTTTAATATATTCAGAACAGATTCACAGCCGTTTTTTGAGATTGTGTGTCAGATTTGTACAAGCTGTGAGTTAAGTTGCGAGCCTTAGCCGTGTGTGTGTCAAGTCTCTGAAACACTTCGACCTGAGGAAGACGCCGTCTCTGGAGTTCGGCATGATGATCATCTTCGCCTATCTCCCGTACGGTCTCGCTGAAGGCATCAAACTGTCTGGTGAGATTCGGTTCAACCGCATTCTTCTGTCTCGCACGCACTTCAGTCTCATGTCACGTTAGCAGGGCCTGAGAGGGCGTGGCATGGTGTGGTGTGGTGTGGTGTGGTGGGGTGACATGGGGAACGTATTAACACAGTCTGTATAGTAAAAAACATGTAACGTCATTGTCTCTCTGCTGTGTGTGGGTGGAGAGGGGGGGTTGGGGTTTACAATGACACTGAGCTTCAGCCTGTTCCATCTGTGTGTCTTGTTTCAACACACACACACAGAAACAGGATATTATAGAAACATTGGTATCCACGGGATACCAGTTAAGTCTTGTATTTGGCATGTAGAGGTTGTACAGGATACTTTATGATGTCATTACGGTGACGTGTTCAGACATGGACTTTGAAGCCTAAGAATAAGAGACACTTAAGTGGTAGTTTGTATTGGCTGCTGGTAAGCGGCTTCTTGCTTCTTGCCATATATGTGTGTGTGTGTGTGTGTGTGTGTGTGTGTTTATGCATCTATCCAAGTAAAAAAAGGCATAAGTGAAAGAGGCGTGGCCTGAGTATTTGTCAGTCCCATTGGGGGTGTGGCCTCAAGAGAGCCTTAACTATAAACGATGTCATTACAATTATATTAAATCCTGAATTCATGCTACACATAAATAATATTATAACTCTCTCTCTGTCTGTCTGTCTGTCTGTCTGTCTGTCTGTAGGTATAATGGCCATCCTGTTTTCGGGTATCGTCATGTCCCACTACACACATCATAACCTGTCTCCTGTAACACAGATCCTCATGCAGCAGACGCTCCGCACTGTCGCCTTCATGTGTGGTCAGTCACGTCCTTCAAACGACCCTCACCTCGTGCCTTATCTATAGAAGAAACGTCAAACTATTTATTAATGGAATTAAATTTAATGTAAAAAATAAAAAAAAATTTCAGGGCCTCCGAGTGGCGCAGTGGTAAAGTTCTCGCCCTATCACCTGGAGATCGCTGGTTCGATTCCCGGGTGATGCTGTAACCTCTCGCAGCCGGAGAGAGCTGATTGGCCGAGCCTCTCTCAGAGGGGAGGGGCGAGAGGTACTTAGTGCTCCCACATTAATCACGGCACTAGAGAGCAGAATTAGCAGAATTAGGCACTACGGCCAATCAGCCCCAATGGTACATGAGCAAGCAGTTCAAAAATATGGAGGAATCATGTGATAGTCTTCTGGCCTCCCGACTGAGTGATTGTAGTAGCCTTCATGTGGAGCCCCCTAGTGACGGCGAGGAATTGGACATGATAAATTAGGGAGAAAATCTCAGGTAAAATGAATATATTTTACAGCAGAACCTCAGCATACGTTCTTAAGGTGAAATTTCATATTGTGAAACGCGTCGTTCCAGAGGAAATAATGTAAATGCAGATAATCCGTTCCAGCCACCCAAAAATATTACCAATTTCCAACACTATAATCATATTTTTGCATATAAAAACAATCAAAAGAAAAGACATCTAAATGAAGTAAAATATGAAATAGACGTTAAACCTCACTTAACCTTAATTTATGATTCACAAACCAAACTGAATGCGGCTCCCTTTTCTTCCTGCATTCTTGGGACCCACGATGTTACTTCTTCACTAAATCTTCAAATTCAAATTTCTTCACTTGGCTTTTCTCTACTTTCCACTTTTGCAGCCCGGCTCTCTCAGTTCTTAAGGTTGAGGCGTCTGTATGCCGAGGTAGCACTGTATGTTTATATAATTACATAATTCATTCGTTATATTTAAGCATCACTTTAAACTGTAATAAATGTGATATGTGATGATTCTGAAATAAGTGCTCAAATAATTAATTTACATATTTTGATAACATGCTACATTCTGTTTAGAGATATTTAAAAAATATATATATTCAGATGATCTTAGTTTTTTCACCTTTTAAGATGCATAAAATAAGGGGCATGAATCCTTTTTATGAGTTTAATATTTGATATAAGCACAGTACCGATATATAAATGGTTTATTTTTGCTTTGAAATGTGTATGACTTGTGGCAGCGCACGAATCCAGTAAAGTATTGCTAATTATTAAATTCTGCTAATTTACACACGCTATGTAAAAATCAGGTGAACTCGACACTTTATATCACGTCTTGGCAGAAGTTTTGGGTGATTTTGTAATTGTTTACAAATTTGTTTTAACGAAATTGACATTTTTAGTATTATTTAAACATTCATTAAAATTTATTGTGATATTCATATAAACATTTATGGTGATTCTTTATAGCAAAATATAAGCCAAGTGCTTGTTTAATATACAGATTTTTTTTTTCAAAAGAAAAAAAAGATTATCATTTTATTTATTAATCTTTTTTTTATTTAAGTATGATTTAATAAAAATGATTAATATTATTTTAATATGATTTAAATAAGATTTCTGTTTTTGTTTTGGATATTAAACTCTTTTCTTCTTTCCTTTGTGTCTCTTCCACAGAAACCTGTGTGTTTGCCTTCCTGGGTCTCTCCATTTTCAGTTTCCCCCACAAGTTCGAGTTTTCTTTTGTTATCTGGTGTATCGTGAGTAATCACTGCCTTACTGAACCTCCGGCTACAAAACCTCACTGCACTCATCACACTGCAAGAAGAAAAAAAAAACTTTTAATTTAACGTATGTCAAAGCATGAAGGAAACAACAAAAATACTAAGAAACTGATACAGTATTATCATGATACCTGAAGCTGATTCAATTTGTATTGCGCTTGTTTAAAGTAGCACAATTTTATAAATATCCTAATTCTTTATGATGTTTTTTTTTTTTTAAACAATTTGAAAACCTTAAGCCATGAAAAAAAGGTTGAGTGACGTCTAAAGCATTTATACCTGTAAGCTTTACACATTTAAACTAAACAAATTCCTTCAAATAAAGGAGTAGAAAATCAAACTTAAAATGAAATTAAGTACAAAAGCTACCTGACCTACGTTCTAAATAACTTTGCTGCTACTACACCTTCACATTCATTGGTTAATGAATAACTCGGAGCACGCCACCTGTAGGATTACAGAGGGAAAGTCATGTGTCACCATCTCAAATACAAACAAATTTAAAACAAAAATGTATAGAAAAAAAAAGAAATAATAATAATCGAGTTTGGAGTCAGTGAGGTGATAAATGAACTGACATAAAAAAAAAAAAAACTTGAACCATAACTGACTAAATTTTTTCCCTCCCGTTCTGTAGTATTGTATTTTCTATAATGTTTTACCAATTTATCTGTTTTTTTTCTTTTACCTTTACATATGTTTTAAAACATGCAGCAGTAAATCTTTTACCTACATATAAGATGTGCTTTTGTTATTCTTGATAGTTGTCTAAAAACTACAAAACAAAAATGTTAAATTTATGTTTTAATAGGCTTGTGTCATATAACAATGTTTTTTTCAGTAATACAAATTTAATTTATTATTTATATATTACTAACAATATATTGTTATAAGATATTATATACGATACAATATAAAAGCAGCTTTTTGTGCTCACTTTTTAATGCATTTTTTTTTTAAGTGAAGACCCTAAGTTTTTTAAATAAAATTAAGGTGTAATTGGAACTTTATGAAAAAAAAAACAGCATCTCAACATCGTTAGCAGATGTAATAATTACACAAATCTTCAGTTAAAAAAAATCAAAATAAAATTTACTTAATAGTAGTTTTTATTTTTAATTTTTATATAAAATTGCATTAATACCCAGTGCTTGCTTTGACATGTAAAATGATTTGGTGTATTAAATTATTATTTAACTTTGTGTATATATTTTTGTTCTTCTTGTAATTCCAAAAAACAAAACAGAAAGCCATGTGGTAGTTTGATGAAGCAGATTTATGATTCTCACTCTGACCCTGTTTGTGTTTTATTCCTCCTGTACCACAGTAACTTACCAGCAAAAAAAACTTACCTTTTTTTGCTGGCGTTTGCTCTGCAGGTTTTGGTTCTTCTTGGTCGAGCCATAAACATCTTCCCTTTGTCCTTCTTACTCAACTTCTTCCGTGACCACAAGATCACACCTAAAATGATGTTCATCATGTGGTTCAGTGGTGAGAAACATCTCTAAAATCTATTGTAAACATCCCTCATTTCTTAAATCTCTCACTAAACTCCCTCTGTCTGCTCCTCCAGGCCTGAGGGGGGCGATCCCGTACGCCCTGAGCCTCCACCTCGGCCTCGAGCCCATCGAGAAGCGGCAGCTGATCGGCACCACCACCATCGTCATCGTGCTCTTCACCATCTTGTTAATGGGGGGCGGGACCATGCCCCTCATCCGCATCATGGACATCGAGGGCAGCCAATCACGACGCAGGAACAGGAAGGACATCAACCTGAGCAAGACGGAGAAGATGGTGAGAGCATGGTTTCTGCACGGTGTGTTAGTCCTGTTAGTTTTTGGCTTAAATCTGCTTCTTCTTAATGAAGACAGAAAGGAAAAAAATCACAGTTTTGTGATTTTCAAAACGGGGGTGTGAGACGCACACCACGACACGTCACACTGTTTATGGTGTGTTTACAGTCAATTCTAATTTCGTAATATCGCCCTGATAGCATGTTTGCATTCAGTCTGATTATTTCCGTGTGACTGATCGAGACTGACCGTCAGACTGCTGAGTAGAGATGATTTACGAGCAGTGCTCACAATCAAAACACTACTGTAGACTGAAATGATACTGTAAGAGTCATCAATTTTAGCTACCATGAGAAAAAAATCTAAATCTTAAAGGAATAACTGTATTATAACTGTATGTGGAACATGGTTTCATTTTTTTTTTGTTTTTTTTTGAGAAACATTGGGTAGCATATTCTGATCCACAAATATCATCGTCAAATAATGCTCCCAGTACATAATCAACAAAATGATTCCCGAGCTTGTCGGTCAGAACTATTAAGTAGCAAAAAATGATGAGCAGCCTGGATTAGCAGAACACCAGCAATATGGCGGCATTTAGCGACGCGACTCGTTCCATCACTTGCACACGACATGTACATGGCTGCGGCCTTGTTATCCTTTTTAATTTACTGCTTTGTTCTTTTTCTTAAATAATTTGTATAAATCCTCCCTCTCTCTCTCTCTCTCTCTCTCTCTCTCTCTCTCTCTCTCTCTCTCTCTCTCTCAGGGTAACACAATAGAGTCAGAGCACCTCTCGGAGCTGACGGAGGAGGAGTACGAGGCTCAGATCGTACAGAGGCAGGACCTGAAGGGCTTCCTGTGGCTCGACGCTAAATACCTCAATCCCTTCTTTACTCGCAGACTCACGCAGGAGGTAATACGACTCTCACGCATGTCTTGTCCCGCGTAAATGTATTTATTTATCCTGAAATCTAAATAGCCTCGAGCAGGGGGAAAAAAAATGAATAAATTTATCAGGAATAGACAGGACAGGATAATTTGTATCCTGAAAAACTCATTATAAAAATAAAAAAGGAAGGAAGATAATAATGAGGAAAAAACATCTGAACCATGACTTTTCTGTGACCTTGACTTTTTTTAAACTTGATTACTAAACTATCCAGCTAATCTGCTGGTCAGGGATCATAACCCCATCTCTATTTCACATCTTTAAAGAAGAGTCGAGTGAAGCGTGTCGGAAAAGGGGCGGGGCTTCAGAGGGGTGTGACTTAAGACCTGAGTGTTCAGAACACGTAGGCGTCTGTCAATCATTACAGATTCATACGTCCAGTAGCTCATCTTGTAGTTTTATTAGGGTAAAGAAAACTCGGAACACGTTTAGAGCAATAAATCTCACAAAAACACCCATTAGGAATTATTAGGAACACCCGTACAGCAGCACATTCATGCAGGTATGTAAACGTCACACTTCTCTGAAGCAAACAACAGCGACTGAACGGTCCGAGCTGAATCGCTAGGGTTAAAATGAGCAGGTGTTTCTAATAAAGTGGACGTTGAGTGAATGTAATAAACATTCGCTCATTAACATTATCTTTTTTTTTTTTTTTAAGTAGTAGCAGATTGTTTTTCTGTTTTGAAGCCTAAATTGCAAAGACTTTGTGTGGGAAATTACTTGGCATGTTTCTAATTGTGTGTGTGTGTGTGTGTGTGTGTGTGTGTGTGTGTGTGTGTGTGTGTGTGTGTGTCAGGATCTGCTGCACGGGCGAATCCAGATGAAGACTCTGACCAATAAGTGGTACGAGGAGGTGCGACAGGGTCCCTCCGGGTCTGAGGATGATGAAACTGAACTGCTCTGAAACACACACACACACACACACACACACACACACACACACACACACACACGTCTCTCACATCTACTGAATAAGGTACACGGGCTGTACCAAGTCACTGGAACATGCCAAAAACCCACATTCATGAAGAAGGGAAGGAGATCAAATAGGAAGTAACACTGATGTTAAAGTAACACTAAAAAAAAACATTATATACATCATAAGTGAAAACATCTGGAATAAAGGCAAATTTATGTTTATAATAGGGCTGTCATAGATTATTATTTTTAAAAACGTATTCTCTGTCATGATGTGAAACACACACACACTGGGTTCTTTCATTCCCAGCAAGTGTGTGTTCCTGCAGCGTCTCATCGTACCCGAGTCCTCGCGGACGATCGTAGCTCTTGGCATTAGCGCGTATTGGTCACTAATGGCGGAGACGCACAGTAACAGTTCTGAGAACAGTTCTAGAACTATAGAACTGGTTCAGTCTGATAAGTCCCTGTTTTAGAACTGTTCTCAGACCTGTTTGTTTGCGCAGCTACAACTTTCAGTTTTAGAATTTGTCAGATCAAATACAACACACATGACAGGCCACATTTTTTTTATTTTTTTTTTATATTTTGTTTATTTCGATAATGTTAAACTAGAAAAACACGTCACGGAATTACTCTCAAATATTTCCTTTTTGTGTTCTTGGAATCTTCTAAATTATTTTCCTAGAACATCACATTCCACAGTGTACAGTTCCAGATCTACGGCTTTAGCGATTTCCTAATAATTAATTATAATCTTATGCATTGTTTCTTTCTTTTTTTGTTGTTGCTTATAATATTATTAAGACAAAAAAAAAAGCAGCAACAGCTTGTCGTGTCACTACAAAGAAGCGTAAAGTTCTGTGTCCTGAAAACCCAAACTTACAGCTTTGACTCTTACAGAGCGCTCACACTCGAGACTCCTCCCACTCAATTTACACAAACAATTGCATAAATTGTGAGCTGTTACCATAGAAACAAAGGGATTAATATGGAGCTGTGATTTTTCAGCTGCGCTGTTTATTGGAAATTAATCAAGACCTTCTGGCCAATCAGAATGCAGGACTCGACCGCGCTGTGGTTTAGTGAGAGATATTAGATAAATTTGTCTTTATTCCAGATTTTTTGTTTGTTAAAGTGAAAGGACACTGCTGAACGTGTGGATGTTGGGATTTGACTCTTTACTAATGTGATATTTATTAATGTCCTGCATAATTGTAGAAAATTATTAGTGTTTATATGTTAATTTGTGTTAAATCTTGAAACTGAATCTTTTTAATCAGAGTAGTTTCTGAGAATGTAGAGAAGGTTTTGCTACGCCATGCTGCTTTTTTCCCCCTTTACAGGGAAAAACATCTTTTTTTTTTCTTTTTTTTATTTAAAGATAAGCTAATTTGCCAGATTTATTTTAGTCAGTGTTTTTTTTTTTTAATTGAATATTTACAGATTATTTAGTGTTGTGTGTCAGGATTAATGGGAGTGAGTGGTTCTTGGGGTGGTGGGTTTAAGAGGAAAAACTGCAGTAAATTAATTATTAGATTAATCTTATTTAAAAATAAATAAGAAAGGTCATGTCCAAACCAAAGGAAAATAAATTCATTTTGTAGCAGGACGGCATTTAGACAGTCTTCTGGGGCTTTTTTATAGAAATAGAATTTGTGATATTTAAAAAATGTGTATATTCATATATTATCATAAATAATGAACCTTAGTTTAAATCTTAATAACTTCTACAGAATCACTGATTTTGCCTTGGATTGGGTTTTTTGTCCAGAATGGGTCAGCATCTCATTTGTAATTTCATTTTTGATTTTATACGTTTTATGTTATGTTTGGTGTTTGTAGATAATTTATAAAACAGAATTTCCCTTTTCCATGGGGATCTAAACTTTTGCACTCTGCTCTATGTGCTGCATGCTGACCACTCAGATGAAGGAGAATTTTTTTTTTTTTAAGTTAGTGAAATTAATAAAGCCAAGGCATTTTATTTAGTTCAGTTCTTAGTGTAATAGCTGCTGCACGCGCTCTACTGTTACGTCGAACTGGTGATGAAATGCACACCATTTATCTCCATTACTGAAGAAGAAACTTTTAAATCATCACTTTATGCTTCTGCACATGGATAAAATGTTTGTTTTCTGAAATACTGTGATTCAAATTTTCTATAAAATAATTAAAAAGGTTATCTTTCATCTGTCTACCAGTATTACCTCGGTTGTGTTTTTAAATTTTACCTGAGATTTTATTGTTTAAATTACAATATTTAATAAATTTTATGGTCAATTAAATTACAATATCTTTTTTTTATGGAATGAAATTTCAGTGAGTTAGTATTAATTATGAAACAGACAGTGTTCTTGCATCACAAAATGTAACAGCCAATCAGGTTCAATATGCAAATGAAGGCCCTGGGTTTTACACAAGTGTGAGCCAAAATACAAATGCGTGCAACTTTGTAAAAAAGAATGAAATGTTACTGTGGAAGTGCATTAATGTAAACCTGCGCTACAATTAGACGAACAATGGTGGTAATAAGGAAAAAGTGCTCAGAAAAACTGGATGCTAGAGGTAAAGATCTACAAAACTGCACACAACACACGCTTGGAAAATAAAGTGCTAAAGAGGAGAGAAGTGAGTTTGGAAAAAGATTTAAACCTGGACACTCGTCAGCATTAACAAAGCGTGATTATTTTCCCTTTAGAGCATGTCTTGTGTTTTATTCCTCAAAATCCCAATGATGAAATGTTTAAAGTGTGTATTAAACAATAATATTGTAAATTTAATTATTTACATTATATCACTATACTGTATATATCACTGCCATTATGCATTTAAAAAAAATGTGCAAAAAAAGTCGGATTTTTGAATAATTATTTATTTAAATATATTTTATTTATTCATTTTGTACAGACCCCAGTACAGGCTGCTTCCAAATGGCTGAGATGCCGCTTCATTGTCACCATATTAATATGTTAAAAAGCATTAAAAAAAAAAGAAAATGAAACTCAGATAAAATGATTTAAAATGTAATTTTATAATTACACCCAGACACTAAAGGTGAATGTGGCCAGTTTTATAACAATGAAAATAACAACTGTTTAATAATTTTTTTTTTTTTTTTTTAAGTATTTGCATTCATTTATGGAAAGTGGCTTCATTTACATAATGAAATAAATTGTGCATTTTGGCAACGTAATGATAAAATGTTTATTTTACTGTCAGATAGTTTAATGACACATTTTCTCCTTTTTGTGACCATGAAGAGATCTTTTGTGGAAAAGGAAGAACAAACAAACAAAAAAGATTATCATGTTAAAAAATGGAAAATCATAATTTTTATTAACTTTCTTTTTCAGAAATGAACACAAAACTAAGTGGCATGCATGCAATAACAACATGCCCATTGCTTTAAAAAAATCAATCATGTGTGCACAAGAAAATGTGTTTTTGCTGAATGAAATATGGGAATGTAATGCAAATTAGAGAAAAGTAAAAGTTGAGCATTCTGAGAGAATAAGTCTCATAAAAATGTGTGATTCTTTTTCCTTTTGTTTATCCTAAGCTCTGTACCTTCACATTTAATATTCAATGACCTAATGCATATAAACACAGTCCAGAGAGACGTCAGTGTAATAAACAGCGTTATATACGTAATACACAAACGTAATCATCTGCAGCTGTTAATATAATAATCCAAACACAATAATAATAAACACAAACACATTTCATATTACATTTTGTGGAAAGTTATTAGTATTTTAAAAGCTGAAGATTTTCACCTTCCCACAAAAGTACAGTAACAATCTACTGTAATAGTAACTGCTATTATGTCTGTAGGAAACTTATACATTTGGGGGATACAGTTGCGTATTCTGTGTGTGGTTTATTATATTTGTCTGCTGTTATTTCATTAGTGTTCGTTGGTGTCACACGGACATTTTCGACACTCTGGAGCTCGAATTCCATCTTACAGTAAATTACACTTCACTTGCTGCTGTGGAGCTCATTATGTTTCAGGCGATCGTCCCCGTTTCCCCAATTTTGAAGAAGCAGATTATCATGATGTCTGTTTACTTTGGCCTTTTAAATTTCAATTATAAAACATTGTGTCTGGATCTTTATAACTGACTAAACTAATTTGTATAATACAAGTCTCTCTCTCTCTCTGACGATGTAGCAGATGGAATATTTATTTATAAGGCCTACAGTTGGTCCACAAATAAACACCACTGGCTGACTTTTTAACATCATATTGGTAACAGCATCACTGTACAGATTGCACATTCTCTCTCCATTTTTGTTTAATTTATACTGAATAATGTTTTTCTTTAAGTGAAACATGGACATTGCATCGCTTTGGCTACAAATTTGCCAAAATGTCTGACAGTGAATTTAATCCACTACATCTTATGCAGTTCTCAGTAATGTCTGAACTAATGCCATGTTATTTTGGTAATTAACTCCTGTAACTTTAAAATGTCTATTTTAAATACATCACAGTTATAGAATGGAGAATTTTGCAATAAATGTAAAATAAGATAACGGACTTCAATGCTGTCCATTGACTTATATCTGTATCTGTCACAGATCAAGTGAAGGATTTGAAGCCACAGAATGCTCTCTCCTCTCTCAAATTTTACATAATTTCCATTATCAATAATATCTACTGTATTTATATTTACTTTTGTAAATGAGGAGATTAACAATGACATTTTTACAAATATGGAAGAATTCAAGGAAACACAAGGAGAAACAGCAACTCTGTTTTCAAGGTTCCTGATTCGACCCATTCTGTTCCTGAACTCAAGGTTGTCTCAGTTCTGGGGCCGTGAGAACTGAGCCATGACATGGTGGCTGTAATGGTTAAAGCATTTCTGTGTTTAAACTGCTCTTAAAACTTCACGCTCAGACTGTGTCAGGCTCTGTCCTGTAAAAAAGTTCAGAGAAATGTCGTATTCATGTGGAATTCAAGAGCCCTCGTTTATTATAACCATATTTATAATAGGCATTAAAATGGATGTTATTTATATGACAATAGTGCATAGCTGATGTTTGGAAAAACATTTACAGTAAAAGACAACAAAAACAAAAATTATTATATTAATGATAAAAGGCATTGTAACATCACAAAAGACATTTATTTATCCCAATAAACCAGAAATCTCCAACTCTGAGGCTCTGAAAAATCTCTCAGAAGAAATGAACAATAAAAGTTATTATACGGTACTGTATATGAAAAAAACATACATATGGTACATGCAGATGACCAAGTGTACGTCACTTAATAAATAAATCTCCTGAGTGCGAGGTCTCAGTGTGATGAGGTCATACAGCAACCGTGAACATTTAGAAGGAAAATTATTGCATAAGAAGAGATAATAATAATAATAATAATAATAATAATCACAAATATACTATATATAAAATAATGTATATGCAGGATAAAACTATACATGTCATACAATATAAAGTTGCTTAAAAGAATGTAAAATATGTGTAATAACCTAAAACTGAAAAGTTGTGTTTATTTTTCCTTTTCTAAATGCTTCTATAGTTCATGTTTTTATTCACTCTGTATTTCCTCATCCAGTCTTTGTGCCTTTCGGATAAAATTTTCAGGTTTTTAGTTTGAGGGAAAAAAAGGTTGCATTTGTTGCCTAAATTCAAATTCTTTTAATTTAATCATTCATTCATCATTCTTCATGAGAAAGCTTTAAAATATGTTCTAAACTAATAAAAATGTGCCAACACAAAGGTCCATCACAGTCTCCATCTCAAGCCGTTAGTTTTCTCCATCACTGAACCCAACTCTCAACTCTGTTTTAATCTTCCCCTTTGCTGCCGTTGATGTTCTCCTGCTGCACTACAGAGTGTTTAGACGGGTGAAGACGAGAAACCAGCACTAAAACAAACCACGCTTTCAGAGAACATCAACTGCAACAACGTCAGTGCAGAATACAGTTCACATCAACTACCACACAGAGTTTTATCAGTAATCTCCCAGAACTACCAACTTTGATTAGATCACCGTCTGACCC
>JAQMYJ010000015.1:1255669-1274051 GCA_030014305.1 Clarias laeviceps
CTCTGCAGCAGAGCTCAGTTTTGGTCTTGTTTTCCTGGGAAGGTCTTCATGAGCGACAGTTTCATCATCATGGAGCTCGATGGGTTTTACAAACACACTCGACACGACACTGTTCTTGTGAGACCTGATCCAGAACATCTGACCTTCATGTCTTACAATAATCATAGATTAAAAAAAAAAACGCTATTGTTCTAGAATGTAGACCATTAAACTTTTTTCTTTTGTTTAGTGTGTCCAAACTTGAACTAAGACTAAGTACAGACATTATTTTTTTAAATGATGTTTAAGAAAGAAAAAGTTTTAATAAAGTGAGGCTGTTTTGTCAGGAGATGTTTATTTTAAATTTATTGAAGGAGTCTCCAGTACCAGAGTGAGAGATTGTACTTTGCAAAACCTTCCAAATATGGAGTCGTGTTAAGGACAGAGGGATTTAAACTTTATGTTTTATTGGGGAAAGGAAAAGCTGAGAGAGAGAGAGAGAGAGAGAGAGAGAGAGAAAAGAAAGGAGAGTCTGGTGAGGAAACAAATGACTATCATTGCTATGATATAAAAGTAACAAAACCTAACTTTATTATTTGTTAAAATGACTTATGTAATGTTCACCAAATTAGTAAAATGATGTAATCATAAGCAGATTTATGTGGTAGAAGTGAAATAATACACTTCAGACTGTGAGAATAGCGCCACCAGCTTGTCATGTTACACATATTACCTCTGGAACTGGAGACGTCTTCCATAAAAAACACCTTCTGACCAATCAGGAGACAGAACTCAGCAACGTAAATTAAAAAGGAAATCTTTCCTGTGGTCTCTCGATCACCACCAGGCCTCCAATCCTCGCTTTAACTCCAACTCTCTCCAACTTTCTTCATGTTTTTCTTTCTTTTCTTTCTTCTTCCCTGATCTTTTTTTAATGCTATGTTTTTCCTTTTTTTTGGCTCCTGGCAGCACAAAAAGCTGTTAAAACAGCGCTGCAGTGCTCGCAGGCAGGAAGGAAGGAAGCATGGACGTCTTCTTCTTCTTCTTCTTCTTCCTCTTTATGTCAGAGACAGGAGTGCAGCAGGAAAGTAAAAAAATACTGAATGAAAATTTTATAAAGTTCTTCACGTCTGGTCTTTGATGCCGGGATTAAAAAGCACGCCGAGTCTTGGGGCTGTGGGAAGGAGGTAATTATCGCTACACGACCCTGCAGGGGAAAAAGAGAAAAAAGCCTCCTTCAGGAGGAGCCTGTGTTTCACTCGTGTCACCATCAGACTCCGGTTTACCCTCCTCTAATTCCTCACATCTGAATCCCATCTAAAGGAACCTGCACCTGATAGAGGACGAGGAGACGAGTGATTTGTCTGGGTTTTTTTCTTGTAAGTTATAATTTAACGTTGTTTTCACTGACAGCGACACTGAAACACAAAATAAAGTGAAGAAGATGAAAGAAAGTTCAATTAATGAGTTGCCAGTTAATTAGGTAAACATTTTTTGTACAACCTCTCAATTTCTAGGTGTCGACAAGGTGTGTGTGAACGTCTGAGAGGCGAGTAAAAGATAAACAAACCTTAAACAAAAGAAACCCGAGCACAGAGATTGTGGACACTGATTCACTAATTAGGTACAAAAATGTGATTTAAACCAATTTGTCACATGCAGCGTTGAATTTTTGGTTTGGTCCAAATCTTCAGCACAGGTTTATATTGTGCAGGACTGCAGCTCCGTCCTTTTGTCTGAGATTAGCAACGTAGATTAGCAGATTAACTACAGATTAATAATAACGCTGCAAACCAAAACACACAGCATTTTTGATTCACTTCCTGCTGGTGAGTCGATTCGGAGTCGATTCACTTTCTCACTTCAAATGGATCAATCAGCCTTGCTGTGTTATCATTTACATTTTAAATGTATATATTTACATTTCGGCATTTAGCAGACGCTCTTATCCAGAGTGACTTACAAATAGCGCTTTAATGTTTCCATAATTTCCATCATCATTCAATCATAAACCCGGCTTAAGAAGACACCAGGGTTCTGTTCACACAAGACTCTTTACTTTACTGCGCATGAGTCGCCTGCAGGAAGTGAATAAAAAATGCCGTGTGTTTTCATCATTTGTTTATTATACAGATGGGAGTTTTTGAACTGAGACAAAGGACAGAGCCGTAGTGCTAAAGAAATGCCACGTGAAGTTAAATCGCTAAACAAACCAAGGAAAAAGAAAAGAAACGCTGATTTTGAAACAAAATGCTTAAAATATTTACTTTTTATTAAACATCGAATAACACTTCATAAAGATTTGTTTAAGTTAGGTTAGGGTACTTAAGGAACTTGTTGCTAGCGATGAGAAGTTGTTAAAAGCCCTTGAGCCACCAGGGGGCAGCATAAGAACACAGAATGTTTAATGAAGTTTTGTGGGCGTGGTTACATGTACCAGTCGCAAATGTGCTCGGTAATTCACAGATGACTAGCACTGAGCAACATGTTCATGTGATCACTGAAATTTACTTTTGTAAATTTTTGTCAGATTTTGTGTACAAAATCGAAAAAAGACAGCAAACAAGATTTTGAGAATAAACTCATAAGATTTAGCACAGAATGTCATACAATTATAAAAGTAACGTCATAAGAATTTGAAAATTTGTAAAATTACAAGATAAAGTGCTACAATTTTAAGAATAAAGTTGTACAATTTTGTGAATAAACCTGTACAATTTCATTTTCAAAATCGTACGACTTTATTCTTGGAATTGTAGCATTCTAGCTATGAGAAGTTGTTGAAAGGCTTTGAGCCACCAGGGGGCAGCATGAGAACACAATGTTTAATGGAGTTTAACGTGAGAATTAAGTCATAAAATTCTGCAAAAAATTTTTTTATTTTTTTCACAAAAAAATTGTACGAGTATAAGATTAAAGCTGTAAGATTTTGACAGAAAAATTGTAAGATTTTGAAAACTTTGTGTCTGTGTGTGGAGTTTGCGGTTTCTCCCCGTACTTGGTGGGTTTCCTTCCTCAGGGTACTCCGGTTTCCTCCCACAGTTCAAAGACATGCAGATTAGGGTGACTGGCGTTCCTAAATTGCCTGTAGCGTGTGAATGTGTGTGTATGTGAGTGTGTGTGTGTGTGTGTGTGTGTGTGTGTGTGTGTGCCCTGTGATGGATTGGCACCCTATCTAGGGTGTATCTCGCGTCATGTCCTGTAGTATCCTGGTATACTGTAGGCTCCAGACCCCCCGCGACCCTGCACAGGATAAGATGAAGAGGAATGAATGAATGGAAAAGGTTTTGAAATTAAAGTTGTAAAGATTTTACATACAAAGTCATAAAATTATAAGATTAAAGGGCATAAGATTTTGAAAATAAAGTCATAAGATAAAAAAACATTTTATATATTTCAGGAAGGTTGTAAAATTTTGCAGGCAGGACAGAAACAAACCTATAAATTATTGACAGAATGGTTCATATTAGAGAAACAAAAACTAATAAATCCTTTAGGAAAATATATTAAAAGCCTGATCATGTGACTCATCAGCATCAGATTATGATTAGTATCAGAACATCATTTGAGGAGGAAAGAAATCGTACAAGACGAAACCTGAAACCCATCACTTGCCCCGTCTGTCTGTGTTTCCCCTCCACCATCACTCCAGTTTCATCACTTTATTCTTGAGATTCTGTTCATTTCTTTCCATAATATCTGACATTCCTGACTTTATTTAACAAAATCCAGCGACAAAATGATAAAACTCTTGCATTTGGACTCGTGTCTAAACACACATCATTACTGTGAGACGGATAAACGAGGCCCAGAGTTACTAAAACAAAGACTTCTGCTGAAACGTGACGCTGCACTGCTGCAGTAGCTTCAAGACATTGTTTGCATCGTTGATTCTCAGATTCATTTAGAGGAATATAATGAACATTGCTTACACTTGTGAGAAGCTTCTTCTCCTCGTCTCTCTCTCTCTCTCGCTGTGATGTTACAAACATCGCAAATTCCTCCACGTCAGGAGAAAAACGAGGCCCAAAACACAGAGCGATGAGCCGCACGCTTTCCCCCACCGCTCTCTTACAAATGTTTAAACATCATGCCAGTGGGCATCCTCGGCCTTATCTCGTCTTCCGCTCTCCTCCTCCGCGTATCCCGCTGCCCGAGAGCGAGGAAAAGGGCTTACCTTTGATTTAATAACGCCAGAAAGCATCCTGGCACCCGATGGGGTCCTGAGACTCACCAGGCTCGTGTTTCTCTTCCTCATCCTGCCGTGTGTGTGTGTGTGAGATGTAGAGGCCTGGCATCGTTCTGAACTACACATTAACCCCAGTTTGATTAAATTCAGCGCAGAAACAGATTGTCTCCTGGTTAAAATGCCAAGCTGCTGCATCGTGATCGTGTTTGGATTTTTTTCTTTCCGTCACTTTTTCAAACCATCATTTATATTCCATACATGATGACACAGAGTCGAGTACAAACTCAATTTAAAAATGTTAGACATCATCGTATCCCAATATCCCAATGTATATCAATTATCCCTCCATCCATCCATCCATCCATCGTCTGTAGCACTTATCCTGTGTAGGGTCTCGGAGGGTCGGGAGGGGTCTGGTACAGGGTGGGGTGCAGCCTGGAAGGCGTGCCAGCTCATCACACACCCATTTATACACTATGAGGAATTTGGAAACACCAAACACTTACAACACATGTCTTTGGACTGTGGAAGGAAACCAGAGGACGCTGAGGAAACCCACAACATACAAACTGACCCCCAACCCTGGAGCTATAAGGCTCCAGTGCGCCACCTGTGCAAATTTAAATTTCAGTAATGCTTGTAAATGGACGCGTATCGTTTGAGTTTCTCTTCATGGTTTCAGACGGGATGATAAATCGGTTAAAAAAAATCCGCTTGCTCATTAGGGACAATCTGATCATTTTGATTCTTACGTATATGCTCACACATTTCACACACATTTCACACACATTTCCATCATTTTCTCTTGATTCTGTAAAGCTGATTTGCGACAGTGACCGTTGTGAAAAACACTAACTAATAAAATATAATTTAATTCAATTGAAAATGGATATGAATAAATGTATTAATAGTTTAAGTCACCTTTGTGCTGTATGATTCTCCAACCATGACTCGTTTTCTGCTACTTAAAGCTGCTGTAAAGTTTTTTTGGTTTTTTTTTATCCACCAATAAGAGCACAGCAAACGAATACGCTAGCGGCGATGATGATGAACATGGAGACCAGGCAAACCCTCTACATTACTGTACATCGAGTTATTATTAATTTTTATATAGAACTCTCAAATTGAGTATATTATTATATTTTTTTGATCACAGAACCAACTGAAGACAACCATAAAAACACATGATCATGTGTATCTGATATAACAAACCAATCAAACAAACATATCTTGAAGACATCTGCGCCTCTACCCCATGTTGCTGCTAATGCAAACACTTTACACCCAGGACTGTATTATTATTATTATTATTATTATTATTATTAACTGGTGCAATATTTCCTTATTTCTGACAATCCTGTTTACACCAAGATTCAAGTCCCACTGCACATATATTCCATTGTATATATTCTTATATTTATTTATATTTTATTGTAATTATCTTTTGTTTATTCTTTTGTTAAATCTCACATTTTCGTTATACTGTAGCTGCTGGTCTCTGAAAGCTACCAAACTAATTTCGTTGTATCATGACATTTACAATAAAGTCTCTTTTTCTTTATCTTATCTATTTCTTTGCCCGTGTTTTTTTTTTTTTTTTTTTTTGCTCAGTCATATTTGTATAGTGGGTTTAAATGAACGAAAAATTCAGTTCATCATATTGCCTAAGTTGTGCTGAAAAAAAAAAAGGACATGTATCTCTGCACAATCCTGAGTCCTTTATATGTTAATAAAAAAAAAAACACCAACAAAACAAATATCGGCTAAAATGCCATCACACACTCTGCTACAGGACACAGTAGTAATAATCTTTTAATAGAAATGAGAGCTGAATTTGTTGCTCTGGACGGCTGCGTGATTAGAAATTAATACAAATGAATCAGTGAATCTTAGCGAATCATTTCACTAAATGACTCAAATGATTCAAGTCATTAAAACACTCTTCATATGGAACCTTTATGGAATGAATATTCGGCTGTGAAGTGGAGCTGAGAGCTGCTGTTCTGTGCAATAAGTAAAAGGATAAGAGTGTGTGCAGTGTGTGTGTGTGTGTGTGTGTGTGAACACACACACACACAGCCCTCGGTTATTATTCCCACATTAATTTTTCCATTTGAAAATTGTAAAATGAAGCCTCGGTGGAAAAGAAGGGCGTGAGCTGGGATGGAAAAGATGGCTGTGGACGACACGAGAGGCGGCTTCACTCCCAAAACAGCCCTTAATTATGCCGGAGCCTGGCTGCTTCAGACACACACACACACACACACACACACACACGCACACAGAAATGGAGGAAATGCTCTTTCCTATAAGCACTGTGTTAGATGTTTCATGAAGAACTCCCTCCAGTCCTGCTCCCAGTCACACACACACACACACACATGCACACGGTTTCTCCTAATTAACTCTCAATATTGCAGAACATCTCTTTTAGTACAATATTTGTCGTTTTTCCTCTCCCGGTTCGTCTCGGAGGTGCGAGCGGATTCTGTTCGAGTTGTGGATTGTCACAGCTCGTTTTTTTCTCCGGCCCTCAACACCCGGCTCTTTATTTATTTATTTATTTATTCCGAGTGGGGGTGGGGTGGGGTGGGGTAAATATCCGGTGAATATCAGTGCGAGGACAGTATGGGAACGGAGAGGAAATCAATCACCGGCTCCATAAAAAACGGAAGCTTTGAGCATAATGTTGTTGTGTCTGTCACAAACCGGATTAGGCCAGACACGTCGCAACTGTTGATGGATGACAGCGGGGTTTCGGGAAACCGTTTCTTTCTTTCTATCCTTTTTTTTTTTTTTTTTTTGGTACATCTCGGTTTCCTCAACATGAAACATTGAAACACATACACACACACACACACACACACACACACACACACACTCATGCAGGACTTACTCATCTGCCACGCTTTGTCCTGTTTATGATGTATTAGTTACTTAAAGCCTGCGATGGATCGACGCCCCGTCGAGGGTGCACCCTGGCGGTTCCCTGGCGGGAGGCTCTGGGGCTCCTGTGACCCTGTACAGGATACGAGAATAAGGATAGAGAATGAGTGTGAGAGAGTGTGAGTTACTTAAAGCTTTGGGAAAACACACACACACACACTTCGCTCAGATTCTTGTGTTTTTTTTGTCTCAAAATGAATAGTGCTTCCATTTTTCTGGGCTAAAAGCTTCAATGCAGTTTTGCAGAAGACCTTTGATGGCATCAAAAAAACCTACAGGTTATATATTTTTACATGTAGAAATATTTAAGATGCAATTTCTAGAATTTGGTGACATATCCATGGGGAAGTGGGGGGTCGGGATAGACGGTCGGTTAGCTCACTGGTTAACTATGTTTCAGAAGATCCCAGGTTCAAACCTCATGACTACCAAGTTGCCACTGCTGGGCCCCTGAGCAAGGCCCTTAACTCTCAACTGCTCAGATATAAAACGAGATAAGGATGTAAGTTGCCCTGGATAAGGGAGTCTGTCAGATGCCACACATACATGTGTATGATTTCTATTAACTATATTGTAGGTGGACTGTACTGTAGCTTGAAGACTTCAGAGATTCAGAAGATATCAAGTGATAATAAACAGGAACAATTAGAGAACATATGAGGAAAATAAAATAAAATAAACATAGAGTTTGGATCTTGAGGAAGTTAACGGGGGAAAAAAAACAGATTTGAATGATTTGTAATGGTCAGGTTTCTTCATCCAGTGTTAAGCTAACGCTAGGCGCTGATATATATATACGATGTTGTATGCAGTGTTTATAGAGGTATTAGAGTAAAAGGTGAAACTTAGGAAGCTGATCTGTTAGAGCAGAGTTTTATAATGACGTTAGAATAAAAGATTAAAGCGCTGCTGCGTCACACAGGTAGTCAAATGGCATCAAGTAAAAACAGTCCAACATCTCAAAGAAATACAGTATATTTAAACAAAACTCCACTATATTTGGTGGAATCATATGAGCTGAGGAGCAAATTACTGTGTGTGGAACTGCTGTAGGAAAATAATCAGATGTGTGTAACGTACTTTGGCATTTTCTGTTAAAACATCAAACTTAATTATTTTCCTTTAATATTTTTAATCCCATCTTAACAATTATAAGTTCTATTTATTAACCTTTTCTCATTCACAATCTCAACACTCAGCTCTTTTACTTTCTGGTTGAGAAGATTTTAAGTAATTGTATCTTATTGGAAAAATTGTTCGAACTTAACCTGATTGAGCCATGTCTACCATTTAGTTGAGGTATGGAATGTTATAGAAAATTCACTAGATTTCACTGCAACTTTAAATAGGATGCTTTTTCAATAGCTTTACAGCAGACTATGCAAAAAAAAGAAGAGAATCTACTGTTTACAAACATTTGTGCTGTTGTACTTTTGCCATGAAGAGACATCTCAACCATTTGGAAGGGGCTATTCTGGGGTCTGTAAAAACATCTACATAATTAAACATGGACTGTTTTTATTACAGCCTTACAGAAATAAAAAGATGCAGAACTGTGAAAACTTTTCTTAGTAAGGATTTTAAAGTGGGAAATGTTTTACTTTTATCTGTTTGTAGCTGCTTTTAATGTCTTAAAACGTGACTTGTTCTTGTTTATGTATATAGTACTGTAGCTATAAACATGATTCCTTCACCATGTCACTGCAAAGACGCGTAAAAGCCCTGCAGACGTCTGGGAACTTACATCTTCACGTCTGACACTGGAGACTCCTTCCATAAATGTTACACAAACACACCACACGAGAATTCTCCATACGCATATTGTTTTTTTCTCTGAAAAAACAAACAAACTGCTATTATAGAATCAATAACATATGAACACATGAATGAATGTTCTAGAGAATTAATGAACACCCATCATTTTTGACCAATCAGAATCCAGGGTTTAACAGCATTGAGCTATAAATATAATTCAAATGTGCATGTCAGCGTACAACAGGTAACATCAGGTAGCAGAGATGAAGAATAGAAGGAAAGGTGCTCATGTTGATGATATATACAGAACTGAGTAAAAAAAAGCCTCTGTGTTGTTCTCAGTAATTGACGTCATGCTGTTCAGAAGCGTCTGAATCCACCAGCGAAGGTGCTTTGACTGCTTTGACAAGTTAAGTGTGGGGTGGGGGGGGGAGGCGGCCATTGTCTTCCAAATGAGCTTCCACATCGGTGGCGTTACCCCGTACCTGCACGTTAATGATTGAGCTGTTTGTATGAATGAGTGTGTGTGTGTGTGTGTGAGTGTGTGTGTGTGTGGAGGTGTATGGCCAGTGACTGACACATCAGCTAACCGTGGCACTTTTTCCTCACAATAAAAGAAAAAAGAAAAGGGAGGTAAAGAAGGCCAGTAAGATCTCTCTCTCTCTCTCTCTCTCTCTCTCTCTCTCTGCACACACACTTTAAACCGTCACCTTTACCAAAATATTTGAGCTTTGCACTGTTTAAAAATCTAGTATATCATTTTTCTTTTTTTGTAACATTACTGCACAGTGTACTTTGAGTCCCTAAAGAAAAAATAATAAAATAAATAGAAGTATCGAGTCCATCATTTACTTACAAAGTGACGTTAGAGGACTTGGATTACTTTTTTGATGTAATGAATGATCTAACGCGTCAGGTCGCTATTTTCAGTTATTTAGTTACTTTTTCAAAAATGTAATCTCTTATTCAGACAATTTATGTATTCCGTGAGCCAGACAGCAGTCATTCCCAATCCGTCAGTGTGTGTGTGTGAAAGTCGTCCTACAAGCCCCGCCCCCGATAACCCGCCCCCTCTGTTATTCCTGCTGTTATACCTCTATCTCACCCATGCGGTTTGACTATGTGAGGACCGACGTGCAGAAAGATAGAAAACTAATCACAGCCAAAACTGGCGGTGAATCATGATGAACTGAACTTACGGCCACCGCGCGAAACCGCGTAGGTGAGATAGTGGTATTAGTAGTTAACAGACTAAACTTATAACTTATATATATTATATAAATAATTATAAAGGTCTCGACTAAAACAACATGCATGAGGAATCACAAAGGAGTTCAATTTCTGCAATGGAAAAATACTCGAACTAGTTACTTTTAT
Organism: Clarias laeviceps; assembly: GCA_030014305.1. Lineage (NCBI taxonomy): Eukaryota > Metazoa > Chordata > Actinopteri > Siluriformes > Clariidae > Clarias > Clarias laeviceps. The sequence continues at coordinate 1,265,916 of JAQMYJ010000015.1, forward strand.
CAGAAAGTAACGCTGCAATGTAACTGATTACTTTTTAGTGACAGTAATTTTGTAATGTAATTAGTTACTTTAAAAAGTCACGTCCCCCAACACTGACTAAAAGTAAAACAAAAACAAAATGTTAAAAAAAAAAAACTTGCTTATTAATACTTAGAATTTGACAATGTTTATAATATGGCATGACAGTTTTCTGCAAATTACAAATTTTATAGGCTCATGACTGGTGGAATAAGGAAAACCTTCAGTTTATGGAAGGAGTCTTCAGTGTCAGTGCTTCAAATGTAAAGCTGTAATCTTTCTTTGTGGTTTCTCAGTGGGTACAAGCTGCATTTCTTTTGTCTTATTAACTTAAAGAGAGAGAATAAAGAGAGGCATCTTTAACTAGTATGTCTTTTCAATGAATATTTTTACAATGAAGTGATATCTTAACCATTTGGAAGATGCTGGGGTCTGTAATTTATTATTTTTTTTTCATGTATTCGATTCGATGGTTTTGCTGGGGCTCTTGTTTAGTATCTGTAAAAAATTTATAAATCATCAATTTCTGCATTAGATTTAATCCAAAAGTGGGAAGTCTGATACCATATTTGTGTGATATCGAGTTCATTCATTTCACATTCATTATATTAACTGGCAAACTGGAGCTGTGTGGTCGATCTAACCAACTAATCTATTATAAACACAACTACGCTGTAGACAAATTTAAATGAATGATATTTCATTCTTGTTGAAGACGTGAACTGGGTGTTTAATCAATCAAAGTTTATTAACGTACAATGTTTTGAAACCATGTGTTAACGAGATGCTTTGCAATAAAAACAAAAGATGACAAAATGAAACATAACAGTACAAAGACCAAGTGCTTGAAGGTAAATAAAATTGAAAGTACATAAAAATATATTAAAAACATAAAATGGTGTAAATTAGAAACTGTCAAATTGAACTACATAAAATAAACTGCTAATTAAAGTACATAAATTATGTAAATTAAAAACAACAAAACCAAAACCATCCATTTCAAAGAATTGAAAAGTCTTTAAACTGAGATTTTAAAGCTTCTAAATTAGCCAAACAAACCTAAATTCCAATGATGATTTTCACTAACGAGTGGTTTTCTTACGGACACACAGCTGTTTAGCACCAAATCCTGAGGTCTCATCACATTACAAATACACTGGACATTTTTTATCATTCTACTTCACCAGGTGTTTAAATGATCTCAGATTTTTCCCCAGCTATGTTTACAGTTCAGCGTTATCCCACCAGGTTACACAGTTCTTAATCCAGTAACTCCTTAGTTGTTTTCTTTGCTTAAAGCAGGACAACAATTTAACCAGGCAGTGTTTGGTTACATTTAGCAGCAGAAATCTGTATTCAGGGAGATTTAGAGATTAAAACTGCACGTCTTATGAAACTCCAATGTTCTTTTCTCTGAAAACTTATCAAGTAGGAGTTGGAAGCCCTTCCTCAGAAAGTCTCTCAGGTCTGATTATATGTTTAGAGCACGAGACAAACAGGCGCTGAGATCAGCGGCGTCCCTCTGGGCTCCTCGCCGATGAATAGAGCGCCACGTCCCAGTAATTAACCATGACTACTTTCCTTCGCTGAGGTGGCGCCCGTGTTCTGTCTTTCTCTCTGTCTTCTCTTCCTCCTTTTCAGAAGAGATGACGCAGGCATATCTGTCAATCTTCTCTTCCCTGCCTCCTCCATCCTCCGCCATGCTCCTCCATGCTCTCGCTCTCCTCCTCTTCTTTCTCTCGGCTGAATAATTAACCACTGACGCCGAAGACGCTCAAGAACGAGATGATGTTCCCGTTGAGTTTAGATCATGGCAGGGTTTTTAAATTTTTGACAGAAGTGACAGCCATCTTTGGATTGGAGCGCTAAATCGAGTCGCGTTGAGGAACCAGACCGAGCCGAAGGCAGATCTTAGCATTGTTTATCGACGGCTCTTTTTTGTTCCCTTCTCTGATTGGCGGTTTGATCATATCAGCAATGTTCTGTCATGTAGAAATGATCTCCTTTACCTCACCTAACACCCTGCTAAACATTAACGTGGAGTGTGTGTGTGTGTGTGTGTGTGAGTGTGTGGGCGTGTGTAGGTGTGGGTGTGAGTTAGAACCCCCTCTTTCTAACAAAAGGAAGAGTGAACCCATGTGTCTGACAGCCTCTTATTGTTTTTCTTCTCCACCTTCTATGCGTTTGTGCCATCAGCAGATTCCTGACACATCTTTACGGCCTTGTTTTTGTCTTTAACCACTTTCTTTCATCCTCTTTTTTAACTTCCTTGCTCTCTCTCCCTCTCTCTCTCTCTCTCTCTCTCTCTCTACTGCTATCTGTTCTTGATCTCCATGTGCACATTTTTTTCTCCGGAGTGTTGCTTAGGGAGATGGAGAGATGAGGAAAGCACGCAGGGCTTTGATGTTCTTTCCGTAATGACGCGAGAGCGGTGGGGCCGCGCCATCCCAGTGGGATGGAGAGAAGAACGGAGCGGAGGCAAGAGGGCAGGAAAGGCACCGGTCCGGCTCGGACTGGGTCACAGGGAAAGAGGGGAAAGTTGGGAAACTACAGAAGAAAGAACAGTGTGCTTTACTAATGTGACCTTTTTCTAGTTTTTAGTGCAGTTCTTAGTTGAGTTCTGAGTTCTGGGTTTTCATGATGTTATTATTCATTAAGTAAAATGAAAAAATAAAAAAAGGAATTATCGGAATAACAAAGAATTTGACTGCAAAATGAGATATATCCATCGGAACAGTTTGGAGGCTGATAGAGAATATGTTGTGCATAATATCTTTAAATGTTAAAAAGCACAAATACAAAAATATTATGTACAAATTGTTTTACTTATTTTAGCATATGTTTTTGCAAAACGCTATAACTCCACCCACCCAGTTTTGTCACAATGGATGAATCAATCTGTAGTTGTGTTTATGGTTATTTAAATATAAAATTTTCTATCAATAATATGCTCTTGAGGTTTTGTATAAAACATAGCAAACTCATGCTTTGATTATGATTTGATAGCGAGGCACAGCAGCAAATTGAACAACCAAAAGGGGTTTTAAAACCGTTTTAATTTAAAAAGGTTGTTGAAGTTCATGAAACACATTATAAACTACACAAAAAGTTAAATTTACAGCCTCATCAGCCTCGTTCTCTACCAGTTACTAGTACAGGTTTACACCATTTAACGTCTCTTCAGACATCATGTAACTGAAGATCCATCTGTGGTTCCACGATGTGTGGCTGTTATAACAGCGTTAATCATAAAACAGGATGTAGAGAACGTAGCCGGGGATAACAGACACGAAAGCTTCGTGCACATGGTGCATTCGTCTCATGTCTCTTTTACAGAAAGTGATCGAACGCATCTCTTGAGGACTGTATTGGTATCTATCTGTTTAATTTTCTTTTGAGTAAACTACAGCGAAATGCCTCGAAGCTCACAAACGCAGCAAACACCAGTGAACTGCTCGAAGCTTCTAAAAGAAGAGTAAACATAGTGCAGTAATTATTAACAAATAAGTTTTATTATAGAGAACCTTGTGTGCCAGAATAGGTAAAAGTTTAAAAATAGCATTTATCTCATTTTGCAGTCAAACTGTAGACATGGTTAGATAAAGCAGCAGTCATTATCAAATTGATTCAGCTAAGGATTCTACTGGCTTAGTGTCAATACTCAGGAGAAAAAGTGTCTTTACCTGAGCTGATGGACGTACGAACATTCCAGCAAACCCATTGTTCTAAACAGTTTGGCTTCTGTAGCAGATCTTCTCTTGCTGGAAGTCGTATGAATTTAATTCGTATACAGGCAGTGCTATTGACCGAGGTGAGCTACACAACGCGTTTAGCGAGTTTCCATAACCTTCCCAAAATAAATAAATAAATACATCATTGCTTACCAATGTGGTGCATTGAGAGTCCATTGAGTCCTGTCCAAATCAGATCTTTATATACAATACATCCTTTATGTATGACGTATTTTCAAAGCAGTTCACACTAATCCTCTGCTGTTCTAAATATCCCATAATGCTGTGCGTCATGACTGTGTAAAACACAACAGCAGTAAACCAACAGTGTTAATGACAGCAGGATGAGAACAAATGATTTAACAATAAACGTAATATTTTTTTTATTCCTTATAGAATCTTAACGGTCTTTGAGGATAAAACTTCGTTTGTTGGACGTTGGTAACCTAGCAACAAGGTGACACCCGTCTCACCTTCACGACATCCGCTTTGACTTCCGGAAACAACTTTGGCCAAACCGTTTAATTATAAGCTCAAAACGTATTAACTGATTAACTCTCCTCTGATTGGATGGGATAAAGTTTCTGCAAAATGAGTGCGCAATATTAGGCTCCACCCAGTTTAGGAGCACCAATAAGCATGCGAATAATATGCTGTATACTGCATATAGTACTGTATATTAGACTTTCCCAGTATGATGGATTTTCCCAAAATGTGCATCTATTTTTGCAAAAAAGGGTGTAACTAATTATATATGCATCAGTACAAACATTTTTTTAGTCTGTGATATTTTATGTACAAATCTTTATTTCACAATGTGTGAGGATGCACTCAAGAACAAAAGTGTTTCACGTAACAGATGTGTTTTTCATAAAATTTATCTTATTTTTCACTATAAATCTAATGTAACCCTAATTATTAACAATATTATGAAAAACACTACACTTTCAAAAATGTGATCCTAATCACTAGAAAGAAAAACAACAACAACAACAACAATAACACCAACAACAAAACAAAAAAAGGGTGTGTTTATATAATTGTGCTTCTATGGATATATGACATAACAAGATTGTGAAGTAGGTATGAAGTTTTGGGTTTTAGTGAACAGAAAGAGTGAAATAAAGTTTAATCTGTTGTGTGTTGATAGGTTTAATAGTACAGTTTGTGAGAAGATGCAATTTACCTAAAAAGAAGATAAAGAAGAAAGTTGATGCGGAGTTTGTGATTAGTTTTTTCCTCTTCAACATTAACAATGATAGTAATGAGATCAGATTCTATTTCTTATTTGTTATTGGAAGAGAATTTGATTTGGACTGGAAATATCACTCACCTTAACACTGTACTGTACCTGGCATTGCTAAAACACATCTCACTGTCTCTCTCTCTCTGTCTCTCTCTCTCTCTCTCTCGCTCTCCTGATCTCTATTGAATTATTAACTCCCAGCTCAGGGGAGTAAAAGCTTTGTGCTGAGTGGACAGGGCCAGAGATCCGGCTCCATGTTGCCTGTGTTTAGGAAGTCCAGCTATTCAGGCGAGGATTACACGGCCTCTCTGTCCGCCCTCCTCTCCCTCCCCCCCCCCACCTTCCCTTTTTTAAACACTCACCCACACACACACTTTCTGATAGGTTGTTTTTATGCACAGATTGATTAGATTCTTAGTTTCCCTGGCGGAAAAATATATATATATATTTAAGTTTTTTTTTTCTTAAACATTTTTTCACTTTAAATGCACTCCAAGAATGACATCTTAGTGAATCTAGTCAAATATAGCTACTATTTCTTTTTTTTTTTTTTTTTTAATTCTATGCATTTTTACCTTTTCTAAAGGTTTTTAGGTTTCTTATTTTATTGATCATTTATTGTTGCTCCTTTTTATAAATGAGTGTTTTTATTATTAGTAGTATTATTAGGAAAATAACCAGCACCTAATAAACCTTGTATTTGGTTTATTGTAGGCAGTACAGTGGCGTAGTGGTTAGCATTGTGGCGTCACACTCTCAGGGTCCAGGTTCGATTCCCGCCTCAGGGTCTGTGTGTGTGTATGTAGTTTGCATGGTCTTCCCGTGCTTGGTGGGTTTCCTCCAGGTAGTCTGGTTTCCTCCTACAGCCCAAATACATGCAAATTAGGCTAATTGACATTTCCAGATTGCCTGTAGTGTGAGTGTGTGCCATGTGATGGATTGGCGCCCTGTCCAGGCTGTACCCCGCCTAGTGCCCGAAGTCTCCTGGGATAGGCTCCATGTTTCCCGCAACCCTGTTCAGGATAAGCGCTATAGATAACGAGTGAATGCATGAAAAAAGGCTGATTGTAATCTTATTTTGGGAAATGGTGGACAAAATTTGACTAGATGTAAGATCTGTCGGTGTGTGTCACAATTAATTTAGTTGATATGAGTTCTGAGAATGTCATGTTTCTGAGGATCTGCACAGACGTGATAGCTCCTCTGTCCTGGTGAAGCCAGAAAACTTCATCTTACAACTTTACCTCTGACTGAAACTGAAACTGGAGACTCCTTCCTTACATGTACATGTTAGAGATTTGCAGTGGCTACTGTACAAGTCCCTGTGAATGAGGTGTTACTTTGGAAACGGTGATGGATCAGAATGAGCTCTGTGCTACTGTCTGAGCTGCTGTTATAGAAAACTAATCAACACCATCTGACCCCATCTGATAAGTGCTATTAATAATAATGAATGAAAATCTGATTGAGAGATGAAGAGATGCCTCACTTTAGTGTTCTGTTTAAGAGCAATCAGATGAGCAGAGTGTGTCCTTCAAGAGCACGAAGGTGAACAGAATCAGCATGTGTGTCAGGTTTTATCTACCCAAGCTGGAGAGGAAGCGGTAATCTTACACTCGATGATCGTCTGGGTCCAGTCCAATACTGTCCATGCACAGTTTTTTTTTTTGTTTTAAGCAAAGTGCTGGTGTCTGATGGGTCACAGTGATGCAATGCTGATTTTGGCCACAGGGGGCAGTCAAAGGGCACGCTCAGCCTCAGTCCTTAAACAACATATTGCCGGTTCTTTATTTTCCCACCGCTGGCACAGGCTTATATTGTTAATATTAATATTTTATAGGCTCATGCACAGTCTGTTAAACATGTCTAAGTACTGGGTTTATGTAACATTTTGAATGAGGATGAGAAAAAAAAAGAAACCAATCGAAACACAAAATATCTATTTATTTATTTACTTATATATATATATATATATCCATCTAGAAACCTCTGTAGTCCAACTAGAGACAGTGGAGGCCAGTAGTGAACATTGTGTTTATTACCATTTTGTACGACCGTGGTAGGAACTCACATTCACACACATTCACACACTTCGGGCAATTTGGGAACGCCAATTAGCCTAGCATGGCTTTGGATTGTGGGAGGAAACCAGAGAACCCAGAGGAAACTCACTAAATATGCAAACCATATTTTACTTCTATTTATTTATTTATTTATTTATTTAAATGAATTCTTTAGGGAGTTTTGCCTTTTTGGCAGTCTGCTTATATAAACTAATGTAAACTATACATTTTTAAAACAGTTTTATTATTTATTTATTTATTTATTTATATTTCATCTATCTATCTATCTATCTATCTATCTAAAAAGAGAGGCTAGTAAGGAAATGAAATGCTTAGTGCTGCTAAAATAAGCAACATTAAATTTACCTGTAAATGGATAAAAAAGTTATTAATAAAAAGTTTAAAGTTATTAATTACGTATCACTACTTTGTATTTCTCAGATCTAGTTTACGCATCCTAATTCTTCAGACATGTTAATGTCATCCTGATCCAAATAAATAAGTAACATACTAAAATAATAATTGAATAATAGACAGAATGATTTCAGGTGATAAGAGTTTGATTACTCGTCAGCAAAAGTAAAGATATAAACATCAGATGCTGGAGCTGTCATGGCTGATGGAGTGTGTTCGAGCTGGATCAGGTGTGTAGCACAAAAAGTCACCATGTCTTGTGAATTTAAACTTCCCGAAGAGTAAAAAACATAGACATGGGACAGAGACAGAGAGACAGTCAGGCTGTGGAGCAAAAAGCTATCAGTCTTTAACTTCCCATCTGGGAAAAGATGAGAAAAACAAAGCAAACCCGAATCCAGCGCTTCTGTTGAGTTGCATGAAACAGGTCATGAGAAAGTTCCCGTCCCTTTTCCCCCTAACACAATTATTTTTTAGGATTAGGAAGCTGAGTGTCCATTCCAACGCCCACGCAGCCGTGGACCCGAGCCGGCGGGCGCCCCATCACTCAGCGCACTCCGACTGGGGCAAAGAGAGAGGGGTGGTGCTGGTGGTGGTGGTGGTGGTGGTGGTGGTGGTGGGATGGGATTTGGGGGGGGGGGGGGGGTGACAGAATAGGATGTGC
>JAQMYJ010000015.1:1274111-1299111 GCA_030014305.1 Clarias laeviceps
AATCATTGATTGGGGAGGGAAGGGGGGGGGGGCTCAGGAGAGAGATGGCGGGGGGCAGTAATGAGGGGGCAGAAACTCAGCAGGAGGGCAGAAGTGACACGAACATACTGTTGGAAAGTCCTTCGATGGTGATGGCATCCCAGGAATCAGTTACGTTCATATTATTAAGGTGTATAAATGCAAAGATCCATGAAAATATAAGTAGCTTAAAATTGATGGTCTCATTTCCTAATGCTGTTATATCAGAGTAAATGGCCGTATTACACCAACATGTCATACTTTTTATTCATTTGTAGTTACATGTACCCATGTTTTTCGCTTATGTTATAGCAGCTATAAACACTCATTCCCTCACCCTCATTTTATTTCTCATTTCCTCATTTTAAATATGTAATAGTGTAAAACTACTCTATGTCAGAAAAACTTAAAAAAAAGAGACTCAAAAAAAGAGACTCAGAATGAACCTCTTAAAGAAGACATTTAACACAACAATGTTTTAGAACATGTGCATTAATATAAACCTGTCATCTGCTGTTATGTAACCCAACAGAATCCAGTATTTCAATACGTTTAAAGATAAAAGTCCACAAGTTCTCCGTGATGCAACTTCAGGAATCTGAGCGCTCGCTCCACTGCTGTTCCCTGCGTCCATGTACCAACTGTTTTCACTTCTCATGGTTAATATTCAGGCTGATTGACTTTGACCTTGTTGAGCAGTTGCTCATCCAACCTTACAACGCTCCATGTTGGATCGCTCATCTCCGGAGGGCGAAGGTTATCCCTGCACCATCTTGTGATCCGAGCCTCTGATTTCATTGGCTCATAATCAGAGGAAAACATCACCGGGTCAGCGATAACGTTCACCGCGTACGGGTCACGGATTATGCTGATGCCATGGGTTTGTTACGCTTTTTAACTCCGTCCTCATTGGTCAGGAGAGGGAGACTTTATGACCGTGTAGGGTGAGAGTCATAAACCTGTACAGCTGCGTTCGAGAATGAAAAAGTTTGTGCACCCCTGTTCACATTTTGGGTATTTAAAGTATTATACTGGATTTTGCTTTATTATTTATATTTATAATAAATATTGCACATGCTGAGATGTGAGTATTAGTAAAAACAATCCAGTCATCACATTTCTGAGTGTATACTAGATATATAAATACGTGCATATCTACCTTTTTTAAATTTGTCCTCTATTTCACAATTATTAGCTCCTTTTTTTTTTTAATTCCTGAACATGCACGTCACTTCACTTTATCATTTCAGCATTTCTATAAACATGCATATTAATTTTTTATATGATAAATATTTCTGATTTAAGAAAGATGATTTTATTAATAGATTTTTTCCCCTCTGAATCGATCATAATCATTCTCAGAAAACTTTAGGATGTTTTTCTTTAAATAAAACTTACATCAGATCTTAGATTAGGACATTAGGACACGCAGGTTATCTAAATAGTGCTTTTTTACTAAATCTGGGTTCAGAAATCTAATGTTTGATTTTATTAATTTAACAAGATGTCGTAAACGTCTGAGCTTGTGTAAGAAGGTGTCATTAAATACAGATTGCAGTAGAAGAGTTTTTTTTTTAAATCCAGAAATCAAAGGGCGTACAAACTTTTGCACTCAATATATTGCTATACAGTAAAACTGGAAACGCACAAAGCGGCATTTTTCCTTCTTTAAAGCTGTGACAGAAAAGCCATAAAAGACTAATTTGGATGTAATGGTGTTTTAAGTGGATGTAATTGATAGTCTCCCTCCCTCCCTGCTTCGCTCCCTCCCTCCCTCCCTCCCTCCCTCGCTTCATGTCTCTGTATCCTGTAGCTCAGCTGTTGGTACACAATCATTAACCTGGCCTGTTTTGGCTGTGTTGAGGATGGGCAAATCGGCCATTGTGTACGCTGTCATCTTCAGGAAGTGAGGATTTCCCCCCGCTGTCACACACATGATGAGCGATTCTCTCTCTCACTCACTCATTCTCTCTTTTCTGTCCATGTGATGGAATGTGTTTTACTGTAACCCTGAAAAAATGTAATACAAGAAACTACAGTTTAACACAACACGTGTGTGTGTGTGTGTGTGTGTGTGTGTGTGTGTGTGTGCCACAATACACAATGTACCACAGGTAGGTATACGTCAGCGACGTGACAGTACACCACTATACCTTTAATGTACGTTTAACCCTCAGTCTAGCACATATACGTAATAATGATGCAACTTTTAGGTGTGGCATAATGTAGAAAACAATGTAGTGCATTAAAATAAAAAGAAATGTACTTCTACACTGGACAAATTCATCCCAACGTTTACTGTACATCATGCTAGCAAAAGAAAAAAAATCACATTGCTTATTTTCTTATATAACAAATAAATAAAGCATAATATTTTGTTCACAGTGTAACAACAACTAATATATCCGTTATTTCAGGATCAATAAAATATCTATCTATCTATCTATCTATCTATCTATCTATCTATCTATCTGTCTATCTATCTATCTGTCTATCTATCTGTCTGTCTGTCTGTCTGTCTGTCTATCTAATCTAATCTAATTTTAGCTAACGTTGAGAGACCAGACGCTACAAACTATTGTAATGTTCCTTAGATTTTTGTTTTCCAAATAAATTGTTCTTTTAGATACTTTACAATTTACACATTTTACGATTCAAGCCCTTGACATAATTTATACCTTTCCTGTTTTTTGGATGAACTCCTACTGCACTTTCATCACCTGAGGTTGAAATTAAAAATTTTCTAATAAAATTGCAAATGAAGCCTTAACCTACTGACAGTTTGGTCACAATATAAACAAATATAACATTAGGTAGCAGTAACATTACACAATTTACTTTATGTCTTTTTACATTAAACACAAAAGGACAAAAAGAAGTGAAAATGTGTTTAATGTAAAAAGACATAAAGTAATATTAACAAAGGCAGACATCGAGTCATTCATCCATTTTACACACTTTACGATTTCCGCTTATGTATTGTATTTATTTATTTATTTATTTTCTTCATTTGCTGTCACATTTTACACTCTGATGACTTAATAACAACAACTGATAACTGTAGTAACAAAGTGATTATCCGACCGATGTGGTTTAAATGTAAGCTTAGTGCTCTTACTAAACGTGAGTTTAAACAAAGAGTGCTAATGTGACGTACACTGCTAGCATAGTGATGTTGTAAGTTATAAATTGATGACTCGGGATGATTAATAGCAACACCGACAAATTTCCTTTTCTCAGTCTGTCCTGATGGACGGCCGTCTTTCTCCTGTTAGCTCTGGAATGTCTGCTGATTGAGATGCAGACTCCCCACACACATACACATACACACACAGTCTCACACACACACACACACACACACTATCAGCCTCATGCCGTGCGCCGGTTAAAGTATTAACCCAGCGGTGTTTGACAATATTGCTGAGTGGTGTGTGAAGCGCCGGGGATCAAAGTTATCATGTAAGGGGGAAGCAGCTCCATTGAGACGAGCCCATAGAAGCCGTCCACTCCGTCATGTTCCCTCCATTGGAAAGAGCTGACTAGAGCAGGTCCTTAGCCTCGGTCCTCCACCCACTCCTCCACTCCCTCATCCTCTTCTCATTTTTCATCCTTCACACCTAGCCTTCTCTTTCTCTCACTTCCGGGTTTCTGAGATTTAAGGACCTGGACTTTATTTTTATAGAGGGAACAGATTTCTAAAATTTGCACCAACAATTCTTTTATCCTGATTGGTCGGAAAGTTGATACTAATGTGTTCCTTAATTATTATGTGTGTTTTTCTTTTCTCATTCATTGAGACTTTCTTTGTATGAGTCAGACTTTGTATCTGCTGTTACTCCTAAGTTCTCCAACATCCTCGGATGAAGCAGGAGTCATTTTTGGTTCATTTAGATTCATTTCAAGAAAAAGAGAAAAACAGATACTAGTGAGATAAAGACCGTTTATAGCTGCTATAACAAATGTTAGAATAGGAACTACAGTAGCGGCTTTCACCAACATTAAATGTAAGTAAAGTATGATGTGTCTTTAATAACTGCAAAAACAAGATTGACAAACTGTTATAATAAATGTTGAATAAAACTTGGCATGTTGATAAAAAATAATCAACATAAGGTAATTTGGTAAATTACTTAAACCTAAATTCTCACACATTGAATGATTCAGGAATCACACACTCACACACTATTTTTGGGAACGCCAATTAGCCTAAACTGCATATCTTTGGACTGTGGGAGGAAACTGGAGTACCCGGAGGAAACCTGTATCAATGTTTATATGTCTAAATTTATTAAAAGAAAAAAAAATGTTTTACTCAAAGTTGAATGTCATTTCAATTAAACTTTTTTTCCAAGCATGATGGTTGTCCGTAAGTAAAAATAAATAAATAAATAAACAAACAAACCTTATCTGGGGTAAAATGTTATTCATTTATTTAAAAAAAAATATGACAGTGGTTTGTTATAAATTATTTCATTATATTATTATTTTTAAATATCAGTAATTAATTGTAGACAATTTAATATTAATAATGTAATAATTTAAATATTAATTATTAATGAATAAATGGATGAATATTAGTTTTGGGCGTATACTCCATGTATGTATACAGTAGTCATGAGTGTATTCCCAATCCTGCGAGTCATGTGATCTAATCTAGTTACTGTTTTTCTGTCTCTAATTGTTTTATTTCTCTTATCTGTACAACAATTACAATTTTTCATTCATGAAATTATGACTTTTTAAAACTGCTTTTTACCCGTTTATACTCACAGTTCAGTCGTTGTTCTGATTATCTTTACAGCATCAACGTGTGTTTCTGAAAGAGATATGGAGACAGTTAGCACTTTTGATCCGTGCATTTGATAAACTGACATGTTATAAATTAAATTTCAGTTTTATTTATGAAGCACTTATTGAAATAGAAATTTCACAGGAAGAAAAATTACTTAAACTTAAGTAATGTACAGATGTATACATTTATGGCTTATTGGTTGATATTATTTTTTTCCGCCCAGTTTTGCTTCAGCTGCAATTAGGAGATAATTACAGACAAAGAAAAGTCATTGCATTTTAATGAAGCATTGGAGAAAGTATATTTTTAAAGATTTGAATATTTTCTGTGATTAATAGCGTTGGTTTGTGTATTGTGCGGCGAGAAAGGTCACTTCGGATGAAAAAGAGATAAAGACAAATGAATTATCCGCGTCTTCACTTCACTAGCTCAAAAGTTCTAAGGCGCAGAATGATGGTGCTTATTTATTTATTTATTTATTTATTTCTACATTTATTAATTTATGGTAAAATCTAATACATTTTTATTTATTGTAGAATAGAGAAAATGTAATTTTCATAGGGTTTTTATGAAATATTTGTATAAATTAATTTTATTTTTACTTCATGCTCAATTGATTTAAACACAGACTGATTTATTAAAATTACATCATCAATATCAGTTTCCTGTTTGCACCTTCAGGAAACTTTTCACTCTTGTGGATCCTTCCTAGACTTTTCTTTTGCTTCTACATAGCATTTGGAGCCACACACACACACACACACACACACACACACACAGACAGAGTCTGAAGTGACGGCTTGGCTTTGCATTGTGCCAGTGCGGCGGTAGTTAAATACCTGAGCATCTTGTCACGCTCGTCACACCCGACTGTGTGGAAGTACAGTGCAAAAACTGCACCATGTTACATCACGGTGACATCATCCCCTTAAACTCGCAGCTCTCTCGAAGAACTGTTGGTTGTATGTGTATGTGTATGTGTGTTTGTGTGTGTGTGTGTGTGTGTGTGTGGGATGAATTATCAGCACTGGTGTGTACTGTTAGTGTCTGCATCGACTCGGGAGTTTGTACAGAGGGAGTCGGTACCACAGAAATGTACAGATGGGGTCTGTGTAATTTGTATGTGTGTATGTGTGTGTGTGTGTGTGTGTGTGTGTGTAGATGGTGATAGATTGGTCTGGGAGAGCAGGGATGCAGATCCACTCATCAAGATTGATGTTCTGCCATTCGGCTTTAAGTGCAATTAAAAACCGGGGCCTGCTCGAGGCGCCATCGTTCATGCTAACACCGAGGGGACTCGTTTTAAGGTGAAAGAGACACGTGCGCATAATTCACTTCCGATTTTCTCTTTCTTTTAATTCCACCTCTCTCTCTCTCTCTCTCTTTCTCACTGCTAATTCTCTGAACTACAGGAAAGACTTCGGTGTTCAGAGACTCCGCTCCGCTGTTGTGAGTCCGTGTTTTAAACCTGCTCCCGTCTTCACCTCCTGCACTATCCCTCCATCACATCACACACTCCCTCACTCCCTCCCTCTCTCTCTCTCTGCTGTGAAGCCATGCACTGCTCCATGTCTATGTCAAGTTGTTAACCTCGTGTCAGCAGCAGGTTTAGGCCACCGTGATGGATGAGTCCACACGGAATTTTTCAAAATGAAGTGAAAGAGGTGTGGCATGCTTTTTCTCTTTCTCTCTCTCTCTCTTTATTGCTTATTCTTTCTCTCTATTTCTTTATTCTTTTCAATTTTTCTCCCATATCTAGATGACAGAACACATCTGCACACACACACACACACACACACACACACGCACACACACACACAACCCAGGAGGCATTTAAGCTCCTAATTACTGCCTTGCCTCCAAGTCTCAGTTCACACTAGCAGAATTCATTCAACATCATTTTCCGGAAGACTAGAAATAAACTGATAAATAAATAGATTTTTTCCTGTATTATTTTCCCCCATTTGAGTTCCCCCATCATACCTTTATTTTGACTACAATTTATAAAGCATTAATAAGCGTTCTTGTTTTAAAGTTCAACTTAGATCCTTACAGTGATGTGATTTAATAAAAAAAAAATATATATAAAATTACATTTTTAATTATGCTTCTAATTACATGCTTTAGGAACCTGATATTCTTACAGAAGTTCTTTTTTTTGCATTAAAGTACCTGAATCAGCTTTAAAATGTATTCAAAATATATACTTCATACATGAATGCATAAATTATATAAAGTTTATACATAAACCTGCATTTCCAAGTGTTTTGTGGATCAAAATTAAAATTGTAATTGTGGTTGTGATCGCGTAACTACTTGCATTCTTTAAGGATTTTTGAACTTTTGAGAATGGCGATCTTTAAACCTGAGAAGTGATGAAGAATTAAATTAAAGAATAATAATTTGGATGCTGACCATCCTGGTGGCTTGAAAATAAACAATTTTCTTAGTTAAAATTAAAAACAAGTCATGATTTAAAAATAACGATATGGATCTGGAGGTTTAACATTACAATAACATTACAAGATTGAAAATAATCTTCTTTCATTCTTCTTCTGTGTGCATTTGCAGGAGTGGAATCTTTAACACTGCATCAATACTAAATGACGCTCTCGCTGTAGGCGTGTTTCTGAATTGCACCTAACACACAGAAATTGAGATTTAAAAGGGATGAGACTAAAACCCTCATCGTTCCCTGATTCCAGATCTGCCATTATCCTTTAAAAAAAGCTCTATTGTTTGTCAGCGCTTTGCTCAGCTGTCTGTTCTAGATGGGGAGATCAGATTAACAAGAGGCCTACAGCTCTACAAATCAGAGTCCCTACACTGGCCACAATGACTGATCCCATCCATCACGGCTGTCTTAACAAGCGCTGGGGGTCTCGGGTCCGGATAAGAGCTGGTTAAAATTTAACCCGCTGGCTGCCTACACACTGAGGCCTGTGCCCTCTGCTCGCCCACTCATCCACTACCGGTGGCGCCCTACACGCCCTACACGCTCTCTACAGGGCCCGCGTGGGTGAGGGTCGGAGGGGTGGTGACACGGGTGTGTTAACTTTGGAGAAATCATGCGAGAACCATGGAACCAGGCACGTGCCGGGAAGTATGAAAAATGAAATTGCTGTGCAGATACAGTGTCTGGGGGCTCGGTAATGATTACCTGGAACATGCCTCAGGTGTTGCTTTTTAACCACTGATGAAAAAGGCTACCCTTGCTTTTTATGTTAAACACAGTTCTTCTTTTTTTCCCTTTGTTGAGTCCCTACTTCTGACACACAGCTAAAATCTTTCACAGCCAAAGTTCTGGCAATAAAACAGTAGGAAAATTCATTCACAAAATTTTATAACATAAGCTAAGGATAGCAATAATCAGATTATGTGACATGAAAGGAATAATATGTTTTGTGACATTTGTGGAAGGAGTCTCCAGTGTCAGCAGTTTGGTGAGCGCTTCTTGATACAATTCTTTAAAAAAAGAGAAGCTTGAACACACTTGATTCATGGATGTTCCAGAATTTTAGCTGCAGCTATGAAGGGATAAAATATTTCGGTTTAAGGTTTTGAAAGAATGCCCTACTTTTGAATTATCTGTAATAGGAAATACACAAATATCATCTTTTTATTGTATCAATATGCAGATGACACAACACTACAGACGAGGCTCCTGATGCTGGCGCCTTCTCATCTGGCGTTTAAAGTCAGTTGGGTTCGTTGCTTTGGTGTTGGTTCAATACGTTCAGGTTCACTAACGACGTCATCAGTGAATAGCTCCATCGATCATGCTTGCTGAGCGGCACGGCGTGTGATTCAGCAGCCTCGCCCGAGGCTGGAAAGAGGCCCTGTGGTTGAAGAGGTTATGGGTTCATAGGGCGCGTTCTAGGGCAAATGTCCTGAAGGAAATGCAGGAAAGGAGGACAACTTTAGCATCGTTATGAATGCGTTCTACGAAATGTCATGAAAGATGCTTATCATTCTAAGGGTATGCCATACATCTTATCCCATACTATCCCATTTCCACCCGAAGTCACAGACGCCATTCATGCTCTGCTTGATTTGATTAGCCTTGATGAATATGACTCGACCCCTTAATAATGTATTAAGTTCCGTCAGTTTGAGACGAACAGCACTCGGATACTTGGCTGGTCGGTACACAGAGTGTCGACCAGAAGGTTTCATCAAACCGGGTGACGGGGCTCGAGCTGTCTGATTGCACAAATCCAAGAATCCATCATGTGTCAGACCTCGTTTTCCGCCTGTTCACTGAGTCCCGATGACACAGAGTGGCTTCTTTGGCCTTGTTCATAAATGACATTAGAGAAATTGTATTTGGTAAGGGGTCAGACAGGCATGGCAAGGGGTACATCTATGGATTCAAAAACAGATATACATCGTTTATGCCACTGTGTATATGTTCCCCTGCTATACTTTAGTCTCCGAGAGTGAAGAGGCTGTCCGGTGGAAAGTGAACACACTCGACCTGATCCTCCTCAGTGCCTCTGAGCCCAATGAGAAGTGCTTGAATATTTCAAGAGGAGAAATGAACCACTGTCTCTGTGGACTAATCCAGCACGAGATTGCCCCAATTTGGGATTTACAACCTCTCTCAATGTTGGTATTTTACTGTTTTTGTGTCTTTAGTTTCCAGCAACAGGGGCCAGGGGAGCATTCTGGACAAATTTAAAACATAAAGAATAATTAAAAATAAATGCTGGGATTTCGTCTTCTCATATGTGCCTGATTTTTCCTTTTTTTTTACAGGCTGCTGATTCATTTTTAATGAGGCTTTGAATATTAACCGGGTTTGGTTCAAAGCGCCGTCTCCCATGAGTGGGAAACAGATCCCTCTGCTTGGCTAATACGGGGTGGGGGGCAGTTTACAGAGGGTTCATATGTAAGGACTTGTTCTGGTCAATTACAATTACAATCTCACACAGCAGGGGAGGCATTGCGTTCATTTGCAGTCCCTGCGCCTCCTGTGGAAAAACTCAAAATGTCGTATGATAATAGAAACAAAGTAGTCCATAATATTATGAGGTGATATCACAAGCAAGTGGCATCAAGTTAGACTTCTGGAAGCACACCAAATTGTATTGACACTTGTGTGTTCCGTTTCATTGAAAGCCTGCAGGGAACGTTGGGACCCGAAGTCAAAGAGAAGCGATCTCTGGACCTCGACCTCCTGCGGAGCCTCTGATCCCCCCTGTGCTCGCAGCTCCTTGGGTTTTGTCATGGAGCTTCTTGGGCAGCAGTGATTAATGGGATGCTGTCGTTTCAAACTCAGTTTCAGTCTTACTTCTTTTCGAACGCTTTGGATGGACGGGGAGAGATCTAGCCCCAGCAGGAACACTTGTCCTGGCAGGCCTGATTGGAGAACCTGGCGCATAATGGAGCTCCGGCTTGGGCCTTTTAAAAGACAACAGGTTTATGGCTACTTAGAGGAAATTGATTTGATTGTGCCCCAAACACGTGTGTTAACACCCCTGGCACTTTTATTGGCCATTTGTCTACAGTGTCACAGCACATCTGAATTACGCCCCGCATCAGGCTCTGTGTGTGTAGGTTAGCATGTGTATTTATGCATGATTGTGTAAGTGTATACGCACATGAACTCTGTGTGTGTGTATACTTGTGTTTATAGCGGAAGGTGGTAATAAGCGATGCTCTGGAAGTGCACTTTAACTCCCTGCCAGTCACAGAGGCAGCATGATTAACAGTACATTAGTGCAGCTGGGCCTCGGAGTAAACACACTCGCTTGGAAATATTACCGCTCCAGAATTGATGTCCACACACACACATATACACACACACACACACACACACATACACACATACACATGGTCTCTTGTGCTAACGCTTCCTCCCAATAGACTCATGCAATTCACAGATGACAAGTGTGGCTTTGCGAACGTATTTCATTTGTGCATGCTTTCACATTTTGCTGGAGGAAATTATAAGTGCTACTTTTAATCATTGTGTACGCTTTGGAGGAATTATTAGATTGGGTTTGATGTACATGATGAGGAACAGGACCTGTACATCTCATGAACTGGTGACTGCAGGGATCCAACAAAGGAATGAGCTACATGGAGGGAAAAGTGACCGAGTTGAGACTTTCCTCAATGTACATTACTGTACATGCTGTGCCTTTCAGAAAGACTTACAAACAACTTAGAATTTTAAAAAGCAACCTAAAATAATCTAAGGTTCCTTCTAACACCCTTAAACATTTTACAGACTATCCCTCAGATGAGTAAAGATTCTATACAGAGTGCTGTGGCAATTTTCCTGCACTACAACCTTTCTTTTATTGCATTAACGTTTATTTCTGGACGAAATATTTTATTTCTGTACTATGGCTTTTATTTCTAGGCATAATGATTTTAGTAGTGGACTATGAGTTTTATTTCTCGATGACAATATTTAGTAAAACTTTGGCTTTTAATTCGACTTTTTTTCTGAATTATGATTGTTATATCTGGATTATGACTTTATTTCTCATTTAACATTTATTTTTCTGGATTATAATTAGAGATTTTATGATTTCTGAACTACCTATTTCATTTCTAGACTACAAATGATATTTATAGACAATGAATTTTATTTGTAGGCATAGCGATTTTAATTCTGCACTAGAATTCTTTTTTTCAATCACAACATTTAGGATGTGATCCTATAATAATAATAGTTCTAAACTAAATTTTTTTCTCCTACAGTAAATTAAGATTTTTTTGTATACTTATTTTTCTGCATCATAGTTTTTATTTCTGGGCTACCGTTCTTATTTCTAGACTACGACTTTTGTTTCTAAATTATATGACTTTTATATCTAGACTACACATTTTATTTCTTGACCACAGTACTTAGTATTGCATTACAAACTTCACTTCTCGCCTTCTGCTCATGAAGCTTATTTCAGTTCTAACACGTTGATTATGTTAAAGATTTTCTTATGAATCACTTTCAACGCAGGACAGGAAGATGTACTGGGGTTGAAAACAGGTTCTTGTAATGACCTACGACTTTTATGTCTGCATACAGTAGTATTACAGAAGTAAGTTTTTTTTTTCTGAATTACAATTTTTACTTCTGAACTACCTTCCTAAATCTGGACTGACTTTTGTTTCTCGACCACAGTATTCATTTCTGGATTACACACTTTATTTCTAGTTTATTTCTAGTCTCCTGTTCCAGTCGTAACACCGTAATAGACTCTCATGAATCACGTGCGATGCCAGGACCGGAATATGTATCTACCACCCGAGGCCACAGTTCGTGTCCCAGACTAAATCTATTGATTTCAGGTCGAGCCGGACGAGCCTCCTGTGCCAGATCTGATTCACTGAAAGCGGCGCGCTTGAATTCAATTTCACTTCTCGCTGTCAAGTCCAATGTCGGCTTCTCACATCGCGCACGGACCAATGTCACCTTTTAAACACCGAGAGATGCCCGCAGAGATGAACGGTTGGAAAGGAGGGACTGAGAGGCAGCTAGGAGAAGAATGGAAGAGCGATCCTCATCCATCTCTCAGCGACGGAGAGCGAGAATGAGAGATGCTCCATGGCACTCTTTAATTCATGCAAATTAAAAAGTGCTATCGATTGATAATTGATTTATATTGATACACATGCAGCACACTCCTTCTTTCTTCTTTATCTTCCTTTCTCACCAACACCCTCTCCCTCTTTTCTCATTTGGCTAAATCAAATTTATCTGTCACAGCGTTCCTCACATCCACTCATCCATCAACTCCATCACATCACATCATTCAACACCGATCTTTGGTCTGCATATTAGATACAGTCCACCTTGAACTTGTTGGAGGGCTTTTGATGTTTTTTTATACGAGGGGGTTACCTAAAAAAGATTTACAGAGTTACAGCCGCACTTATTACTTAATAAATAATAATTAATACATAAGTAATGAATAGCTATTAATGCAACATATTTATCTTTCTTAATTGTTCATGGTTAAGGTTATCTGAGTCACTTCCTTATACACTCTGAGCAGCTCCATCTGCATTGGTTTCATCAGGATTTAAGTGTTTCTCTAAACCTGTAAGCTAGGAGGCCCTCGGTGCAAACACTAACCCCCCCTCTGCAGCTTTAAACTGTGTTGTTTTTATCACTGTGAGATCAGTCCGTCTCCTCACCGCCTGTAAATCAGCTCAAACACAGGGACACTGTCCAGACCTCCACATATAAATCCTCAGATCTCTCCCTCAGAGTCTCTGATTTTCTACTTTATACCCTCTCAGGAAGGCTGAGGAAATAAAGAAACATGCAGGACAGGATTAACGGGAGCTAAGATTGTTGTTTGTGTCCAGATAAATAAGCGAGGACAGGAGGAAAAGATTAACTAAAAATGATCAACTAGTTCATCAAGTTAGACGAATGGAGTTCAAACTTCGAACATTTACACTGCAACCTCTTCTTTATAGAGATCTCTTATTAAATCTCTTATTTATAGAGATATTTTACTCATTTTTATCTTTATTTATTTAGTTATTTTTCTCCTGGCAGGTAATTTTGCTTCTCTCTTCCAGAGGCGTTCAAGTCAAAGCGAGACTTTTGTTTTGTACAGAATAACAGAAGAGTTCTGAGAGTAAAAACTCCCTTTATTTCTCTATATAATCCCCTGATACACTAATGCACTTATCCCAGTGTTTCACTAGTGCTTGGACACCAGAAAGGTAGAAAGTTCTCTCAGTAAGCCGAAGCCATGATTGGACTGTCTGACTGATTCATGTCTGTAACGCCAACCTCCCAGGAACTCCTTTAATGGCTTTTACATTGGAACATTTTAGTGGAAATGTGTTGGAGTGGGGATTATGTTATGGTTTCTATAGTAACAACATATTTCACTAGTATGCGTAATTGTTGCGATGGTAAAGTTTTCATTAACATTTAAGGAAGGAGTCTCCAGTGTTAGTGCTTTCTAATGGTCAGCAACTAATTAGCATCAAGAGATTTTTTTTTTACCCCAAAATATATACAACATTTATTGGTAATTTATTTATTGGTAAAACTTGGATAGAAAAAAAAACAAGACGTAAGTGACTCCAATGTAAACAGTCTCATAGCAAATTTAAACTTTTTCTGTTTTGCCAATAAATTAGCTTAAAGTTTAGAATACCCATCAAGTTTATAGTTTTGTCACAGTATTTTCCCTAAACAACAAGCTAAATTTGGACATTTGTTCAAACACATTGAAGATTTTGTAATATTCTGACTTTCTTATCTCATGCACATGTGCTTAAATGAAAGATGTGAGATGGATGTTAAGCCCAACCTGGATGCCTCTGCTTATTAAATTACACAAATGGAAAGCTAGTTTTTGAATACTAATACCCCATGACGCAATCAGCCGCAAAGCTCAACCTGATCTTACTAAACACAGTTAATCACTTTCTAACGAGCACGGACGAATAGTTAGCAAGATTAGCGGGCACGCAATAGGTTGACGTTATCGCCAAAACGCGCCACTCGGGATCTGCCGATTGCATCGCGATGATGTCATGCGAGGGCCTGTGGTTAGACCGGGAGCGGTGATTGGACTCGTCCTCGTAAACCAATCAGCAAAGATCGGGGAGTTCATTAAAGATGGTTAGCGCATGACGCTGATCGAGTTAGCGGTGATTAATTCTTAAGCAGACGGCCTAATGACACCATTATATGCGTATCTTGTTGTCCTGAGAGGACGTTTTGATAGATCCAGGTTTATTGGCTGGTTGGTGATCTCACCTGGACAGTTGATTGGTTGGCACTGACACACGTGTCATTGATTGGAAGTTGAGACGTGTAGTGGTGGTCAAAGTTCTGTCTTAATGATACAAAGGTTGTGCACTCAAACCCAAAGAGCCACTGATGGTCCCTGAGGCTGACTTTTAACCCTTAAAAGCTCATTTCTAGCCTTAAATAATGATGAGGTTCTTTACGTGAACAAAAACATTGTGCAACTTTATTGTTTCTCAATCACAAAGGCCTGAGCGACCAACAATGCACACACACACCTAGCTTACAAAGTGTGTTAGTTAAAAAGGAAATAGTGTAGTTTTCTGTTGGACCAGGCTAAAGTCATATATTTGGAAGGAGTCTCCAGTGTCAGTAGTTTTCTGAATAAAAACCCCCCACTTCTCTCCCTCCTGCATCTCCGCTCATCTTTCCCCTGCTGTCCGATACAAACTGCTGCTGTGTATCGCTCCCCCGAACTATTTTGTCAGTAGTTTATTACATGCCATGGCTAAATACTTTAAAAGCATTGATTTACATGAATTACAACATGGCACTGTATTCTGTTTCGGGCAAGCGGGGGACCAGGAGACACATCTTGCGTGTCTACAGCATCATAACACTCTGTGGATATATATTTATATCTCTATATATTTACCCCCCTATAGCTTCAATCGCTCTCACTCTATCGATCCATCTGCCTATAAAAGGTGTTTAACTCAATCTGAGTCATGACGGTGTAGCGGCTTTTCTGCGTCTCTGTCAATAAGCACTAAATCAATTAGAGTGTCTCGAGCCGTCTCACGCAGATGCGAGCTGCAGCTTCCTGTGTGCATGTTTTACACATTTTATTTTATTATGTTCCTTTTTTACCACAGCACTGCTTGATTCTGATTGGTCAGGATGTATTAATGCACATGTTTTACTATGTTATCATTTCCATAGCAACAACTTGTTCACAGGGACCTGCACAGAGCACAGATTAAAAAAAAAAAAAATTTATATCGGCAAGTTTTTTGTAAAGATGTGTTTGTGTAACATGTAAGGAAAGAGTCTCCAGTGCCAGAGCTTTGTTTTAGTCAGAGGTAGAGCTGTTTGTTATCTGACATCTTCAGGACAGAGGCTGGACAAGATGGATTTGTTTGATCGGACACAACGCTGAAACCGAATGAAACTATAAATCGATAATGATGTCGGTGGTATAAAAGGAATAAAACATTTCAGGATATGCTTTTTTAATAATAGTGAAAATAAAGCAACAACTTTGAAATAGTAACAGCACCTCTGCTTTACCCCCCCCCAGCCCAATCACTGATTAGTTTACAATAACAGCACCACATACTATGTGTTATATATTACTTTAGTATTGCTTTTTATCTTCTTCTTCTTTATTTGTCCTTTTCCTTCGCCTTCATTTATCTTACTTTCTTTTTCCCAGAGTCCCACTTCCTCTCGTTCTGTTCCTGCCACGTTGCACAAAAAATTTCAGGTGTTTGACTCATTATTAATGCAGCTGTCCCACGCTGAGGCCTCCGAGGACAATCAGGAGCCGTGATTGGTGAGGTTTATTTTAAAACGCTTGCCGGTGATTGGTGAGGCTTGTTTGAAACATGGCCCGTGCTCATCTCGGTCGTCCCACACGCTCCCTGAACGCCGAACCCTGGACGGCTCTTGCTGCGCAAGACAATAAACGGATGATGAAATAAAAACGCTCGATTCATCAAAATCAGCCCCCCTCTGACTCCGCCGCCCGGCAAATTAAACAATATTTCATAATCACTCTACAAGCCTGACAATAGAAGCCAATTTGTACCTAAAGGCACCTCCTAAGTGGGAGGAGTACGGGTTTACACAGACACACAGCGAGCGATAATTACCAACCCTGGACACGCTCCAGAGGACCGAGATGCTCCCGGCATACCTGCCCAATCAACTGTCCTCTGGAACCGGACGGCCAACGAGTCTTCATTTATCTTGTCGAGTGTGTAGGATGGCTAATTACTTCCATTCCAACTCCCTCAAACACGCGCACACCGCCCCGCATCTCTTCACTCTCTCAGACTCTGTGGCGCTGGACGACCAGGACAGAGGAGTCAACCAATTAGTCGTCCATTAGAGCCATCACATAGCTCGCATCAGCGCCAGAGCTGAGACGGCTAAAGGGCTTAATAATCTGCTACGGGTTCATGGCTAAGGCTAATCCTTTGGGACAAGAAGAGGAGGATGAGTAGAAGAGGAGGAGGAGGAGGAGGGGAGGTCAGGAACAATTTTTCTGCTGCCAAACATGTCAACTTGGTGCAGTTACAGATGATTACAGACGATTACAGACGTCCTCCCTCTTCTGGGCCTGGAAAAAGAAAAAAAAAACATCAGAACAAGTCTCTTAATTACAGAAAATTAAGTTATTCTTGCTTAATGGTGCATTATGACAATTCATTAGGAAATAGTGCGATGTTTGTGTGCGTTAAACTTCGCTTAAGTGTCTCAGAGAAACACACATCTATGGAGACAGATTACAAGCCACTAACATGCCCTACACCAAGTAAAGACTCAGAAATGATCAGCGTGATGCGAGTTTAATTAAATGATGCTTGGCCTGTTCTCATATTTGTCTCCATTAAGTGACGACGATGGAGGGAAAAGAGTCGTTAGCTGTCAGTGATGAGGAGGGATGGAGCCGGAGACGGACGCCATCCTTGAACACAATTAATGACACTTTAATCGCAAAACAAGTCCCTTATCTGGGAGTGTTTGATGATACCAGAGCGATGGTGGGCTGTATATTGATAAGGAAGAGACCCAGCCAAAGAAATTAGCCAATTCTAGGTGTAGGCCAGCTGTTGGTGCATGATGGGTAATTGCGTCAGCGCTCCCCTCCCGCTTTTTTTCGCCCCTAAAGCGGTTAGTTCTCATCGGGCGTCATCATTTTCCAGCGCCCCATCCATCTTCAGCCTCCGATTAATTCTTTTCATTTCGGCGCCTCTCTCATAAATCCTGGCACACTTAATTAATTTCACTGGCAGCGCGTGGGCCGCCATAAAAACAGAATTATTCTCGCGCTCTCTCTCTTTTGCAAAAAAAAAAAAAAAAAAAAACTAATAATAAATCCCCATATTAATTATGCTATTTTACAGCAATCTCATTGAAGGCTGTGTTTCATCTTTCATAATTAGATTTTCAACAACAACAACGGGGCCAACAAAAGAGTCTAATTATGGATTTTGGCGAAGGGCCGGGCAAGCCAGGATCGATGGGCCGCTTTTATTATTGTTATTGTTGTTGTTATTGTTCCAAAGTGGTGAGGAGGGAGATTACACACGAAGCCTCGACGCCAGCATAAATCAAATTTACAAGGATTGTTTGTTACGCTATGACTCCAACCGGAGCGGGGGGCGGGGGGGAGGGGGGGGTTTAGTTTGGTAACTCGTTGGCGTAAGGACGTGATGGTAGTTTGGAGAAACTTTGAGCAACACTTTAATTAAGCCAAATCTCACACACATATCATTGATGAATAAATGGACCAGAATAGTTTCAAACTTCGATTATCAGCTCTTTTTGTAGTTTCTTGACCATAGACTTTTTAAACTAAAGAAACTGCTTGTGAAAAGTGTTCACTTCTAATACTGTCTAATCTCAGAACTGCCTACTGCTATGATTTTGCAAAAAATATCTAATTTTATACTGTGCAGAAAAGACTGATCCTTTAGTAGGTCCACCAATACACCAATCTTGAGGACAAACAGGTACTTTTTCATAGTTTGGTGGTAAAGAATAAAATTCATGAATACCACTGCGGGTTCATCAGCTGTCACATACTTCTAGAACCCTCTAAATCTCACCTTAAATTATCCCAGGAATCCTTAAAGAGCCCTTTGTAGGAAATATTGTACCAGATGTTTCACTAGATAATAAGGGTTTTTAGAGTTCTTTACAAAAATGCTTTCGGCTTTAAAATGAAAACTCCAGCCTTAAAAGTTCTTTAGTTATCCCTGCATACAGTCAATGGATTAAACCTCCACCAAAGTGTCTCATTATGAGAATGAGTTTTAAGCAGAACCCAGAAGTAGGCTAAGAACCCTTAATTATCCACAGAATGCCCAAAGAACCTAAGAGAAAAGTGTAAAACTTCTGGGGGTTTTTTTTTGTATTGAAAACTTACCCACTTGGATGGAGTTTGCGTGGTCTTCCTGTTCTTTGGTGGGTTTCCTCCAGGCACCCCGGTTTCCTCTTCACAGTCCAAAGAAATGCAGATTAGGCCGTTTGGAATTCCCAAATTGCCATGTGTGCCCTGAGATGGATTGGCACCAGCTCCAGGTGCATCAGTTTGTTGTAGGGTATTTACACAATACTTTCCCTCAGAGAGAACACTGAAGGAGAGTTTTAACTTCTTAAAAGTGCATTGATGTATTGGTGTATCCCTAATTCATACAGATGGAGTCTTCTCAGACTGTTCTTAGCTTTTCATGGTTCCTAATGGTTCCTAATGGTTCTTGATCTAAAGGAAATCGAAGTGTGTTCACCTCTGACCGCGTCCATTGGAAAGAGAGCGAAGGAAGTGAAGCTAAAAAGTGAAAAGGTGACAACAAGCAAATTGATGTGAAGTGGGTGGGGCAAGCAGCGGAATAAAATTTGCATCACTTATAATATTTTCTATACAAATGTGATATGTATATGTGATATGTCTGGTCATCGCCCCCTGTGGACAGAGTATCGGAAACACTGTTGCTAGGCAACAAACAAGCAAATAATTAAACAAAATTGAGGATAATGATTTAGATAGCAGTAGGTTTTATTTACAGAATGTAATTGCAGAACGGCTGTGGAAAACAAGATGAGAGCATCAGAAATTCAACATTTCTCTCATGTTATTACGATAAATGACTAAGATAAGATTTTTTAAAGACTAAAGCGTAGTCACACTTCAACGTGCCAACAGCAGCTCAAATTCTAATGCAGTTAATGTCAAGACTTCATCACTGTCCCATCAAAAAGTGTTACCTTACAGAAATCATCCCCTCTGGCTTGCACATTCTGCCATTTCTGCTTCTCCTCCACCTCCTTGTTCTCCTGAGGTCTGTCTTTTCATTCCTGTTCCACGGCGAGGTCTTCTGAGAGAACCGGGGGCCAAAAAATTACTCCTCTGGTTTAATTGGCATTATCATTTTAGCTTTCTGACAGAGATGGATCGCTGCTAGTGCACCAGACCGCCGCTGTCGGGAGGGGCGGGGCGGGGGGGGGGGGGGCGGGGGGCGGCTAAAAGGGGTGTGAAGGGAGAGATGTGAGGAAGAGAGAACAACGAGATGAATCTGTCTACAGGTGAGAGATTCAGGGAGCAACAAACCAGAAAGCTGAATCTTATGAAAAAGTTCAAAGTGAAATCTGTGGAATCATCTACAGATATACCAGTATATATGGATATATATACTAACCGACATGGTCAGTGGTTAGCACTGTTGCCTTGCACCTCTATGGTCTCCATGGGCTTGGTGGGTTTCCTTATTTCATGAAAACTGACCTACATTGATCTAGATGGAGTGAAAGAGAAAGAGACAGGGTTTAAGCAGGAGAAGGATGAGAGAGAGATAGAGAGTGATGTGAGAGGAAGAGAGATGGATCATGAGAGGAATGAAGAGAGCTGATACTGTCTCACCACCTTGCCTGTCTCACCCCTCATCTGTCTCATTCCTGCATGTCTCACCTCCTCATCTGTCTAATCCTTTCATCTGTCTCACTCCCTTACTTGTCTCACCTTTTCATCCGTCTCTCCCCTTATTTGTCTCATTCCTGCATGTGTCTCACCTCCTCATCTGTCTCATTCCTGCATGTGTCTCACCTTCTCATCTGTCTCATTCCTGCATTTGTCTCACCTCCTCATCTGTCTCATTCCTGCATGTGTCTCACCTCCTCATCTGTCTCATTCCTGTATGTGTCTCACCTCCTCATCTGTCTCATACCTGCATTTGTCTCACCTCCTCATCTGTCTCATTCCTGCATGTGTCTCACCTCCTCATCTGTCTCTCCCCTTATCTGTCTCATCAATCCAGAAATCCTGAGAGAAAGGGAAAAGAAAGAAAGAAAGAAAGAAAGAAACGAAGAAAGAAAAAAAATAGGGTTGCAGGAAAAGAAATTAAAGAAACTCTTCCAGATGTTCATCTTTAGAAAGATAATGTAACAAACTAAGAAAAAAAACTAAAATAGATCCACAGGCGGAGAAACTAAAATAAAAAAATAAAAAATAAAGGGAGTGGAAAAAGAAAAGCAGAGCGAAAGTGAAAGAGAGGAATAAACATTAGCTAAATGGAGAACACTTAGTATCCCATGATATTCTCCAGAGATTAGAGAGAGAGAGAGAGAAAATAAAAGCAAAGGAGGTTGGACAAAGAGCGACTGATACAGGTGCAGATAAACAGGCCGAGTGTGAGAGATGACGGAATAGAGGAGATGCAAGTGAACAGAAAAAGAGAAAACTGGAAGGATGAGAAGAGAGATTTGCTCTGTTCATGTCCTCTCCTCTGCTCATCATTTGTTTGTGTGAGTGGAATAAGAAAAATTAAATCTGTTTGAAAGAAAGAAAGAGGAGAGAGAGAGATAGGAAGAGACGGATAATAAAAATAGCGGAGTGCAGAGTGGACAGCGGTGAGTCGGGCATTACTCACTGGCTCTCGGAAAAATGCGCTGCTCACTGCAAGACCATGCATCACCACCGGCCCAAAACTAATGGGCTGTCTCTTGCGTATTTACCTCCGACTGCTCGCTCACACACACACACACACACACACACACACACACACACACACACACACACACACAGTATCTGAAATCAGTACAAAAACTCTGAATCAGTCCGTAATCTCACGGTGAAAAATGGCTCTCCGTGAGAAAGCCACCACTACAACCACACCACCATGCAAACATCATCTTACTCCAGTTACTCCAGTAAGCCCATTCTGAGCTTGAAGGCCATCTCCAGCTGGATGGCTTTGATCTTGTCAGTTTCAAAACCTTCAAGAGGCATGGTATCACCACAAATACCAATGCCAAGGCATCCAAGCTAACGTTCTTCACCATGCTGCACAGCATTCAGCAATAAATTACGGAAGTTCAGCAATAAATTACGGAGTCTACAACCTGCCCTGGGGTTGGACCTACTCTAACACATACACGTACCAGAATGGTCTTGGCATGAAAACCTGGGATAAGGCACAAACCCTACACCTGCTCTTCAACAACAGGGATACCTGTAACTTATATCCTGGTAGACATGGCTCTTGAACTTGCCCAGACCTATCTTTTGAGTCCAAGAACATCTATTGCTCAAGACTGGTTTCCACTAGGTACCTCACCAGTTGTGCAAAAGATGATGAGACCTCCATCTTTGCAGAATTCACGTGCAAGTTCACATCTACTTCCTTTCTTACCTGCAAGCTCACACTAGATTCTTCTTCCAGCATGACTGAAGCCTGCTCAGCCTTTTGCTCCACGTTCCACCATTCAGCAAGTTTAAATTTGTCCCTTGCTGAGACAAAGATTGTGATTAGCTCTACAAAGCATATAAGAACACCAAAAATACCAACCAACTTTCCTCCAAGCTTGGTGATCAGATCCTGGACCTTCTAAGCCAATTCAGGTAAAACAGAAATGGGAGGAGGAAGTCAGTAATGCATTTCACCTAATGTAGCTCAACCACCTGGAACACTCTCAAACATCTATTCAGCAGAAGCAGTCCAGATAAACCCTGACCAGTTTCAGTCAACTCCATAAACTCAGTTATGGCCAACAATGGTAGGTGGAGGCTTTCACCTGACAAGTCAATGCTATGAATGATGAATGATCCACCCTTTTCACAAGCTAGCAGTAGCCATCAAGACCTGCAAAAATTCCTAAACACATTCATACTTCATGAATAGTTCAGAGTTCCAGAAATATATGAACTGTAATACCATGGACTGGCTTCAGATCTTCCTCAAAAGATTCCTTGAAACCAGCTCTATTTCTTCCAGATGGAAGCAATACAACATTGTTGTCACCAGATGATCCAAAGATCATGTTCACATAACATCTCATTTATTGTAGGAACTCTGATGCAGAGCCTGGGTTAACCTTAACTTCCTGAGATCCTGCACAGTTTGTACCCAGCAGTGCCAGTACCTTATAGCACAGCTTTGGCACAGCTTTATCTGACTAGATATCTATGAATGAGCCTTGACCTTTGCCTTCCTTTGGCCTACTCTGAAAGATGGTTGGTCCAGTGGAGCAGTCCTAGAAGATCAGAGATAGGATGGTGCAGTTGGGGTCTGGTAAGTGCTTTATGATAGGTCAGTGCTGGTCTATTTTTGGCTTTGTAGGCAGACAATTGTTCATGGTTAGCCTGTGCAGTGAGCAACAGTGAGACCCAAACAGGAGAAGAATCACCTGGGATGAACTGCAGTTCAGTTTTACTCCCATACAGAAGATGAGTTGAGTATCATCCGCAAGCAGTGGGATGAAAACCCGTATGAGGACATGACCTAAACAAGAGATTGAATATGGTGGAAGAACAGATAAGAACCAAGAACTGAGCCTTGTAGGACACCAGTGTAGAGTCTGCATGCATGGATATGAGGAATAGACATTAGCTAACATATGACATATGGTCTGATATGACTGCAAATCATGACCATGATGGTGTCATTAATTTCAAGACACTTGAGGATGGACAAATGTTGCTGAAAGGCCGAAGAGGATGAGACTTAATTTCTTTTAGAAGCAACATCTTAAATAAGTGAAACACTTTTGATGACTGGAGTTCACATGAGTGTACAGGAAGTCTGGTAAACTTCACGCAGAAATGCAAGATGGAGAGAGTGTCTATTGACATAATGTTTCCTCAAAATACCCAGCGATAGATGGTGCTAATATTTAAAACTGCTGCAGCAACAGAAAGCTAGGCAAAGGGATGGAAAAATGAAGGGGGAAAGGAAGTAAGTAGAAAAAAGGAAAGCAAGTGAGTGGATGTTTAAAACAAGAGCGTGCAGATAGAAGCGACTTGTCTAATTTATGTGGCCCGCGGACGGAGGTGGCAGTGATACATGAGTTTGTTAGCAAATTGATAAAAGAGAGGAAATTTTTAAAAAGCATTCATCACAGCAGGATATGGACGCCATACATCACCTATTTACAAACAACACAGCTAATATTTATCCTCAGAGCCGGGCCGCGCTCACCCCGAGCTAATTAGGACGACTGAAAAGCTTTCTATAAAGAAAAAAAAGATAGTGAGAGAAAGAAAAAGAGAGAGAGAGAGAGACAGATTCTTAGCTAAACAAAACATGCTAACACAAAGTAAAACAAAATGATGACGATCTCTCTTCCTCCCTCGGCCCGTCACTTTATTAAGTACTCGTCACGGATAAACGTTTTACTCTCGCAGGCCTTTTAGAGCCACGCGTTGGTCGTAATGGACTCCGCCGAGCTGCAGGGGATTCTGGGTAATGCTAATGGGAAGCTCGCTGTTGAGTGCCTGCTTCCGAGAAAAGTGCAACAATCTCAGTGTTAATAAGTAGATAACAGTAATGACACGTGTGTTTGTGTGTGTGTGTGTGTGTGTGTGTGTGAGTGTTTACAGCTGTATGTTAAGTATTGATGTGTGTGTAGATGATGCAGGCTGTAATGTGAGATGCTGTTTATAATGTGTGTGTGTGTGTGTTTGGTTGCACATACTTGGTGTAATACAGGACATTTTGTCGTTTCTTTGTGTTGTAATACATTAAGTTTGTGTTCCATCTTTTGGTAGAGCGCATTTTTGTGTCACTTTCTTTACATATGTAGCTGGGATTTTTATTTAGTATTTCAATGTTTTTTGTTTGTTTAGTTGTTTTATTGATTCTTTAAAAAAAATTATTGTCATTTTTTGGGGTGCTGTTTATTGCGAATCTCATATTTTGTTGTTTTTGTTTTGTATGCTTCTACTGTATATGTTTTAGGTTAATTTACTAGTAGTTTGTTATTTATTTAATTATTAATTTATTATTCAATAATTATTCAATTATTTATTTTAGATTTCCAAACAATGTTGATATCTTAACATCTTTTAATGTATTTGTACATGAACTTTATTTTTATATTCTCTTTTTTAGTGCATCACCCTTAAGGGTTTATTTATTTATTTTAAATCTACTTGTAAATTTGGCAATATTTAGTATATTTTTTGAATTACAGTTTTTTGTAGTGTTTTTTGAGGTGTTTTTTTTTTTTTTGCTTCAGAATTTATTAACATACATTGTCGCATCCAAACACTAATATTTGTTCATACATATAATAAATTGTTTTCAACAAATAATAAAAAAAAAAAAATCACTAACAAAATAAATCAAACTTTACTCCCTTTTACTGACGTTACTTACAGATCTTATTAAAATTTAAAAATGCTTTGGAGCAAAACTGCACTTATCCCTCTGTTCCACTAGTGCTTGAGGTAGAAA
>JAQMYJ010000015.1:1301611-1315196 GCA_030014305.1 Clarias laeviceps
ACACACACACACACACACACATACACAGAAATAGAGTATGGGAAGTGGGTTGTGTAAGAATGGAAACACTGAAGTCAGTAAATAAAGAGATAACGTTCTCACATCAGGACCTGATCAGCTTTATCTTTCCTCCTCAAAGTTTATTTTAAAGCAAAAGTTTTGCCTGTCAAGATTATAAAACTATGAAATGCATTTCAGGGACAAACCTAATCCAACAAACAATCACAGAATTGTGAATATCAAATCAAACACATCAACATTTGAATCTACTAAAGCAAAATTCGTAATACAGTTTTGTAATAATCAATATGATACAATCAACACGATGCGGCGCAAAACAATGATGATACAATATGGTAGGAAACACTATAAATGTGATGATACGATGCGATAAAATATGATACAATACAATACAATACGCGATAATCCGTTACAACACGATATGAGACGATACAATAGAAGATGAGACTATTATGATATGAGTGTATCAGGATGATACACTTCTATACAATATGATACGACATGATATGAGACGATACGATACATGGATCAATTCAATATGATATGACCTGATGATGGATTGGCAGCCTGTCCAGGGTGACCCCGCCTTGTCCCCTAGGTCTCCTGGGATGGGCTCCAGGCCCCCCGCGACCCTGGATACAGGATAACGCGGTATAGACGATGAGTGAGTGCGTGATGACCTGATATGATATGATTTGATATGAAATGATACGGTACAATATGATACAATTCAATACGATATATTCTAAGACAATGTGATCCAAGATGATACAATTCTATTCATTATGATACGAGATGATACAATTTGGTACAAGATAATGTAATACGATACATTATAATCCAATACGATATGAGATGATACGATACGTTCCAATACAGCATGATACAACAAAATACAGCACAAAATGTTTTTTTGTTTGCTTTTTTGTTAAGCACTTAGGCAAAGACTCGGCATTTAATACCACAGAATCGGCTGCTTTATTTAGAATCGGGGCTTCCTTTAACTCATGGATGATGATGTAGAGCAGAACCACTGTAAAAGTAGTGAGTTATGGCCTATTCATGTTCGCCAGCCTGTTAATGCCTGTTTTTTTTTGTTTAATAAAAAGGATTTCACTTTTTAAATTGTTGCATTACTTCAAATCATTGCATGTTATTATTCAGAGAGGAATTGTTTTAAGTTATTGTGCTTCAGATTAAACTTCAGTCAAAAAAGCTGACTGTAAAACATGTCATTAGTTCATTGATAATAACTGCTTGGGATTTGAACCACAGTTCCTCAACAGCAGCTCGACCAAAACCACAAGCTTTCTAAATACCCCACAACATCCCTCCAACCCTCAAGCACCCCACCCCGCCCCACCCCACCCCACCACCTCCTCCTCCTCCTCCTCCTCCACCCCCAGCCTGGGGTCATCCATCATGGCCGCCGTGGAGCCCGAGGCCTGCAGGACGCCAGCGGCTCTTTGTGCGAACGAGTGTCGGATCAGCAAAAGTCTATTAAAGGCTGGTGGGCTTTTCACCAGCTATTGGCAGCGGGTCAGTGACTCGGGCGCTGTGCTCTCCTCCACTCTCCCTCGCTCTCCTCCGCTCTCCCTCGCTCCACTCTTTGTGCCCTGACACAGATCCCAGCAAGATTAATGATTTTTAGCAGCTATTCTCTCTCTCACTCTCTCTATCTCCCTCTTTTCCACTCTCTCTCTATAACCTCCATTTCGCATCTGTTATGAGCCGACTCTCCGAGCTGTTTATCCTTCCATCTGTTTTTTTTTGTTGTTGCCATGTTTCACTTACACTCTTCTACAGCGTGTCCTGCTCCTTTATTTTTCTCTAAATGCTTTCTTTATTTATTAGCTATGTTATGAGCTGACTTGTACCTGTACCTGTTTAGCTACTTTCACGCATATTTGTCCAAATAGGAGTGAATTTTCAGGCAGTTTGTTCACAACACTCAGATTTAATATGAACAGAATTTCTGTAACCATTTATTTCATCACTTTTTAGAACACAAGGCGTCTCTGCGGCCCAACAGCTGTGTCCAACAAACCAAAAAAACGTACTTTGGACTTGAGTTGATTCCGAGTCGAATCACTTTCTCATTAGAGTTTATTTGTGTAGTCACCTCATTCAGATCCACACGTGTTGTCATCTGTCAGAACCGTTCTGAACACACCATACAGAACTCAACACAGATTATGCGTAAGCAACCTATGAAGCATTTACTGTATCTCACTGTGTTTGTATTTCATATACTGTATTTGAAATCCAACCAAATAAAAGTCCTCAGAATTCCTTAATTTTTGAAATTTTAGAATATTCTTCATAACAAACATAAAAAGCCAAAACATCGAACATTATCAAAGCTCTTAGCTAGGTAACAATATACTTGTTTTACGTAGATTGCACAACTTTAAACTATTTCTAAAATGGACAAACTGATATAAATACACTATCACAGTTTATGTAGTAGGCAGCATTATGGAGAAGCTAGCTACCAGTAGCTAGTGGTTAATTTATTATTATTATTATTAAATCTAATAACTATGATTGTTCAACTTGGAAAACAAAGCAAACATCCCATCAGGTTTGATGTTTTTGACATGTTTGCAATTTTCAACTCAACCCTAAGTCTCCTCATGGACGCTCACAAGATCAACAGTAAAAATGAACAAAAGCGTAATTTCATCAATTTAAATGAGTTTATCTTAGTATATTATATCAGTCAACATAGCCATTACTTGAGCATATCAGTTTATCTGAAAAATCAAATACAAATAGGTTGGCTAGCTTGTTGCTAACAAGCGCAGAGTTTTATTGATGTGTCATCAATATTTTGTTTTTTGTTTTTTTGAGGAAAAATTTACACTTTTTTAAGTTCCAACTTTATACGTAGTAACAGCTATTTTTTTTTAAGCTTTCACAGTAGCAAGCTACAGTACATTAAAAAATATAGTAGCAGTGTAGCTTGAAAAAACTAGATAGGTAGATATTTTCAACAATTAGCTGAACCAAGACTAGTACATTGAGTCTCTGTATCTTTTTATGCAAAAGTCTAAATGGTATGGCGTACCCAATAGAAAACAAGTACATGTTTATTTTGTGCAATAATGTAGCTGCACAAAATAATAATAGCTCATAATAGCTCAGTTTGACAAGCTAGCTTTAGTGTATTTAGCTACATTTTCTAAGCAGGTTTAATTGTAGCAAAAACAGGCTGTAGTTCAAGACTTAATTTGGTTGTAATTTAGCTTCATTAAAGAATGTGTATCTCATGGCTTGACAAGTTATAAACTTCAGAATAGCATTTGGTTACCATGTTTAAACAACTACTGGAACTGTGACATCACAGCTTATAGCAGACTGCTAATGCTAAATTTAGCTAGTTTAATCAGGGTTAGATTAGTTAGCTATTTCACCACCACAGCAAGTTTCTCAAGTTAGACATAAAAGTGTAAAAGGGTTCTATTTTAAGAGTTTCTTTTCTAACTTAGAACTTAGAATTTCTAGAAAGGGAGAGATTATGACTTGGTTTCAAATGTTTTGATGTTCCGGTGTCATATGGGTGCGATTTGCAATTTTATGTTGCGTCAGGAAGTTGTATTATTGAATTTCATTTTTATTCTTGGCTTAATGGAATGAAATAAGAATTGCACACTACTGTATGTAGATGTTTAGATCTGTTCACAGATTTTAAAGTCAGCAGTCTTTAATTATTTAATTAATATTTAATCTTAAACTATGTAATTAAATTTTATTAATTTATTTGTGATCATTTTTTTTTCAGACTACAGTAAACAAAGTTGTTTGACTTAGAGCAACTTGGCTTAAATTTGGTTGAAATATTTAATTTCTTTTTATGTAAGTGTTTTTTGTTCAACAGAATTTCACAAAAGTTTAGTTGCTACTAGGTGCTGTTTTTACACTGTGCATTTTTGAATGTGTTGTGTGTTGTTAAATAACATTGAGACATTTGTAGTAATCAGTATGTTTTTTTTTGTCATTTTCCCCATAATGTCATTTCCTTACTGTGTTGTAATTTAACTCTATGAAAGAGGTATTATTAAGAATAACTCTAGTTAGAGTTATGTTTTATAAACTCTATATATTAGAATTTTAACACCAATTAAATCAATTATGAGGAAAAATTGTTATTTTAACTCTGCTGTAGAGGCATGTCAGGCATGTGCACTCAAATATATTTGGTCTAAACGCACACAGTGAGTTTTAATCAAAATCTATAAATAATATTGCTCTGCTGTCTCTACTTTGCTAATTAACTCGCTAATGTTTAAGTGACATGAAACAAAAACCATGCTTTTAGTTTCCCTTTAATCTTCAGCCTAAGAAATGATTCCCTGACACACATGTTACTGAGCAGATGTCCAGCATAAACTCAAAAATCATTTCTGCAGCATAAAAGATTTTAAAATCCAAAATAACTTCCATGACGTGATCTACAACCAGTAACATCAGTGGGACCTTTTTCATGATGCCAAGCATTCATGAATTATTATTATTATTTTTTTTATATTAATCTTTATCTGTAAAGCAAAGGAAACAAGAAAGATTGTTGAGGATATACGGCTCTTATTCCAGCAGCGCAGAGGGAAACACTAAGGGCAGCTTAATGTTGCGCTACATCATCGCTGAGTTG
Organism: Clarias laeviceps; assembly: GCA_030014305.1. Taxonomy (NCBI): domain Eukaryota; kingdom Metazoa; phylum Chordata; class Actinopteri; order Siluriformes; family Clariidae; genus Clarias; species Clarias laeviceps. The sequence goes on from JAQMYJ010000015.1 coordinate 1,306,287, forward strand.
CGTGATGCAGAGTTTCTCATGTGAAATTCCATGGAGCTCAGGCAATGGAAAACTGGGCCATGTGTAGAGAAAACGCGTTTTAGATGAGCGAAGGTAAAGTCATGGAAAACTGGGTCATGTAAAGTAGAGATTTAAAGTGGTAGTGTGTTGAAAAGTGAAATGAACGCACAAGGATTTCCCGATTAGTTTAAATGAGAACGTTCTGAATCACAACATTTTCCTTATTTAGCAGATAATTGAGATAGGAGGCGTGGCCTAACGTTTGAAGGTGTAATTAGTTTCACAATTTAGGTCACATTTGTATATTTAAATTTATCATTAATGCAGAATATTTCTGTTATTCTGATGTGTGTGTTTCTTTAAGTCTGTTACTTACAACTGAATTCTTAGTGTGTGTGTGTGTGTGTGTGTGTGTGTGTGTGAGTGTGTGTGTGTGTGATTTTGTGTGTGTAATTTAAAACAGTTTATTGTAACTCCAGGGTGGATTCTTGGAGTTTTGAGAGCCTTTGAGGTCGACTTGTGAATGTTCCAGGTCTTGGTCACTGCTGCTGTTGACCAGTGATGGCTTTGGCCCAGTTTTATTAATATAGTGTCATCAGCTTGGTGGCATTAACATGATAAATTTCACTGGCGTTGTTCTGACCCTATTAGTCTGGTGGCATTGGGATGGTGCCATCAAAATGGTGATATTGCATAATGGCATTAGCTTAACATTTATAGCTTGGTGTCATTGTACAGTGGCTTCAGCTTGGTAGTATTAGCTTGATATTATCAGCTTGGTAGAATTGATACTGTATGATACTGTAGTATCAACTAGGTAGTGTCAGCTGCTAGTGTTGGTTTGGTAGAATCGACTTGATAGTATCGCCTTGTCAGTGTCAGCTTTGTATTATCAATTTCATAGTATTGGCTTCTTAGCTTCTTAGTGGGTATCGGTTTGATAGTATCATTTTGATTACATCGGTTTGGTAGTATTACCTTGGTAGTATCGTCCTAGTATTTATGGCTTGCTAGTATTGGCTTGGTGGCATTGTGCAGAGTCATCGGCTTAGTGCCAATGTGTTGTGGTATCGTCAGGGTATTATTGGCTTGTTGGCGCTGTGCCATATTGGTATCACCCAAAGTCCTGATGAGTTCCAGTTCGAGTCTGGTTCCGCTTAAGGTTTCTTTCTCATGTCATCTCAGGGAGACTTTTTCTTGCCACTGTCACTGCTGGCTTGCTCATAAAGGATAAATGTATAAAGCTATAAACTAATACATTTCTTATGTCTTTAAATGAATATAAATAATATTTATTTTTATAATGCTGCTTTGTAACAAAGTTCATTATTAAAAGCGCTAAACAAATAAAACTGGATTAAATTGCGTGGTAGTTTTGGTTTGGTGGCATTGTGTGTTGACACTAGCTTGAAAGTCTCTGTTGATCCCATCAGCTTGGCACTGGTATTGAATTAATGACATTTGCTTGGCAGTATTGGTCTCGTGGCATTGTTGTGGTGGTTTGGGTGTGGGGTTATTAGCATTATCTTTGTGTCACCAGACTAAAGTTGGCTTGGTACTACTGGCTGGTGGCATCAGTGTGGTGACCTTTTGGAGTCTCTAGTCACAGTTCTGTCTTTGTTTTTTGCACTTCTGTTGTTTTGTGTTGATTCAAATAAATAAAACGGATAATTATTACCAGTATATGCAGATGTTTATAAAATAAAATATGTGTTTGATCATTTCAGCATTCAGATTATGCAGCTCTAACCACCATGCTTAAGCTTGTCTTAGCGCCTAGCTACGTTGCTTTGTGTTATCTTCAGAGTAAAAAAAAAAAAGTTAACTTCAGACGCTGAAGACAAATTACATTTGTGGCAAAGTGGAAAGCGATTACAGGAACATGAAAGCAATTTTTAAAAGGAACTCCTATTGAGTTTGTGTTTTCCATTTAGACGAGGCCAAACTGCTCCTGGTTTATACATGGATAATTGTGAGCCGCTCGTTTTCTCATCCATTTGTTCAGCATGTGTGTGTTTAACACATTGCACAGATCGAGATGCTCTGATGTGGCCATTTGTGATCCTGCGCCGCTGGTTCTAGTTGCCTCTCGCGGCATGTGAAAGTTGCAGCTTCAAAGTTAGCAAGTGTAAAACGAATAGAGGACAGATGTGAGGACAAACCAACAAAATGTCCTTGCTTTCTGTCTCCCCAATTATTGGCTTTTGGAAAGTGAAATGTACTGAATTATTAATCCTTCTTTGTAATTTTTGGGTAATTTTTTGTATTTTTTAAAAATATTTTTGTATCCTCTCAAAGGGCTTGTCAAGCGCCAATAAATTTTCCCAAGAACTCTGGGAAAAGCAATCAAACTCTAGGTTTCATTTATACTTTTGTGTAAATTGTGTACATTTACTCTCCAACCTTGAAGAATCACCACAATTTGTATATTTGTCTATAAGTTACTGCGTTTTTATATATAGTTTCCATCCATCCATCCGACTAGAAACCGTGGAGGCCAGTGGTGACCGTTGTATTTATTCCCAATTTCACGACCGTGGTAGGACCTCCGGTCAACATTCACACTCACATTCACACACTACGGACAATTTGGGAACGCCAATCACCCTAATCTGCATGTCTTTGTGGGAGGAAACCGGAGAACCCGGAGGAAACCCACCAAGCACAGTGAGAACATGGAAATGTGTGAATACGTGAACGCAAATGATGCTAAAACTTGCCACAGCTTGGTGCTATGTTACCTGTAGAGGTGATCAAGTTTAGTCCACAAGGTGGCGATATAATCTACTGAACCCTTAAACTAGCACGGCGTCCTCGGACTAACGTGTACTGCTGCACAAAACAGGAAAAAGAGAGAACAAAGATAATGGGATCTAGAGCTTCATTAAGCTGTTCAGCTGGAAGCCAACGAAAGGAGAAGGGGTCAGCTTTCTCGTGCTGTTTCATGCTATAGCGCCCCTAGTGGCAATCCTGAGAATTCTTATGGCTTATGGTGATGTCGTGTCATGATTTTTCAGGTGACACACTCTCATGTACACAGCTATGTTCTACATTCATGAACTTTGTTTCAGTCCTTAGAATATGAGTGTGTGTGTGTGTGTGTGTGTGTGTGTTTCTATGGTAGTCGAAGAGCCGCAGTGGCTGAGCTGCATTACTACATGTTTTACTGCACACCACCCTCAGGAGGCGCTCTTTCACCATTTCGTCACCATGTTTAGCTCTCTTTGACTTTTATGGACATTTTTTACACATGACTAAACCAATAAATGCCTTAAACACACTTGGCCATTTACATCTGATTGACATTTATCAGCTATCGTTAACGCACACCAGCAACACACAGCATGAGAGTGTAAAGAAAATCAGCGAAACATCACAGGCATATTACAGGATCTGACAGAAATATATAAATGCCACTACACAAGTGGCAATACCCAAACCACTTTACAGAATACGTCTAATGAGACATTGGTGTGAGAAATCTTGTGTTAAAATGTTAAAAGAGACAGAGAGAAAAAAAAAAAAAACAGGAACATGATGCTCCAAAAAATGGAAACCTAACCTTCTGGTGAACTCCATTAATATTACATTCCTCTATGAGGTCAGGTGTTAAAACTTTAAATAAATCTGTTTTGACATCAACAGAATAATAGATGAATTGATGATAAGGAGTACTGTCACATCATCTGGCACCTGAACCGTGTGTGCTTACACAGAATGGCCAGTAGGGGCGCTGCACTCTAGGAAATAGCATTCAACTTTCACTTGCCTTGTGTTCTGTATGTGTGTGTGTTTGTGTGTGTGTGTGTGTGTGTGTGTGTGTGTGTGTGTGTGTTTATCATCTGATCTATACATTCATCTAATTAAGAATGACTTCATTATTAATGTTTTTTTTTCTGCTGCAATTTTAAAAATAAATATATTTTAAAGAAATATACTCTGAACTCTGTGTGTGTGTGTGTGTGTGTGTGTGTGTGTGTGTGTGTGTTTTGGTCTCTTATTGATTTCCTTTTTTTCATATTTATGAGGCGCTTTATTTGCACTTATCTTAGCCCGGGTTTTAAACACTTCCTGATCGACCCGTGCCTGCTCAATGCTCTTAAAGGTAGATGCAGTTTACGCAATATTTTAATAATGGATGATTCAGCTGGAAGATCGATCCTGTTCGAGTAAACAAGAATGTCTGAGCTGGCCGGTAAATATTCAGGCGCAAATTAAAGACAGTTCTGGATTCTTCGTGTTAGGGACTTGTGTTTATTTTAACCTTCAGGATGAACTTTGGGAGTTTATGTGGAGTTTGTTGCCATGGTTTGCACTAACGATGTCATTTCATCATCAGATTCAATCGGTGTATTATATTCCTTTTTTTAGGAAAAAAATTCTTTTCATATTGTTTAATTAGTAACTATCTTTATACCTGCAGAAAGAAAAGCTGTATAAACGCTCTATAACTACCTCATCATCTTTCGTTCAGTTTCACACGGTCCTGGATTTCTACGCTGAATGTCTGTGCTATCTTAAGTAATGGAGACAAATAATATCTTAATTCTATTGTAATCTAATACAGATATAAAAAGCCATATCAAGTTAGCTTTAATTAAATATTTCATGCAATTTAGTTTACTGTGCAAAGAAATTGTATTTTATTTTTCAAAAAGTGCCAGTTCTAAATGCCAGTGTTTTTCCTGATTACTGTGATTACTTCTTAAAAAAAACTTTTTTAACCAAATTCTCCTCTTTTATCTTTAATTTATTTTATAACATTTACAATGTTTATTAAAGATTCATACACTGACAATACCAATCAACAAAACCTAATGAGTGCAGTTTTAAATATTAAAATGTAGAAATGTTCATTCTCATGACCTTTGACCTCATCACTGAAAAGACTTTATAAAAATAGATATAAATTTTATTTTATAATTATTTTGTTTGAAATTTAAAAACTGTGTGTTATTTGCATTTGTATTTAAAGTACCTCTTTGTTATGACTGAAATTAAAAATAAAATATGAGGAAAAACTAACACGATGGATCAGACAGGTTCTCCTGAGAGATGAAATGCGTAGCGATCGGTGCATAATTTATGATTACAGTTATTCACATGCTTTTATCCAAAGTGAATTATACGCGAGGCAGAATAGCGTTCCGGCTCGGAGCTGGTAAAGGAGCGAAGGTGAGACAACAAAGAAACAAACAAATGAAAAAATGACAATGCACATTATTGCTTGTAGTAATAAATAAAATAAATAAATAAATAAATAAATAAATAAATTCACTTCTTGTTTTGGCCCCGTGTGCTGAAATAAAGGTTATGCTACTAACATATGTTAGTTTTATTTAGTATGTTTTAGTTTAGATTTTCCTAATTGCTTGTATGTATTTTTATATATGGATTTTAAAAAATGGATAAAATTTATATGTTTTTATAAAACTTTAATACCAATCATATCACAGACACATAGAGTATTATTTTACATTTAATAATAAACATCTATATATTTGCTCTTCTACAGAGATTATTTGTAATTTACTTAATCTTTTAAAGACTTAATATTCCAATTTCAATATTGTAAAATAAATAAATAAATAAACAAATAAATAAATAATTGCGCATCCTGAAGGAGTCTGGAGGAGTCTGAGATAAAAAAATATATATATATACTGATAAAATTATAGACATAAGTAGATCACAAATATGGAGTTGTAAAGTGGTGCTCAGAAGCTGCCAAAAAAAAAAATTATTAAGAGAAAAAAAAACTAAAATTTTGTAATAAAGCAAGCTAAATAAATAAATTAATAAATAAACAAAAGAAAAGGTAAATAGTATAGATAGACACATTAATGAATAAATGAATAAATAAACAAATGCAAACAAACAAGCAAGCAAATAAATAAATAATGTAAAAGAAAAGATTTTTTTAGGAAAACAGGAGAGATTAAATAATGATAAATAAAATGTTCAAGATTATAAATATTTTTTATCCATCTACTTTATTTGTTTTACTTTGTTTTTTATTTAATTTTATTTTAGAAAATTTTGGCATAAAACAAGACCCTAACTATGGCTCTCTTGATCTCCTTTTCCATTACACACGCACACACGCACACACACACACACACATGCACATGCACACACACACACTCACACACACACTCCTCTCATCTCCCTACGGTTTGATGAATGATCTGCTGAAGCTGTTCCTGTTAATCATTAGGCCTCTCTAAAGGGACACAAAGGGGAAAGAGGAAAAGGAGGAAGCGCTACATGATGTCAGTCAGCTTTACAAAAAGCATCTAATAAACACTTGCAGGAAGACGAATAAACTTTCTCTCTCTCTTTATTTTTGCACATATTTGATAAAGTCTCTGGAGCTTACCTTCGTGTCCAGGATTTAAACTCCTGCAGTAAATCCAACATTTTTTGGGGAAAAAAAATCCAAAATCCTGCGTCCTGTGCTTGGTGTCTTAAAATCAAGTGAGTGAGTGTGTATGAGTGTGTGTGTGTGTGTGTGTGTGTGTGTGTGTAAGCGCAGGCCCGAGTGTGTACACTGACGCCGCTGCAGTAGGAGAATGCTACGCCGTCCTGCAGCGCGTCCTGCACCCAGCGAGTGCTCCATGCAGAAGTGCTGCAGCTGATTTTATTCCCGTTATCCATTCCTAAAAAATTCGTAGGATGTGGAATCTCATTAGGAGAAGAAGCAACATCAACACTTTTCCTGCCCTGTCCATAAGCAACGCTAAGCAACACACGCATCACTTAATAGATCATTAACCAGCAACGTGCTGCTGACACAGGGCTTTCTATTCCACATCTCCTCTCCTCTCTCCGCTACAGCCGGCGCAGGACAATACCACCGACCCGGGGCTAATGCGCTCCTTTATTACCGCATTATTACTATCGCATTTATTACTGCGTTATTGTGATTGCACTTATTATTGCGCTACTTTTATCGCACTGGTTACTGCTTTACTGTGATTGCATTCATTGTCGCATCAGTGTTATCGCATGTATTACTGCATCGCTGTAATTGCATTTAGTGCTGCTTTACTATTCCTGCATTTATTACTACATTTTTATTATTATTATCACTTTTATCACTGCAGCACTACCGCATTTAATATTGGGTTGTTATTGCCTTTACTACTACATCACTACTGCATTTATTCCTGCACTGTTATTACATTATACCGATCACATTGCTGCATTTATTACTGCATTATTACTGCATTATTACTGCATCACTATTAACCCCATTATTACTGCGTTTTTATTATTATTATTAGCGCTTTTATCACTGCGGCACTCAGCGCACTGCATGTAACACATTTGTTACTGCACTGTGATTACAAATTACTGCATTAATTTCCGCGTTATTATTGCATTCACTAATATGTCACTACTGTGAGTCTTCCTGAACTATTACTGCGTCACTACAGTGTTCATTCCTGCACTGTTTTCATATCACACCTACAACATTTCTGCATTTATTACTGCGTTATTAAGGCATTATTCCTCCATCATCATTCCTGCACTTTTATCTCTTCACTCCTACAGCACTTTTCAGTATATTACTGTGGTATTATCACATTTATTCCTCCATCAGACGCTGTGCTTCTTCACTGTGTCATGCTCAGGTGAGTAGATATGAAGATAGTTCTTTATTTGTAATACATAGTTGACACAGTTTTGATAATCATCACTCCGCATTAGTGATGAGCATCGTAACGATGGAGGCTTGTGCTGGAGATGATGCAACGTTTTCATTCTCAGGGTTTGGAGTGAATTATGCTGTAATAGTGTTTTGCATTAAACAATATTTTTTAAGAAAATGTTACACACACACATAAAGAAAGAGGGAGAGATAAAACTACCAGCAGCAGCATATTCATCAGCTGATATTTACATTATAACTGTAATTATTTATCATCCTTTTTAGTGCACAGATGCGAAATGCAACATAACCACATTTCTGATTTAATAACACATTTCATTTATAATTTATCTAATATTTTAGCATTATTGCATAATGGGACCTAAAAATTCCTACATTTATACAGAGAGAGAGAGAGAGAGAGAGAGAGCGATGCCAAAAGTGTCCACATGGGGGCAGAGTGTGGCGAGTTTTCGCCTTTTTTCAGACCTCTAAAAGCTCCGATAATAAACAAGGCACACACACACACACGTACACTCACACTCACACACACACTCACGCGCGCGCGCACACACACACACACACACATATCGTGCCATCATCATGAAACGGAGCTCATAGAGGTTTCAAACAAAGACAAAAACATGCAATAATAATAATATTAATACTAATAATAATAATGATAACTAGGCATGTTTATTAATTGCCTTATTTAGGAATGTTACTATTAATATACATGGGGATATATATATATATATATCTTAATTTATAAGAAATCAATTAGAGAATGATATAGTATAAAGGTATGTATAAGTTTATACATTTTAGACAGATTGTGTGTGTGTGTGTGTGTGTGTTGATTGGGATGATTACTTATGTATTTATTTTATTGTTTTATTACATTTTAGGCTAGTTTTGCATATGTGTGTGTGTGTGTGCGTTGATTGGGTTGATGATTTCTTTCTTTCATTTTTCTTTCTTTTGTAATTTCTATTAAATTTTAGACTAGCTGTGTGTGTGTGTGTGTGTGTGTGTGTGGATGATTAATTATTTCATTATTTCATTTTATTATCTATAGGCATGAAAGAATTAAAAAAAAGAGTTGTCCTCTTTTTTAATTATTAAAAAATATATATTTATATCCTTATTGTGCGCTTCTTTTATCGCGTTTAAGTGGATAAATAAATAAATAAATTAGGTAACTGCGCAGTTATTTAGAGTTAGATTTCAGTCTAATACCTATAGTGTGTTTAGAG
>JAQMYJ010000015.1:1351999-1367771 GCA_030014305.1 Clarias laeviceps
AGTGGCCTGATGGGGTGTTAAAGGCTGTCTTCCACTCATCTCCTTCCTTGATCCTGACGAGGTGATAGGCATTACGGAGGTCGAGTTTAGTAAATACATTGGCTCCCTGCAGGAGATCAAAGGCTGTTGACATTAGGGGAAGAGGGTAACGATTCTTGATGGTTATCTCGTTTAGTCCTCGGTAATCAATGCACGGTCTTAGCGTCTTGTCTTTTTTAGCCACAAAGAAGAATCCAGCCCCGGCGGGGGATGAGGACGGTCAGATGATCCCTGCAGCCAGAGATTCAGAGATATACCTGTCCATGGCCTCCCTCTCATGTAATGAGAGTAAATACAATTTGCTGAAGACCTGCTTGAGGTCGGCGTAGTCAGTTGGGACAGCAGAGAGGTCAGGAAATTCCTCCTTGTTAGAGGACGTGACTGGGGATCGGTGAGCTGACCTGAGACAGGACTCCAGACACAAGGGACTCCATTCGTGTTCATGGCCCAGTCGATGCGGGGATTGTGACGAGTCAACCAGGGGCGTCCGAGAACCAAGGGTGAGTGGGCATTCCTCATGATCAGGAAGGACGTTTCTTCGGTGTGGTTACCAGAAATCTGTTGGGTTATCGGGGCCGTACGCTGGGTGATTACTGGCAGAGGGGTTCCATCGAGAGCTCGAACGGCTAACGGGTTGTCCAAGGTCTACGTTGGGAGGGTAAGTTCCTGGACCTTTGAGGCGGAAATTAGGTTCTGATCTGATCCAGAGTCAATTAAAGCGGAGATTGTGTGAGATTTGCCTTGCACTATGATAAGGGCTGGGGGGAGCGGACGTGGGCTAGGGAAATGGTTAGTGGCTGGCCCCTCCAGAGCCCCTAGGTTCACCGGAGGGACTTTGCTTTTAACGGGCACTGGAGACGATAGAGGCCTATCTGGCCACAATAGAGACAGGAACCTGATTGGATTCTTCGTTGACGTTCCTCTGGAGAGGTTCTGGGTCTGACCGGGGGCTTGGCGATGGGACTGGGTTGGAAGGATGTAGGGGTGGAGCCGAGGGTCTGGAACGGCGTCTCTGCGTTAGACGTGCGTCCACACGCCCTGCTAAATCCATGAGACTGTTTAGATCACTGGGAAGTTCCTGGCTGATCAGGTGATCCTTAACATCCTCAGATAGACCATGGAGGAAGGCATCATAAAGTGCTTGGGCATCTGAGTTTGTAGACGCAGCCAGCGTACGGAACTCAATTGCATAATCATAGGCAGAACGAGAACCTTGATGAAGCTCCAGTAGATGTCTAGCTGCCTCTCTGCCTGAGTGGGAGCAGTCACCCTTTTCATCTCCTCCGTGAATGATTTAAAAGAGGAGCAGCATGGATCGTTAGCGTCCCACACCGCAGTTCCCCATTCCCGTGCTCGGTCAGTGAGGAGCGTGATCACATAAGCCACTCTTGAGCGTTCTGTGGGGAAGAGGAACGCTTGGAGCTCCAACAACAAAGAGCATTGGGAAAGGAAGGAGCGACAAGTCCCGGGTTCACCGTTATATGGTTGTGGGTTCGGAAGCCGGGGTCCACGAGGTGGGGTTTGCACTGGAGCTGGAGGAGGGTTAGTTAAGAGTTGCTGAAGTTGAGTGGTGATGGAAGAGAGAGACTGGGTCACTTGATGGATGCTTTGTTGGTGAGAGCCCAGCAGTGCCCCCTGTTGTGAGAGTGCCTGCCTTAACTGCTCCAAGTCCGCTGGGTTCGTCATGGCCGAATATATGCTGTCACGGGCTGGGATGAATAGGAATGAACCCAATAGCAGACAGTTCCTTCTAAGAGGTTTTATTAAAATCCAGGGATGTTTAGTATATTGGTGCAGTCTGAGTAGTAGTGTGTGTGTGTGTATGTGTGTGTGTGCTTATTGACTGAAGGACTGGAAAAGCCTCTAGTGATGAGAGAGGAGGCGAGGCTATGACGTGAGGGAATCTCCACGATCCCGGAAGTAGAATGCGGAAATCCTCTCGGGTTTTAGCGAGCGTTCCTTGATGTTAAAACGCTTAGCGCTCAGTGGATGGAAGGCGGAAAGCAGCGGTTTAATTCTCTCCCAGAGAACGAAGGTCGGCGCGCAGCGCGAGCGCTCTCCTGAGGTCCGCAAACACGGAAGTGCTTGTATCGCCGAATGAACGCTGGCTTGCGAAGGAGGAGAAGCGAAGGACAAGAAGAGTTGTTTTTACCAGGCAGGGGTCGGTATCCAGAAATCCAGCAGCGAGTGCGAGCGAATCCAAATCGTAAGTACTTTATGCGAAGTTCAGAGAGCTTGCGAGGTCATGCACGTAGGGGAAAACACAGACAGATAATCCAAAGGGCTAGGCACGAGACGGAATCCAGAAAACGGGCGAGGTCGAACACAGAAATAGAGCAATAGGAAAAACGCTGATGAAACGGGACAAAAGGCACGCAAGTAAGATACATCGGCGATGAGTGGAACTTCTTTTAAAGCTGAGAGTGGAATGCCAGGATTAGTAGCAGGTGCACTCAGATAATCAGCTCGGGGAGCGTGGAAAACCTTGGGTGGAGTTATGACCTGGATGTACTGGGTTGGTTGTGCAGGCTCGTGACAGATTATAGAGGCGACTGTGCTCTTAGGAACCTTAGTGCAGCAGAATTTTTTTTGTAACCTTGGCCAGATATGTGCCTTGCCACAATTCTGTCTCTGAGCTGTTCAGGCAGTTCCTTTGACCTCATGATTCTCATTTGCTCCGACATGCATTGTGAGCTGTAAGGCCTTATACAGACAGGTGTGTGTCTTTCATAATCTAGTCCAATCAGTATAATCAAACACAGCTGGATTCAAATGAAGGTGTAGAACCATCTCAAGTATGATCAGAAGAAATGGACAGTACCTGAGTTAAATATATGAGTGTCACAGCAAAGGGTCTGAATACTTAGACCCATGTGTTATTTCAGTTTTTTATTTTTTTTATTTTTATTTTTTTATAAATCTGCAAAAAATGTCAACAATTCTGTGTTTTTCTGTCAATATGGGGTGCTGTGTGTACATTAATGAGGAAAAAAATGAACTTAAATGATTTTAGAAAATGGCTGCAATATAACAAAGAGTGAAAAATTTAAAGGGGTCTGAATACTTTCCCTACCCACTGTATATTGGCAATTTACCGCCAAAAATATCCCATAGACTTAACATTGAGACAAACTTTGACAGATTCTAGCGCAGAGCAAGAATTTTGTAGAAATATAAAATTTACCACATTTGAAGAGGCTTGCAAGCTGTGTGTTCCTTGAAACAGGAAGTGCTCACAGTTGCATTCCCTACTATGGTAAGTTCCATAGGAACTTTGAAACTGAAGCCAACTTTTGCCACAGCAAGCACCACTCACATTTTCTGCAGAAAATGTACCTCTCTAGAAAATGTACCTCTCTAGAAAATGTACCTCTCTAGAAAATGTACCTCTCTAGCCAAACTGTGAGTGGTATAGCGGACTTACTGTTACCGCACAACCTTGTTTGTTTTATTCCTTTTATACCACCGCGGTTTTGCCAGCTACTGTACAATTTCTGTTTAATTAAAGAACTTTACTTGACACATACATATGTTGAAAGTTATACTAAATATTTAAATGTTAGTTGCTTACTGTCATGATTGCACCAAATACAATGCGGGACTTCATCACAACGTCACATGACTATTTGCATAAGACTCATGTTCATGTTTAACGAACCCACATCCTCTCATCCACTCAGTGTCTAGCTTTGGTTTTGTGTTGTTGTCGTCTTTTGTTCCATGTTTGTGATTTGTAAAGAAACTAAATCTGGACTTTAATCAGCTTCGTCCAGCAATCTCTAACATTTACACAGATGTGCAAAAAGTAAACACACCCTCATTGATTTAGGATAAAGTGTAGCACAGGAATAATTAAAGTCTGAGTAAGTGAGGTTTAGTTATTAATACCTAATTAACACTTTGTTGATTTTCTTCTAGCAGCTTTAAGAGCAACACCTGGCCCAGGTACAGAATAAGAGCGTTGGTCCTCTGAACAGATCTCAGAGTAGCATGGAGACATCTTTCACAAGGCCCAGGGGTCGAGCAGCTTGTGACTCTGATCATGTTTTATGCTTTTCTTCAAACTCAGCTATAATTCAGTAGAACGGTAGAAAGAGAGATTTCAGGATTCCAAGCTGTGTCTCTGTGAAATTTCTTATTAACCGTCACTTCTAGTCTTAAAGAACAGAGGGGAAATTAATGATAGTCATAATAATGGCGACAAATGTTGCGTTTTATCTAAAAACTCTGTGGGTGTGTTTACTTCTTGCATGCCTATGTTTCGTAAAATGGTTTATAATTACGTATAAATGTGTGCTATGCACTCTGGGGTTACGTCCTCATTTACATTTCAATAAAAATAAAAATAAATGCAGGTTGATCATGGAGATTTGGTTCTATCAAAAAGAGATCGAGGGTCAAGTGTTGCGCCATGACAGAGATCGATAGCGCACTGTGTTTGTACGTGTATATGTGTATGTGTGTGTGCGTTGAATATATGCATCGAACGCACCAGGAGGCCTCCAGATGACACTCGGCTGTTGTTATTTGGGGATTTTGCTTAGGAGGCACAGCTAAGCACATTCCCTGTTCACTCCTTACTGCACAAGGTGAAGCCTGGAACAGAACCAGGGTGTTGTTAGATTTTTATTAGGGCTAGATAATTTGAGCCATAGACTTAGACACACACACACACACACACACACACACACAACCTGAAGACGGAGATATTCTCTCCTGTGGAAATGGTGACGTTGTCATTTTAAAGTTAATTTTATGTCATCTATAACACCTGTTTTTTCATTTCTATGCTGTATGTGCTTTAAAGATGAGCATTAAAATACCAATAAAAGCAATAAATAGTTATTATCAGGAAGTTAAAAACCATCAATCGTGGAGATTTATTGATCGACTGGTTCATCTGGAGTTTTTATTGGTGTCCATTTGGTGTATTTTTAAGCCATACATCATCCTCTTGTTTGTGTAAATGTACATTTAAAATGTTCATGAACATCAACAGATGTAATAGTTTCAGAATTAGACTTTCCAGATAAACTTTATAGCAGAGAAGCGTCAGTGTCTCTTACACACACTCATGTAGCAGCGTGTGTGAGGCTGGCCAAGCTGGTGAAACCGCAGGGCTTTGGCTGGGGCACAGAAGAAGCTGGGCTGTGCCCTCTATATATATATGTGTGTGTGTGTGTGTGTGCGTGTGTGTGTGTGTGTGTGGAGGACTGGGAACTCACTTCCGCCCTCCTCCGCAGCCTGCTTCCAATTTACCTCTCAGAACAAGCCCAAAGCTTCATCTCACAGGGAAGAGCACGTGTGAGCACTGCATTTACAACACACACACACACACACACACACACACACAAATCTAGAATATATGTTCTTTAGTGTTACAGTGTGATTTGTGCATTTTCTGTAGCAGTAGTCTAAACCTCTAATGCTCTGCCTACATCTGATAGTAACTGTAAACTGTAGCTTCAGGATCTTCAGGTTGCAACAGATTGGCTCAACTCACTTCCGTTTCCTCACAATGAGCAATTTGGATCTCGATACACAATAGGCCGTGAACTGAAAAAAGTTAAAGAGATCTGGCAGGTTTGTTGGGTAAAGAGGTTAATGATGAGTAAATATGCTACAGGAATGTGTTCTGTGATTAGTCCTAAGTAATGTTGGTCACATTGTTGATGTTAATGATGTTAATGTTGGTGAAGTTCTTGTCCAAAATGCCACTATAGCCCAACAACTACACCCAAAGTGGTACCCAAAGTAATCTGAACACAGGTTCCACCCAAAATATCCAAGTTCCTACCCTAATTTGTATCACACTGATTGGTTCGAGTCAGACCACATTTCTCACCCCTACATCAGTGTAACCAATTAAACCATAAATCCCTCCTCAGTTGGAGTCTAACTATTCAGAACTAAAATACCTGTACATCCAATCAGACCTCAGTTTCCTCCAAACAAATAATAATGCTTTTTTATTTGTGATTGTGTCTTTCAAGACACTCAAGGTCTCCTTTCAATTTATAAAAAGTATGAGAAAAAGCCAAAACATGGAGGCACGGATATGTGAAACACGAATTAAAACATGGTTAAAGACAGTTCAGAGTGAGGACCGGCCTAAAGAGATGTGTCTTAAGAGTTTAGCTTTTAAATTGGTAATAGAGTCCAGTGAGCGAATGTTATGGGGAAGTGATTTCCAGAGTCTGGAGAAGGCCTTGGTCCCCATAGTGCTGAAGACAGAAAGTAGACCTTGTGATGCAGACATCAGGGACCAGGAAGGTGTGTAAGTCTGGAGAACCCAGGAATAACTGACCAGTTTGCCGCCTGCTATTTGGGTGCATTTTGGTCAGGAAACTATAACCTGACCGCAAACCCACAGGCGACTAACAACAAACCCTGTTTTCAGTGAACACAAGGATAGAAAATAATGATCTGCTCTAATGTATTTTCCGTGCACTTTACAGCGAACACGTTCCCATCGACCATTATTTTAAAGGCAGGCAAATTCCATATTGTACAGCTCTATTGTACAGGGGTGTTGGTTAAAACAAACTACAATTACAACGACTTTCCAATGCAAGCTCTGGCAGGTTTGTTGGAATGAGATTTAACAGAAATGATCTGAGTAGAACGCCTACATTAGCTACAGGGTAGAATAACATCTGCTGCTTCATCAGCGGCTTAAGTGCTGGAAGTCGCCATTTGATTGATGTGCAGTCACCCTCATCATGTCAACATGAGAAGATGTGGGATTTTTATGTTCGACATGCACTGTCATCCATGTCATCCAAGGTTTGTATGGTATTAATTATTATTGTTTCTGTTTTTGTTGTTCTAACAAACAATAAGCATCTATTTGATCATTGTTTAGTTTTGGACTAGCATACACAGGTAATGCAGTTGGGAGTCGAGATACTCCTGCGCGTATAGTGCAGTTGGACACAGAAATCTGCCCAGGCACTCTGCACATGCTGCACAGTTCCCAGCCTGGGTTTTGATCCAGAAGTCGAACAAAATGCGTAATAGCAGAAGAAGCCGCTAATTCTACATCGCTGTCATCTGCCTCTGGATCAAACTGTAACCATGAGGGATTGTGTGTCTCATTTGTACAAAAAGTAAAGCATACAGAAATGTACAGAGATGTAAAGTTGTCAACGTTTTCACCGCTCCACATGCTAACAGTTTGCAGCTAGCTAACCTGTATATTGTCCTGGTGTCGGACATATCTTGGTCAATAAATTGATTCCCCTGTCATGCTTGTACTCTGGGACAAGGACAGCAGTTGAATGGCCAAGTCGAGCTAAAACATGCATGTAAACTTACCGAGGCTCTCCGTTTGCAGAACATGTGACATGTACACAGTGTTTAATGTGTCTCTGTTCTGAATGAAAAACACAAGTTCCATGGCATTTTTTCTTTCAGTGATTTCAGCAGAAGTATTGTTTTAAGGTTCGGGGGGAAAAAAATACCTTCAAGGTTACAAAGCAGCGATGTTACAACGCCGCTTCAGTCATGTTAGTCTGCTGGCGTTGTTCTTAATTACAAACACCACATCGCAATGGCCACTCAATCGGGGCAAGAGCTGTGAAGAGCTTTGAATGTTCAAAGTAATAAAAAGTAAGATGAATAAATCTATCAGGTCAGAGTTCCTGCCCTAACTGCATCTGTAAAGTTTGGACACACCTTCTAGTTCAATGTATTTTGTTTACTGCTTTATTTTTCCAGATCTTACAACAATACAGGATCTTTTTTTTTTATTTTTATGAAAACTATGAAATAACACATATGTCATTAGGTGATTAAATAACAACAACAGTCAGTTGTTATTTTAAGACACGAAGGTCAGCTGATCTGGATCAGTACTCGCAAGAACAGTATTGTCAAGTCCATTTGCACCATGATGAAACTGTCTCTCAAAGCAAGACCATAACTCACCTCTGCTGCAGAGAGGTGAATTTACAGCCTCAGAAATCACCAATTAACAACCAGCACCTCAGATTAGAGCCGTTATGAAGGATTTACAGAACATAAGTAGCACACACATCTCAAATGCAACTGTTTAAAGGAGATTATGGCATATTTTGGATGCTTTTAGCATCGTTTTACAGTGTAGAAAGGAATAAATCTCAGGAAAGACCATGGAGTTAGAAGGGGAGCCCACATGTTTGACTGGAAGTGAATGTAATCAAGTGGACCCACACTTGGGTCAAAAATGCCTTCATTAACCAATTAGAGAATGTTTCCCCAAATACTCCCACTGTGACCAATCTGACCTATCAGAACACAATTCTCAATCAAAATTACACTGTAACCACTGGGATCTTGTTTCCGCATTAAATTCAAGGCAACCAATTAGTCTGAAGTTCCCACCCATTGTTCCATGTCCACTAATCCAGTGACACCTCTAGTTTAGTTCTCAAGTTATGTTGTTTAGTATTCAGTTACAGCTGATGTAAAAGTTATGTGATGAAGTTTACAAGTTTCTTCTTTTTCATCATCTTTCGGTTGGTCCCGTTAGGGGTCACCATAGCAGACTATTTGTCTCATGCTAACTCTGTCTCCCACATCTTCCCTTGTCACTCCAACCTCCTTCATGTCCTCCCTCACTAGAAACTTTATCTCTAACATTACAGCTATAACCCTCATTCCTCCTCTGCAAATGTCCAAACCATCCTAATCTGTCCTCGCTAACTTTTTCCCCAAACCGTCCTACCTGTGCTGTCCCTCTAATATACTCATTCCTGATCTTGTACATTCTTGTCAATCCCAAAGGCAAATCGCAGCATCATCAGCTCTGCCACCTCTAGCTCTGCTTCCTGTCTTTTAGTCAGTGGGAATGTCTCCAAACCGTACAATATTGCTGGTCTCACTACCATCCTGGAAATGTTCCTTTTCATTCTTGCGGTATCTTTCTGTCACAGATTACACCTGCTACTCTTCTCCACCATTCCACCCGGTCTGCACTCTGTTCTTCACTTTTCTACCACACTCCCCATTGCTTTGGACAATTGACCCCAAAAAAATTAACTACTCTCCTTCTACTCCTTGGGACTGCACCTTTCCCTCACCCTCTCTTGATCATACTGATCTTCATGTCTCTTCTCTCCAGTGCATCTCTCCACCTTTCTAGACTCATCTCAACCTGCTCCCTACTCTCACTGCTGAGCAGATATCATCCAAAAATATCATAGTCCATAGGGACTCGTGTCTAACCTCATCTGTCAACCTGTCCATCACCACTGCAAAAAGGAAGGGACTAAGAGCAGATCCCTGGTGCAGTCACATCTCCAACTTAAACCAGTCAGTAGTACCTACGGAACACCTCACCACTGTAACAATGTCCTTCTACATAGTGTATCTTGCACCATCTTTACATACTTCTATGCTACTCATGACTTTCTTATACAATACTACAGTTCATCTCTGGGAACCCTGTCAAATGCTTTCTCTAGATCTACAAACACACAATGTAACTCTTTCTGACCCTCTCCATACTTCTCCTTCAGCATTTTCAAAACAAACATGGCATCTGTGGTGCTCTTTCTTGGCATGAAGCCGTATTGCTGCTCACAGATTGTCACCTCTTTTCTCAACCTAGCTTCCACTACTCTTTCCCATAGCTTCATGGTGTGGCTCATCAGCTTTATGCCTCTGTAGTTGCTGCATATTTTGCTTGTTTTTAAAAAATGGAACTAAAACACTTCTTCTCCACTCATCAGGCACCATCTCACTTTGTTAAGATCTTGTTAAATAATCTAGTAAGCAACTCCACTGTGATCACTCCTAATCACATCCTTGCCTTCACTGCAATGTTATCTGGACCAACTGCCTTTCCACTCTTTCATACTGTAGCTCTCCTCACTTCAACCTTACTAATTCCCTGTACTACCTGATTCACTACCTTCACCTCATTCACCCTTCTCTCTCTCTTTCTCTCTATTCATCAGCTTTGCAAAATACTCCATCCACCTTCTCAAAACACTTTTTTTGCTCCTCAGTACATTTCCATTGGCATCTTTTATCACCCTAGCCTGTAGTACATCCTTCCCTTCTCTGTCTCTCTGTCTGGCCAGTCGATATAAATCCTTTTCTCCTTCCTTTGTGTTTAGCTTTTCATACAACTCACTATATGCCTGTTCCTCAGCCTTTTCCACTTCCCTCTTTACCTTTACCTTTGATTCTTTCCTGTACCTCCTCAGTCTACAACCAAGTTTCCTTATCTTCATTTCTCTGTACTGATGTCATGCCAAATACCTTCCTAGCTGTCTCCCTTACCACTTCTGCCATAGCTGACCAGTCGTCCAGCATCTCACCACCACTATCCAGTACCTAACCCACCTCCTCTCTGGATTTCACACACAAATCTTCCTTCCTCAACTTCCACCATTTAATCTAGGTTTCAATCCTCACTCTCATTTTCTTCTTCTGTACCTCCAAAGTCATCCTGAAGACCACCATGTTATCTACAGTAGCTATACTATCCCCTGCAACCACCTTACAGTCTCTAATCTCCCTCATATTGCATCTCCTACACAGCAAGTAGTCCACCTGAGTACCTCACACCACTCTTATACAGTATGTCACCCTGTGTTCCTCTTTCTTCTTAAAATATGTATTCACCTCTGCCATTTCCATACTCTTCCCATACTCTTCCCTCAGTATTAGACCTACAACATTTCTCTTATCATCTATGCTATAGTAAAGCAGTTTAAACCCACCTCCAATGTTCTTAGCCTTGCTTCCCTTCCACTTGGTCTCTTGGTCACACAGTATATCAACCTTTCTTCACTCCATCATTCAGCTGGCTCTCTCCCTTTACCAGTCATAGTGCCAACATTCAAAGTTCCTATTTTAACCTCTACACTTCTACCCTTCATTATTTCTCTCTCTCTCTCTCTCTCTCTCTGGACACATCTGCCCCCTCTTGTTCTACAGATATCTTGGTACCTGACGTTACCTGAAGCGGTTGTTGTTAACCCAGGCCTCGACTGTTCCAGTATGGAAATCTTTTTCATGATACGCATATTGATTTGGCTTATGTTTTACCCTTCCTGAAGCAACCTTCCTTACTTATTTGGGCTTGGGACCGACACTAAGACTACACTGACTCGTGCAACGTCAATAGCTGAGTTAAGTTTACAAGATTAAAAAAGCAAAGATAACATGGCTGCTATTGGATAGTTTGTGATGATGCCATATCCTACGTCAGGGACAAACTCAGCAAACCACATACTGCTCTATATGGGACATCTCCTGCTAGTTTCAAATCCACTGACTGTGAAATTTTCCTAGTGTGTGTGTATGTGTGTGTGTTACTCTCTCTGATTGCTGTCTGCTTTGATTAGCATGACATTGTCGATGTGTCACATTTCAGCAGAGTGTTAGGCATGACCATTACTTTCACACAGAGACACACACACACACATACACTGCAAATGTTGATTCGACAGCATGTAAACAGTGAATACAAGAGTTTAGCATGCTAACTAACCACAGCAGCACACGCCGATAAGCAGGACATCAGTCTCCTCACCATCCTCTTTAATGGCCTTCAATCAGTACCTTCCTTCCTCTGTTAGTGGATGAGACACATAAGTGTACAAAGAGAGCGAGAGAGAAAGAGATTCTTGTTTGTGATGGACAAGACCCAAAGCTAAGCAGTGTTTATGCTCGAGACCCTCTGTCTAAGAAGACAAGACTAGTGAGGGAGAAAAACACACACTGACAGGCGAGTGTTTGCTTTATCAGGACCGCAGTGGAAAAGAAATCTTTTCCGATCTCGTTCTGAGCGTTAGTTCACGCAGTTTAGCCATTTGAATGCTTTTCCTGAAAAGAAAAGGAAAGAAAGATCTCACACAAAAAAAAAAAAAATCAAGGAGGAAAAAAAAATCTAATTCTTCATTAAAATCTTAATTAGCTACATAGTTAATTATTTAGCTTTAGGATTTTTTTTTTTTACATATCTGAGGATTAGCTGTATTAGTGTTTTTTTTTAAATATTGCGTCAGTGCTTCGTGCATTGTGCATTTATGACAACTGGGAGTTTCTTACTTCCTAAATCAAAGGGTTCACGCAACCTTGACAAGCTGAGTTTGGAAAAGTTGTAATTAACAAAAAAAAGCTAAACTCTTTTTGTCATGTTGCATATTAACCCAACTTTACGCAATGCTACATCAACTGCAGGGACGTTACAAGTGCGCTAATGTTTAGCATAATTTTTTAAAAACTTATCATAACTCATTTGATTAATCTTTTTAAAAATGGTTAATAAGATGATAGGACAAAATCTTGGCACTAAGGTCTTATTCCTATTCTAATTCATTCAACTAAATACTTACTAGCAAAAGTGAATCTACTAGCGTTGAATGGGAATTAGCGTTAAGGTAAGTGTAAATTTGTTTCAATATTTGTCTTTTCCAGCTCCATCTCTCACCCTGAGCTGTTTGTTTAATTTTTTTCCAGAGTTTTTCTAGGCGCAGCCTACGAGTCTCTGTGTCTGACCTCGGGATGGGTGCGTGACCGACGGCTGACCTGATGGCAAACCGAGCATGATGGCCGACATGGAGTCTGGCGGCTGGCGATGCGTGTGCTGTCTGAATCCTCCCCTGTAATTATGCTCTGGCTAAGCTTGACCTCCAGGCAATACTTCATCCAAAAACAATGTGAACAAGAAGAAAGGATAAGACATAAACTACTAGAGTGGGCTGATTAGCTTCATGCTAACTACATAAAATTTCTTTAATCACTGTATGAATGGCAAGCATTTATTTACAAATGCTAAACAAGAATCAGAACTGGAAAGGATCACAGTAGCATCAAGCTAATTGGATATGTCCAACCAATAACAGAAACACAGTAAACAGCTCAATGAGGATGATTAGCTAGCATGAGCATAACAGATTAGCATAATGCTAATGGACACAAACAAAAGAAATAAAACGGCGCTGTATGAGATCATTTAACAGTATAATAAAATGCTAACAATGCTAAGAACTAATGAAACTGACACACAGATAATGTGCTATAATGTTATTAGCATGAGCAAATTAGCTTAATTAATTTAAACATATTAGCATATTAGCATTTTTCTAGCTCAAAATAATAATAAATAATTATAAATGTGTAAAGTAAACATGATTAGCAGTGAGTAGGAATGATGAGTCAGCATAAAACATTAGCATAAAGGTTATTAAAAACTGTAGGTTTGTGTAAAATGCTAGCATAGGAAACTAGAAATTAAACTATGGCTAAGCAGTTAGCTTAAACACATTAGCATCATAATACTGTAGCTAGTCTCTGAGGGCTTTTAGTCGTCGCTACCCACATTAGCATTTTTCAGTGTCTTTAAGTTTTTTTTATGAAACGCAGATTTGGATCTCGTTTCTTTACCTCAAACCAGGTCGAGTGTAACTTCCTTGCCTTGCCAGTGTGTGTGTGTGTGTGTGTGTGTGTGCGAGTGTGGAACAGAGCGAGGAGAGTTGGTAGGGTGTAATTAGCTTCTGAGAATGCTAAGTGTCAAAACCATGTTGGAGAGAAATGTCAGGGCTGCGGTGGGGACGAGTTTGGGTTTCTAGGAACATGAGGGAAAGTGGTTTTGTGTGTGTGTGTGTGTGTTTTTTGTGTTATAAACTATAATGGATTCTATGTTAGTGTGTGTGTTTATATAATGCTATGATGAGGTCAGTGCTAGTCAGGGTTGTGGTTATTAGTCTAAATACCGCAGGTTATAGATTTTGTAGTGAGAGAGTGAAGCTCATGTGAAGTGAACACGACTCTGTTAACATCCGTCATGATTACTTCACAACAGCTTCAAAAAAGAAAAGAAAAGTTTGAGGTCAACTGCTGAAAATAAATAAATTAAAAATTAACCAATCAGTTGACAATTAAATAATATGTATAATTAATAGTAGTTAATTTAAATAAGTGAGAAAAAATAGCAGCTAAAATAAATTAATGAAGTAATAATAAATAAAATATTTAATAAATAAATGAATAAATAAATAAAGCAAGACACTACAGACAGAATTCATGATTTTAATTAGTTTTTAAAATAAAAATAAAAAAATGTTTTACATATATTTTAACATTTATTAGATTACAATTTATACCAAGTGAAAGGAAAAAAAACAACAAAAAATGATTAACACAGAGTAAAAACAAAACTTAAGAAATATGTTGGTTTCTGCATTTAGTTTGTTTATTTGTTTTTTAAGGACTGCTTTAAGCTCCACCCACTTCACAATCACACCATGCCATGTGGTATGAAAAGATAGAATGATGGTTTTGACAACTTTATATTTTAATGCTGTTAAGCTCTCTGATGAGTGCCTTATGCTTAATCACTTCTCAATCACATTATTCAGCGGTCATAAATGTCTTTTTGATCACCTGTAGTCCGACTTTAAATGTAGCTCCGCCCACTTTACAATCACATTATGCCATATATCTCTGCTTAGCCAACGTTTAGGTCATGAACAGCAAAAGAAACAAAATCCAAGGAAGCAAATATGTTCTTGTTGAAGTTTTGTCCATTTGTGATTATCTCCTTACAGATTCCTCTTGAGTTATGCTGGAGTTATTGTCCAGATAAGCCTGATAATGTCATGAAAAAGCATTTAATACTGTACACCTATTGGACTGAACATCACAGCTTAGCCTCGCCTAGCTTTAGCATATACAGCAGACTTATTATACGTATATTCGCCTACAGTTTAGAGAGTATCACATAGCATCTATCTAGCTAAGAAAAAAAATTAAAATGTTAAATTCAAAATGCATTTGTAATGTTCACATATCGCTTTTACACCCACGTACGAAAAAATTTTCATGTTAAAATGTTTCATGTTAAAAACTCTCCTGAGTTCTTGTCCATTTGTGAAGATCTAAAACTTTGACTAACATTCTAAGCTCAGCCCAACTACACAGTCAGTCATGCCATGTTTGTTACAAAGCACTGACACTGGAGACTCCTTCTTATGTAGTCTGTCAATTTTACACAATTTTACAACATATACACATTTTGTAAAATGTGTATATTTTACAAAAAAAAAAAAAAAAAAAAACTATGCCCTAGTTCCTGTGAAGGTGTTTTTATGATGAGGGAAAGAAGAGTTTGTGTTTTACATAAATGGTTATGAGGAATGAGTTAATGCAGTCGTAAAGTAGCGAACTATGCTGCTGCAACATATGTATATTTGCTTTAACATGAAAACGCCTCCAATCAGTGTCTCTTCATCTCTCTGTCCCTCCTTCCGTCTCGGTCTGGGAGTGAAAGTGAGCGAGCGTAATTACTGTGTTCCCTAAACCTTAAAATAACAAGCATGCCCTAATTACACCACACTCTTGATTATCCACTCTTCATGGAAAGAGAGTGGGGGAGTGTGTGTGTGTGTGTGTGTGTGTAAGTAGAGAACGAGTCAGCTATAGTGCTCATGTACACATGTTAGTGTCTGTTCTGTTAGTTCAGTAGAGCAACTCATATTTGATTTTATTTTATTAGAAAAATAAACATAGAAGTAAATTTTAAACAATTGTCCAAAATAAATAAATACATAAATGAAATCAAATTAATTTTTTTTTTTATTTAAAACTGAATTTCCTGAAGGACACTACATTTTTGGTGAAATACTCTAAACAAACCCTACCATTCAAAAGTTTGTGGTCACTTTCTAACTCCATGATGGTTCCTGATGTTTATTTCTTTCTACATTGTAAAGGCTGAAGGCGTCCAAAAAATGCA
>JAQMYJ010000015.1:1379548-1389548 GCA_030014305.1 Clarias laeviceps
ACGTTTAATTTATTAAGAAAAATTATTATTTATTTATTGATTGATTGATTTTTTTTTTTTTGCAAGTTTAAATAGGTGAGAAGTATTTACATCCTGTACTAAAATACTGAACACACACACACACACACACACACACACACACACAGGTGAAGAGGCTGTAGAGCTGAACACTAACACTCAGTATACAGAACAACTGCACGACAAACATCACCAGGGAAAAGCAGGGCTTTAATAGACAGGGCTGATGGGAGCTGTAGTCCACTGATCAGTGTTTCCTTGCCTGCCTTGTGCCCTTAGTTCCCTGGATGGATGGATGGATGGATGGATGGATGCTGGGAATTTGAAAATATACAGTTGCTGTTTATTTTTTATACGTAAAAATATACGTTACTTGGCATGATATAATATTTTATTGATATCAGCTGCTCCTAATTAAGATAAAAGACTAAAAAAAAAAATTTATATCTATTTTTAACATCTTAAAGCAGAGGCTTCCCGACGTCCTGCTGCCGAGCCATTTTGCCATCAGTGTGTATACGTGTGTGTGTGTGTGTTGAGGTTTGGTGTGTGTTTATGCCCTTTAGCCGTACGCCGTGCTCCTGCCTCCCGCTGCACCTGCTCTCACATCCTCCTTGCCAACTTTGTGATGTCATTCCCTGGAACGAGACGGTTTGGCTCCCTCGGCCGGAACCTGCGACAAGATGGAGGGATGAGATCATCAACGTCCCATCATGACACTTTGGATCGCATAAGGAAAACAAATACACAACAATGGTGTGGTGCTGGTACAGGAAACAAATCCAAACCTCCAAATCTAGAAGCCGCCCAGATATTCGATCACCACAGTCACCAGTCAGTGATCCCAGTTAAACCAGCAGCAGGGTCACTTCACTGAATTTACATCCATGTCTATTCTGTGCTTCCTCATCCCAAAAAACCTGTATAATTAAAGAATAATAAATGTGTGTGTGTGTGTGTGTATGAGAGAGAGAGAGAGAGAGAGAGGGAGTAGCGCTGCTCTGCGCCATTCTGTCTCCTGTTGCAGGAAGGAGGTCAGGTGTCCCAGAGACCTTCCATTAAGTCTTATTAGTAAACACACCCTCCATCCAAAAACAACATGGCTGCCCGTGTGTGTGTAAGAGAGAGAGTAAGGAGACATAAATAATGGAAAAAAAGTGATAGATAGGTAGAAAGATAGATAAACAAAGTCTATTGAAAGAAAAACTATGTAGACAGAAATACAGTAAAAAAGTAAAGACTACTGATAGATAGAAAAGTCAGGCC
This sequence comes from Clarias laeviceps, assembly GCA_030014305.1. NCBI lineage: Eukaryota > Metazoa > Chordata > Actinopteri > Siluriformes > Clariidae > Clarias > Clarias laeviceps. The sequence continues at coordinate 1,380,833 of JAQMYJ010000015.1, forward strand.
TTTATTCATCACATAAAGATTGCTGTACAATAGGAGGGCGGGGCCAGAGCGAGAGCAGGGTCAGCCATGATACAGCGCCCCCTGGGGCAGACAGACTCAGAGCCCTAACATACTGAGATACCACTGACCCCCTAGACAGACAGACGGACAGACAGACAGACAGACGTATATACAGTGTGTTGTTGCTGTTGGTCTTTGGACCATCCGATCTGCCAGCGGACCATCCGATCTGCACACGACTTGGCACATGTTCTCATGCTGGATACTGACACAACACTCCCGATATACCTGGGCTTGGGATCGGCACTGCAACCAATGGCTGGGTGAGACATACATAGACAGATAGATAAAAAAGAGAGGCAGACAAGTCGATATCAGACCTACAGATAGATAGATAGAGTGATGTATTGTAGAAGTCTCGGAGAAGGCTCTGCTCCACGCTGTACGGAGCGAAAGATGAGTGTGGGGTTAATGCTCCGGATTTCCCATCAGCCCCTCTTGCTGCATGCTGTATCACTTTAGCCCATGAGCTATGGGACTATTAATAACACATTTATTACCACAAGTTACCACTCGCCAAGTTTCATGTCTGTTCTTCTGGCTCGACGCAGGTTTGCCCCAGAAACAAAAGACAAGCTTTCATCGAGCTGTTGTTTAGGTTTTAGCTTAGTGATGTTTTTATTTCCTCTTTCTATCTCCATTGTTCTTCCTTCTTGTTTTTTCCTCGAGCGGCGATTGATTTCTGGAGATGTTCCTCTGTAGAAAAGCTCCATATTGTGATTTGAGTGCCACACTTCGGGGTATTTGCTGTGTCTGTTCTGTATTTGCTCAGCGATTATCTGTGTGTTTTCGGAGGAGTCCCATATGTGCGCTTTGTTGTGTAACTCCATCGCCCCACAGCTGTGTGTTTGCGCATCGAATGGAATCCATTGACAAAATCGTTCCTCTCAAATTCAATCAAGACGAGACGTTAATGTGGATCTCCATTACAGGATTGAGGCAATAAAAGTCGAGTCTTTCGCTCTCGTTCCCCCGGGCCTGATCCTGATAATGACGCTGTTATCTGCTTTGGCATGCGAAGATCGCTTGACTTGCCTCGTGATAACGCTGCGTGTCACGTTTTCAGCATGTTATTTTCCTAAATGTGTCAAAGTCCAACACAGATACCAGGAGGTGGACTTTGAAGGCAAATTGATGATGAGAGCACTACAGTTATGTCTCAGAGGGCAGAGAAACAGCCTTTCCAGTAGCTCTGTAATAAACAGTGGACGTAAAACATATTACACATGAATTCACCTGAATATGGAAAAAAAAGACAGGATGGTGTCTATTATTCTATTACAAAAATGTCCCCTGTGCTTCATTTGTAAATTCCGATAACATTGAAACCCAAAACATTTTCACCCGATGGATTGTTCTGTTAATCGGCTTTGAAGGTGAGTTACATAAAGATTGAATATTACCCGTGACTGTACGGTACAGTAATAAAGTCCTGGACTTGGGAGTGTAAAAAAGACCAGAGAAAGAAAGTTTGTCAAGGTTTATATCAACAAAACCACAAGAAGCCCCAGTGAAGCTGCATTGAAGCCTCAACAGAGCCCTAGTGGTACCACACAAAAGCAATAACGAATCCCTAGTGGAACTGCAATGTTGCTCTAATGGAATAACAATGGAGCTGCTATGAATCGCTTATAGAGCTCCAATGCAGCAGCACTGAAACCTTAATGAACCTATAAAATATAACCACAACAGAGCTGCAATAAAGCCACAATGAAATCACAATGGATCTGCTATGAAGCCACCATGATGCCCCACTCAAGCAGCCATGGAGCCTCAATGAAGCTACTGTACATTGAAGAACCAACTGTAGCTGCAGTGAATCCTCAGTTGTGCCTATTGAGTTATAATGAAACCAGAATGGAACAGCAGTGAAGCCCCAGTGATCTGTTAAGAAGCCCATATGAGGCCGCAAAAGAGCATCAATGAAGCCCTAATGAAGCAGAAATGGATCCGCTATGAACCCACAATAAAAACTCCAACATAGTTGCAATGAAGCCCTGATGGATCTGTTATAAACCTACACTGGAGCTGCTTTGCATCTACAATGGATCTGCTGTGAAGCTACAAAAAGCTACTTATGGAACAGCAATGAAACCCCAATGGAGCTGCAATAAAGCCCCAATGGATGTTCGGTTGTACCAGTGATCTGCTAAGAAGCACCAATGAAGCCACAAAGGAGCAGCAATGAAACACTAATGGATCTTCATTGGAACTGTTATGAATGGATTTGCTATGAATCTACAATGGATCTGCTTTGAAGCTATAAAAAGCCACTCATGGAACAGCAATAACGTCCTAATCAAGCAGCAATAGAGGTGCAATGAAGGCCCAATGGATCTGCTATGAAGCCCTAATAAAGCCGGAGTAGAGCAGTCATGAAACATTAATACTGCCCCAATGAAAACCCCCAAAGCCCCAAGCCAACACTTCTGACAGTTCAGAATGGAGAATTTAACAGTTTTATGAAAAGACCTCTATAAATGTTTATGTCACTTTCTAGGTGCTCATTAAACACTCCATTGTGTCACTGATTAGACAAACATTTCCCACCCGATCATAACATAACAATTCGAATCTAAAAGCTAAATAACTTAAACAGAGATCACATAATAAAACAATAAGTTACAGTGTGTCACCTCAGTAAAGACTAAGAGTTTGTATCAGCTCAGTAGCATTAGTGGACATAGCACATAGTGGACATAGTGGACTGAGATGATCTGATGCTCTGTAGATTCTGTCAAACCTTTGAGTTTGTATCAGTAAAGAAGAGTGTTGGTTTTAGCTCCATACCATCACCACCCCAAATGATGTACAGTTGACCACAAGGGTATACAATCTGGAACATACAGTATGTATTCTGTCTTATTAGAAGAGATACTGTATATGCGCCACTTCATTACTGCTAAACTGGATGCTTTCCTTCGCTGTGCTGTAGTCACAGATTTCAGCCTGCAGCTAGAGATGATGCTTGTACTTTATAGTTTCCATATCACTGACAGGTTTGACAAAACTTTAGCTTGTTAGCCGGGTCATCATACCCAAGCCACTCACGGATTGTCCTCCACTTTTCATTGAGGCATCTGTTTTCCCCTTCACATCATTCTTATTATTATTATGACATTTTTCTTAGCTCATTATTTGACCTGATCGTACCAGATTAGCTCTATGTGGCTTCACTTAGCTTAACCCACTTGGCTTAACTGATCTTCCATCTGTTAATGCTTATGATAAATCTGATAATTTTTCAATCACTGTTGAAGATAAATAAAGATGTGGGCTTCATTTCTTAACTCTGGGCTCAGACTCAGGACCTGCATTTAGTATGTTGCCTATAAATGCCCTGCTGAGAGGCACAGCGTTGTTAAAATCATCGTTCAAAACCTAGCTTAAAACATTATTAACCACTGATTTACATGGCACACTTTAGCACAATTATCCTTCCTGCCGCGTTAGTCCCACCCAAAGTGGGTAAGACACCCAGTTGGCAGCCAGCTCTGATCACCGTGCCAAAGTGGGTGCGTAGGAATTCAACCTCATCAGGAATTTCAGCTTGTCAGCCACGTGGTAATGTTAATATGGTTTTGTGGCAGTTTGGTAGCTTGTTTAAGAGCGAAGCAGCAACGCTTAAATGAAACGTGTGCCTCCGCAGGGGCGAATGTGGGCTTCTGACTCTAAATTGGCTCCAGATTTGAGAGGTATTGTAGGCCATAGACTTGGGTGGGCATGTGTACTTGAAGGTGGTTCACATCATTCAAGTCCTGGTTAGATAGGAATCGCTAACAGATGGTATGAACCAACCACCTCCTCATAAACATGGGATATCCAGTGGTTTCTCCAGCATCTGGTACAAAGCAGTAACTCTGGTGCGCTTCACATGAACGGTTTAGTCTTAAGCATTCCGGTTTGTTTTAATATTTAGCACCAAGTGTCCGTTTGATCATACATCAGTGCCGTAATGTAGCTAAATGCAAAATTAGCAAGATATCCTTTCTTTATCTAAGTTTAAGCTTTGATATTAATGGCAAATAGGAGCATTAGTGAAGACTCAATGAGACCCCAGTGCAGCCACAATGAAGCCCTAATAGAGGTGCAATGAAATCCCAGCGAAACCCCCTAATGTATTTGTAATAGAGCCATCATGAGTTTCCAGTGGAGCCTATATGTGCCTGCAATGAAGCCACTATAAAGCCATGATAAAGGCGAGAGAGCAAATGGAGCAGCAATGAGGCTGCAATGAAGCCTCCAGTGTAGTCATAATGAAACTACAACAAAGCCCGTATAGAAGTGCAATGAATCCCAAATGAAGCCTCCAGATATAGCACCAGTGATGTTGTAATGGAACCCCAATGAAGCCCCTAATGTAGCACCAATGTACCACCAGTGAAGCAACAACGGAGCTGGAATGACGCCACTATGAAGCCTTAATAAAGGTGCATAAGAGCTAAAATGAAGCACCAGCAAAGCTGCAATGAATGGATCAGCCATGAGGCTGCAATGACGCTCCAAATAGAGACACAGTGAAGTCATATTTGAACCATAATTAAGCTCCAGTGGAGCAAAAGTGGAGCATCAATGGAGTCCCAAAGAAGCCCAGTGAAGTTGTATAGTTATGAGCAATTTTGAAATAAATAGTTTAAATGTTTTTTTTCTTGGTCACTACAGCAAAGTTTTAATTTTACAAAAAAAATAAAGTAGGTAACTTCTAACCACAAAAAACCTAAATGTTTTGGAATGTTTATGTACGTTCATTTATATGGAAAATGAGAACATTCAAACAGATTGAACCTGAAAGCTTCGGTTTACCTCAAACTACTCATAATGCCGCGTGGTGCCGATCTCTGTGGCCGACTGCGGAGCAGGAATCCCTCTAAACCACAGCCTTCATTACGGTGTCTAGACAGGACCTCCAGAAACTCTAGCACCACTCCTCTTCCTCCCTTCTTCATCCCTCCACTCACCTCCATATTCCTCTCCTAATATAACCTCAGACGCAGCTACATCTCACACCAAGCGTTCTTAACTCAGAGCCCGCTAATTCACGTGTGGGGCGTTCGACGCCATTTTTATTGCCAAATAGGTGTCACGGAGTCTTTAATTGACTTTGACAAAGTTACACGTGGCCATGTGGAGTGTTTTATATTCATAAGGTTAAAGGTTTATGTGCCATATGGGCCATGTATGAAAGCAGACGCAGTAAAATGTGTAGCTGAAACGTCTATATGGAGCTCTCGATGGGTAATTTCTCTTTTACTTAACTCACAAAATGTCTTGTTCACACACTGTTTGCTTTATGCTTAATTGTAAATGCATGTATTTCATCAAATGTTATTATATAAACCCCACACTTGTTGTAGAATATTATAATCCTGATATATATATATATATATATATATATATAGCAATTATAACAATCAAAATATCCCAAATTCCTGACTATGATTGGTTAGAAGGTGTTGATTAATTTTCTTTACCAGCACAGCTATTATGTAATGCGTTCATTCTAATACGTTATCGTTTCTGTAGCAACCACGTATTCACAGGGGTGTGTACAGCAGACAATCTGTTATTAATAAAAAGCTGGAAAATGTGTCTAATTGTTTAATTAACATTTATGGAAGGAGTCTCCAGTGTCAGCATCTTGTAAACATTTTTACAAATAAATATTGAGTAGCAGTAAATTTATCGTTTATTTTGTATTATTTTTGTATATTCCTGAAACAAACTTTATGTTTTGTGTTCATGGAGCATGTGTGTGTATTTCCACTCTTATCCACATGCACATGTGTGTTTAAACTGTTACACGCCAGAATGAAAAACACACGCCCTAATATCTTGTACAGAGATTATAAAATGGAAAGGGGGAGGGTCATTTTATGATGAATTTAAGCATGATAACAAGTAACAGCTGTCCTGTTTCTTGTCTTCACCCTGTGTGTGTGTGTGTGTGTGTGTGTGTGTGTGTGTGTGTGTAGTGTACTTCTATACACTTTAGGGCAGAATAAAAGCCAGAGCAGGCAACAGTAACAGTAGCAGCATGGATAACATCAACAAAAAAATCTCAGTTTGTGATGTCACTAAATCATTTCCAGCACTTTTGAACCTATCAGAATAGTCTACCATGCAAACAGTAAGTAGATAAAAAAACTTTTTGTTACAGAAGGTTTTTCTTCCCATTTTAACCTACCGTTTGGCTAGCTAACAAACTTAAAGAATAAATATGTGATTAAAAAAATGTATAATAAAACTTTGGTTGTCATGGTAAAAGTATGTACAGTGCAGACTGACATTTTTCAATTTTCTTAAAATGTATTCAAATCTTTTTTTGAAATAGATTTTCAAAGAAAAATTGAAATATCCTATTTTCACAAGTAAATAGTGAGTTGAATTGCAGTTCTGGTCAGTCCTGCTCCTATCAATCATCCTTGAGATACTACTGCAACTTGACATGAGTCCATCTGTGCCTAATTGACTTCATTGGACATCATCAGTAAAAGGCAAACACCGGTCTTGTTTAAGGTCTCACATTAGATCAGAGTGAAAACAAAGCCATGAGCATGATAGCTGCCATCATTCTCGAATGGAAGACATTTGGAACAACCAACAGTCTTTCAGGATCTCGCCTCCAAACCAAACTGAGATCCTGAGTTCCCTTGTGGAGCTGGGAGAGACTTACAGAAGAACAGCCATCACTGCAGCACTCCACCAATCAGACCTCTATGGTTGAGAAGCCATTTCTCACTAAAAGAAGCCATTCTTTACTAAAAGTCACATGACAGCTGACTGGGAGTTGGCCAAAAAGCACCTGAAGGACTCTCAGACCATGAGAAACAAAATCCCCTGGTCTAATAACACAACGATTTAACTATTTGGAATCAGAAAATCAGGCACTGCACCTTATCACCTTATTAAAAACCATCTCTACATTCAGACATGGTGGTGGCAGCATCATGCTGTGGGGATGTTTCTCTGCGACAGGAGATTAGTCAGTAGAGAGGTAAGATTGATGAAGATAAAATAAAGGCGCTATCCTGAGTGAACACCTTCTCCAAAGTGCTCAGGAACTCAGGTTTTGATGAAGGTATAAAGTTCAACATGACCATGACCCAAAGCACAACGCCAAGAAAACAGTAAATAGTGAGTTGAATTGCAGCTCTGGTGGGTCCTGCTCCTATCAATCATCCTTGAGATACTATTGCAACTTGACACGAGTCCATCTGTGCTTAATTGAAGACATTCATCAGAAGTGGCTCCAGAACAACCTGAACATCTCTGGAGAGACCTAAAAGTGACTTTGCACTGACCCTGCACATTCAATCTGCGTGAGCTTGAACAATTCTGCCAAGAAGAATGAAAGAAACTTCCAAACGAAAGGTGTGCCAGGCTTGTAGCATCATTCACAAGCAGACTCAAGACTGTCACTGCTGCCAAAGGTGGTTTGACCAAGTACTAAGTGATGGGTCTTAATCCTTATGTAAACGGGATATTTTTAAATAACAAAAACAAACAAAAAAATCTATAAACACCTGTTTTCACTTTGTGAGGACCGTGTGTAGAATAATCACTAAAGGGATTTGAATCCATTTTAGGATGAGTTTGAAACATAACAAAATGTGGAAAACATAAAAGGGAAAGAAAACTTTCTGTCAGCTCTGTATATTTGGAAAATCAGTAATAATGAAATCTTGTTTTATTCAATACTTGTTTATTGTATTCTAATAACAGATTAATTGTAAGAGATACAGTACTAGCTAGTTCATTAGGAAATGATATTAAGTTTCAATACAGACCTATTTTATTTGATTAAACTAAAATTTCAAATAAAAAAATATTTGTCACGTACACAAACATACACAGTATGATATGCAGTGAAATGCTTCAGTGAAACTGTCTGTGAACTAAAATGAAAAAACATAATAGAATATAAAGTTTTCACCACAATAAAAGGGAAATTGCATAATATACACAAATTTACAAATTTACAAAAGTAAAGTAAAATGATACGAATCATTCACAGGACAAACGTTAAGTAAAACAAAATTCCATGTGGAAAGTGTCCAAAGTGTAAATGTATACTGAGAGGAATAAAAACATGAAAAATATAAAAAATATACAAGGGTCATATAACTCAACAATACAGAACAAATCAACTCCTCTATTACTTGGCAAATACATGAACCTTGGAGATTCAGTAGATTTTATAATCTTCTTGTAGGGTTTTTGTTGACATTTTAATGATTTAACATATAATGTGTTGAAGAAACACAATGTGAATGAATAAATGAATACATAAATGAAGTCAAATCAGTAAATAACTAAATACATTTCTAATTAAAACATTAGTTGTACAGTATATGCAGAGATGTTTGCTTAACCACAGCATGTATGTAAGGAGTCAGAGGTTAAACTGTAACTTTACTTCGGGACAGAAGAGTTTACACTGCTTTGCGGTTTCTCAGTAACATGACAAGTTGTGATTTTTTTTTGTGATCTTATTAACTTTAAGAGAGAGAATAAAGAGAGACCCGTCAGGAAACGAGTGTTTAAAGCTGCTAAAACATAAATGAGAACAGTAGCTCACTGGTTTTGAGGAAATTAATGTAACTGAAAATGTATTATCTATTAGGACCTACGCATGAGAACCGAGGACCTAAAAAAC
>JAQMYJ010000015.1:1394548-1396576 GCA_030014305.1 Clarias laeviceps
AGCTGCTCAGAGAACTGTTATATACTCCTTAATTATTTGGTATTTGATTTCTTCACTCATATGATTCCTCAGTCATGTGATTCTATATCTGACTCTTTAGTTGTTCTATTCTTTATTTTACAAAAAACTGCTGACTTTAAACCTGCATCACTGTGTAAGGAACTCATGTCCTAGTCTCAGGTTGAGATGGTGATGATGATGATGATGATGACGGTGTTATGAATGGAGAGATGAAGAGTATGTAACACTCTTTCCTGCTCATACCGAACTCTATTTCCCACCAGGATGATTAATTGATTAACTGAGGCATTGATCATAGTGATGTGGTCCTTTTACCTGTTACAGCGTGTGACTGAGTGTCTCCTCCTCTTCAGGACGAGACATAAACTGGGGCAACGTCGCAGTAAATCAGTTTTAGATGTCAGTTTTTACCCGACTGTACAATTCCATTTAAATAATGATCCATCCTTTAAGGCACAGCTGTCTATAGCCTGACATACAGTATACTGTGATATTCAGCGTTAGCGTTTAGAACCTCACCGCTGCTCCTGATTTGGGGAAAAATGTCCTGGATTCAGTAGACTAGCATTCAGTGATGAGTTACTGTTAGCATTAATGTTAGCACCCTGATGCTGATGTGACATACACACACACCCACACACACACATGCATGTTGACGGTTCAGGGGGGACAAAAATGCAGTGACACATTCAGGTTCATTTAGACAGAGTGTATTGTGCCGAAGTTGCGGTAATTGAGTCCTTATTGCTGCCGTAATCTGATTTATCTCCATTAAACATGTTCACTTTCTCTCTCAGGCTATAAAACTCATTACACACACACTAATTTGTAAAGCTGTGTGTGTGTGTGTGTGTGTGTGTGTCTGCATGTTTGTGTGTACATGAGAAGTGTTGCTGAACTGTTTAATGTTGTCACTATGAAGGCTGAATCTGCAGTTTTTATCTCCAGCAGGGGGCAGCCATAGTCTTTCCCACAAACGCATGCACACGCATACTCACACACTCACACACACTCACACACACACACACACACTTTAAAAAAAAAAAACTTTTAAACTGTACCCACACCTCCATCTCAGGTCTGCTCACACAGAGGAAAATAATGGAGCTGGAAATAAAGCACTTCAGCTTCTAAATAATTTTCTCACACTCTCGGTCGTGTTCCTGCTCGGGTTCCTCTGAACCTCGGCTGCCACCTTCACCAGCGTTACGTTACTTTATCGGGTGGAGACGAAAGATCAGGTTAAAATCCGTGTAGAGCACATCTTATCTAAAACCATTCTGATCAGATAAAGTTCCCTTTTTTAAATCTGTTTCCGCGTGAACGTACTTGAAATTTATTTTTGACCAAGCTAAAAAACAAACAAACATTATTATTTTTTTTTTTCCATTAGAACTGCATTTTTGTCCCCCCTGAAACTGCATTTTAGTCCACACTGAAAAGGCTTTTTGTTATCACCAAAATTGCATTTTTGACCTTTGAAATTTGAACTGTGTCTTTGTCCACACTGAAACAGCAATTTTGTCCACACTGAAAAATATTTTTTGTCCTCACTAAAACTACTTTTTGTTTTGAATTAAACTGCATTTTTGTTTACATGGAAACTGCATTTTTGTCTTCACTTAAACTGTACTTTTGTCCTCACTAAAACTGCACTTTTGTCCACACTGAAACTGCACTTTTGTCCACACTGAAACTGCACTTTTGTCCTCACTAAAACTGTACTTTTGTCCTCACTAAAACTGTACTTTTGTCCTCACTAAAACTGCTCTTTTGTCCACACTGAAACTGCACTTTTGTCCACACTGAAACTGCACTTTTGTCCTCACTGAAACTGTACTTTTGTCCACACTGAAACTGCACTTTTGTCCTCACTGACACCGTATTTTTGTCCTCACTGAAACTGTACTTTTGTCCTCACTGAAACTGCACTTTTGTCCTCACTGAAACTGCACTTTTGTCCTCACTGAAACTGCACTTTTGTCCTCACTGAAACTGCACTTTTGT
>JAQMYJ010000015.1:1431104-1443192 GCA_030014305.1 Clarias laeviceps
AACCCTGCCCCAATCATACACATAACCCCGCCCACAACCCTGCCCCAATCATACACATAACCCCGCCCACAACCCTGACCCTTAACACTATCCTTAACCTTTGTAGGTTTGTGAATTCTCTGTCTTTCTTTAAAACCTGATGTGTGTGTGTGTGTGTGTGTGTTTGTCGGTCGTAAGAATTGGAAGTAGTTGTTCCAGTACATCAACACAAACTCTCTGTACTGTGTACCCAAACCAGATCTCTCTCTCTCTCCTACACACACACACACACACACTTTCATTTTGCTGTTGTTCTAATGAGTTCTGTATATTGGAACAGCTGCATCTGCTGTTTACAATGCCTCATCAACTCAACTCTCTCTCTCTCTCTCTCTCTCTCTCTCTCTTATAATGTCTTGTCAGAGCAATAACCGTCCTCATCTAGGTTCTATTAGTTTATAGAACAATTTAATTGTTCGTGTTTTATTTTTATTTAGCCATGCACAACGTAATTGTGATCGAATGACTCTGATACAATGATGTAAATACAACTTCAATGCAACATTTTCTTTATTGTCTAATTCGACTACATCAATGAAATAATTATAACAAAGCAATAATGTTATAGCGTTCATGAGACGCACAAGCGCTTTGAGTTCAAGCGACATGAGATACACACACTCTCACGTTCGCCTCGTTCTCTGCGTGGAATTTCTTGTTATAAACAAATGGCAACCTCTGGTTCCAAAAAAGTGCCAAAATGTTCAGTTCCTCAAATCTCCACTGTAAAAGTGAATCAATCTATAGAGCCCCAACATGTTCACAGCCTGGTACAAAAACAAACAGGTTTGGTCTCCATAGCGAAATTGCTCATCATGAATTTTCTATGTAAATCAGTTAAAATAACAATAAAATAAAAGATAAAACTATGAATATTTTGGGGGTGTGGCCAATTTGAGTGATAGATGCATTTTGAAGATATAAAACTGCTAGCTATCTGCTAATCAATACTTTAGCTAACATGCTAAGTGGGATTTAGTTGTAGTAACTCTCCACAAGAAATGTAGGAGTTGTCACGGTTGACGACGTGTACGTTACGGATGATGGAGATTCAATTGAATGAATTAGCATATAAATTAACATTAGCCACCTTGGCATTTTATCTAAGTTAATGCTAAGTTGGCTAGCTTGGTGGTGGTAACTAAGTACAGTAACTAAGCTCTGTATGCTCAACAGCCAGGTGCTGTTTGCTCCGCCCATTTACCCATTTATGGATTAACCGGGTTTTAGACGGAGTCAGCTACAGCCGAGATTGTGAGTACCAGAGCTCCTAAAGCTGAGCTTCAAAACCGGGCTTCAGTAAAAAAATCACTGGGTATTTGTTCTGGGCATTTATTTATTTGTGGTTATAAACAGAATGATTATATACTGTTGTTCTGCTGGGAAGTGTCTAATGGGCAATTCCATGAGAAGGTCAACATTACCATGGGAAGACAAAGGAGGCGTCTGTGCATAGAGATCGTCCTAAACCATACCGATACTCTACTACTACATTACATTTACATTTAGGCATTTGGCAGATGCTCTTACAAAATTGCTTTGAAGTTTCATTTCCCACACCATGTTTTTTATTTATTTTTTTCTGTAGGGAGGGGTTTGCAGATAGGTCTTTAGTTGACACTTAAAGATTGCCAGTGACTCGGCTGTACGGACGTCTAGAGGAAGTTCATTCCAGCATCAAGGAGCCAGAACAGAAAACTGTCTAGATGCACGACTTCCTCAGTCTCTGAGAGATGGTGGGACCATCTGCTTCAACTACATCTGCTTATATTAACTAAACTTTCTTTTGTAAATTAAACAGGAAAGTCCAAATGCTGGGCATCAAAAGTACAAAGTAACGAAAATGACACAGAATCCGAAATGACAAATTTTTCATGTTGAAGTATGTATACATTTTTCCGTCTGACTCTGTATTTTCAAGTCAAAGCAGTCAAAGTTTTCAAGTCAAAGCAGGACTTTTGATTGTACAAAATATTAGAAATCTCTCTGTATGTCTCTACATAATTTCTTGCTACACTAATGCACTTATCCCAGCGTTTCACTAGTGCTTGGACACCATCAAGGTAGAAAGTTCTCTCTGTACACCCAGAGTCATGACCGGACTGCCTGCTTCACGCCTGAAATGCCTCCCAGGAACTCCGTTGATGCGAAAACATGTGGAAATGTCTTGGAGATGAGTTTCTGTAATGTGTACAGCCTTCTTTCTTCTAAACTTTACTATTACTATTCATCAGAAATTTCATCACCACTCAAGTCCCGGTTTGACACGAATGTCATAGTTTTTAGAGGACCGATTCAGATCCCCTGAATTAGTGCCGAGCGCCGGTTTCTGTTCCGATAAACACACAGCACTCAGAGTCTGCTCACCTTTTGGCTCTGAAGAGGCAGACAGAACAGAATGTGAGCAGAGGCAGTGAGATATGGCGATATCTTTCTGGATCTGGCTTTAAACTGCACATTAATAACCTGCACAGAACGTACGGAAAGACACAAAGAAAACAAACGCCTCCTCGCTGTTCATTTTTTTTCCCACTCTCGCATGACATCGCTCGAGACAGTTCACAGACACGGGGCTTATCACTGAAAGTACATGTTAAGCAACGCAAGCCTAAAAACTTTTGAGTTTATTAAATTATAATGTGCAAAGTAAACTAAAAAAGTAAATACTGTAGAATCATGATTACAGACGTCTTATGAGAAAAATGTTCTTAGACTTCTCACTTTTGACAATGAATTTTGACAGTGTTGCGCCAGTGTTGGGTGTAACGCGTTACAAAGTAAGGTGTTAGAGTCCTCGGATTACTTTTTTGATGTAACCAGTAATCTAATGCGTCAGGTCCGCCATTTAAGTCTCAGTTATATAGTTATTTTTTCAAAAATGTAATCCGTTATTCAGACAATTTATGTAATCCGTGAGCCAGACAGCAGTCATTCCCAATCCGTTAGTGTGTGCATGTGTGTGTGTGTGTGTGTGAAAGTCGCCCTACAAGCCCCACCCCCGGTAACCCGCCCCCCTCTGTTATTCCTGCTGTTATACCCCTATCTCACCTATTCGGTTTGACTATGTGAGGACAGACGCGCGGAAAGATGGAAACCTAATCACGGCGCCAAAACTCGTGGTGAATCATGATGAACCGTACTTACGGCCACCCGCGTTGGTGAGATAGGGGTATTAGTAGTTTTCCTGAGTGATGATGGTAGAATAATTATAAAGGTCTTGACTAAAACAACATGCATGAGGAATCACCAAGGAGTTTTCCTTTTCTGCAATGGAAAAGTACTCAAACTAGTTACTTTTATCAGAAAGTAACGCTGTAATGTAACTGATTACTTTTTGAAGACAGTAGTTTTGTAATGTAATTAGTTACTATAAAAAGTAACGTCCCCCAACACTGGTTGTAATACATTATCGTTTCTATAGCAACAACTCCTTCACAGGGATGTGCACAGAAAAATGCTTCTTGTAAATGAACTAAAAAACTTGTTTAACATTTATGGAAGGAGTCTCCAGTGTCAGAGGTAAAGCTATAAGTTTAGCAGCAACTTCAGGACAGAGGAGTTTAAGCTCCTTTTATGGTTCATCAGTCACATGACAAGCTGGATGAAGTACTAGAACAGGATCTTACCTAATTCTCAGATGGAATGTAACCGTAAATGGATAAAAAGTCATCCTTTAATGAATAATACCATACTGCTTCAGGGTGGCAACGGTTACTCTGCCTTCTTACATCATCTTATCACTCAGTATTTTACTGTAAAACAGAGAGAGAGAGAGAGGAAATGAATTCCAGGAGCTTCTGTAATTACAGTTCAGTAGACAATCTCTCTCTCTCTCTCTCTCTCTCTCTCTTTCTGAGTTCATACAACAGTTAAGCAGTTGCGCATTAATTCATTAATCAGTATACCCTTTCCCCTGGTCGAGGTCACAGTGGATCCACCATCCCAGGAACACCAAGCATGAGCTTGCCATCACACATATTCATGTCATATGTAAACCTGGGCCAAATATTGTGAGGTAGGAACAAAGACAGAACCCTAAACCCTTGCCGTATTGACACCTGGGCCAACTCTCAACTGCTCATGTGTAAAATGAAATAAATTTAAGTCACTCTGCTTAAGGGCTTCTGTTACATGCTGTAAGTGTAAAAACTCAGATCCCTAAACTGTGCAACTGCAGTGGGTTTTCTGAATTGGTTAGAATGAGACTGGGGAAATCATCCTGAGGGAAGGACTAATAGAATTGTCCTCAGGTTATTTGTATGGCTTTAAAACTCAATACTCCTTAAAAAGTTTTCTCCAATTATACTGTGAAGATAGTATAAAGATGGCTTTAAAATGAGGATTGTTACAAAAAAAGTCTGTAGTGTCAATATCTTGGGGCTTGGATGTGTCTTAAAGAGCAGGTCCTGAAGACATCCTGCAGTCCTGCTGCTGCCCACTGGGGAGTATCATCAGCAAAAATTAACAGGGGTACAATAAAAACAACACTGGGCCTAACACCAGGACTTGGGGTACACCTGATGCAACTTGGACTCCTTGCGACTATCGGATGTCCTGCACCATTATTTATTGTCTAGCTGATGGAAAATATTCCATGGAGCTGATTGGGGACTGAGATTAGATTAGATTGGATTAAACTTTGCTGTCATTGTGCAGAGTGACAATAGTGTAAATGAGTGCAAATGTACAGCTATTCAATAGCCCTGTTTATTTTTCTCCAGGATTTGGAAATGAAAAAGTGTAGGCCAGTTTAGATGTCCCCCTCCTCATTTGCGTATAAAAATTAAGCAAATCAGGCAGACAGAAGCTAAATACCACTAGCAGAAAATGTTATACATTGTGCTATTGTCACCAACAATTTTTTTTTTATTATTATTATTTTTCCCCCTTAACAGCATATTCCAAAGCATTTGATTCTTTAAGTCTTACACCACAGATTTCTTTTTTCATTAACAAAAGAACGAGACATTAAACTTTTCTTCTTATGTTAGTTACATTTAAGTCCATGAAACAAGTTCGTTCTTGTTCCTACTTTTGATATTGCCAGTACAAACAGTCATTTCCTCTCCAGTATGTCTTTCTGCTCTCGCGTTAACAAAAATCCTATCTTTTATGTTAGTTTTAAATCTAAACGTGTCCTAGAGATTAAGCGGTTACTATAGGAACAATAATGTATTAACGATAAGGAGTGCAATAATTAATTGAACCTATATTAGTCTTAGAGTCGCTGTTATAGAACATTAACATCAACAACAATCACAAGCCAGAATCTAACAGTGCTGTATCCTAAAGTAATTACACGTAACACAAACTGTTAAATGTTACTTTTATGTAACTTTTATTTTATTTTATGAAATAATCGCTTGTGTGTTTATAATGAAGCTGTGTAAAATGACATAGATGGACTTTTTCTGTGAACATCTTTATGGCGCACATTCCTGCATTATAACCTGACATCTGAGTGTAAAGATATGTTTTATTTATTCTGTTAAATAATTTTAAAAAAATAACGCAGAATGAAACAACATTTTTAAAAGAGGACGCTTCTTTTGATGTCCTCGTGAATAGTCACACACTAGTCGATTACGTTCCCAGAGAGGATACACACGTGCAGCGCTCAGGGTCAGCGCTTTGTAGTGATTCGACATGTAATCAATGCAGTGTGTGTGTTCCGATGTGTGTGTTTGTGTGTGTGTGTGTTCTTGTAGTGAGATTTGTTTGTGCTTGAAAGCATGTGTCACTTTGTTGATGGGTCAATATGTGTTTGTGTGTGCAGGGTGTAAATGAACAAACCGATCTATAACTATGGATATGGAAACCAGTATGACACACACACACACACACACAGGGCGAAGGTGAAACTGTGAGTAGATTACAGCTGGTACTCGGTGCGACTTCTGTAATGAACGTCCTTGATGCTGTTCTCCATGAACACTGGTCTTAAAATCTACATGATAAGAAAGACTTCCAAACAAACTAAGATGAATTTATTTCTATTTTATTTATTAGGTTTGAGATTTTTGACTCGTCACCACCTTCACCTTCGCCTCCTGCAGTAAGAATATACACCAGGAGTTAAAGAAAAGAGTTTGTCCTCAGCCATCTGTAGCCAAGAGTCCAAGAATGCAATATTGGTCATGATGTCTGAAGTGGGAGGGGCTTACTATGTCCCCCTGTCGATCACACGATCCCAGCCGATCACTGCCATCAGGGCGCAGGTATGTGGAAGAGGGCGGATAGTGCTCAGCAGATGGTGAGATGACTTCATTGGTTAACTGATGGATGGATGGAGTGATTGATTGATTGATTGGTTAATTGATTGATGGATGGATGGCTAGATGGATAAATTTATAAATTAATTAATTGGTATATTGATGAAGGGATGGACAGAATGATAGACAGACACATACTGAGTGATGGATGGATCAATAGTTTAATTAATTGGTTGATTAATGAAGGGATGAATAGACAGACAGTCAAATCAAGTGATTGCTGGATATATTGATTAATTAATGGATTGGCTGATGGATGAAGGAATAAATACATGGAAAGAGACAGATGGACAAGAAGACAAATGGATGGATGGATAGGAAGAGAAATTTGGGGAGTGGGAACGGATGGATAG
Source organism: Clarias laeviceps (assembly GCA_030014305.1). Lineage (NCBI taxonomy): Eukaryota > Metazoa > Chordata > Actinopteri > Siluriformes > Clariidae > Clarias > Clarias laeviceps. Next base: position 1,437,769 of record JAQMYJ010000015.1, read on the forward strand.
ATGGATGGATGGTTTAATTGATTGATTAATCGACTGGATGATTGATGTATGAATGTGATGACAGACAGTCAAATTAAGTGATTGAATGAATGAATGGATTGTTAGTCTGGATTATGGATAGATGGAATAATTGGTTGATTGCCAGATTTATTAATTAATTCATTAATAAATCAATGGATGTCTGGACAGACAGGCAGACAAATCAAGTGATGGATGGATGGAATGTATAGAGGAAAAAGAGTTTACTTTATTACTTGAGACTTTATTATTTATAAAAGGACCACATACACACACACACACACACACACACACCCCTTGTGCTAATGGAGTGAGGTTCTTGGATGACACGATGGCAGTGTTCCCAGTCATGTGACCCAAACTGGAAGAATTCCGAGGAAAAGATCTGGAGCAGAAACAGAAGGAGACACAATTCCTCCAAAAACCATTTAGCCTGACATGCAGAATTACTGACATAATTAACTGCTGACTCCACTGAAGAGGAGACACACACACACACACAAACGCACACACACACACACACACACACAGAGCTCGAGGGAACACATTAACTCTACATAAACTCCAAAACATATATACACAGAGGAACACATGCTGTGGTACACACACACACACACACACACACACACACACACAGCAAACATGCAAGCAAAGACCGATGGGAATAAAATATACACAATCTGAGATATGTCTGTAAAGATTACACCCCCATCACACTTACAAACTGTTAAAGTACACACACACACACACACACACACCAGATTCCATCACTGAGAGGAAAACACAACCACATGGTGGGGTACGATAGGCTATCATTATCCTCCACAAGATGTTCCAAGCATTTTAATTATCTGAAAGGTTTTTCTGAGAAATGGGGAACGAAACGGAGCGCTAATGCCATCCAGCGCCATAAACACATGGAGAGAGAGAGAGAGCGAGAGAGAGAGAGAGAGAGAGAGAGAGAGAGACTCCCCAACTAACGACGTCAACCACTACTCGCCATGGGCAAAGGGGTAAAGTTAGAATGGAGCATAATAAACAAAAGAAAGAAAGAAAGAAAGAAAGAGAAAACACTGGATGGTGAAAAGTGGGAGAGAAAAGAATGTAGAGAAAAAGCTTAAAAGAGTAGATGGAACAAGTTATTGAAAAGCAAACAAATAAAAATAAGAAAATACAAATGCAAAAAAAGAAAGGAAGAAGCACTTCGATGAAAGATGGAAAATTAGCAAAATATACAGCAGAAATAAAAACAAAAAGGTTTCAGCAAATTACTGAGAAAGAAAGAAAACCAGTGAAGGAAACAATGTACTCTTTTTATGTTATACTTATTTAGTAACCGATAAATATAAATATATAAACTCATCCTTAAGACACACACGCACACAAACACACACACACACACACACACACACACACACACACACACACATATATACACACACTCACATGCTCATTGAAGTGCAAAAAAGCGTCACAGCCCTCAGCTCAGTACCGCAATTTGTTTCTTTAATAGCAGACGTGTGAGTCGGATTTATCATCCTACCTTCAAGTTCATCTGTGTGTGTGTGTGTGTGTGTGTGTGTGTGTGTGTGTGTGTAAGAGAGAGAGAATGACACACTGCATACATACCTGCTAGGATGAAAGGTCACTCTAAGGTCAGGCTAAACACATGAATTTATTTGTATACTAAAGTCTCACTAACACTCTGCTCAACTCACTAAACCTCTCACTGTCTCACTAATGCTCTCTGCATCTCACTAATGCTCTTACTGTCTCACTAACACTTTCACTGTCTCACTAATGCTCTCTGCATCTCACTAACACTCTCACTGTCTCACTACCACTCTCACTGTCTCATTAACACTCATCACTGTCTCCCTAATGCTCTCTGCATCTCAGTAATGTTCTTACTGTCTCACTAACACTCTTGCTGTCTCACTAACGCTCTTACTGTCTCACTAACACTCTCGCTGTCTCACTAACGCTCTTACTGTCTCACTAACACTCTCGCTGTCTCACTAACACTCACTGTCTCAATAACACTCTTGCTGTCTCACTAACACTCTCACTGTCTCACTACCACTCTCACTGTCTCATTAACATTCATCACTGTCTCACTAATGCTCTCTGCATCTCAGTAATGTTCTTACTGTCTCACTAACACTCTCACTGTCTCACTAACACTCTTGATGTCTCACTAACACTCTGACTGTGTCACAAATGGTCTTACTGTCTCACTAACACTATTGCTGTCTCACTCTTGCTGTCTCACTAACACTCTCACTGTCTCACTAACACTCACTGTCTCAATAACACTCTTGCTGTCTCATTAACACACTCACTGTCTCACTAATGCTCTCTGCATCTCAGTAATGCCCTTACTGTCTCACTAACACTCTCACTGTCTCACTAATGCTCTCTGCATCGCAGTAATGTTCTTACTGGCTCACTAACACTCTCACTGTCTCAATAACACTCTTATTGTCTCCCTAACACTCTCACTGTTTCACAAATGCTCTTACTGTCTCACTAACACTCTCACAGTCTCACTAACACTCTCACTGTGTCACAAATGCTCTTACTGTCTCACTAACACTCTTACTGTCTCACTAACACTCTCACTGTTTCACAAATGCTCTTACTGTCTCACTAACACTCTCACTGTCTCACTAACACTCTCACTGTGTCAAAAATGCTCTTACTGTCTCACTAACACTCTCACTGTCTCACTAACACTCTCACTGTCTCACTAACACTCTCACTGTCTCACTAATGCTCTCCGCATCTCAGTAATGCTCTTACTGTCTCACTAAGACTCTCAGTGTCTCACTAACACTCTCACTGTGTCACAAATGCTCTTACAGTCTCACTAACACTCTCACTGTTTCACTAACATTCTCACTGTCTCACTAATGCTCTCTGCATCTCAGTAATGCTCTTACTGTCTCACTAATGCTCTCACAACCTCATTAACACTCTCACTGACTCACTAACACTTGCACAGTCTCATTGAGGCACTGAAACTTTCACTCCTTTTACTCCTGACAGCTCATGTCTCCTCTAATCACAGCTTGATTCTAATTTAGAAAATCTCAGTCATGTTTTAATTTGACTTAATTACCAGTAATTATTAATCTCTCAAAATGACATTATGTGGTGTTTCAATATCCTCATCACACTGCTGCTCCACTGAACATGACACTGGCTCAGAGATCGAACAGGAAGTGTGTGTGTGTGTGTGTGTGTGTGTGTGTGTGTGTCCCTGCCCATGAAGATCAATGCGAATCGATTTAGCACCGGTGGAGCACTACACTAACGACCAAACCTGCTGAACTAGGCTTTATGAATATTAATCCTGGCCAAGATATAGAGAGGACCAACAAGCAATGTGTCTTTGTGCACACACACACACACACACTAAACCCCAGCAGTGCCTTAGAACACCAGCTGCCTGAGCACTTCCTATACACCTGGTTTGAAGCGGACACAAGCGGAATCGGCTCGCACCCTTTCTGTGCCCCTTTCCATGTCATGGGTGGTCAACCTACTGGAGCACTTGAGCTCATTTTAACTTCACTCTTGTGCTTCCATTTTTACCCTCCATGGATCCCCAGCAGGGCAGCAGTGTTTTTTTTTTTTTTGCAATTTGGCCTTGTATCTTCCCAGCAGACCTGAGCTGGTTCAATTCCCAGCTCAGGTCTGCGTTGTGTGTGGCGTTTGCATGTTCTCACCATGCTCCCCATGGGTTTCCTCCAAGTACCATGAATAGTATTGTAGAGAGAGAGAGAATGACTGAGTGAGAGAGGGTCCCCAGTGACCCTCCAATGGCTTTCAGACATCAACCAGCATCCCATCAGCAGCATTCCACCACATGTTGAGATGTTGTCAACTAATATACCATACCATACCGTACCACGTTATTTGTAAAGCACTTTAAAACAACAACAAAGCTGCTGTATAAAGAGTCAACATTTAGGCCATAAAACACCTCCGTCCTTTCAGAGAGGTACCGAGTGCCACCTGGGGCTGACTATCCAGGAGTACCCATGTCAGGATACTACCAGCGTTTTGTCTCCGCTCACCATGAGCACCCAATTAATGCTCTACACTAGGGAAGTCCAACCCTGGTCCTCGAGAGTCGCATGTGTACCTTACAGTAATGTGTTACAGTACAGAAACACATCAGAAAACGTATAACTAACCATATTAAAGTTTTTAAAATGCTTTTATTGTTCAGTGGTGATGATGAAGATAAAAATGATGAAGATCACGCTAGAGCTGCGTTATAGAAATAAAATCTGACCAATCAGAATGCTCAGAACTTCCTCAGCGCTGATGGTTGTGGTGTGAAGGATAAAAGTGACTGTGTTCACTTCGAAATATGCAGAAATGTAACAGGTTTAGTTAATGTTTTAGAAAAGCATGAATTTTAAATACAAAGTGTGTGTGTTTTGGGGAGGCGTTGAGGGGAGGGTGGGGCGGGATGGGGTTCTACTACTGCGATACAGACAAACTAGAACGTGCAAATATAATACGTGTGTTTAGCGACTTCTCTGTGTTACGTGTTTAAAAACCAGTACAAATGTTTCTGCAAAGACCGTGTTAAACGCCAGGTTTTTATCCTTAAACATTTAAAGACGTTTCAAGACTAGACACTCGCACTCTCTCTCTCACACACACACACACACACACACACACACATAAGGACGTAGATGAATTCTGATGAAAATATGAAAAATTTAATCATAGCTGTGAATGAAAAAAATTTATAAGGAAATGTACAAAATCAATATTTTATGCTACTTATTGTACCTTGTCTTTATTACAAACCTATTCAGGAGCGAACATTAAACATTAACACTGTCAGAGAGAGAGAGAGAGAGAGGTTTTTTGAGGTTTTAGACTCACTTTATTATGACAAATTAAAAGAGATGACTTTCACAATTTTTTGTACACATAGAGACACAGATAGAGACACACAGAGAGAGAGAGACACACACAGAGAGAGAGAGAGAGAGAGAGAGAGACACACAGAGAGAGAGAGAGAGAGAGAGACACAGAGAGAGAGAGAGAGAGAGAGAGACACAGAGAGAGAGAGAGAGAGAGAGAGAGAGAGACAGAGAGAGAGAGAGAGAGAGAGACACAGAGAGAGAGAGAGAGAGACACAGAGAGAGAGAGAGACACAGAGAGACAGAGAGAGACACACAGAGAGAGAGAGAGACACAGAGAGAGAGAGAGACACAGAGAGAGAGACACAGAGAGAGAGAGAGTGAGGGAGAGAGAGAGATTGAGTGAGAGAGAGAGAGAGAGAGAGAGAGTGAGAGAGAGAGATTGAGTGAGAGAGAGAGAGAGAGAGAGAGGGAGAGAGGGGCAGAGAAGGAGAGAGAGAGGGAGAGAGAGAGGGAG
>JAQMYJ010000015.1:1443292-1455231 GCA_030014305.1 Clarias laeviceps
AGTGAGAGAGAGAGAGAGGCAGAGAACGAGAGAGAGAGAGAGGGAGAGAGAGGGAGAGAGAGATGGAGAGGGAGAGTGAGAGAGCGATAGAAGGAGAGAGAGAGAGAGAGGGAGAGAGGGAGTGAGAGAGAGAGAGAGGCAGAGAGCGAGAGAGAGAGAGAGAGAGGGAGAGAGAGGGAGAGAGAGAGAGCGATAGAAGGAGAGAGAGAGAGAGAGAGGGAGAGAGAGAGAGAGCGATAGAAGGAGAGAGAGAGAGAGGGAGAGAGAGGCAGAGAAGGAGAGAGAGAAAGAGGGAGAGAGAGAGAGAGATAGAAGGAGAGAGAGAGAGAGAGAGAGAGAGAGAGAGGGAGACGATACAGGGAAGGGAAGCCGAGTCGAGTCTCATGAAGTGGTCGTGTTTCATTCGTGTTTAAAGCTGCTGTTTTTTTTTCACCCCAGTTTAGGGCAGGAAGCCATTTTTAAAAGAGAAAGCGAGGGAAGAAAAGGCTTTTTGATAGATTGAACAATCTGAAGTGCCAAGCTGCTGTCAACATAAATAGCAATAAAAGAAGTGCGGAAAAATCTCCTAAACAGGAGTTTTCAAGGTTATGGCCCATAGCGATGATTTGAAGGTGTGACATGTCTTTACTCCTTTTTTCTCTCTGTGTGTGTGTGTGTGTGTGTGTGTGTGTGTGTGTGTGTGTGTGTGTGTGTGTGTGTGTTGACTGAGTGAGATTCAGAACACACATAAACAAATACAGTATTTACTTGGCATACGAATTCAATCCGTCCCGGACACGAGTTCTTAAGGCGAAATTTCATTTTGCTAAACGCATTTTCCTATGCGGAATAATAATACAAAAATATTACCAAAATTAACAATTTCCAACACTATAATCATATTTTTGTATATAAAAAATATTCAAAACATTTAGAAAATAATGTTAATGAGGTCATGAAATAAATACACATTAAACCTCTTTTAACCTTAATTTATCTTTTCTCTTGGCACCGGCTGCTTTAAAAACCAAACTGAAAGCGGCTCCTTTTTCTTCTTGCTTTCTTTATGAACGTCCCTGCTAACATTCTTGGGACCCACGGTGCTACGTCTTCACTATGTCATCATAAGATATTGTCATGTCTTGCACAAAATGCAAAAAAACTCACAAAAAAAAGCTGGGCTTTCCACTGACGCAAACAAGTTTTGAATGGCTCACGGACGCAGGCGTAACTTAGCCGGCATTTGGTTCTGCTTGGTTCACTCGTATGCTGAAAAATGCAGAGGCAAATTTCAATTAAAATTTCAGTTCTTGAGGTACCACTGTATAAAAAAAAAATTAAATAAAAAATAGCTGAAAAATAGAAGAATATCCAGGTATGTAATACTAGAAGTGGCTCAGTGGTAGGCTTCTCACCTGCCTTGCGGAAGGCCCGGGTTCGATTCCCACCCAGTCACTGGATGCAGTACTGGATCCCAGGCCTGGATAAAATGGGTGGGTTGCGTCAGCAAGGGCATCCTGTGTAAAACCTGTACCAAGTTGTGCAGATCAGATGGTCCGCTGTTGCGACCCCTCAACAGAAGCAGCTGAAAGACCAACAACATAATAATAATGGAATGACAGCGGAAATGTGCACCTTAATTTTTCGCAAGATTTGGTCTGAGGAGCGTTCCAGAGAACTGATCCCACATCCCATGATACATTCTGCGTGGAAGCACTTCGCTGTTGATGTGATTAGTTCACGTTACGTTCTTTTTTCATATTGCTGATGAGCTGTGAGTGTTGGTACAGTTAGAATGAATAGGTAGAATGACTTTGATTGACAGGGTTACCCCCTGCTGGTGCACTAGTGCAGGTGCAGATTCTTGTACTTGTTGGGAATTAACCTTAAAACTCAAGTGGTACAGCTCCATGCCAGCAAGACAGCATACTGTAGGTCAATAATGATTTAAAAATACAGTATACATGTGATTGTATGGAAGCCTTGCTGGTTATCAAAGATATCATTACTGTTAGAAAGGGGAAATTTTACTATTACAGGAATATGGAAATAACGTAGCAAAAATGTAGAACTCTCAAAATGAGCATATTATTATTATTATTGTTCTGGTACCGAAAACAACCAGAAAAACATGTGATCATGTGTGTTTGTGTTATTTCTTTGCGTACATGACCCATTTTTGCCCAGTTATGTTTGTATAGAAATTATAAAATTCAGTTCATCATATTGCCTATTTTGTGCTGAAAACAAGGACATTTCTCTCTATACTGCACAATCCTGAGCCCTATATACACTTTTATTTAAAAACTGCAAAACAAGTAATGGCCCTGAGCTTTAAGGGTTACGCTGATTCATGCTTTCATCTTTTATCTCCTACAAGAAGGTGTTTTAAAAGCCATGGAGACGTTACAAGATTGTTAAGCTACAGTAATTACAGAACTCTCTGATTTTCATCTCTACTGATGAACAATTCAGGTCTTTCCACAGGAAAGTGGAAAACAGGAAGTAACCTGTCCAGTTAAACCAATCCCATTACTCAGTGTGTAGTGCTGAAATCGTGTAGCTTTCACACACACAGGACCAGGAATGAATATGTGATTCTTTGGTAGAAAGAATATTTAAGTGTAAAACAATACAGAAAATTCCCCTTGCATGTGAAAGAGTGTGTGAGTGTAGTCCCTTGTCAGGGCATAGTGCCTTGTCCAGGGTGTCTCCTAAAGATCTAAGACTCACTGACCAGGATAAATCAGTCATCAATTATTCTGTTTGTTTCTTTCTCATGATTTCTCATGGAGTTTTTCCTTGCCAGCGTCCCCGCTCTGCTCGCTTCTTAGGAAGAACTTTAGCAAATTTATCTCCGCAAAGGATTTCTTCTTTCTTTTGAAACTTGTAAATGTGCTCTAGAAATCAAACTGAACTGAAATTACCTGTGAAAACAAAAACACACACCATCAATAAAAAAAAAAAAATAAATAAAAAAGTCAAACAACAATATTTGAAACATTTATAGATGAAGTTTATATGAATCGTTAATACATGAAATTTAAACAGAGAATAAAATTGTCTGGATTTTTTTCACTATAAACTTCTATTTGGTCCATTTGAGTGGGTGTTTGAATGTGTGTGTGTGCCGTGTGCGTTTTGCTCCAGATTAAAGTGCACCTTCTCATCTCTCCTCAGTCTCGCATGTGAGTGGTGTGTTTTTACGGCATGTTACACAGAGTTTCTCCGCCAGGATTAAACGGCTCAGTGACGAGTGGAGGAGAATGATTCGACCCGACAACATCTCTCAGGTTGTACATCGCTCTGGGGATGAATGGAGAGAGAAGGAGAGAGAGAGAGAGAGAGAGAGAGAGAGAGGAGGTGTTAAGGCTCAGTGACCAGATTCACGGCTGAGTGAAAACAGACATGTGCTGCGAATCACACACACTCAGAGAGAATCAGCAAATCTAAATGTCTGGAGAGAGAGAGAGAGAGAGAGAGAGAGAGAAGGAATATAACTGGAAAAGTGAAAACCACACACTACAGTAGAGGGTGTCGCTTGTAGGGTGCCTTGACATGATGACTTTCTGTTATTCTACATGAACCTTACTCACGACTTCATTCAGACATATCGATGACCGTGACACTGTAGGCCATGATAGGGGTTAGGGGTGCCATCAGGGTTGCCAAATCACACTAACAAAATCCCGCCTAGGCAGTTAAAACTACAGTACTGTGCAAAGGTCAATTTAATTCAATTAAATGATGTAAATGAAATTAAAGAAACAGGAATAAATGTGTTTTGCCTAAAGATACAATTTAAAACATCATTGTTTATGTACCAACCTCATTTCCCCTCTCGTCTCTTCCAAAAACTCAGCATTCAGCATCATCAGTATACGGATCACCAGTCATCATCTGCACCTGTTTCTCACTGGGTCATGCCGTACGTTAGACGTTTTTTTTTTAGCAATTATATCTCAGCAAGTGAAAATATCTTAAATATATTTACATTCATCTACACTTTCTGAAAAATAAGATTGCAACAAACCTAATATAAAATTATTAAGCTAATTTCTCAACAAAAAAAAAATCTAAATTTTAAGCAAAAAATATATTGTTCTATTGGCAATATTGGAATTTGTTTATTTATTTATTTTCTTTATTATGCTTGAATGATTTATAGGTCACTGTGTCGCTTAGCAAACAAAATACATCCCACTGAAACTGCTCAGGTGCTGGAACTAGACTGAAAATGAGACAAAAACTTGCCTAAAAAGAATGAGAGCAAAAAAAGAGTCCTTCAGGAAGCCTGGAGAACTATCTCTCAAGACTACATTAAAAATTAAAGAAAGTCTAAAGCTTTAGAAGCAAAATATGAAGATATTCTTCTTTCCTATTTTATTTATTTATTTATTTTCCAAGATTCTACACCGCATCAAATGACATATAACGCATGGGGCCAAACATTTTTGTGTCCAACAAAACAGTTCTTTATTACAGTGACATTGCCAGACCTAATAATGTTTAGAATTAGTTTGCAGTCAGGGTTGCCAGATACTGTAACTGCACTGACAAAATCCTGGAAAGCACTTAAAACTTGTGTTTTTTGTTTTTGCGTGTTTGTGTGTTTACTGTAGTGATGGGTCATTCATGAACGATTCGTTCTTAATGTGACTCAGAAGAACAAGTACTCTCAGAGAGTGATTCGTTCGTTTTCTACTGTGCGCGCATGTGTGATGCATCGCAAAACCTTTATAGGTTATGTACAGGAAACTGAAATGAGTAGCTACTGTACCTTTGAGACTTCTAGTCCGAGTCATTTGTTCTTTTGTCACGTGACTCCCATAGACACTATGCAGTGCAATAGATTAAAAATAACAAATGACTCAGAACAGAAGACTCATGAGAAGAACCATTCAATTCTGTTGATTCATTCGATTCGGACCAGAAGATATGAGAGGTGAGCTGCTCATTGTCCTTAGATGCATTGTAATATTTTCATTACTGGAACTATAGCCAAAATAGACATGTTGGGGATCTGTTTATTAAAAATATAACATTTTATTTTGTTTCTGATCAAAAGAGCAAAGTTAACTAAATGACTCAAAAAAAAGATTTGTTCATTTTAATGAACGAGATTCAAAGAACCAAGTCATTAAAACTACACAAACTTCCCATCACTTAGTGATGCCTACCTACATTTTTGTAAAAAAATAAATAAATAAATAAATAAATAAAATTTGCTCCATTAAAAAAAAAATTATTAACCACCCAAGACATATTAAAACTTGCATACTAGTGTGTATGTAGTTTTACACCATTCAATTCACTCGTAAATCCAAATGACCTTTTTCCATCACTTTGCTTTTGAGCTAAAAAGATGGACATCTCTGTTTTTGTCTCATGTTAGCAAAAAGCTAACATGCTAACTTTACTGAGTGATGTATTTTAAGCTCAGAATATTGAAGTATAGCATGATGGTAGTAGATTTAGCATGTGAACATGTCTGTATGTTAATTAACCTAAAGACAATGTACTGTACAGTATGTATGCATACAGTATAAATAAATTAAAGCTAAGACATGCTTCTGTGTTTGCTGTTCATGCTCTCAGCAGTCATTTTGATTACATCTCACTCAGGGGTTGAGGAAACTATCCTGTGTTCCTGATAGTCATTTTTTGGACTTATAAATTTAGTCTGAGGATCAGAGATAAAAGGTTTTAGTTAAATGCAGGATTAGTTATGTGTCAAACTTGCAAATTATCTAGCTCCAATCGTATCGTAATCCACTTGCATGTTAGCGATGCTATATGCTTGTCTAAATGTAACAACCTTCTAGAGGTCTGGTGTTAACTAATCTAGCAAAAATACTCTTCTCTAATCTTTCTAATGGTAGCTAATGACACAAAGAACATGCTTCTTCTTCTTGTAATACTTGGCTAGCAGCTGAAACATACTTATTTTAACTTCCAAACTCATGCTAAATGCCATTTAGAGGTCTGTAGCTACTGTAGCTTTCTAATCCTTATAATGTTTGATTACTAGTCAAAAAAAAATGAATCGAACTAGACAATTAGCTTTCTGCCTACAGTAGCTCCTGAACCACTATTGTGTCAAATTGCAGTCTAATGCTAAGTGCTCGATGTTTACTGTAAATTTAATACCGTAGGAGCTTTTTGATGTTTTTTTTTTATAGTAGCTTTCTAAGCAAGCTAAAATGATTTTCTCTAATATTTTCATGTTAGCTAACTACAACAAAAATGTTTCTTCTTCTTTCATATATAAAAGGAGTCTAATTTGGAAATTAGCTATCTGTAATACATGGCTAGCAACTGAACCACTCTCGCCTTCACTTGCAAACTCATGCTAAATGCTAAATGTAAATGCAATAGGACCTTTTAGAATTATGGAACTAGCTTTCTAATCCAGTTAATCTAGTAAAACAAGTTCTGTAATCTTTCTGGTGTTAGCTAACTAGTCAAAACATATATGTAACTTCAATACCTTCTGTTCTTTTATATGTTTTGCTGCTAGTTTTCTAATCTAGCTAAAATAATCTTCTCTACTGTAATGCTTGGCTGGCTCCTATTCCGCTCTTACGTTACCCTGAAAGTGGAAAGGTTAAAAATATTAAAATTAATATCTGTAGTGCTGTGTATAGTTTGGATGCTACATTTCTAATGGAGCTAATCTGGCTAATCTTTTCTAATCTTTCTAATGTTAGCTAACTAATCAAAAAAGAAGCTTTTTTTTTTTTTTTTTACTCATACAGTCATGACAGTGTGAATTTTCATCCTGCTCCACGGCGGTGGTGTTCACACACTCTCGGTTTGCGTATCGGACGCCTCGCCGTGATGATTGTTGCGGCTAATAATCGGCCATTATGAGAAATAAATCTGAGGCTTTAAACCTCCTGCTGCACAATATGTGAGCCGTAATAAACGCCGGACACTGATTAGACCACCAGTTATTTATGCATGGTCTTTCATATCCTCAGGATACAGTGTGTGTGTGTGTGTGTGTGTGTGTGTGTGTGTTAGAGAAATAGAGATAGATCGAGGGAGGGAGAGAGCGAGCAGCAGTGTGTTTATGCAGCGAGCTCACTGGAAAAGAGCTGTGAAGCTGAATATGATCTTTATTATTTTTCAGAAAGTCTGTACTTGGCACACACACACACACACACACACACACACACACGCACACACTTGGCAAAATACCGGCGCCCTCAGTGCTGGAAGAGGAAGCTGCTACATAGCAGAGGTGTGTTTGTTTTGAGTGAGTGTGTGTGTGTGTGTGTGTGTGTGTGTGTGTAGGGGGTGTTTCTCACACTCTCTCCACCATATGCTTCAGTCACTGCCTTACTGTAGGTCTGTGTATAAAAATGTCTTTGTGTATTAAATTGTTTATTATTATTATTATTATTATTATTATCGTTGTTGTTGTTATTATTTAAGCTCAGTAAATTTCTGGCTATATTCTAACACACATACACACACACACACTCTTATAAACAGACTAATCAACAGACAGACAAAGACAACTATGACTGAAAGTATTGGCACCCTGACGTTTCACTCATCCATCATGAAAAACTTGGTTTGCAGTGAAAACTGGGAAATGATTCAAATGAGAAGATTGATGATAAGACTCTCAAAAGATTTCTCAAATAAAAAAAAAGACATCCAGGATGACCTTCACGTGCAAGGTGTCTCTCGGCCTCAAGTCAGACCCTCGGCTGTTACCTGAATAAAAATTAGATAAAAAAAACAGAGAGAGAACCCAGGCAGGCAGATCTCAGGTCTAACAGACAGACAGACAGACAGACACACACACAGACAAACACACACACAGACACACACACGCACATGCACACACTATTACGTATTATAGTTAAACTTTCTAACACGTTTTTCCAGGAAAGAACTCAAAGCCTGCAGTGAATCACAAAGGAGGATCGCTGCATTGTTGATGTGTGTGTGTGTGTGTGTGTGTGTGTTGGATGGGTTTTGCTGCCTCTGGAACTGGATTGCAAATCAGTCATGAAAGAAGCACATAGAAAACTGACAATGATGCAAAAATATAACCCTAAAATGCAGCTCAGAATGGAGGAGAGGAAACACTGGATGGGTTTGAAGTGATGAGTTTAAATGGAGAATTAAATGTTTGAAGAAAAAAAAAACATTTGGGAGAAAAAGTTTCCTTTTGTTCCTATGTTCATCCTTCTTCTTTTTCAATATATATTTCTTTCTTTCTTTCTTTAATTTTATGTGCATGGTCGTGTAGTGGTTAGCACCATGGCCTCACACCTTCAGGGTCGAGGGTTCGACTACCCTTGGGGTTCCTCCAGGTACTCCGGGTTCCTCCCACAGATTCCCCTGCCTTGTGTCTGGTATGCTCCAGGTCCCCTGTACCCCTGTACAGGATAATAACTATAGACAACGAGTAAATGAATTATTTTTTCATGTACTTGTTTTTTTTTATAATAATTTTTTTGCAAACAACAGGCAGACAGAGCAGAACAGACTGCTTGTTGTAGTACCATCAAAATTGTATTCAATCATGTATTGATGTACTGTTCATATCCACATTTGGATTTAATTTTACTTTTATTTGTTTGTTTCTTTAGTTGGCCCATCAAAGGGTGCCAATAATTTTGGTGTCATGTAGACAAACAAAAGGATCTGGCAGATAAACAGACAGGATGTTAAGGGAGGCTGCAACAAAATCAGATGCTTATGATTTTGAAATTATAAATGTATATGTAGTACAAAAAGGGTGCCAATAATTTTAATTATAATTTTGCTGCTCACTATAGAAGGACATAGTGCTGTTTGTCTGCAAAGTATTATTAAATGTACAAAACTTATCGTTTATGTAATACATAAATAAATAAATAAATAAATAAATAAAGCTTTCAAGTTGACCCAACAAAGGGTGCTAATACTTTTGTTACTCACTAAATAGATAAACAGAAAGAAAATTATGTATATATTTTACTTAGTTAAATCCAAGAATGGCGCGAACAGTTTTGCCATTTGACACCATGGATCAACAAACCAACATACAAACTTACTGTAATGATAAAAAAAATGTATTTACTTATTTATTTAGACAATCTATTTCTCTCTCTCTCTCTCTCTCTCTCTCACACACACACACACACACACACACACACCGTTTCGAGCCAGGGGCTAAGCAGTAAACACTCCTCTGTATAATTTCAGTGTTTACAGTATCGTCACTTATCCCAGTTTGAATCTAATCTGTGTTTAGTATTTTGTAGCGTTTTATCTCTCCATCGCTCCGTCCCGGTGTCACAGCGCCCGCATTTCCTGCCCGTCACACGTCACACGATCACAAACTCCTGACTCGCTCTTTTCCCAGACACCCGATCCGATACCTGCTCCTCAAAGTGCTGAGCTGTCCGTCATTCCCACAGAGGGGCGGGGCTTACCTTACCTGACCAGCACTTCCTTCCCTGGGAAAATTCAGACTCGATCAGCGTCAGAGCGGACGCTAAGGGACAACAAACGCAAGCTTGTTTTTCTCTTCATTTTAGCCGTGTTAGCATTATGCTAATGAGCGCATGCTAAATACCACCAGTGAGCTGTCAGTAACGCTCGCCTTTAATGTCTGTTTGTATTTTAAAGTTAATAAAAAAAGACTTGGGCAAGATTTATTTATTTAGCTACAAATTTAAATTTGCAAATAATTTAAATTAAATAAATTCTCATGTTCCTGTTGGTTTGTGTGTCTGTGATGTAGCAGAAAAATATTTAACTTAATGTAGATTTAGTAACTCAAATTCTCCAATAAATTTACAAATATTTCTTCTAATGTCATGTGACTACTTTATTTGTTTGTGTTGTTGTAGATTCTTTTTTTATATTAAGTCAAATTTACTAATAAATTTACAAACAATATTTCATTTGTTTGTGATGTTGTGGGAAAACAGTTTTTTCTTCTACAAAGATGTATAAAGTCAAAGTTAATAACAATTTATTGTTTATATCTGATGTAGCAGAACATTTTTTTTGATAACATTTATGTAAATGTTCTCCATATCAGGTAGTAGAAGTAGAACAGGTAGAACATTTTCTGATAGGGAAACACTTTGCTGTAAATTTCTGGCACCTCCTGGAGCAACCTTCAAAGGTTTATGGCATTTCTGCGACTGTCAGGAAATGTTCCAGACTAGAACCAGTTTAGTCAGGTTAAAAACCTTTTTTTTATTTTAATGAGTGAACAGTATGTAATAACTGGATAAATGTTCCCCGAGAGCAAGAATCCTTTTTATGTTTCGCCGTAAAAACTGCATTGCTCAATATTTCCATCTTAGTATCTAGAACCTGTTAGGAGTTCAGCTTCTTGGTACATGAAGTACAGGTTCTTTATCAGTTCCTGGCTTGTTAAAAAGCTTCTACTTGACTTGTACTCGTCCTGATCTGATAGGAAAACCCTCAATCATCTGGTTCCTCATTAGACCTGAACAAAGTTCACTTCTAAGGTTACTAAATGTTATAAGACTGCATCAGAAACTGTTCCAGATGAGAACCCATTTTAGAAAGCTAAGACCCGTTCGTCTGCGGTACTCAACTTCAAACTTCACTGCATTGCTGATTTTTTTAAATTACATTTTTAACGATTAGAAAGTTTTTCGGTTCTACCTGAGAACCTTTATTTCCATCAGAGAAGATCTTGAGCATTCAGCATTTTGACACACACACACACACACACACACACACACACACAGTGTTGTTTATCAGAAACATCTCCAAGATTATATATTTTCCATCAGGTGGCTCAGGAGCGTCCCGCATGGAACAAAGAAATTTTTCCATCTGTGTGTGTGTGTGTGTCACTCTGTCTCTATTTACATTGCAAGTGTCAGTATTAAATTGCAAGTCTTGTTGTGTGTGTGTGTGTGTGTGTGTGTGTTTATGTGCATGCGTGGTGTCAGATGCTCAAGGAGAATTGGTGCATCTGAATATTTTACAGAAGTAACGTTCTGTTATTAACGACTTTGCGTGAAATTTCATAAACTGTGTTTAAAGTTCTAAAGAGTCATTTGAAAATCACAAGAGTCGACTCTTCTGAATAAGCTGAGTCCGTTGAACTGATTCAAACCGAAAGAGCTGGAATCCTTATGACTAGAAACTCCACATGCTCCTCTATTTCTCCTGTTTCAGTGTTTCAGTAATAAACAGATCATCTCTCGATCCACATCCACGTATCGACTCGGTGCATAATGGAGTGACATCACCGTCCCGTATTGATATGCTGCAAACATAGTTAATACAATAACAATATCATCCTCATGTACGGCACACGAGTGTGGAGTTTTAACACCACACACACGTGTTTTTATTCACTTTACTCACATTATCACATCATATCAATGTAGCACGAAATATACCAACATTATCATACGGTACTGAAGTGGTCCAGAACGTCGTGACAGCATCATCTCATATTGATCGATGAAATGATGTAGTGAGATCATCGTGCAATAAAGACCAGGCTCGCTTTTAATAGTTTTATAAGTTTCATTAGTTTTAGTGACATCATCACATTATGTTGATGTAGTTTACGCAACATAACATCACCATCCAATTATTTTACGCTAATGGTACTGTACATGGTGGCCAAAAGTATTAGGACAAAATATGCAATTTATCATACTGTAGTTCTCCATGTTCACAAACCAGGTGATGTGACAAATTTTTATTTACATTGCAAAAGTCGGTATTAAAACGCAAGTCTTGTGTGTGTGTGTGTGTGTGTGTGTGTTTGAATTAAATTGTTTAAATTGTTTTTAATTGTGCGTGTTTTAATTAACTAAAGAACTAGGCAAAGTCTTTCAGAGCGGGAAGTCACTGATCAGGGAAGGAAGCAATTCATGTTCCCTTTCAAAGGCTACACTCGATGCTGCGTGAAAACGCTATGGGAACATCTTGTCATGTTGCCGGTTGTG
>JAQMYJ010000015.1:1458844-1469565 GCA_030014305.1 Clarias laeviceps
TCTCTCTCTGTGTCTCTCTCTATTTCTCTCTCTATTTCTCTCTCTATTTCTCTCTCTGTGTCTCTCTCTATTTCTCTCTCTGTGTCTCTCTCTATTTCTCTCTCTATTTCTCTCTCTATTTCTCTCTCTGTGTCTCTCTCTATTTCTCTCTCTGTGTCTCTCTCTATTTCTCTCTCTATTTCTCTCTCTATTTCTCTCTCTGTGTCTCTCTCTATTTCTCTTTGTGTGTCTCTCCATGTCTCTCTCTGGGTCTCACCTGTCTCTCGCTCTCTGTGTCTCTCTTGCTCTCTTGGCATGGTCGGTGTGATTTGCGAGGCGCTCCTCTCTCTCTCTCTCTCTCTCTCTCCCCCTCAGGCCAGTCAATATAACTAAATTATTTAAACCTGCTGCTGAGTTAATTAGATATTTAATTGACTATCTGTAGACTGATGATGGCGGCCCACACACACACACATAAATCCCTGTAAATGGGACAACAACTTGACCCCAAGCGGGAGTCGATTTACCGCTGTCACTCCAGAGGTTAAAGGTCGATGTAACGGATAAAGCGCCAGACGGGTCAGGCTTCTCTATCACAGGTTTTAGACCACAGATTAAACTAAAAACTTTAAAATGAAGTTAGATTTTGTACAGGAATTAAATACGTTTGCGTTTCTTTCTTTTCCCTGCTTAAAATCTTTTTATCTTTTCCTGTCCCTGGTGTCTTCACTCCACTCATCCTTTTCTCCGTCTCTATTCTTATTCTCCTCCCGAGCTCTGTTTCACCCTCAAGCTTATCGAGGTGTTTGTCATCCCTCACTCTCTGCCTGTGCATAAACACACCCCCGTCTCTCCAACTCCCCTCCTTCTCCCCCCCCCATCACCTCCATCTCCCACTCATCCCCTTCCTCTCCTCCTCTACCCCTCCGTCATCATCCTAACTTTCCTTCTGTAGCTCGACTGGCTTCAATGGACTTTCATGACGACTCATTTCCTGGAAGCTGTTTCTCTCTCTCTCTCTCTCTCTCTCATTTCTCCTCTGTTTGTCCTTCCTCTTTTTTTCTTCTTCTCCTTCACTCTCCCCAGGTAAAATATTGATGGATTTTTTATGAATCGCCATGAAAAATTCATCCACGTTCTGAAATGAAAAAGCGTAAACACCCCGCATCTGCCTATTCCTCTCGCATTCGTTATCCATTTACATCGCGTCGCTCACATCCTTCACCTGGATGAGCGGGAGAGAGAGAGAGAGAGATAGGAAGAGAGAGATAGAAAGAGAGAGAGATAGAAAGAGAGAGAGAGAGAGATAGAAAGAGAGAGATAGAAAGAGAGAGAGAGAGAGAGAGAGATAGAAAGAGAGAGAGAGAGAGAGAGATAGAAAGAGAGAGAGAGATAGAAAGAGAGAGAGAGAGAGAGATAGAAAGAGAGAGAGAGAAAGAGTCATTTTCTTCTGCTTGGCCTAATTGCTTGATTTGACCCGCTTTCTCAATTTCTTTGTCAATTAAAAGGCTGTCAGCGGCAGACGGATGGAGGACACTCGATGCCGCTGATGGATGGAGGGATGGATCGATAAATGACTCGAGAATGCTGAAGTGAGCCTGAAGTGAGCTCGGGAAAGTGAATCAACATCATCAACAACAACAATAGGAACTAACTGATTATGCTACCGTAGCACTTGCACTCGTATACAGTCTTCATCTTAGGTTTAGTGTTTTATTCCTCTTACACGACGTTATTTTACTTTATTGAATAGAGTTTGTAGAAATGGTTAAAGCTAAAAATAAGCTAATCAACATCTGGCACATAATGGTTCATAACTTAATTAATTAAAAAAAATTATAATTTAATTTATGGCACAAGGTTCAGTTTTAATAGTGTATTCACCCATTTTTGGAGTGAGCCATGATGGGTTGCGTTTAAAAAAAAAAAAAAAGAAGAAAATTGCATAAGTTTTGCTTAAAAATAAATTAAGTCTCTGTAAAAAAAAAAAAAAATTGGGATACACTGGGCGTTCGAGTCAAAGCAGGACTTTTGATTGTACGGAATAACAGAACACAGTTCTGAGAGTAAACACTTTATGTCTCTATATAATCCCCTGATACACTAATGCACTGATCCCAGTGTTTCACTAGTGCTTGGACACCAGCAAGGTAGAAAGTTTTCTCGGTACATCGGAGCCACGATCGGTCTGCCTGCCTGATTCACATCTAAAACACCGGCCTCCCAGGAACTCCTTTAATGGCCCAGACATGTGGAAATGGCTTGGAGGGAGGTCAGGACTGTATGGGGGACGAGGCGATTAATCCCAGCGCGAGTTCCTGTATTGTGCGAGTGGTGTTGGTGAGACTAAGAGTCTCATCATTGTACTGCGCTTGAAGTCCTCGGTACGTCTCGATCGCTCGAATTTCACAAGAACAATGTAAGAAATGTTTAGAGTTTCATGGCCTACAAACATGTAACATGATTCCCATCACACTCTCTCAGTGACACCACAGTCACCTGATTACTCATCATACACACCTGGTTTCAATCAGCCACACACCCAATATTTATATAAATATATACAGTATACACACATACACACTTTGTCTCCTCCACCTGATATATCAAACATTTTGATGTCATGTCCCAGGTTCTGATCTCGCTTTGTCTATCTGGTTTTAACAATATTAAAATTATGGAAAAATTTAAGAAAGAAATTTTAGTAATAATTTGGGAAAAGTTTTAACATTTTGTACATCTAACAAAATTATCAGATGATTCAATATGACTGTCCGTGTAATTAACAAATTATTCCTTGTTATATATACTGTACATACTGTATTTACGAAAAAAAATAAAATAAATAAACATTCCCCCCCACACACACATGATGTTCACGCTTCATCGCCCCGACTTAATTAAACATCTCAAGAGAATCCAATTCACACCAGTCAGTTTTTTATTTATTTATTTATTTATTTATTTTTAAGCAGGGTGCTGAGACGCACTGAGACGCTTCCGCTCCTTTCCTTTATTACACTTACTCTACATGAGGGAGAAAAACGAATTACGCATTAGTTCCACCCTGCCTTCGTACCTGACATCCCATAATGCTGTAATATCTCTAAGAGGATCGTTCGTGACTTTCCGAGGCTCACGGAGACACTTAAGACCGGGAAGGTGAAACATGGCGGCTATAAAAGCGGCGTTTATGCTTAAAGCGAAGCTGAAGATAGAGCGATAAAATCAACAAAGCGGAGGACACCAGCATGAGGAGCTAATGAGTGCTAGTCCACTGTAGCGCTACGTATCAATGATGACAAATCGATGAAAGAGGGAGAGAGAGAGAGAGAGAGAGAGAGGCACATACTAGAAGAGATCTGAATTCTTGATTCTGATTGGTCAGAAGGTGTTGATTAGTTCTCTACAACAGCGGTTCTGACAGTAGCGCAGGTTTCTATTATTGCGACGTTTCCATAGCAACGGCTCATTTACAGGGACATGCATGATGGATGCTCTGCTAATAAAAAGTATATTTAAAAAAAAAATTATATGTTGAAGTTTTGTGTAATTTCAAATTGAAGCCCCGCCCTCTACGTGCATCCGATAGCTGGTGTGCAGTGACACCAAACTCTGTAATGTCCATGTTTACAGTAAAGTCTGTATCGTGCAGTCAGAAACTAAATCGGTTTTAGTGACACACACACACACACACACACACACACACACACACACACACTAAAACTGCTAAAACTGTGGCTTTAAGTTTCTGTTGCTTCATAAGGATCTAAACTCTTTTCTCTGTCGTCATGTGAACATCACCGTCGGTCGATGTCACACAGTAAAGCGTAATTTAATCGCCGGTGTCCTCCAGACACCGGCGTCTCAAACCTCCGGAGACGGAGAAGGTGATAAAAGGTGAAGAGGCACGAAAGAGCAAAGGTCAAGAGGTCAAAGTCTTTCACTTTGGGGGAAAAGAACGTTCAATTATCCCTCACTGAAGACTGGATTTAATTTTTTTTATTTTTTTTTGCAAATGAAATCCTACAATTCTTTATATTGCTTGTAGTTTGTGTCTTTGGGGATTTGGAGCACATGCTACTGTTGTTCCCCTGTGGGCGTGGCCTGTTCTTCCTCCATTTCTACATGACATGCCAGGCTTTTGTTAGATGAGCTAAATTTCCCAGCCACTTTACTGAGACTTCAACGATTTCTTTTGCTTTCTTCCAAGCTTTCTTTTTCTTCGTCACATCTCTACGCACATTTCATGAAAGTTTGCAGATAAAAGATAAAGAAGATAAAAACAAACTTTGAAAAAAAAAAAAAAAAAAAAAAACACAAACCAAGCTAAAGGATTGTCCTGAAGAATATTCCGTTTGGAAATGTTGTGTTACGGCGTCGTACCTAATCTGTGTGAAGTTTATCAGAAAAGCTCAACTCTCTCTCCGTTTTACTGCCGTTGCTGAAATCATGGCACTGTGTCACACGTGTGCATATAAAATAAACAGGCACGAGCCTAAAAAAAACCCGCTGGTGTCGGTCTGATTACGCAGATATAGTCAATCATTCAATCAAACCCTCAAACTCATGTTCATGCGATCGGCTGAAATGATAAGAGACGTCTGATAGGCTGCTGGAGCCGCATTTGATACAAACGGACTGGTGGATCTAGAAGTGCATTAAGAAAAATACATTTGTGGAGTTGTTTATATAGATCATGAAATACATTTGTGAACCCTTTACAATACAATACCCTTTGTAAACAAAGCTTTTGAATTTGATTCATCGTTGATTCACCATCATCTGAGGGGAATTTGGGATTTAACACCGACATCTCAGTGACATATTCACAATTTGGTACATAGGAATGACATCGGCCATGTGTGTGTGTGTGTGTGTGTGTGTGTGTGTGTGTGTGTGTGTGCTGTTAGGGATAAAGACTGTTGAACTAAGTAGAAATTGTACAGAACACGCAGCTTAAGGCTGTAGGTTTAGAGTTCAATAAAATCGATCGCAAATTCTATAAGACATGCAGTTTAAAGCAGAAGGTCTACAGAGGCCAACCTCATGCCAATAGAGTTCTATAGAACTGAGTGTAAATTCTATACAACATTAACATTAAATGAGACTTCTATACTGTAGATTCCTGTTGTAGGAGTTTTAAAGGATTGAGTAACATGTTTATAGGACCTGAAGCAGAAGAGCTATAGAGTCTGATTTAAATATCTGTAGAGTTTTACAAATATTATATACAGTAAAACATTATTTCATATAAAACGACAGAACCTTCAGGAACGTGTGCAGAACCTGGAGTTACTTTATTGCTAAGACACCGTAAGATCAGCTTTGGAACGAAGCTTTTGCTGACTTCTTTCAGATGTAAATATATTTTATTAGACGTAAATGAAGTGTAGACGGAAACGGTCAAAGTCATCGTGTTTATAAAGAGGTTTCTGAAATTATATTGCAGGATAAAAAAAAAAACACACTCCCTGCACTGGCAGGTGTGGAGAAGTGTGTGTGTGTGTGTGTGTGGTGTTTAGTATGAAAAAAGAGTCGATGAAGAGAGATGAAGGGAACTCGGCCAGCGTTCTTCTCCTGAACTTTCCTTGGACTTCATTAGACTGAGCCACCGATACTAACCGTGTTAGAGGCAACGAGGTGAAACCGGTCCTGATAAATGAAAGAGTGACTTATTAGATCATCCTCATCCATCTTTCTATATCTCTCTCACTCACAAACACACACACACACACACACACACACACACACAAACAGAGCAGGCACCTGAGGAGGCTTGGTGAGTGCCAGTGTTCTACCTAATCTGGTTTGTCTCAGTGTAATCGTGTCAATGTCACTCTCAATCAGACGCCTACAACGAGGGCCAAATAACTTCTGCTGTGATTGGACTTCGCTCTGGGATTTGTCTTTTAAATGACCTACAGACGAATGCTCTTACTCTCTAGCCCTTTATCTCTCTCTCTCTCTCTCTCTCTCTCTCTCTCTCTCTCTCTCTGGTCTGTCTTTTGTCTCTCGCTGGCCTGTCCATCAAATTGGAATGCTCTGCGATTTTGTCTTTTATTGAGACACGATCGATTGCTCCTCTCTCACTGAGAAGAAGAAGAAGACACATGTGGTTGATTCACCATCACAAATTCCTGTGGGGGGTTGGGGGGTGGGGGGGGGTGGATGTGGTTAGTCTATAAAGTGTAATAGTTATAGTGAAAGCATGGAATATTTGATAGTACATTCAAGCGCTGTTGAATCCTGATTGGTCAGTGAGAAGGTGCTGCTCAACTTTCCATAACAAGTTTCTGTTAATGCACTTACATTATCGTTTCCATAGTAACAGCTCAAGCACAGGGACTTTGCAAACAAACTAAAAAAAAAAAAAAAACAGTATGAGCTTCCTTTGAGAAGAAATACGTTTATTGGACATCCACGGAAGGAGTCTCCAGCGTCAATTTCATAACAATTAGATGACTCGTTTTCCATGATAGTATTCCTGGATCTGTCTCTGAAGCTCCGCTCTGGACTCTTAAACCACTCAATCATCTAAACATCTCCGGTCATCATTTCCAGATTGAGCTCTGCGATTAAAAACATCTGGCTAAATCATCTCTGAACCCCAGTTTAGGGAAATTCAGAGTGACCTAGCCCAGTCTGACACACACTCCAGCAGATGACGAGATGAGTCAGAGTACAGCGTGAACATCCAGACGCGTCAGCAGCTCATGTCAGTTACAGCAAACGTCGAGAAACAGAAAGAGACGTGAGAGAGGAGGAGAAAACGTCCTGGCGTGAGTTCTGAGCTCTCGAGTGTGTGCAGAAGTCATTACAGGTTTAGCGAAGCCTGATTCATCTGATTAACCGGCGTGAGGATCAATCCGATGACGGAAACTTCACTAAGCACTTTTGTAAGTCACTCTGGATGAGAGCATCTGCCAAATTCCTAAATGTGAATGTAAACGTGATTCATAGGCTCGGGGTGTGTGGAGGTGAGGTGGAGCAGTGTCGCGCTTGATGAGCCTGGAAAAGTGACGGTGTTCAGTTCAATTCCTGAAAAGCACTAAATTCCTTGGTGGTCACCTGGTGGAGAACCTGAGCTGCTCCATTAAGTTCTTTCTTGTCTGTGGAGCAGGTCCTGAGAACCATCCCTGGCATTTTGATCCACTTTATCAGCTGTTTTTAAAATTAAAATCATAATAGAATTTATTTAAAATCACTTTACTTGTGTATTTAAAGACAATGTCTATTTGTGAATGCTTATT
This sequence comes from Clarias laeviceps, assembly GCA_030014305.1. Lineage (NCBI taxonomy): Eukaryota > Metazoa > Chordata > Actinopteri > Siluriformes > Clariidae > Clarias > Clarias laeviceps. Next base: position 1,466,077 of record JAQMYJ010000015.1, read on the forward strand.
AAAGACTTTTTTTTTTCTCTCAATTTTACATAGAATGCTTTTTTTTGCCTGATTTCATTAAAACAAATTCTTGATTGTGACATCAGACTTGGAGTAAAACCAAACCCGTCTGCGGTTGTATTACAGTTGTTGTGCCTGGAGAAAAGAGGAAAAGATTTCTTCTTCTTCTTCTTCTATTTCCACCCCGATGAAATTTTTAACAGCGTGCAGAAGCACTTTTGTACATATTAAAAATGTTATATTCTGATTAAACACTGCACCTAAACACACACATCGTATCAGATCAGCATCCATGTAAACAGTAGAGTTGGAATCTCTATGTTGGAATGATGTAAACGTGATGTAAACAGTCCCATTTTTTGCTTGTTGTATGAGGTTTTATAAAAGTGACTGTGAAAGTCTCTGCCACAGGCTATAAAGTGCCAGAATATACAATTCAAAAACTGGTTGTCTTCAGCAGCGACCTCGTTTCCCCTCTCGTCTGTTCCCACCACTCAGAATTCAATATTAATTTAATTCAATTCGATTTTATTTATATAGCACTTTTAACAATGGTCATTGTCTCGAAGCAGCTTCACAAAATTAAAAGAAAATAATGGAACTGTGTATGAGAGTGAAAAATGTCTATAGATCATAATGATCAGATCGTCCCTGATGAGCAAAGCCGAGTGCGACAGTGACGGTGCTGAGGGAAAAAAACTCCCTGAGATGGTGATAGGAAGAAACCCTTAGAGGAACCAGATTCAACTGGAGACCCATCCTCATCTGGGTGATAACGGATAGCAGGGATTTTTTGCGGACATACTGTGAGTTAGGCAGCTGGAAGTTCAATCTACTGTAACAGAAGAAGTCTAAGTTAACATGGAGAGCAGTAAACTAATCACCGGCCTGATCATCTGTCATCATCTGCACCTGTTGATGTATTTTTTATGCTTGAATGATTCATAGGTCTTTGGCTTAACAAACAAAAAGCATTCCTCTGAAACCGCTCAGGTACAGGGACCGTCAGCAAGCCTGGAGAACTGTTCCTCAAGACTACATTAAACGTACAAGAAAGTCTGGAGCTTTGGAAGCAAAATATGAAGAAATGAGACGGGGGTTTAGATGTTGCATAAACAAAGTTTGGTAAAAAAAAAAAAAAAGGGAGATAGAGAGGGAATTAAAAAGTCACATTTAACATGTTTAAAATCATCCTGCAAAAAATGCACTGTTTTGCGTAAAGAGGTATCGGAAGAATCACGCTAGCAAAATACATTTTAAGAAACAGCGTCTGTGTGTAGTGTGATATCTGTGTGAGTCTAATTATGCTAATAAGAATAATTTATAATACAACACCCCGATTCCCACGAGGACGCGCCGCAGACGCACCTCTGCTTTTTATGAATAAATCCATCGATCGCTTGCTTTCAGTGCTTTTCGCGCTTATAATCTTCGCTTATAATCCTGGAGCATTATTGATCAGAACGCATGTAATAAAGCTCCATGGTTTTACCTGCTTCTCACCGTCTAATGTGCAACATAAGCATTACTGCATCAGCAGCGAGGGGGAAAGCGGCACGGAAGCGCAGGAACGTTGGTGGTAATTATACTAACGCCATCGAGCGGCCGGGCGCCCGACGCATAATCAAACATATGAGCGTGATTTACGCTGCTTCGGATATTTTTTCCCCTGAGGAACACGAGGAGCCGAGAGCGCCACTTTTACCCAGGATTCATTGCTGTATCAGTGGAAAAGCAGATGTTTAGGCCTTAAAAACATCAATGAGGTCACGTTTAAGTGATAAGGTTCGACATGGAAATACCCGAACCGTATCTTCTTATTGCTTCATGTTTGTGTAGATAAATGAATAAATAAATAAATAAATCCAAATCATGAATTATCCTGTTCAAGCCTTTAATATGATAATAAATAAGTTAAAAACTGTAAAGCAGACAAAGTGGCGTTACTTTTATCACCTTGAACTTCATTATTGTCCTACAATGGTATGTTCCAAATAAAAATGTTTTATTCATCGTATGTGTCAGCAAATTTATTTGAAAAAAGCAACACGTGATACTTTTTATCGGTACTGTTTCTTATGTACATTATAGCAGCTATAAACAGCCATTCCTTCACTCGTTTCGCTGTTGAAGTTGAATAAGATGGAAAGAACAAAAAAAAAAAAATCACAAAAGAAATCACAAAAAGGCTCCTCACGTGTTGGGAAGCTTAAAATGTGAGCTTAAAAAACAATTCCTGACACTGGAGACTCCTTCCAGAAATATTAACACTCATTTCTCCTTGCAGAAAACGTCAATACATCAGCGTTACTATGGATCAGAACTAGAACGCTAATATAAATCTGCGCTACCGTCAGAGCTGTTGATTTAGAAAATTAATCGACACCTTCTGACCAATCAGGATCCATATTAATGAGATTAATGCAGCTCTGTCAACAATGTAACACTATAGAGATTATGGAAAATATGTTGGCTGTCAATCAAACCTCTACATTAGAATATTAAGCCACGCCCACCAGAACAGCTCTCAGATGGGTGCAATGGATAAAATGGGTAGTTCATGTTTATCGCCATGTTATTCAGATTCTTTATTTAAATTTAATGCACACTTGATGAAATATTAAACATTTGACATAAGAGAAGTCTAGGAGTAAATTTTGTGAGTGAATGAGTGTTTGGGTTTGTTGTGTGTGTGTGTGTGCATGTGTGTGTGTGTGTGTGTGTGTTTGCTGAGCAGACTGATGTGACGTGGCTAAAGTGACTAACTGAGGACACAGAAGCTATTTTATAATCAAATCCAGAGACAGAGACAGAGACAGAGACGTTCTCAGGATTAGCATGTAAACATTTATTCCCCTCGGGTGATGCTACACTGAGATGCAGCCAAGTGCAACACACACACAAAAACACACGTAGACGCATATGTACACACACCAGACAGACGACAGACATACACATAATACAAACATAACCTTAAACCTTCTTAATCACAAAGCGTTAATCTTGCATGAATCGTTTCCCATGAAGAAGAGTTCAGGAATTATTTCCCAAGATGCCACAGGACTTAGATCATTCAACAGGGACTTTTACGCTATTACGCTTTTCTGGTTCCCCTCAGACAATGCTCAATGTTTAGAGAAACAAACAAACAAACAAACAAACAAATAAATAAATGTATTTATTTATTTTTGAATTTTTTTTAGCAGTGCTGTACGAACCCGATTCCAAAAAAGTTGATACACTGTACAAATTGTGAATAAAAATAGAATGCAATGATGTGGACGTTTCAAATTTCAATGTTTTATTCAGAATACAACATAGATGTCGTATCAAATGTTTAAACTGAGAAAATGTATAATTTTAGGGGGAAAATAAGTTGATTTTAAATTTCATGGCATCAGTACCACTTTAAAAAAAAGTTGGGACAAGGCCATGTTTACCACTGTGTGGAATCCCCTCTTCTTTTTATAACAGTCTGCAAACATCTGG
>JAQMYJ010000015.1:1536533-1557751 GCA_030014305.1 Clarias laeviceps
ATAGGATGAGCAAGTGAAAGATATACTGTATATGTATTTTTTTTTTCAATTCAATTCATTTCAGTTTTATTTATATACAGACAAAACACAATGTTGGTACTGATTTTATAATGTTTTTAAATGTTATACATATAATACAGAAAATGCAAAAAGAAGTTACTGGAGTTTATGTAATATGAAGGTGACGCATCTCGCTTCCCTAAAATTTCAAGTTGCTAACTTCAGCCGTTTTGGAGAGATGATTTTATACAGCCCCAAAAATGACCATTTTTCAGCGTTATACTGTCTCGCTTCAAACAATAATCATTTAAAAATGCTAATTATTTCACATTATGGAGTATTGATACTGAAATTGGTGTAAGAAAATTGGTCTAGAAGCTACAGTATTAACTGTGAAGTTTTTTTGCTTAAGTTAAAGTATTCTGGGTTTTGGTAAAAGATTAAAAAGCAAAAAATCTGTAGTGTCTGTCAAATTCATGTTGCGATATCTTTAGCATTTTTGCTAATTTTTTTCATTTTAGAATAATACACTTTTTCTGGTTTATGTCTTTTCACGTGAAATCTAAATCGGCCAAATTTCATCTGAATGACGATCACTGTAAGTTCATTGAAAGATTTGAATTTAAAAAAAGTTACGAACGCTAAAATATAAAAGGGCATGAAATTATATTTAGCAAATGTGTATTTAGCAAATTCATTTTTATTTTATAAAAATATAAATGTATATGGATATTTACAAAAAAACAAAGCATGGATTGGGAGATAAAAAGCATTAAGTATTATGTTACTTTTCACTGAGGTGAGACACTTTATAGCACCGATGTTTTGGCCGAGAGCACATTTAACCATGATCACTGTCACAAAGCAACTTTAAAGAATCAAAAAATTGTGGAAATGAGTTTGAAAATATGTAAATAAATTAATACAAATGATAAATGATAATGATAATATAATGATAATGATTATAATGATCAGATCATCCCTGATGAACAAGCCGAGGGTGACGGTGCTGCGGTGGCAATAGGAAGAAACCTTGAGAGAAACTAGACAGTTCAGTACAACAGGAGAAGTGTGTTTGAGTTAATATGGAGTTGGACTTATGGACTCGCTCATGCATTGGACTTACTTTAGTCCAGAACCGTGAGTCCCCCAGACCTGCTCCTTCACCCAGGACAAATCTCTTAACAACGTGCTTGGCTAAAAAAAAAATCCAAATCTCTCTCTCTTTCACTATTTTTCTTTTTTCCTCTCATTCTCTCTCTCTCTTCATACAGTATCTCTCTCTTTCTGTCTATCTCTCTGTTTTTCATTCTGTCCCCTATCTGTCTTTCACCACCTTCTGTTTTCATTCTAATCTATTTTTATCTTTCTTTTTTATTGTCTCTTTACATACTGTATTTCTTATATTCGAATTCTCTCTCGTTCTTGTTCTCTTTTTGCTTCTTGGCTTGTCTTTATCTTGTCTTTCATTATGTCTCCATTTTAAATCTATCTGTCTCTTCCTGTCCATCTGCCTCTTTCTCTCCATTTGTCCTTCTCTATTATCACTCGTTCATCTTCTGATTTGTTCTGTCTTTCTCTTTGTCCCACTTTCTCTCTATCCAGTAGTCCCTATTCCTGATTATCATTCTGTCTGTCTCTGTCCCTGTCTCACCATCCTTGTCTCCATTTTCTTTATTTTCATGTGTCTTGTTCACTCTTTCTTTCTGTCTCTTTATTAATCCGTTCTTCTCCATCCTTCAGACTCCATGTCACAATTAACCAATCAGATCCCACACACAGAGAACCAGGAAGTAGATTTTAATAGTTCTTTAATGTTAAGCCCTTTACTGCGCTCCTGAACTGATGATCAACAACAACAACAACAAGAGGAATAACAAGACACTTTAAAAATTCATAAAGCTCTGAACATCTTCCAGACATCAGACATCACTAAACAACACAAAGAGCTCCATCTCTCCATCCCTCTGTCTCTCTGTCTCAGAGTCGTATCAAGAGATTAATGACCTGTCAGGTGGGGATGAGAAGAAGCATGTGTGTGTGTGTGTGTGTGTGTGTGTGTGTGTGTGTGTGTGTGTGGCAGTGGCCTGGGGTACCCAGACTGTAACGTCTGCATCACAGAGTACGTAAATTACCGTGGATGGTCTCCTCAACCCCCATTGGTGTGCTCGTTTAAAACAAAAGACATCACACACACACACACACACACACCACTGGAATTTGTAAATGAATACAATAAGAACAGTAACGTGTTTCCTGACATGACGGCTCAGCTAGTTTATAAAACACGGTTTATTTTTAATATTACAATAAACAATGTATTTCAATTTAGAATAAAAAAAAAAGAAAGTATGACATAATAGAAAATAGCGTTTCAAATTAACATGATCCTGAAGTCGCTCTTCGCTCAATTTGTTTTTTTTATTTGCTCAGTAATCAGTTTTCTTGCATTTGTTCCTTTTTTTGTTCCGAGAAACAAACAATGAGAAATAAAATTAATATTAAATGTAAAAAAATATTGCTTTGTTTGTTTGTTTGTTTGTTTGGTGATTAGTTTGTTTGTTTTTCAGATAACGGCATGCTTTTTTTTAACAACCAATCAGCACATCATAAATCATTAGCATGCTAAGTGTAAACTGAAGTATACACTCATCCTTCAAGTGTGTGTGTGTGTGTGTGTGTGTGTGTGTGTGTGTGGGTGTGTGTGTCAGAGAGACAGTCAACGATGGAGAGGCTCCTTGACTTGACTCGAGCGTTCGTGCGTGTGCGTGTGTGTGTGTGTGTGTCTCATCTGCAGGCTCTTCACACGCAGCTAAACGCTTCACATAATTTGTACTTTTAATGGCGCAGACTTCTATTTTTCTGACACGCTTTAATCAATAACGGGCCTCGTCCCCGTCACCGCCGTTTTATTAATTTGGAACAAGCGCGCTAACTAGGCGCCGCGGTATCGAGACACATCTCACGTCGTGTAATAGGCAGCCGGGATTGATAGGTTCATTCCTAATATGCACTAAACCCACTCCTCCCCCCTCCCCAAACTCCACCACCTTCCCTCTCTCTCTCTCTCGCTCTCTCTCTCTCGCTCGCTCGCTTTCATATTCCCTCTTTTTTTCCTTTCTGTCACAAGGTGATTTAAAAGGGAAGTCAGTGTTGGGATGTTCTGTCATTCTCACGCCGTACGCACGGCTCGGGCGCGACAGAGACAAATTCTGTTAATGAATAAATAAATGAAATCAAGTGAAGATGAAAAAGCAGAAGAAAGGGAGGAGGAGAAGAAGAACTTGAAGCGACAATAGGAAGCGATGGACGTTACAGCGGATGAAAACGAAATAAGCGGAAAATCTAAAATTTACTTGAAATCGTTCCTGTCGTTTTTAATCAGTTTTAAAGAACGAACACGCTAGAGAGAAAAAAAATAAAACTTTTCCCAAATACACCTAACCAGAAATGGTCACTTCCTGTTTGGCTAAGGATGAAGGTTTTCATGTGTTTCCCCTTCAGCATGTTTTCCAACTGCTGCTCGTAATACACTCTGAGGAAAGCGCTATCCACCCACTTCCACCTGAGTGAGCTCACAGATGACGTAAGTGTGTGAGCACTTCTCTGTTTCTCCACTAGGAAGCGCTGTGCTGCATGTTCAACGTCACTGGAAGTGTCGCACTTGACCCGACCTCAAGAACCAGTGGAAAGGCAATTGGTCCACACACGCACACACACACACACACACACACACACACACACACACATGCTGTGTAGATGTAAAAGGATGGCCTGATGATTAATAATAGCTTGCCACGAGTTCTGTTTTGTAACGATCCAGATTTTGGCTCGGGGTCGCAGCGTTTCAGCTGATTCAGGGTGGAAAAGCACCGGGAATGCTGGAAACGATCCGACAAGGAGCGACACCTCGGTGGGAAATTCCACCACACACACACACACACACACACACACACACACACACACATACACACCGCACAAAGCGTTCATTTACAGTCTGAACACAGAGAGGTTGTGTGCGACGCGTTTCGTCGTTACGTCAGAGGTGAGACGTATTACTCACGTCGCCTCTAATGTTCTGCGTGAATTCGGGATCAGTTTGCTATTTCGTATTTTCCTGTTTCCTTGAAAGCGTTCCAATCCCACAGCAGCTCTGAGCAAACATGTGAAGAAGAGGGAAAAAAAATCAAAAGGTTTCAGTGACTCAGTCCCAAATAAACATTTCACATTATCAAAACTAATAATCAGCAGAAAGAGCGGTGGAAAAATCCAGCGGTTTGGAGTTCCCTCTGCCACTTCCCAGGGCACGTGCGCTACAGTAAACATCTCCGAGCCCTTCGTGACAGCGCTTACACAATCTGTCTAACAAGCAGAAACACTAATCGTCTCTCTTTTCTAGTGACTAATTATGTGAGCGGCGGAGGCATGCGGCGGGACGAGGGCCGTCTGCTCCTGCTGCTGCCGCTGCTGCCGCTTTGCTCTTTTGTTCCCGCTTTGTTTTGCTGCTTTGCTCCTGAAAAAAAAGCACATAACAAATATCACATATGTTTCTCCTGATGTTAGTAAAACTAAAGAGGACAAATGCTAACGTAGCTAGAAATTAGCTAGAAATTATGCAACAGTTGTTTGGATATATATTTAACCATTTTAAATCTTCACAACCTTTTTCTCAAAAAAAGATAAAAAGCTGTTTATTATTATTATTATTATTATTATTATTTAAAAGGTGCTATTTTCCTCTTTACATTTTAAAGCATATTACTTTCACATTCCTTTTACATTAGTCTTCGTCTCACTAGAATATGGAAATTATAAACATTGTAGATTAATTTTACATTGACTTCTTAATATTATATTATACTATATATTTTGTTCTAATAATTTTACTATGACATATTTTAGGGTTGTCAGTCGATTAATTTTATTTTGATAATCTCAGACGTGCAGACATTGTAGATGAAACGTGCTGTTGGACCCAGGTACAGCCTGTAGTGCGTACGGGTCACTGGTGGTGGCGCTGCATTTCCTCACTGCAAATTCTAGAACCAGATGTCAAAGAACAGCACTGGTTTAATCTAATACTAATTCTGATACTAAAACTCTTTTACTTTGATTGGTTTAAGTCGCATCACAGCGCTACCGAGTGGCGCAACAGAAAAGTGTCGAGAAGTGGGTGGATAGCAGTTTCCTCCAATAGTTACTGAGTCGCTTCGAGGAACTTTGATTTATTTGCATTAAATAATTTTAACACATTAAACATTTTTAATTAACCTCCTGTTTGAATTAACTCATTAATGCTGACAATTATTTCAATTTTTTGTTACTTTACACTTCAGCTGCATTTTTTATTTATTATATGTAGTTATACTTTTTTATATTTATGCTTAAATATTATATGTTATTTTTTTTCACTATTGTTAACTTGGATAAAATGTTTAGTTCTTATTTATTTATTCATATGTTTAACATACTTTTTACACAATAATTAAATTTTAAAAATAGACAATTTGGGGTGTTTTTGTTTGTTTTTGTTTGTTATTTAAAAGCACTGCAACCGTTATCTTTTTTTAATAAGGCTTTTATGTTTTAATCATAATAATAAATGTTGAAAAAATGGCTGTAATAATATTAATTTTACTTGTGTACTTTGTACTATTATGATGAGAACTTAGACACAAATTCCTATCAAAAACCACATACCAAACCCAACAGACAAGCAGTGGGTTTACTTAATGACAAAAATAAGTATAATTATAAACCACAAAATATGGAGAAAAAAAAAAAAACGGAGCTTTAAGAAGTGATTTTTGACTGACAGCTTACTTGATTTGATTGTTTTGTGCATCTTGCAGATCATAAATTAGATCCGGATGCAGATTTACATAAATATTTAAGTTAAAGCAAAAAGCATAAAAGATTTTGTGTATCCAGGATGCCAGTTGTGGCTTTTAAAAATGTTAATGAGATTAAAATCTCATTAAAAATAATGATTTTTATTTTTTAAATATTATAAATAAAAAATTGTACACTGCACCAGACGTTGCTGTTTGAAAGTCAGCAGATAATTTGCATATAAGCATGTAATCGGATTTCAATTTAATTAACCGTTAATGGTTTTATGTGAACATGAAACGATTCAAATCTGGTCATGATTCAATCCTGAAACTGACACATCCAGAGCCGCTGCCGTTCAAGGAGCCAGGGCTCAGAATCCTGATCCGAATCCGGTCCAGATGTTATTAGCGTGCAGTCTCACCTGATTTCTAACACCTGCATCCTGTTTTCCACTCGTCATTCAGTCTACTTAAACTGCTCAAAATGACACTTCCATCATAGGTTTTTGTTTGTTATTTTGTTATTCTCTTTTTCTATATGGTCAAAAGTTAGTGCACCCAATGACCAACACACTCCTTGTGCTTCTTGAACATTACATCATACAGTGTTTCCCATTGTAATGCATTCCACTGTTCCCTTCTGGCAAGGCTTTCCACTAGATGTGGGAGCACAGATGTACAGTGTTTATTCACACGTTCTACAGGAGCATTAGTGAGCTCAGGTGCTGATGTCGGGATGTCAACACTCTTAACACACCGTGCCATCATGGTGCTAACTTGGTGGATCCATCATGAGCATCATCATTCTGGATAAGGGCTTGGAGCTCTTCATTTTTAGAGAAACTGTACTGCTACAAAGTACAAAGACATTCTGTAGACAAGTGTGTGCTTCCAACTTTGTAGAAGAACCATATAGATGTAATGGCCAGGGGTCCACAAAGTTTAAGTCATATACATAGTGTAGCTGGTGCCACAGTGGCGGAGTGGTTAGCACTGTCGCATTGCACCTCCAGGGTCTTGGTTTGATTCCTGCCTCGGGGTCTGTGTGCATGTTCTTCCCGTGCTTGGTTGGTTTTCCTCCAGGTATTCTGGTTTCCTTCCACAGTCCAAAGACATGCAGATTATACCACTATCTCACCTATGCAGTTTCGCGCGGTGGCCGTAAGTACGGTTCATCATGATTCACCACGAGTTTTGGTGCTGTGGTTTCATTTCCATCTTTCCGTGTGAAAAATTAAACATGCAGAAGCTTGCGGACCTCGCAGGACTTCGCAGAACGTCAGCGGAATGTCAGCAGGCAATCGTGGCGGCTCATGGTGCCTAACATCGCATCTCACTGCGAGTCAAACCGCGTAGGTGAGATAGGGGTATTAGGCTAATTCCCGTTCCCAAATTGATCATAGTGTGTGAGTTTTGACCGGAGGTCCTACTATGGTTTTGAAAATGAGAATAAATAGAAGAGTAATCACCATGGGTCTCCACGGTCCCTAGTTGGACTACAAATGTTCTTAGATGGATGGGGATGGACATAGTGTAGCTAGATCATTTATATCAAAGGAAGTAATATAAGATAAATTAGCATCATTGTCTCTAGTACAGAAGCAGCTCTTTAGTGAGACGCATGTAATTCCTTATATGGAAGTCTTCTGTGAAGATTTATGGAAGGAGTCTCCAGTGTCAGCATTTTGTAACAGTCAGAGGTAATTTTTCCAAGATCTTCATGACAGATGGGTTTGTGCTTTTTCTGGTTTATTGGAAATATCACCACCTGATTTTATTATCTTTAAGAGAGAAACGAAGGAGAAGCTTGTGAAGGAACGATTGCTTATATGGTTTTAAAAACAGGGACGAATGATCTGAAGCGGTAAATGTAGCTATAAATGGGTAAAAAGTAGGATGTACTGTTTGGACGTGTAATCATTGTAGTATAAAAGGAACAAAACACCTGCACAGCTGTGCTGTTATAGAAAAATCAACAAAAGAGCCGCTGGACGATTCACTGGTTCAATTCCCACGTCGCTGTTTGACGTTAAGCAACGACTCAGTGACCGTAGTATCAACAGTCTGCTGTGATGCGATCATGGAGTCACAGTGAACCGCCTAACCAGGTCCGTTTGAGCGGGAAACCGTGCCGTCAATCAATACTCAGTCCTGTGCAGATACTCCCTGTCATCGGCCTTGAGGAAAATGGATGCCTAGGAAAGCCATAACTATGATAAATCTACTCCCCCAGTTTGGTGACTGGCCCCCTCTCTCTCAATCTCGCTCTCCGCTCTCCACTCTCTCTTTCCCATCCATCCCTCCCTCCTTTCGCTCGTCCGTCTTTGACTAATGTATGCGGTAAAGCCGCGCTCCACCACTCGCCTCGCCGTCGTGCCACCGCCCTGATCGGCCAATCAATCTCCGCGTCGACACGGAAGGCGCATTAAAATAAATTTGTCACTGTAAGTTTATGAAATATTGATGCCGTGTGAGAGAGGGAAGGATATTGAGTGGGGTGGGTGGAGGGAAGGAAAGGAAGGAACGGGACGGGACGGTCAAAATAAAATGTAAAGGAGGGAGAGTGGTTTGCTCGGTATATTGGATTGGTGTATATGAGAGGAAATAAGGACAGTTCGAGGGTGGAGTCGGTGTGGATCAAGGAGGATGGATGGCTAACTTTATGATAATGCGTCAGAGTGCTCTTCCTGACAGCTTTAAGGTAGTTGTTGATGACTTAATGGAGCGTTAAGGTCATTTTTTCCCTACGTGAAATCCAGAAACCATAAATGTTAATATCATCCTGTCTGGATTCGGCTCTCTAACGTTATTATAACGCAATTTATTTAAAAGAATTTGCAAAATGGCAAAATCTGACTGGCAACACTGGGGGCGGAATTCACACTCAAGCGTTTGTGGAATTGAGGCTTTTTCACACAATCCAACAAAATGTCGCTCGTTAGAGGTCTTACAGATAAATTTGGTGTTAAATCTCTTAAATAAAACATCAATGAAAGACTTTTGAACGATCTCGCTTCGTTTTTGTCGTACTGTATTTGGAGTGTGTGCGTTTTGCATATTTTGTGCTTTACAGTATATGATTTATATATTATATACGTGTTTATTTCCCTAATCTCACCACAAGCTTTTCAAAGCTCATAAAGCAATACAAATACACTGTTTAGCCTTTAAAATTACAATTTTCAAAAACAAATTGTGAATATTTAATTCCCTTGAATGTCTTCCTTCCTGTTTGGAGGATATTATAACAACAATTCAGGCAAACAAATGAGTAATGATGACTAGACTTGCTTGGTGATGTAGGTGCCTAAAAAAAAACTTTTCAGTTTAGGACACGCCCACTTTGAGATTAAATTAGGATGCAAATACAAATGATGGCATTGTGTCATTGTGCGTTTTTTTTCCCTGTTTTTTATAGTAGTGTTTTAATGATTAATAAATCCTGACATTGCTTTATTTTTGCATTTTTAGAGATAATTATTAACAATAATAACTCAAGCTCTATGTAAACATAATTACATCATGTCCTATTTTTATAAAAACTAGTCTAAGGTCTGGCACGTACAGCTATCCTGAAAACCATCAATCTGTGTTTCCTGTCTTCGTTTGGTGAAATGAAACAGAAATGTCAATGAGATGTAAATGTATTTCACAGGGGGTGCCATTATTTATGCTCAGGTTTTATCCTTTAAATTAAAAGTTCCTTACGTATTCAATTCACAAATTTGTGTTGTAGTAGTAAAGATAATAAAACATAAATAGTAATATGGTGCAAAAAAGGGGTGGAGCTTAAGATAATTTTAATCAGCCAGTTGAAAAGGTGATGAAAAGGTCCATGACATCATCACACCAAAGATTTTTTTTTTCCTATTTAGTGTATAATCCTGGATAAAATTATATGTAAATATTATGCAAAACATAATCTCTTCATTAGCTACGTGGCTGATGTTAAGTTTGCTGGAAACTGCTGTAATATCATACTTCTGATATTTAATTTAAGCTCCTCCCACATTTATAAAGTGTAATACAATAGTTACAGATATATCTTGCTATATCTTGATAATATCTTGCTACTTTGGCAAGCTAGAATAATGTCTCTTTGTGTCACTTTGTGATTGTTGTGATATCATTCGGCTATTTTAGTGCAGAAATTTACTGTAAGCTCCACCCTTGATGTCCTTTTTTTATTTTTTATTTTGGATTTTTCCCCGATTTTCTCCCTAATTTAGTCGTGTCTAATTCCTCCCCGTCACTAGGGGGCTACCACATTAAGGCTACTACTGCCACTCAGTCGGGAGCGCCAAAGACATTTCCTCCGAACCACGTGACGCCAGCCGACCGCATCTTTTCGAACTTCTCGCTTCGTTGGGGGCGGCGTAACACACTCTGAGGACAGCGCTATCCGCTCTTTCCGCTTGCGTGAGCTCACAGACGCCCATGATTGGCTGTAGAGCCGTGATTAATGTGGGAGCAAGAAGTACCTCTCATTCCTCCCCTCTGAGAGCGCTCGGCCAATCAGCCCCCTCCAGACCTCCGGCTGCGGGAGGTTACAGCATCACCCAGGAATCGAACCAGCGATCTCCGGATGATAGGGCAAGCACTTTACCACTGCACCACTAGGAGGCCCCACCCTTGATGTCCTGAGGGCATCTGTAGCTAGGCAACATTAGATTTTATCAAATTTAGGCAACAGTTTGGCCAAATCTGCAAACTAGGATAGGTAGCTCATGTTACACAGAACAAGGTGTGTAGTTACTGTATTTTAGCTAACGTTAATGTTATGTCTCTGATAGAATTTCCTAGCAATTAGTGAATAAGTGCTGGCTACCTTTTAAATGTTAACACTTATTCAGAACTATTTTATGGGGAAATTAAACATGAAAACAAAATTGAAAATTAAAAGCATTTCTTTATTTGTTATAAATGACATCGCTCAGCCCACCAGCAGTACCCTTATGGTCCAAAAGAGGGCTGCAGTCCACACTTTGGGAAACACTAGGCTAGGGGATTTCCTGCAAATACATATTCATAATCTGATTTATTCTTATAATTTGTGACTGAACAGTCCAGATTTAGAAGAATACTGCATATTCAGGAGCATCGTCTAATATCGGATCGTCGCTTTAAGATTAGAAATCGTATCGTATCATGAGGAAGCTTGAGTTTTACTTTTTTATGCTAATGTTTGACAGTGTTCCTATCTGTTCTTCTCAGGTTGCAATGTTTCAATCCAAGTCGTACACTCTTCCCTGGTGCCTTTTGTGACGTTTAAGAAGCTAATTGGAATTAAACAGGAGCTAATTTCCATATGTATGCACACTGACACGCGGATTATCCCGCGTGCACAATGGCGTTGAGATGAGAGAGAGATTAAGACACGGGCCCTGAGCGGAGACGACGTCGGGCTCGGGAGAGCGAGATGAGCTCATTTAGATAATAATCATCCTTCCAGCTGCAAGAGAGAGAGAGAGAGAGAGAGAGAGAGGAGGTTAATGACTGTCTATTCACTAGCTCTCTCATTCCTAAGTACCAATCTCCGCGCTATTGTTCGGACGATCGCTCTCCCATTCATGCCACTGTAAAACATTGTGCGTTTTTTTTTCCTCTCGCAGGAGACGCGTGTATCTCCGATGGTATCTCCGTACCTGATTAGCGCTGGAATCTTTCCCAGAAAGGAAAGGAAAAGCGCCTTCCTGACATTGTTTTTAACTTTATTATACTCTCTATTCTTCTCCTTCTTCTGTTTCTCTGACACAACACGAGGCGTAGGCTACATTAGGATGTTAGACACACTGTTACACACATTCTGTTGCACGTTTTACAGTTTTTAGCGCTTTAGCGTTCCGGGACAGACGTCGTGACGGCGCTGAAGCATTGCTACAATCGAAGCGTCGCTACATAAAATGATATTTAATTAGTACACGCGACAGATTCATTAACATCAAGAGAGCTGTCATCGAATCCGGATTAATCAACTGACAGCGCAACATCTGTTTTCTGAAGCGCCGATAATTGAGTTCGCAGCCGTCTTGGCAAAAAAAAACAAAAAAAAACGTGTCGAACGCTTTAAAGATTTCAGGTGAAAAGTGACTCTGGGAAATTAATATATGTCATGTGGAAGTAATCAAATAATCAAAGCTAAATAAGCTTCCCAGTGTAAGATTAGGAAAGCATCAGAACAGAACACTTCTTTCATGCATAAAATTTTTTTTTGGTGCTTAACATTATTTACACTGATACCGCAAGCTATAATTATCCTGATATCTTTAATGACTCAAAACAAGGAAGTTGTTTAGTATTAAATAATCAGGGACACTACAAAGATAACTTCATTTTGTTGAGTTTTACAGTACTCTTTCAAAATCTTGACCCACCCTGGTATTGGGTAATGTAGTCTTGAGAAATAGTTTTCCAGGCTTCCTGAAGCACTTTTATGTCTCTTATTATTTTCAGTCCAGTCCCTGTACCTGAGCAATTTCAAAGGAATGTTTTTTTTTTTGTTTGCTAAGCATGAACCAGTGAGAAACAGATGCAGATGATGACCGATGATCTGATCAGGCCGGTGATTATTACACTGCTGATGCTGAATGCTACTGTAAGTGGTTGAAATTGACGGGAGGGGAAATGAGGTCGCTGCTGAGGCTGTTACACAACCGTGTTTTAACCTGCTTTGCAGCCCGTCACAGTAAAACATTGGTTCTTGTTTCTTTCGTTTAATCGTTTAATTTAATTTAATAAGATGAAATAAGGGGGTTAAGACTTTTGCACAGTACTGTACATTTAAGGTTATAACATTTAGAACATTAAATTAAATTCTGATCAAAAGTCCTCTTTTGTCTAAATGATCTTTTTATCTTTAATCTTAATGCACATGCGTGTCTCAGTGCTCGCTGAAGTGTAATACCTGTCATAATTTTTGTCTTTTTTTTTTCCTTTTAATTCACGGTATATGTTTTTTACAATTGAATTGTTTTTGTTATCTTGGTCAAAGCCTGTCCCACAAAAAAGGTTTAGGAGTATATTACATTTTTAACAAAATAAAAACGTGAATGAAAACATCATACAACAAATAGCCACGTTTGGATTATTTGAATACGTTTGACATTAAAAACCAACTAATTGGTTAATTGTTATTATTAAAAGGTTTTATTTTTAAATATAGTATTAAGCCATTCTCTTAATGATAATGTTCTTAGTTAATTTTATCTCTTAGATAAAGACAACCTGTAAGTTATGGCACATTCATAAATTTTTGAAACTGTATTAAAATTCTATTTTTTTAAGACTCTACTGATTCAATGTAATGAATTTTAGGTTATATTCGATGCGGAAGGCACAGGTTCGATTCAAACTCAATTGTCAAACCCCACCCGCTGGGTGCAGTGCCGTTCCCAAATAAAATAAATAAAATGGGAGGGTTGCATCAGGAAGAGCATCTGGTGTAAAAACCTGTGCCGAGTTGTGTGCAGATCGGATGGTCCACTGTAGTGACCCTTCAACGGGAGCAGCCGAAAGACTGACATTTGACTTTTTACCACATAAATGCAACACATTAGACATCAATCACTTACATTTGGAGTAAAAACTTACTTACATTTAAGTCATTCATAAGTCAATTTAATACTTTTTGGAGTAAATTATAAACTATAAATCACTTCCAAACCACTCTTGACCATTTACTCTGATTTTACATGGCTCATTAACGTGATGTGTCTTGCTTTTTAGATGTTTTTATAAGTTTGGGTTACCTCAGAAATTAGCTTTATCATGCAGTAATATAGTTACATTTTATACAAAATTGATGATTTCTATAATTTTCAGCCTAAATATTCAATATTTTAAGCTGAATAGCTTGATTTGTATTGTTTTATTACAGGTATAATAGTTGATTGTTCACATTTTATCCTAATTGTAAAATTACTATGCAAATTTTATCTGATTAAAAAAATCTTATGCTCCTGGATGTTTTAAATCATTTATGCATGAAACATTTAAATACAAAAATGTACGAGAATGCAAATTTGAGAATGGTTCTATGTCCGATTTGTTTTATATAAGGTAAACCACAGTACAAGCTTTGCTGTAACAATAATAACCATTCAACCTCTATAACAAAGTATTAACATTACAGCTGTTTCTGATTTCCTAAATGTGAAATGATGAGGCTACGTTAAGACAATAAAAACACTCACTATATATTATTTTACGAATCACTCCATTCCCATCCACCCCCTCAAGGCACAGAACCCTGGCTGTGTGTTTATACACACACTTAGCAGAGCTGATTAATTGATTAATTGAAGAGGAGACAAAGAAACAGGAAGTAGGAGGGAGAAGAGAAGGATGAGGACATTCATCAGGGCGAGGGACAGCAGGTCATGAGTTCTCCAGCAAATTAACTAAACACACAAGCAGCGTAAACATGTTCAGCAGCCTGGAACAAACAAACACCCTGGATATACAGCGCCCTCTAGTGACTCATTTCTTATTCCACTTATTCTTATTCTAGAAGTTAAAGGCTGGTTTATTTGATGTAAAAATGCAGAAATATATCAAGGAGATGAGCATAAGCACAGATAAGTACAGATGTAATGTATAATAAGATTTTTTGCATCATCAAGGATTTATTCTCAATCTATGTTTAGCATTACAGGGACCGACTCTGGATCCACCACAATGAAGCACTTATTGTGAAAATCCATCATATTTAATCTATACACATTTTTGCTATATATCTTAATGGTTTTACGTTTATATTAATATCGAGATTTTCAGTTTGTAAAATAAAAAAGGCTATAAAATAAATCTCTTACTTCTATGGCTTTCTTTGATTTATTCTTCTTTCACAATGTTCTTTCATAACTCAGAATATTACATTATTTTATTTTGTTGAACTTTTTTTAAAACCAAGAAAAGGCAAGAGCAAGTTCCAAAGCTACTATACGTCTCTTTATTGTGTTATGCTAACAGATGACTTTCTGCTAGTTACAAATGGCCACAGAGGTTAATATTAGTCAGCTAGCCTGCTAAAATTACCACAAGATATTAAATATTACTATTAGTAGCCACAGCTATTGAATTTATCTGCATCCTCCTTTATCTTTCTAGTTAGATTAAATGGACATTTAAGAAGTAGTTGATAATTTATCTGTATCTGCCCTTAATATTTGTATTACTCAGTTAGCTAAAATTACCTTAGTGGGATATAATAAGTATTAGCACCTTATAACTTTATTTACTCCATAATATGGAAAAGAAATTTAAATTTAAAGTTATGATTGCAAAATTTGTCACCCTCTCTTAGTTTAGTTGATGATCTCAATGTAAAAATCTGTTTCTGTGGGAAAACAAACAACGGTTTGTTTAGAAAATGTACTTAAAGGGAAAAAAGTACAACATTATGAAGCTTAACAAGTGTTTGAAACAAGTCCAAGACAAACTTCTGGAAAAGTATAAATAATATATACAGATCTGGAAAAAAATAAGAGACCACTGCAATTACAGTAACTCCTGGAAATGTCAAATGTCTGGAATGTCATCAAGAAGAAGATGGAGGGTCACAAACCATCAAGCAAAGCTGAGCTGTTTGCTTTTTTGCAAAAAGAGTGGTATAAAGTTACCCAACAGCAACGTGAAAAAACTTGTGGAGAACCAAAACACATGAAAGCTGTAACGGCAAATCGGGGTTATTCCGCCAAATACTGATTTCTCATATTTATACAAAGCATAAACAAAAATTATTTGCATTTTGTTTTATTTGAGTTCTTAAAGCTCTGCATGATCTTGGGTTATTTTGATATGCTGTGATGTAATTTCCTTTAAATATACACTCTAAATAACAAAAGGTATATTTTGAATTTGGGAGAAATATTGTCATCAATTCACCAAAAATGAAACATAACTGTTCATCTCACCAATACATGCACCTGCAAGAAAAAAAAAACATAGAAACATTATTTTGCAGTGCTCTCTTATATTTTTCCAGAGCTGTATATTTTTTATTTTGTTATAAATGAGTAAAATTCTTTAAAAATGAACACCCTCACAACTGTGAAGCACAGTGGAGGGAGGAAGGTGCTGCGGGGCTGAAAAACGTGTCAGTGTTCAGGGAAAAACTATACTGAAATGGTCCATTTCTTCATATTTTGCTTCCAAACTTTCTTGTATTTTATAATATAGTGTATATGAAGAACCTTTTTGTGTCTCATTTTCAGTCCAGTCTCTGTACCGACCGGAGCAGTTTCAGAGGAATGTTTTTTGTTTGTAATTATTATACTACTGATGCTGAATGCTGAGTGGTTGAAACAGACAAGAGGGGAAATGAGGTCGCTGCTGAGGCTGTTACATAAACAACCAGTTTTTTACATGTATGTTTAGGCATTTTGCAGTCTGTTACAGTTAAAAAAAATCCTATTTCTTTTATTTAACCTACATCATTTATATTCTTCATAATATGAAGAAATGGGCAGGAGGATGTTGAAGCTCAAGACTTTTGAACAGTACTGCAACTGGGAAATGTATCTCAGGAAGCTATACAAAATTAAAGCAGAGTTTGTTATAGAGCACACCTTAAAAAAATCATCATGAAGACCAAGGTGATTGAAACAAGTCTGGGATGAAGTTTCTGGAAAAATATAAATACTATTTTTTAAATCACAAAAACATGATTAAAATTAATTTAAAAGTGTGAAGCATGGTGGTGGGCGCATCATGTTGTGGGACTGGGAAACCGGTCAGCGTTTGTGGACAGACCGTTCCATTGAATCTAAATAGACTGCAGCTAAATGATAGTATTATTTGACTATAAGAATTATCAGCAATTATCAACTATTATGAACAATCATTTGCATATTACTTTACCACTAGCTAAGGAAGAGCTCCCCAAAGCAGAGAGGAAAGCTACACCGCCAGTTACAAAAGTCCCACCAAACAAAAGCTGTCATAATTATAAAAGAAAAGCTGCAGAGGCGTGACACGGCCTTTGAAGGGCCAACTTTATGTTACGTGATGGTTGTGAGAAAGCGAGTGAGATCAGGCACTTCCTGGCCAGATTGCCGGTTCCACCTCTCGCACACGGCTTGTTTGTCTCTGATGAGGGGCCGAAGCTGAGGGTGCAAAACACACACACAGAATACAACAAGCTGAGGTCTAGTTGTGCATTTGTTTTTTTCTTTAGACTATCGGCGGAACAGATTGAGCGCAGAGGAATTGTCTCTCGTTTGACATTCGCTGGGAGAAAATCACACTCCGATGAGCCACGCCAGGGACCCGCTGACAGCGCAGCATTGATTTTCTGTTGCGTGTGAATGTGTGTGTGTGTGTGTGTGTGTGTGAGGGAGGAGAAGAGAGAGTGTTTGTCACAACCCCGCCTCTTAAAAAACACCCCGACTCCGTCACAGCCAACCTCAACACCTCAGTGTCGGCCACCATATGCCACAAATATGAGCCAGTTCCTGTTTATTGATAAATTCGTCAGCTTTACTTCTCTTTCTTTTGGCACAAAATTTTGTTTTCTTTTGCTAAAAATGCTTTCTTAGTCTAAACACATTAGCATACAAAACGTTTTGTTTGACAATTATGTCGATCGCTGAGCAAAGATATCATTTAAATTGTAAACCATTCATGTGTTGCGTGGAAGGAGTCTCCAGTGTCAGGGCTTTCTAACAATCAGAAGTAAAGCTGTAATAGTCTTTAATTGCTAGCGGAGTGGTTACACTAAAGCAAAATAATCCTCATTATTAACAGTTAAACTTAACTAAAAGTAACATTAGAACAATAGACTGAAAACTTACTCTAAGGTTTAATAATAAATAAATATTCATGACCTGATTAGTGCTAAATAAACTAACAATGCTAAACAGTACTAAAAATGCACTAATACAGTACGTTTAAGTACGTTTAAGTCCCACTTTCATGCTTAGAGACAGGGGTTCATCAGTGATGCATTTCGGCAAATTTGTGAAATATTTCTGAAAAAGAAAATGAAACAGACAACACGTATAGATGCGTTACATGAGATACACACGCTGTGTGTGGGAAGCTGTCGTGTCTGTCTTAATCTGTTAGAGACCCAATGGAGCACGGATGCGGTCGGACGAATGGATGTTAATCAGCATGAATGCTCTGAATAAAGGTTATAATTTTGAGGTTGTATTAGTAACATTGTATTTGGGTTGTTAGGTTCATTACCTCATTAACATCATTGTATCAGATTATATTACAGCGTCCTCACATTGCAGCATTTATCCAGCATTAGAGCTCATGCTGGGATTAGGAGCTCTGCACAGCATCACAATATCATCTTGGCTTTACTGTACACACACTCTATAGTGAGCACTTGTAGTGAACTTGAGCCCCTGAGCTCGTCACCCTGTCTGTCTTAGGACACAGAATTGAATCTCTACACGTTTAAAAACTGTGTCTCAGATTATATTTATCCAGACGCGATCCTTCTTCAAACGACAGAAATATCATTTAAGAGGAAGCTGAAGCGTGTGTGTGTGTGTGTGTGTGTGTGTGTGTGTGTGTGTGGGTCTCTGGGTGAAGAAGAACACACAATATTAAAGTCACAAATACAGGACAGTTTTTTTTCTACAAATATGTAAATATTACATATAAAAATTTCAGATAGTGTATGAACAGCAGGATTCAGTCTGACAGTCGTCATGGTGTGTGTAGGAATTTAATCCTGCAGCGTTTAGAGTCAGATGCAGAAATATTGGCTCCCCTGTTAAACACAAGGGAATGGGAATGGGGAGCTTGGAAATAATAAATTATTAGAATAAAATAGAAATATATTAAAAAAAAATTAAAGTAAAAATTGACAAATTGTAAAAAAAAAATTTAAAAAAATTAATTAAATAAAACCAATTGGAGGTAAATGTAGTCTCTTTCAAAAAGATAAAAAAGATTATTTATATATATATATATATATATATATATATATATATATATTAAAGAAAATTTACATGTATGTTTTTATAACCTGCATTACTCGTCTACACGAAGCATAAAAAATAATTCCTGATATGAATGTAAATTTTAAATGTTATTTGTGTGTGTGTGTGTGTGTGTGTTTGTGTGATAGGAAGAGAAAGTAGAAAGCAAGAACAGAAAAAAAATACATGAGAAGAGAAAAATGTAAAAAGGGAAATAAAGAAAAGTAAAAGGATAGAAGAATAGAAGAGAGGAGAAAAGAACAGAAATGAAGAAAAGAGAAATAAACAATAAAGAAGACAGAAAAAAGATCAATTAAGAACAGAGAAGACAGAAAAAGAGAAATAAAGAAGATAAGAGAGGCAAAATGAAAGAGAGATAAAAAAAGAAAAATAAACAAGAAAGACGCGAAAAATAATACATAAAAGAAGTAAGAAAAAAGAGGAGAAGAGAAAACAAGATAAACTAAGAAAAGTAAAGTGAAAATAAAAACTTAAAAGAAGAGAAGAAAAAAGAGGAAAAATTAAGAACAGAAAAGTTATGAGAAAAGTTGAAAAGAAGGGAAGGGAAGGAAGAAGTTGAAAGCAATTAAATAAAACAGAGAGGAGAAAAATTTGAAATTAAAAAGAAATAATTTTAGTGCAGAATAAAAATGAACATCTGGCTTACTTAAGATAAAACGAGGAAAAGAGAAAGGAAGAGAAATACAGAGAGAATAGAAGAGATAAGAGACAAGAACAAAAGAAAGTAAAGAATAGAAGTTAAAATCTATTTATCTATTTTACTTTAAATGACCTCATTACTGACGTCCTGATGAAGCCTGCTGATAATTTCAGAGCTGAATATAAATGAATGTCTGACATTTTTCTTTTGTGTGTGTGTGTGTGTGTGTGTGTGTGTGTGTGTGCGTGTGTGTGTGTCCACCTGCTCTGAGGCAGCAGTCTCCCGCATGCCCGTACCAG
This sequence comes from Clarias laeviceps, assembly GCA_030014305.1. Classification (NCBI taxonomy): domain Eukaryota; kingdom Metazoa; phylum Chordata; class Actinopteri; order Siluriformes; family Clariidae; genus Clarias; species Clarias laeviceps. The sequence goes on from JAQMYJ010000015.1 coordinate 1,556,266, forward strand.
CTCCAGATTTGTGTCTCGGGCAGCAGCGCTGCTGTTTCCAGCTCAGCAACCGAGAAAGTGCCAATTGCACAGTTTAGAGCCCCACTGGCCTGGACATGATAGATAGATTAAAAATGAGGACGCTGGAGTAAAAAAAAAGAGAGATGGAGGAGGAGGAAAGCACTCACACACACACTCTCACACACACACACACACACACACACACATACACACTCAAAGCACAGCAGCTGGCAGAGAGAGAGAGAGAAAGAGAGAGAACAAAGAGAAGCTGGTTAATGGACTAATAATACGAGACAGAATCGACAGAGCGACGCTTCTCCACCTCACACCACGGGACAGGAATCATCCGGAAAAGTGGAGACACTCTGGAATTATTCAAGAGAACTCAAGAGGTGGAAAAGTGTGAAGAAGAGATGAGATGAGATGGAGAGAGCAGGTGGAGAGAAATAAAGAAAGAGACAAAATGACAGATGGAAAGAGGAGAATACAGAAGAAATGAGATTAGGTGAGACAATGAACAAAAAGAGAGAGATGGAGTAAAGACAGGTAGACGAGAATAGGAGAGAAGATGAGGGAAAAGAGGGAGGATGGATGGAACAAGACAATAAATAAGAAAATGAGGAAAGACAGATGAAGAAAAGAGGGAGGCAATAAAAATAGATAATAAAACAAGAAAGAGAAGAGAAGAGAAAACTTCGCTACAGGGAGAACTGTAGGGAGATACTGTAAAAATGTAAAAAAAATAAAATAAATAAAAAACTGTGAAAAAAGGGAAAAAAGATGAGATGAGGAGAAAAGAAGGAGAGGAGAGAAGTGAGAGGAAAACGGATGATTGTGGACGAACAAAAAAAAACGATCCAAGAAAGTAAAAGAAAAGAGATAAAAAGAGAAAAGTAGAGGAAAAGAGATGAAGAGAAAAAAAATACAAAGTGGGAGGAAGGAAAAAGAATGTGAAAGAAGAAAGGAACAGAGAAGAGAAGAGACGAGATAAAGTTTCAAATAAATAAAAATAAATAAGAGAGGAAAGTAAGAATGAACAAGACAAAGTAAGACAGGGCGAAAAGAAAAAAGAAGAGGAAAGAAAGGAGAAATGAAATAGTGAAGAAGAGAAAAAAGAGGAGAAGAGAGGAGTAAAGGTGAGCAGCTCACCCCGCTGTGTGTTTACTCTCATGATGATATCATAACGCTAACGTCGCCACGGCAACACGACACTGACACTGCACCAGCAGCAGGCTAACGTTACACCGACGCTAAGCTAACAGCATGCTAACGTCGCTAAACGCTGCCTGAGAAAGGGAAAGAATTAATCTTTGTCTCGCTCGGCCTTCTGGGAAACGGAGCAAGGGATGAGCAAAGCTCACGGCAGTGATGAATGAAAACCAAGGAGAAGATCTTTTAATGAGTGTGTGTGTGTGTGTGTGTGTGTGTGTGTGTGTGTGCACCATCCAGTGCTTGCTCTCCAGGATAAAACATTCAACAGGTTTAC
>JAQMYJ010000015.1:1571661-1588869 GCA_030014305.1 Clarias laeviceps
GTTTTGCTCTTGTTTTCCTGGGAAGGTCTTCATGAGAGACAGTTTCATCATCATGGAGCTTGATGGGTTTTACAAACGCACTTGACACAATACTGTTCTTGTGAGACCTGGTCCAGAACAGCTGAATAACAACTGACTGTGTTGTTACTTATTAATGTCATTTGTGTTATTTCAGAGTTCTGTAAAAAAACAAATCCAGTATTGTTCTAGAATGTAGAAAATAAATGCAAACTTGTGTTAAAACTTTTGACTGGTACTGTAGCTAGCTAGCTAAGCTCCAAGTCCTTGAAGTTTGCAAGAGGAAAACCAAATAAAAACTTTTTAAAAAATAATAAAAATAACCAACTTATCACAGGGAAGTGGCTGTTTTGAAAGACTTTTTGCGAATGGGAAACCTTCTCAAGCAGCACTTGACTCCAAATTAAATCTTAATAGGTTAGAAAATAGCTTAAAATATATATTATGTTTAAATATATAAATGAACTGCCTGTAATTATTGCTCAACTCTAACGTTTAGAGCTGATGTTCTGATATTTTGACAAGGATTCCAAAATTGTTGTGTTCAGTCGTAGCTACAAACTTATGGACTATTCAGATGTTGGGTGAGAGTTACGCCAACTGGATGGAGTTTAATTCAATCAGAGGCGTGTCTCAGTTACGAGTAATTCTTATCTACAGGTAGCATTCTTTTTTTTATTGTTGTTGGGACCCATATCAAGTCCAGCACCCCCGTCTGACAGCTTGATGTACAGTAACTCCAGTATGTCACAAAAAACAGCAAAATATATACATCATTGCAAAGCTCTGAAAATCAACTTACAAGGAATTTTCCTTATATAAATGTTGATGTCACTTTTAGATTTAAGCCTTAAACTCATGCATGCAGTATAGAATAAATAAATGTCATACAGTATAGGCAGTTTGTGAAAAGTTGTGTCTGACAGCAACAAAGGTTCCCGAAAGCGGAGAATTAAAAAGACTTTGTTAAGGAAGAAATGTACAATGTGGTAATAGATTTGGCAGAGTTTCGGTGATCAGCTGCCTGGCGCGAGTGTCTGATTGTCTAACTAATGCTTAAGCTGTAAATACGCATACGTGAGCGTTTACTGAAGACGTAAAAGGCTACAGGGCATCTTACTAATTAAGACGATAGGGCTTTACACGCTTGGGCCCTTCCTGCTAATTTCATTAGCTAATTTGCTCCACTTTGCCCTTCGTTCCCGAGATGCCAGACTCGCCATGCCCTCACTCATCCCTCTCTCTCTCTCTTTCACTCTCTCTCTTTCATCCCTCGCTCCCTGTGCCCAACAAGACTGCTGAGTGCAGCTTTGTGCTTGTAGCCGGCCTCGCTCCATCTGGGCTTCTCTGACAAGGAAGATTAATACCTCAGATTCACACGCCTTCTCTCCGCAACACACAGCAAAAACACACCCCCATCAACGCTCTCCCAAAAACACCCTCCCTCACTCTCTCATTCTCTAAAAAAGAGCCCACCATCCCTCCTTCCTCATCATCCTTTTCTCTATCTCTCTACCCACTGACGAACCCCCCTCCCCAACCTTCGTGTTTTTTTTCTTTTTCTTCCTGCATTCCTAGCCACTTTAAATAGAAGCTCAACACCACAGAAAAACAAGCTTTCTGCTGATATTTTTACTTTCCCGTCTTCGTCTGTTTTTCTTCCCTTGCTCCGCATGTATACCTTTCAGAAATGGAGAAATGGATGCCATTTGAAGCCTAGAAACCTAAGCATAGTTCATTTGTTTCGTGTTTCTTTAGTTTACAAAAAGAACCACTTCACAATTGGACGGATGAGTTCCCTTAAATTTGTAATAATTATATCATTCGAAACAAGTTAAAAACAATTATTCAGTCTAACTAGCTGAATTTACAGCTCGGTGCTTCGGTCATACAGAGTTGAAAAAGTCTTTTTAGGGAAAGTTCCAGGAAGAAACCACAACCTGCAAGATCACACCCAAGTGCCTCATGTGTGGGAATTTCAGAGGGAAAGTACACAGATGAGTGAAAGAGATATCACATCCTTCTTTACTCGCTGTGTTAATGCAAATATTTATTATCCTAAGATCACTTGAGTCATTTACAAACTAGGTGATGTGATCTTGGGCCAAAGATCTCCATTATCTCACAACCATAAGACCAATCCAAAGTCATGAGCAACCAAGTATGAAGTTCTCTCCCCTTCACTCTCACTTTTTCTTGCTGTAGTAATCAGGTTTCCAGAAACATCACTCGTGTTGAATTTCGGCAAAAGATGGTGAACAGTGGCGCGGCTCCTTTTATAAAGGTCACTATAGGTTTATTAGACCCTAGAGAGATATCATCCTAGGTACCGTACTTCGAGGCAAAAAGATGGGATCCATGTAGACCTTAAGCATAGATGATGACTTGCCATCTACAGTATGAAGAAACGAGGTGCTCTTGCATGTAGATGTTTCAGGTCACAGTTCTCCATTGGTGATTCATAGTGGTGGAGATTTGTTGAGAAAGCCATCCAAGTCTTTCAATCATCATTACAAACAAAAGTCCAAGCCAAGCCCTTTAAGTGAATTCTACTTGGTGATTTCTGAAAATCTTAATGTATGGAAAGCAGAGAGACTTTAGGATCCAGGTAATCTCTTTAAAACTGCTGTATATGATGTATCTTAAGTAGAGCCCTTGTTTCGCACTCTTATTCGAGAAATTCCTGATGTCTGAGGAAGATCTTTGATTTAGATGAAGCTCCATGGACTTTTTTTTTTCTGATGCAGTGCTGCCCCATTTCCTGGCCTAGGTATCCACACAATATGAATGAGGTGTTGATCATCTTCCTCACCTGAAGGGTAGATTAGGCTTGAATGGTTCTGATTTTCACAGTACAATGGTTTCCTATTTCCAGTGTTTGAACAGCATGCACCTACAGGAAGTACTTCATGACGAGACCACCGGCAGGTTGTGGTCAAGCCTGACTTGATCTACAGCACACACACTGATCACCTCTGGGCTGGATGGAAGGAGATACTCTAAGCAGGTAGAACCTGACCCAGCATCACGAATGAGTGAAAAATGATTGAAGGGAAACCAGAATCTAAAAGACGAAACAGCAAAAAAAAGCAGGGGAATTTTTGCGAATGAGCTGTTAGAGATGTGTTAACAAGACGTGGGTGTGTATTCTGCATCTCACAGTGACCAAACGCTGGTGGTCGGGTCCAGTCATTATGTTTAAACAACCATAACGGTGAGCTTTTTTTGTTTTGTTTTTTTAGATTGTGGCTAAAACCTTTGTTGCTCTGGGTGACTTTCAGATGATCTAAATTTCACTTTCACATGAGCTCATGTAGTTATCGTTAACCATAAGTTTGTTTAAGGTCCATTTAAATTAAAAACAGCTCTCGGGAGCAGGAAACGGTGTGGAAACACTTACTAACTGTGGTCGGCTTGCTGGAGGTCTTTGTGTGGTCTTCATCACTAAGAGACATTAACTCCACCGTACTGTCATACAACCATTTTTTTTTACCGTTTTGCCCTCTAATTTTGTCATCTGTACATAATCAAGTATAAAATTTCCAGTTTGACGTGATGCCTTTTGGTTGGGTTGTGCAATGCAACTGACCACCAACCCACAATCCTCCTGTTTAGCTACATATTTTCTGCCCTGAGTTTATTTCATAAAACATTGGGTGCCACGATTACAGTTTCACATTTATAAAAAATAAAAAAAACTCAAAATTTATTCTGTGAAAATTTTGGGAAACAAGTAGCTAATGTTTTTTCTTTACCAGCCTGCCTTGTTTCTTTCTCTAAAAGTTAATAACACACAAAACAACTTGCTGAGCATAAACATCTTACTGGAATCTTCACATTAGCAATTTTTTGTTTTGTATTCCCTTTACATGGAGCGTTCGCCATATGCGTCCCTGTGAACAGGGCGTTACTATGGAAGTGCTAACGTATTAGAACAAGCACATTAATATAAACCTGCACTTCTGTCAGAGCTGCTGTTCTGACCAATCAGACAGATGAAAGTGCAATTTTACTATTTTGAGATTTTGGCCTGAATCAACTGCATGATGTCATTAAACACTGTGGCATTACCCACCCACCCACAACACCACACACACACACACACACACACACACACACTCGCTGACTTTAACCATCGGACACCCACGGCTTGTTTTCAATGGGCTGCGGTTTTACACAAAGTTTATTCTCGAGTGAGGAGATTTTCCGCAGCGATAAAAGGAAGATGACTCACGTTCAATTAAATGTAAAGAAAGGTTGAAACTCACACACACACACACACACACACGAACACACACACACACTAGTATGAAACAGGAGGACTCCTGCTGAACACTAATTTTATATTTTAAGACCCACAGTGGATCACATGTTGTATCAGTATGATTTCTTTTTTTAATTCTTTTTTTAAATAAACTTTGTTTTTTTGTTTTTTTGCCACATACAGTACAATGCTAACAGTGTAAATCCCTGGTTTTATTTCTATTTATTTTCAAAATAAATGTTAAGCAAATATTTCAGAAGTTATGTAAATAGAATGCAAATATCTGTTTTATTTATTTTTATTCAGAATAAACTTAAACTAAATGCACTAGACCTAATGGATTTATTATTATTATTATTATTATTATTATTATTATTATTATTATTATTATTATATCTTTATTTGTAAAACTGTTAGCATATGCAGTAGACATAATGATAACAGTGACAAAATATTTATTTATTTATTTATTTATTATTAATTATTTCTTTTTCAAGAATTAACCCTAACCTAATAGATGAGACATACTGTAATATTGATGGAAATGGTTTTTTTTTTCTAAAATCAGTTTTATTCAAATGCATGAAACATTATGGTAATTGTGTATAAATCTTTTGTTTATTTGTTTATTTTCTTTGTTTTGCTTGTTTGTTTGCTTAAAATATGCTTTAACCATATGCATTAAGCCTAATGGATTGGATGGAAGCCTAACTGTATTTCTTTATTTTATATTTATTTTAAGAATAAGCCATAACCACATGCACTAAACATAAAGTAAATAAGTGTAAACTTTTATTTATTTGTTTGTTTATTTAATTATCTATTTATTTATTTACTTGTTTGTTTGTTTGTTTGTTTGTTTGTTTGTTTTTAGAATAAACTTAAATTAGATGCATTTGAGGTTACTGTAGTAATCTGGAAATATTAATTTAAATTATTTATCCCATTTATTTAATCTAATCTTTAACCATATGCAGCAAGCCTAACATGGAAAATTTGTATTTTATTATTTTTATCTCTATGTTTCCATAATAGACTTCATCCACATGCCCTAAACATAATGTTATTGGTGTGTAAATTTCTATTTTATTTAAATTTTTCACGACACACTAGGCCCACATGGATCTACATGGAAATCTGTATTTAAATGTGTTTTATTTTCTGCTTTATGAGCTCTAACCGTATCCTCTACACTTGCTGTTACTTGAATGTGAATCTGTTTTTAAAATTATCTTATAATTTTTCTGAACAGGAGAGAAGTCTGAGCCATACGTCAGAGCTGTGTGATGTGTCGTTATTAACGGCGTGTAAATCTCCACACCTTCTCGGGCGACCCGTGGTCAGTTGTTCGGGCGAAACAAAGAAACTCTCTCTCTCTCTCTCTCAGTGAGTTATTAAACCCCGAGCAGATCTCTCTAATGCGATTTCCAAAGCCGTCGCTCTGCAGCTTTTTCTGTGCGCATTAGCCGCGTGATCAATAAGGCACCTGTGAGTGAGTAATAACCTGCTCAAACACACACTTCCTCCTGCTTCCTCGTCCCGCAGCAGCTCGGATAAATCACACTCTCTACCCTTCTCGCTCTCTGTTTCACTCTCTCTCACTCTCTCACTTTCTCACTGTAATAAAGTCCTGAAACGACGATCCTGAGACGACGTCAAAAAACAAAATGTCTCATTTCTGTAAAGGGGAATAAAGACTTTTTTTCTATGTATCATGTAGCAGATCTGGAGAAAATCATCTTAATACAAATATACAGCTTTATTCCATTATTGTTACAGAGTTATCTAATAATTAAATTTGAGATCACCTTATAATCATAAAGGAGTTTATCATCATTTACTGTACAGTGTTAATGTTGACGTTATTAGATTTCCAAATAGTGCTTGTTTATGTTATGTTTATCACAATTATTTATTAATATTTCTCAGAATGCTCTTCCTCATGGCTTGGAAAGTTGGAATTAACATTAATATAGTGTACAAGTAATAGATATGTAATACTATTCTAATGTAATAGAATATAGATAGATAGATAGATAGATAGATAGACAATGGCATGAAAAAGTGAATAAAATAAAAATAAAACCATGCTTTAAACCCATTAATTGTTAGTTTTTCGGGCTTTATCATTCCCTCATCACCCTCCTTGGATTAATCCAAGACTCCAGACGTGAACGGAGCTGCTGCAGACGGACGAGACAACGTGAAAACTAAACGTGTAAAATGCTTTCTGTAAATTTCTCCAGCGTGTCTCCTCGTTACCACGTTTCCTGACTGTCAGAGAAAAAAAATATCTCACTTGGTTGAATATAAATACAGCTTGGTGCATATTAATATACAGTCAGGGATAATAAACAAATCAATAATTATAATAATAATAATAATAATGATGATGATAATAATCCAACAAATGCAGTTGACTGAACATTAAATTCATAAGACAATTCCTATGTTTCATCATAATTCAATCTAATGTTTCATTTTAACTCAATCTAATCCCTCAAATCCTCTGAGCATGAAAAGGGAAAGAAAATATTCTGATAAAAGTTGAATCTGCCTCGGATTAGCACAAAAAAACAAGCAAACTGCCTGCGCAGGACGTTTATTATCACGTCATTGAGACGCAGTAGAGTGATGCAGGTGACACGCTTCATGTTCACGTGATCAATATTCAATCCAAAATAATATATAAAATTATATATTAATAATGTTATTCACAATTAATATTTGAAGCAGACTGTTTTGATGGTTGAATGATTTTGGAGTGATGATGATGACGATGATGACAATAATAATAATAATAATAATAATAATAATAATAATAATGTTATTTATTTGTTACAATGCTGATATTAATATTGTGTGTGCGCATGTGTCTGTGTGTGTCACGTTAACACCTTGTGTGTGCTCTATTACACCCTCTTATCCCAAAGCCAATTAAAACAATTACCACACACACACACACACACACACACACACACACAAGACACACTGCTGTTTTACTTTCTTCTCATGCTGTACAGCGTAAGAATTCACTCGGTTTGCATCGGAACCTTGATGTAGTGGTGTGTGTGTGTGTGAGTGTGTGTGTGTGTATGTGTATGCGTGTGTGTGTGAGACAAGGAGAAAGGGGGGAGAGAGAGAGAGATCCATTTATGTATTAAAACATATAATGATGCTTATGACTCTGAACAGCTGTGTCCATACTGTGGACCCCACCCACCTCCCCCCACCGCCAATATGAGGTGTGCTTTAAAATAATCGTATATGGTATATATTACAGTCTCAGACACATAATAACAATAAAATAAATAAATAAATACCAGAAATACCAGAATTAAAGAATCAGGAAAACACACACTGGTTATACACACACTGCTACAGCGAAGAATAAAAGTATATAAAAATATATATAAATAATATATATAATATATATAAAAGTATAATAAAAGAGTATGTAAATAAATTTTAAAGTGTGAGCCAGTAGTTGTGCTTCGTGTCTTTATAACGTATTAAGACAGGACAGGTTTGTGTATTTAAAAATACACAAAAAAAAAAAGACAGGTAGACAAGAAGAGACAGACAGAATAACAGTTACACAGATATCATTTATCAGTTTTTAATTGACCGCCATGAATATGATCTGTCATAAAATCATTACAATACAAATTATAATAACAGATAAAATAAAATAAAATAAAATAGCAACCAAAAATACAACAAAAAAGAAAGTGACAATAATATATAAGTTTTGAAAGTATTAGTACATTTGGCCCAAATGATCGCTGGCCCCGCCCCTTTCCTAACTTTTACTCTTATCTATTGTTCTCATCAGTTAAAGTGAGAAATAAAGCACTCCACATACAAGGCACTGACACTGGAGACTCCTTCCATGTGTGTTTACGCAACTCATTTAGAATCCAGAATTCAGGAGAAGTAGTGTGATGTAGAACTTTCTGAACTCCAAAACAAACTTTTTTCCCACCTCTCTCTCTCTCTCTCTCTCTCTATCTCGTCTGGTTTCGTATCTAATTATCAAAGTGGAGTTATGAGGAAGGAGAAAAGCCTTTCTGCAATCTTGCAGGTCTTAATTTGGTGTAGTGGGAGTTAACACACCTGCCATATTCCTGCTGACGGTGTGTTTGGAGTGAAGGCTTTGTTGTTTGTTGTTTGTTGTGTTGGGGGAAGAAGAGCAAGAGAGAGAGAGAGAGAGAGAGAGAGAGAGAGAGGATCTCAGAGCTCTGACCGCTGCCAGTGCGAGTTCGGCCTCGACATGTGAAAGCGTCGACTGCTGGATGATTGATGGAAGTTATTTGTGGCTTTCGAGCCTCCTCCTTCTTTTCTCCTTTCTCCTCCACCATTTTTACTCATCCCTTCCTCCCTGCAGGACTCTCTATATCGCTCTCTCTCCATCCCTCTCTCTCTCTTTCTCTATGTTTCACTTTTCTTTCTTTCTTTCTTCCTTTTTTAAAATTCCTTGACAGTGTGCATGATTAATAAGGCTTAATGTGGCGTAAGCAGCTCTGTGTCACTTCTGTTCCGCGCTGTGACAGGAAGTCAAAAACACTCCCAGGGTCCAATTAGGAACAAAACAATTACGAACACATCTGCTGATCAAAGCAGGAACTTTATATATATAAACAAATAAACAAACCAAAACTAAATGAATAATAAATAAATAAAAAGTAAGATTTAAATACCCCTATATCTTAATAATTAACAATTGACGTAATTTATTCAATACCAATGGGCTATTAATAACTTAGTTTATTCATTTAAATAAATAAATAAATAAATAAATGAAACTAAGTATGTAATAAATAAATTTGTTTTTGGTCTGGAAGCTTTTGAGCTCTATCTTGTTTGTACTAAAATTATACAATTATTTAAATACATAATTAATTCTTCATTTAACGAGTTAATGTTTGTAAAAATTAATTAAAGTGGAATGTTTTGACAATGAAAAAAGAACCTTTCTAAAAACATCCTTGTCTATGACATCATTAATAAACTGAATTACAGGAAAATAATGCAAAAAATGCTGAATAAAAATGTATGAAAAACAAAAATAAATAAATGAACCACAGATTTTATGTAAGTAAGAAAGAGAGGAAGAAATAAGACAAAATTAATAAATAAAAGCACATTAAAATAATAAATAATTAATGATCTCTTATTTTTTCATGCTGTGTTGCTGTGTTGCTTCAGTCTCTCCCTCTATCTCTGTCTCAGTCTCCACCTCTCTCCATCTTTTTCTGTCTCTTTCTCTCTGTCTCAACGCCCCCCCCCCTCTGTTTTCACACATGGAGAGCTCTTTAGCATATTTATGTACCTTTTTCTCAATTTCTTTTTCCTTTTCTTTAATTTAAATAATTCTATAACTTTTTCATGAGTATTAGGTGAGGTATTAGTGGTGGGACAAAGTTGAGAGCAGGACAGATAAAAAGGAGAAGATGGAGGATCAGCTGTGCACACCGCACATCTCCTCTGTGACCTGAATGAACAAACCGGTGGTGGGGTTCACAAAAATCTCATCCACACACTGACCAACAGAGGAATCTGGGTGAGAGGAGCAACCCCTCTATCATGACATGAGAAGGGATCACAGAGGATCTCGCCAGCTTTGGGAAGTTCACCAGCCTTGTGCACACCGATCAGCTTGGAATTAAGATCTCTTACCTTCAGAGGTTACATATACGTCTGAGATGTTTAAGTGTGCAGACCTCAAAAAAGGCATAAAAAGCTAAGCATGTGATGTCCTCACTGAGGATGATCCTGACCTTGTATGATTTCCTGTACGAGAGCAGCAGGAGAACCCACAGAGGTACTGAGGAGCACTAAGACAGTAACGCTGAGAACTGAATGAAGGAAGAAGATGAACACTGTGATGCAGGAGCAAAGTGCAGCTACAGATTGGACAGAAGGAGATAGATTCAAACACATGAAGAGGATGGAAAGATCAGACCAGATGAACCAGAAACCCCACACTGACCGTCTGATGATCATTTCACAATATGGTTTAGATCTGGCAAAAAAAAAAAAAACAAGCAGGGATGTCTTTGTTCTTTCTGGATAAGGCAAAATTTATTAAATTCATTCATCTTCTATACTATTTATCCCGTATACAGGGTCGTGGGGGGCCTGGATCCTAACCCAGGAGTCTTGGGGCACATAAGTGGGGTACACCATGGACAGGGTGCCAACACACACACTACAGGTGGTTTGGGAACGACAATTAGCCTAATCTGCATGTTTTTTCACAGAGGAAACCCACCAAGCACAGGGAGAACATGTAAACTCCATGCACACAGCCCCCGAGGTGGGAATCGAACCCAAACCCTCATGGTGCGAGGAGACAGTGCTAACCACTACACCAACGAGCCACCAAAAATGTATTAAATCGGCACAGAAAAAAAAGGAAAATGTAAAGCCGAAGATGATTCAGATTCAGAAAGCGCAAATCAGCAGGTCTTTAAAGTGAGAATATGGAATTCCTTATGGATTTATGGAGTGAAATTGGAATAAGACTGAAAGATGTTTTTTGGGGCAGGGTGAGAGGGTGTGTTTATTTAATTCTTTTTATGTAAATATGTTATATATGAGAAACGGATGCATCAAAGGTATGATAAAGTCTCTCTCTTTCTCTCTCTTTTTCTCCTACAGGAAATATTAAATCCATTACCTAAACATTGTTCATCTCCTAAATGAAAGTTGAGCTACAGAGTGGGACAAAAAAAATAAACTTCCTTCTTAGAAAAGTTGTGATAAATCATGTCCTGAGCTGAAGAAGTAATAATATCCTTCCTGCTCTGCTTATAACATCATTTATATTTCTCAAGTGCAATATGAAAAAAAAAAAAACACATATCTATAATGCGTACATATTGATAGAGAAGTTCCTCGGAGGAGTCGCGTCATTCCTGCTCTTTACCTCTAATTCAGCAGGACAGCGGAGGTGTTTTTTTTTTCCTCTCCTCTCCGTCCTGCAGGAAATGTTTATTATCACGTCATAACTCCTTAGTTACAACTTTCCCCGTGCAGCGTCGTATTCATTAGGAGCCTACTATAGCTACGAATAGCTACGGCCATTCATCACTTTATCACCGTTCGTACACACACGTCTGTAGGTCTGTACGTTTCTACGTGACTATATTTAGCCTCGTGCTGGCGGCGAGAACGAGGGAAGTGGAGACGGAAGGAATGAGGAACGTACTGTACACGTCTGCTGCTAGTGTCACTCCGTCCGCTCGTCATCTATCACAGGAAGAGAGAGGGAGACAGACAGACAAAAGACAGAGAGACAAACAGGAGAGAGGCAGAGAGAGAGAATAAGGCAGGGATAGAGAGAGAGAGAGAGAGAGAGAGAGAGAGAGAGAGAGAGAGAGAGAGAGAGAGAAAATCACAGAGCCAGAAGGAGAAAGATGGAAAGAGAAAGGCAGAGATCAGACAGAGAGACAGATAGAAAGAGGCAAGTGGAGAAACAGAGTGAGACAACAAGAGAGAAGACAGAGACAGACAGAGAGAGAGAGACTGATGTTGAGGGGAAAAAGTGTAGAAAGACAGTTGGACAGACAGACTGAAGAACAGAAAGAAACAGACAAAACAAAGAGAAAAATGATAGAGAGACAAAGAGCAAGACATAAAGAGAAAGAAGGAGAGATATGAATGGTACATATGAACAGACAGACGTATAAAAAGAAATGTCATAAGAAAGAGAAATATGTAAACAAAGACAGACAGAGAGACAGAAAAAGAGAGAGTGAGATTAAACAAAGAAACAGATAAACGAACAGAGAGAGAGAGAGAGAGAGAGGGAGGGAGAGAGAGAGGGAGAGAGTGTGGTGTTCTGATTTATTATATTTAAACACAAAAAAATAATAAATTTAGCAGCAAGTGAAAAAAAAAGTGATAAAAAAAAGTATTTTAAGTAAAGTTTTTATTTCTGAAGATGTGTATGTGTGTGTTTACTCCACTGGTTCCACAGGCACTTTATTAGGAACACGTGCTGATCCCTGCACTAACATGCAAGAGATTCCGGCAGGAGGAAACAAAAAAGATCTGATCAGTGGGAAAAGAAAGCCTTGATGCTGACGGCGAGGTGAAAGGAAGACTACGGTAACTCAGATAATCGCTCGTTACAACATGGTTCCACTTCTGTCAGCCAAGAACAGAATTCTGAGTGTTTTCCTACTGTAGGTCAAATTTCTTCCTTTTTTCCACACTTTCCTCTTTAAATGTCTCCTATCTCTTGCGAATCTCAGCCTCTTACTGTATTTCCTTAACTCTGATTTTACTATACATGTATTATTATTATCATTATTATTATTATTATCATTATTATGAGCTGAGTTATTGAATTTGTTTTGCATTTAAGTTTAAATAATATTCCAAATGGTTTCCTTCTTGTTAAGCAGCTGATGCATTTGATCCCGAGCTCTGGATACTGTCTGTGCACACGTTTGGATCGGCCCTTTTAAAACCGCCTCTAGCTGTGAACGAGTGTATTGTGCACTGAAATATATATGTATCTGTTGTGCGCTCTCACTTCATAACCAGTGTTCCCCGGATACACTCCAAGTATGTGTATATATTTATGCATTTTCCGGTCCACAAATATAAAAATGAAACGCAGAGCAGAATAGCAGGTGACGAAGACGCACGTGCGTTTTCGGTGAATCCGAAGCCGAGGCCGAGGAATTTCATTAAATGGTCAATATATCTTGTGTTTTCTGCGTCATTTAAGCCCCATTACAGTGCAGCGTTTAATTTCTAAAGTGCTTTTCACCGGCTCTACCTCCAGGCACGGACAGCGTCTAACGGCTGAACAGAAATAATATATCCACACACAGTTAGCACTTTATTAGCTACACCGATCTGGTGACTAATAAACTGGCAACTCACATAGCTGCGAGCAGAGAAGAATAAAGAAGACGAGGAGTGTGGATTGAACAGGAATCCGTGAGCTCGGAGTGTTTCTGAAGCGTAAAATCAATTAAAGTTGATTGTATTTACAGATTTAAAGTTTAACTTGATTTGTGAAAGTGTGTGTGCATACAGTATGTGTGTGTACATGTAGAGTACCAGACAAAAACACCCCTTCCTTCAGGGGTTATTCTTTATTTTTTAAAATTATTTTTACCATTGTACTGTACATGAATACAGAGGCAGGACAGTGGTTTGGTGGTTAGCACTTTGGAATTGCACCTCCATGGTCTGGGTTCAGTTCCTGTCTCAGGGTCTGTTCTCCCTGTACTTTCCTCCAGGTTCTCTGGTTTCCTCCGACAGTCCAAAGATATACAGATTAGGCTACTTGTCATTCCCGAATTGCCTGTAGAGTGTGAATGTTGACCGGAGATCCTACCACAGTTTTAAAATGGACATAAATAGAATGGTAATCACCATTGGCCTCCACCATCCCTCCACTGTTGACTACAGAGGTTCCTACAGTAGGTAGATGGATAATACTGAAGATATCCAAACTACTGTATGAAAGAACACCTATGGAATTATGACATTTCAAATGAAAAAAAAGTGTTAAACAACCCAGACTATGTTTTATATTTTAGGTTGCCTAAAGTAGCTACATTTAGCTTTGATGCTAGCTTGGCACACTCATGGCATTCTCCCATTAGATTCATGAGGTAGTCACCTGGAATGGTTTTCAGTTCACATGTGTGTCTTGTCACACCTTTGTGACATTTCTTGCCTTCTTAATGTGCTTTAGAGCATCAGTTGCGGGTACTGAGTCGACAGCCCTAAGAAATGAAGGTCAGTCAATCCAAAAAATCTTAACTTTGAATGTACAGTATGTAGCAAGTGAAGTCACCAAAACCATAAAACGCTATGATGAAACTGGCTCTCGTGCTAAGAGAAGGGAGAGCTACTGTACCTCGGCTGCAGAAGATAAGTTGATTACAACCCGAATTCCAGAGAAATTGGGCTGTTTTTTGAATGAAATAAAATTTGACTAAGATGAAAACTAAAGGACTTTCAAATTACATGAATCAATATTTTATTCACAATAAAACATAGAGAACATAAGAAATGTTTAACCAGAGAAATTTTATACTTTTATTCAATAAATGAGCTCATTTCAAATTTGATGCCTTCTTTAGGTCTCAAAAAAGTTGGGACAGGCCAACAAAGCGCTGAAAAAGCAATCAGTGACCACAAACTCTTCAGCATCTGGAAACCTGTATCAGGCAGAAATGGGACCCAATTCCAACACCAAAACTCCAGAAACTCATAACCTCAATGTTCAGACGTCTTCGAACTGTTTTGAAAAGATGAGGAAATGCTACACCATGATAAACATGCATCCATCCCAACTGTTCTGAGACCTGTAACAGGCATCAAATTTGTAATCAGTTCATTTTGTGCATAAAATTGTTTCTCAGGTTAAACATTTATGTTCTCTAAGTTCTATTGTGAAAACATAAATATTGAAAATATTGGTTCATGTGAATTGAAAGTCCTTTAGTTTTAAAAAGGTGCTCATTTTTGAGGCTGAACATTGGGCTAAAATCTTCATGCTGTGTTTTGGATGTGTTTTTATTAGTAAACCCTCACCTGGAGACAAGAGGGAGTGCAAACTTTTGCACCCAACTGTACATTTCTTACTTTAAATATAACATTAACACCCAGGAGGCTTGGCTTTCCATCTGACGGAGGTAAAAGTCTTTTAGAATAGCAGCATCAGTGTTTTCGTGGTTATTTTTCTTCCTTATTTTTCTTTGTTAATCCACCGATAATAATAATGTAGAAAAAATCCTGGTATGTGCAGGTAAAAGTGTGAAACAAGCAAAAGAGAAAAGTGTGAGTCAAGGTCAGCAGGGAGAAAGTGTGTGTGTGTGTGTGTGTGTGTGTGTGTGTGTGAGAGAGGGTTTGTGTGTAAGCATGTGTCTGTAAGCGTGTGTGTGTGTGTGTGTGGGGGGGGTTTCACTACAGAAAAGCAAAGCATTATGTAGAACATGGAGAAATAAGGGACGAGACTCATAATATGTGATGCAGAACTGATTATTTTCCTAAAACAGCACATCCTGAAGTGTTTTTTTTTTTTTTAAACTGTACGACCACAATCAGCTGTCATACAGTTACAAAACGAAAATACACAGCTTGTTATTGAAAAATATCAGAAATCTTACAGCTTTACCTCTGACACTGGAGACTCCTTCTATAAATGTAACATAAACATATTTACTCTTAAAAGGAAACTTCATCATATCGGTGATTTGTTTTACAAAAGTTTAGATGGACCATGTGAGGTACACGTCCCTGTCAACGTCCCTGTGTTACTATAGAAACGGTAATGTGTTAGCACGTAAATACGTGCGTACTGTGAGAGATGCTGTTATAGAAAATGAAACTACAAATTCCTGCCAATCAGAATCCAGAGCTGAACAGAACTGTGGTGTGAAAACCTTCCAGTCAGGAGTTCCAGACTCATTCGCTGATCCCTTGTAGGTTTAAAACATAATACTTTAAAACACAATACACACACACACTGCTTTGTAATCGAGGAGCGCTACACACACAATACACTAAAGAGAAACCATCTATCACGGCAAAAACGGCCTGCAGCGCAGAAAGCTGCACGAGGAAATATTTACACAGAGCCGCTGGGCTTCCTCAGACGGAAACGCAAAAATAAAAAAATTATAATAAAAACGTTTTTAAAATGCTCTTCCTTTTTTTATTAGACGAATTGCATCATTAAATAACATTATAAAACAGCAAAATGCACCATTAATTTTCCTCAAAACAGATTCGCCTCGTGTCTCAATCTGCGTTTAGCCCCACGGGGCCACATTTACAAACCCATTCGATCCCATTATGCAAATACGCATCTGAAGAAGAGCGACGTGTGTGAGGCTCTGAAGAGACGTGTATGTGTGTATGTGTAGGTGTCTGTGTACGAGTGTGTGTGTGTGAGAGGCTCATCACGCTGCAATGTGGAAATAAATGACTCCCTAATTGTCTGGCCTGGAAAACAGAGACGGACTAATCGAGCAAGCAGGCCCGGGCAGTGGCTCGTGCACAGACGTCCACACACGCCAAGAAACGTCAAAACGCCAAAATACATAACGGATGAGTTTCATCGGTTAAGAGCCGTCGGATCATAAGGGCCGGTATTTAATATAATCAAACATTTAATTGCTTCAATTGCTTTTTTTTTTGTTAACTGCTTACAGTTATGTCTAGATGTCTGCATTTTTTTTTATCCAAATGTCCTTTGATCTGTATTTTTGGAAATGCAAACAACAACCAGGATACCCATAAATATTTGTTAGTTATATAATGTAAATATAATGTTTGATATTTTGTTACAGTTTTTTTACTTTGTATAGTATATTTTACTAGTTAATTTTATTTTCTAACGTATTTCTTTTATTCATATTTATTTCTTATGTATAAGCTTTCATTTTTTTAAGGTCACTGGCAGTCGTATGACTGTGTATGTGACAAATAAAATTTGAATTTGAAATACTATTAATTAATAAATAAAAGCTGATTTTTAGCTCTTAAAATTTATTTGTTTAGTAAATATTTACTTGTTTAGTTTGTCGCCTACTTGTAGAACACTGTAGAGATTAAAGATCACAAAGCAGATTGATAAAAAAAAATTATAATAATAAATAAATAAATAAATAAAATATAATTTGTAAATTTTTAGATAAAACTGTTTTTCCTTGAGCTGCAACTCATCTTTATTTGTACAGCACTTTAACAACAAGAATGCCCTAAAGTGATTCACATAAATAATAAAATAATATAGTAATCTAATAAAATTAAAAAAATAAAAACAAAATAATAATAATAAAAAATAAATACAATTTTATAAAAATAATATAAAAAGGAACATAATTAAAATCACATCACACACATATCTAATCAAAACAATATGTAAAATCAACATCTCATGTTGG
>JAQMYJ010000015.1:1614922-1629628 GCA_030014305.1 Clarias laeviceps
GGGAGTTTTTCCTTGCCACTGTCGCCCTCGGCTTGTTCATCAGGGACTATCTGACCATTTTGATTCATACACATTCCTTATAAACTTAAATAATTCTTTTGATTGTGATTATATATATATCATTTTTGTAAACGTATAAAAAATAAGTGGTATACATGTAGATTGACATAACGAGCGAGTGGTTCAGGTATCGATTTTTTTTTTATCTTTTGACAGACAGGAGAGGAAGAAGAAGAAGAAGAAGAAGAAATCCGCAGAGGACGTCTGACCGCCCCAAGCCTTCCCAAGCGTTCGCCAAATCGACAAATCAACACATAATGCCTCACCTCAAGCCGACAGAGATGAAAACACAGTCGTAAAAACACAGCCATCAAGGTTCATGTCATATCTTACATCATCCTGTTGTCACGGAAAAAAAAATAAAAAATGGCAGAACCAACAACCAAAAAATTAATAAATAAATAAAAAAGGCTTGGCTAGGGATGAAAGTGCATGAAAACGGGAAGTAATTCTAAACCATTCTCTGGCCAGAAACTACACACACACACACACACGGCTAACCTCAGGAAGACAAATGGTCGAGAGCCAATGAAAGACTGGCTGGCCCACAAATCACCCTGCGCCGCTCGGTCCAGTCCTCATCCATCGCCGGCGTCCTCCATTAGTCATGAGCATGCGGGGAGAAGGGAGCAGCCGCCCGCCGCCGTAATTAGACAAGGACAAATCGTCGGTCGCCCAACACCGATGCCTCTGGACGCTAAATAAGGGCTCCGTTACAATCCAGACCGAGGGCTAAAGCGACAAGGGTTCCTCCAAACCTCATTTTGCTATCAGGCTTTCAGCAACGTTAACCAGAGATTAGTGCTGAAATGTTTCAGATGCTGGGTCTGATTACTGATTAGCGATGGTGATGATGGTGGAGGTACAGGTCTGAGAAGTCACAGTTGGTTCAAGTATCTCTGGTTCTCAGAATCAAATTGTGAGATGGTTGTAGATCAGAGTGTTTGTGCATGTGTGAGTTTATCAGTTCAGTCCTGATGTTATTTAGGTCATCTGAGTGATTTGTGTGTGTGTGTGTGTGTGTGTGTGTGTGTGTTATCAGTCCAGTCCCTTTGTACTGAGGAGACGGATGGCTTGTGGGTAAAAACCGTTACATAGTCTGGATGTGAGGCCCGAATTAACTTCTAGATGTCAGCAAGGGTGTTTGAGTGACAGGTTCTTGACCTTGGTTGTTAGATGCTGGGTCTACATGACTTTAATGATCCTAAATGTGTAGCATCATTATCTAGGTCTTTGATCTCCAGAAGCTTCACAATTTGACAGTAAAAAACAACATGCTCATGATGCAGATCCTGCAGGTTTCAAAAAGGTGGAGCAACCACAGAGTGAAGTTTATTGTTGATTTTCACAATTTCTTCTCAATTTGGCTTCAGTTCTAGATCCTGGTTTTTAGAAGCTGCCGCAGTAAGGCATGGGGTCTCGTTCAGATGCTAGACACTCATGATTGTGTTATGACAGTTAGCCATAAGGGATGTAGTTTGAAGATGGATGGATGGATGGATGGATGGATAACTTACACATTTCTGACATTTCTTAATTTCTACATCTCAAGGTTCTGGATCTCAGTGGTCAGTAAGCAGCAAGTTGAGGGAAAGAGTTACAGGTGTCCAGAGATACAAGTTCTTAATGGTAGTCTAATTGATTAACTGTAATTATGATACATTAATATGTAGCATTATTATCCTTATTTGTTAGGTTATAGATCTTGGGTTCTCAAAAGATGCACAACTTTTCAGTAGTAGGACAGATCAGGTTCATGATGATGCTACAGGTTTCAATCAAAGTATGCAATAAAAGGATGTAGATTGTTGGTGATTTGCACAATTTCTTATCATTTTAGCTTCTAGAATGGTTCTCAGATGCTATGTCGTTGCTCAGAGGTGTTGATTTTGAGTGGTGCTTATTAGAGCAGGGAAAGTCTTCAGCAGTACTGTTTGTTTGAGAACATCTCAATGATCTTTATGAGCAATATTGATGGAAATGCACAACTAAAAGGTGGATTTTAGTAGGTTCCAGAGCTACTGGAAAGGATGGTGGGATCATGACAATGACAGTACAGGTTTCAGTGAAGAAGCTTCAATATTTCTACTCTTTGTTGTCAGTTCTATATCTTGGATCTTCAATGCTGCACCAGTGAAGAACATGTCAAGACTAAGGGTCTGGTATCAGAGAACTTGGAATGGTTCTAATGCACTTGATTCAGCTTAACATGTTTGAAACCTCCTATTTTAAAACTCTCTGGAGAACCATTAAGCACCACTCTAGAAGGACAAATTCTTTAAAAGTTAACAGCGTACACATTTCTATTAGTAAACCCTTGCAGAACCTTCAGATCCCTCCCCAGAACCACTGGTTCCATCCACATTACCCTTGGAGGATTCAGGGGTCAGATTCAGAACTTTAAAGGGTTCCACCAGAAAGACAAAACAATCTACCCTAAGATGCTAATACATGCTTGATGGGAACCAGCAAACATGTTGTGCAATCAGTGGTTTGATATAACAGTTCAGAACGCTTTATCTTCAGGAGAAAATGGAAATGATGTAGAGCCTCTAAAATATTTTTTCCAATTTCTTTGAAAAACTAAGGATTATTTATGTTCTAAAAAGAATTAGAGGCTTGAGATCTACAATAATAATAATAATAATAATAATAATAATAATAAAGATTGTGTCTAAAAGGCATCAAGGAACACTTTAAAGTTCTAGTGTAAATCTAGTGTAAAAAACGTTTTGAATTCTTTGAACAGTTGGGGTTCTTTTACTGATGTTCTTTTTGTAATCAGAACCCTGTATGATCAGAAAATTTAATGTTCCAAGGTTATAAAGACAATTTTTAGCATTCCCTTCAGGAAGAAACACTGTTGCAGGATTCTACACAAAAAACTTCTAGAGACAAATCAAAGAACGCTGAAAGGTTCAGTTTTCATATTCCTTTTTTTTTCACAAATTCATATGGGTAAACTTCTATTCATGCATTATATAAAAATAATATAGAGTTCTTGAAGACTCTGATGTTGGTGCTCTTGGGGAACATGTTAAGGAGTCAAAGAAGTCTCTTTATTATTAAGAGTAAAAAAAATTCTACTTCATCATTACTATTACAGAAGAGGTGGTTGACATCTTGTTGAGGAAAGACACCTACTCTCAGCTGAACTTTGACGTAGATGCAGAGAACATGAGCACCAAATTCCTTGGTGTTGACCTGGAGAACCTCACATGTTCCCTCACCTCCAGCTCCATAAAAAAGGAAGCCCAGAAGCATCTCTACTTTCTGTGAATGCTGAAGAAAACTTTATGTGAAGAAACGTCCCACTCCCATTCTCCATCCTCAGTAAAAAAAAATAATAATAATAATAAAAATACATTTAATACATTAATCAATTAATTATTAATCAAGAAAAAATGTTGGTTTATTTTTGGTTATGAATAAAAAAAGACAAATAAAGTTATATAGTTAAAAATTTGTATTTGATTAAATATATGTACAAAATATTAAAAAAATTTAAATGTATCAAACCCTACCTTATTCTAAATAATAAATATGCATTATTTACATATATTTAATATTAGAATGTTTTTTCACTGCTAAGTAGAACAATATGTTTACATTTACGTTTGCATTTATTTTTCTGCTGTAATATCCTTTTTCACACTTTATTCCACACCTGACCTGTGGGCTGATCCATACTGCAACTACTGTACTGTTTTTAGGAATCGTTGTTTTGCTCCATGTAGAAGTGTGCAGCAGACTTCTGAGTGGAAATCATTTAAGCAGATTGAATTTCAGCAGGAGGTGAAGTGCTGCCAGATGAACCACGCGTAACCCCAGAGTGACCCCAGAGTGACCCCTCAGTAAGCAGAATGTTATACGTCCACAGACTTTATAAATTTAACACCAAATCTCAGTGTATCAGAACCACAGAACATCTTCCTGAGACAAAGTGATTTATTTTTTCTTCAGGTTTATAAACTAAAATCATTGAAAACAAAATTGTCTGTTATTGTATTTTTTCATAATGAATTATTCATTTATTCAATTTGTTTTAAAATTCTTGTAAAATAGCAAAAATCCATTTTTCCAATTAAAAATGTTGTCTTTGATCTTTTGAAGTAATTTTAACCTTTAGATAGTTTAGATAATTAAATGATGTTCTTTGTTAACTATATATTTTTATCTTTGTAATAATTTTCCCTTAACCACACAAGGAATTTTCATTTATTAAAAAGAAACATTAAAATGTTATATCAGTTTATTGTTAATTATTACTAAAGCCTGTATTTACACCTTAAATATTTAATTTTAACTTTAAATTTATGTTAAATCATTTTACATAACCCTAACCCTTTTATTTGTTTCCCTTAAAGTTTAAATATAAATAATAGTTTTCATCTATAAAGGTTTACATACTAAAACATTTGTTTGTTTATGTATTAATAGTAAAACATAATCAGTTTTGTAGTCCATTTTTTTTAATTATTTTATGATATATCAGGGATATTGTGTAGTCCACCAGTCAATATAACGGCTTTTTTTTTTTTTTTTACTTTGGAATAACTTAGTTTTTTATTCTAAATAAATAAAAACAAACAAAAAGACCCTTAAAACCTCTGGAGTGTTATTGTTCTCAGGGCGATCCCCATCCCGAGCGCTGTGTGTGTTTCACTCCTCAGGTTTAACTATAAATAAATAAATAATAACAAAAAATAAGTCAATTAAAGTAAAGCAGACTGGAGCAATAAAAGGTTTCAGAGTACATTAGCTGAAACACAAGGGGGAGGAGGAGGAAGAGGAGGAGGAAGAAGAGGAGGAGGGAATTAGCTGGGAACACCGGGAACATCAAATCAAACGAAACGAAAAAGACTTTTCTGTGAAAAGAGCCAAGAGCAAATCCACAGAGGCATGTGTGTGTGTGTGTACAGATTGTTTTGGGGTTATAATCATGAAGTTAGCGCCCCGAGGCACAGGGACCGGGGGAACCGCCGACCGCCAACAAGCGCAGACCGTGTCACGCTGCAGCGAGCAATATCGATTCCCTGCTAATTCCCTAATTATTTTCCGATTGGATTTCAGATTTTGGAATCGTCATCAAGGCACATTAACAGAAATCCAAAACCCAAGCAGTATTTTTTCCCCCCTCTCTCTCATTTTTTTGCAACAGTAAACATTTCTGGAAAATAAATAAATAAATAAATAAATAAAAGCAATGAAATGAAGCTTTCGCTCCTGAGCACAGCTGCTGGGCCCGACCTCTCTCTCTCTTTACTGTTTTTTTTAACATGCAAAACTCCTTCGAAAGCAGATTACGCTTTAGGAAAAGCAAATGCAAGAGGGAAAGAGACTAAATAAATAAAGATCTCATGCTGACTGTGAATCGCTAATGCAAATGTTTAGCATCGCACATTTTCTGCATGATCTGTCTCTGCTTCTGCACCATGGCGCTTTTTTTGTTTTTTTTGCTAACTGTGAACTCGCGAGGATTTAGCAGAGAGACGCTGAACACGCTCGATGGCGACTGCTGTGATCGAATTCTGAGGAAAGATGAGACTGTCAGGAAATCGGAGGTGTGACCCGGCGTTGCACAACAGCAAGTGAAGTTTAGTCAGCGGGCATGTGCACTTTTCTTTTCCACACAACTCCAAGAACACCAAGCTGCTTCCTCTTAGCGCGCTAGCACAGGAAGCGCTAACAGAGTTCCTTTGCTCCTTCGCAACAAAAGCACATGTGAATGTCTCTGACAGGTCGTGTCATCCGCTGCTACCATTTCCAAGAAAAACCATGTTGATGGAACATTGTGTGTGTGTTTGTGAGTATGTGGGTGGGTGTGTGTGTGTGTGTGTCAGATGATCATGAGTTAATCGAGCAGAACTGAAAGGAGATTCACAGTTCAGTATCCGGCCCTGCCAACCTGAAAACAGCAGAGAACGCCCCAAAAAATTCCCCAAAAAATAGAATCATTCACTACTTTTCGACAACAGGAATTCTGGGAATTCTGTAGGATGAAATGATGAGAGACAGCATTCAGACTTAAAAAGTGAGAGAGAGAACATTCCGTACCTGAATGTAATGTGTTTTTACCCCTCAGGTTCACTCAAAAATAAATAAATAATAACAATAAATGTAAATTAAAGCACAGATGTACAGATTAATTAAATAAATAAATAAATGTTTTAACCAGAGCAAAAAAAAGATTACTTCATTATATATTTTTTCTAAAATCTAAATATCCGACTATAAGGAGTATTCTTCATTTCTTCATTTTTTTTATGCTTACATTTTTTTAAATAATAAACGCTGAATTATCATCCACAAAAAATAAATATTTTTTATATTTTATTATAATCATTAAATAATTATCAATTACTGTATATAGTCAAATGATCAGATATATTGTCTATATTTACGATATTTTCACATGCTAAGATTTATTTATTTATTAATTTGGAAGGTTTTTGCTCAAATATAAGCCAATTTTTTCCTGAAAGCACATTAAAGTAAATCAGAGACGAAGCTAATAAATGTTTTAAAGTACATTAAAAGGACAACTTTAACTGAATTTACTCTAAACAACAATAAACCAAGATGTGCTTGGTCTTTATTTTTGTCTTATATTTATCTAAACAAATTTCCTTTGTATTTATGTATGAAGAAAAATGCTTAATTGTTAAACAATCCTTAAATTGTTAATTTAATTTTGTTAAAATAGCAGCAGTTGTCTGTTTTTGCAACTTTAAATTTTGTATTTAATTCTTAATTTCTTAATAATGTAAATACTATTTAAATAATATTATACACATGGATTTATATGCATCATCACTTTGGTATTATTATATTATATTATATTATATTATATTATACTATATTATATTATATTATATTATATTATATTATATTATATTATATTATATTATATTATATTATATTATAATGTAGAATGGTGGCTTTATTGTTAGCACTGTCTCCTCACACCTCCAGGTTCCGGGGTTTGATTGTATGGAGTTTACATGTTCTCCCAGTGCTTGATGGAATTCCTGCGGGGACTTCGGGTTCCTCCCACAGTCCAAATTCCACATAGTGTGTGAATGATGGACTGGCACCCTGTCCAGTCTGTACTCTGACAAGTGCCATGACTTCCCTAGGATAGGCTCCAGGCCCCTGTGACCCTGTACAGGATAAGAGCTATAGAGAATGAGAGAGTGATGTAATGTAATATAATATATTGCCTGGACAAACAAAAAGTTGCCTCTTTTCATGAGCTTCCCTTCTTACCCTGACACGCCCATCGCTCTGGAATAGACTCAATCTGGACTCATCAGGTCACATAACCTTTTTCCATCACTCCAAAGTCCAGTCTTTATGCTCCATAACAAACTGAAGTCTTTTTTCTGATGAGTCTCAATAACAACTGGTTTTCTTATAGACATGTTGACGGTTCAGCACTGTCCTTCCAGATTTTGATGTGCTGAAGGTTCTTAACCCAGGTCCAATAACTTCAAAGCTCCTTAGTTGTTTTCTTTGCTTGCTGCAGCCCAATGATTTGAGTCTTCTGAAATGGCAAAATTTTTCTTGTTTGTTTTTTCTTATATTTCCTTAAAATTCCTTCTAAGCATTTTTTTATTATTTAGATATTTTATTCTAACTTCATGGCCATGTGTTCAAAATAAATTTTTAAAACAACAGTTGTTCTCAATATTTTATTTTCTCCTTAGTTTTCTGACAAAGCGCTGATACTGGAGACTCCTTCCACAATAGTAAATAAACATCTACTAATATATTCTGCTTTTAATATATAATCTAGAAAATTGTACTTTTTGTTAAATAACTGTAAACATGTCTGTGAATAAGACGTTACCATAGAAACGATATCGAATGCATTTAACATATACATGAGATTTGCTTTGTTTCCAAACTGCTGTTACAGAAAACAAATAAACACCTTCTGACCAATCAGATGAGCGTTCCACCTTTAACATAATAGAAGAAGAAGAAGAAGAAGAACATAAATGTAGATATTGCTTTTTAAAAGCTGAAGGCTTCATAAAGAGTGAGTCATGATCCAGGATGCATATATTTCATGCATATAAGAAGGGTGTGTGTGTGTGTGTGTGTGTGTGTGTGTGTGTGTGTGTGTGTGTGTGAGAGAGAGAGAGAGAGAGAGAGAGAGAGAGAGTAATTACACTGAGTGCAGCGCTCCAGCTCCTTTTCCCAGCACCGCTTCCCTGACGTTTAACGTTTCCCCATCGCCGCCTTTCTGAGAATCAGCCATACATCAGTGACGTGTTCAACACCGGCCTTGCGCAAAAGAACAAGAAAAGATGACAGGACACACAGATGGATATACAGATAAAGAAAAAGAGGAAGTGAACAGACTGAATGTGTGACATGTTGTGTAGAAGATTAAATCGTGTTTAAAAAAGAAACAGGAGCGCTGTGCAGTCAAGCCAAATGAAATGAAGATTAGGGGAAGAATATTAATATTTTAAAAATAAATACATGATTTCTGTAGTGTGGGATTAAAGTAAGTGCTCTGTGAAAGGACATAAAGTACATTAAACACAATAGGAGACAGGATATAAATGTATAAAAGGTCAATGAACAAGAATCAGACACACACCTAAGTGGCTAATAAAATTAATTTAGTTTTAAAACACCTTGGTTACGTCTTAAGTTGTGGCTAAGAAGGAATAAAAACTTGCCAATTGGATGTTTTAAAATGATTTTAACTTTTATACACACAGTAGCAGTGATATTTGGATGGGATTAGTTTTCCGGATCCTGTCTGTTTTAATGCTTGAGGTGGGCGTGTCTTCGTGATACCATCATTATACAGTACAAACCTTATACATCTATAATACACTGCAACACACACATCTCGTCTTTATACTAGGAGCTTATTTTGACATGGGCGGAGTTATATGATCATTAGTCAGTCACATGATCGTAATGTTTGCCAGCTATGAATTTAAGTTAGGTTAGGTTACTGTTCTTTCAATCCATTTTTTGATACATCCTTTTACATGTTGTCTATATAATAAAGGAAACATGCAAAACCTATTTTTCTCCATTGAAGGTTCAGGAATAATCTGCAACAATACATAAATAAATAAATATGGTGCTGACTAGATGGATTGGGATGGGACAGATTTTCCAGGGATACTCCAGTAATAATGATCACACACACACACACACACACACACACACACACACACCTCCAAATATAACGCTAATCCAGTCTGAATTGAGCTATACAGCATCACAAACCACACCACCTGTGTCTGAGTGAGACATTTTAATCACCAAATGATCATTAATCAACCAATCAATCAGGAAGTAAATTAATTAATAAAGAATAATCCATGTTATCTCTTATATGCGTCACCACAGGTTCTCTTTCAGCTGGCTGGACTTGATCGCTCTCTCTCTCTCTTTTCATCTGACCCATTTCCTCTTTTTAAACATGCACTTGAATCAACCATAAAGCATTTTTAAATGGAAAGCAGTTTAAATGAACCTGTTCAATCACAGCGCAGGAGCACTTAGGTAATGAAGGAGTGAGCGTGAAGCACTCGGTGCGGTCTAACAGCGGTGAGGACTGGGGTTTTCTGTTCTAACAAGGGATCTTATCATCATCAGAGAAAGATAGAAATGTGCTGGTGATGCTAAAGTGGAATAGTGAATGGCAATTATGATGTTATTTTGCACTTGAGATTATGAGTGATGCAGGTAGTGATGTCATGTATCATTTGCATATTTCAGCTGGGGTCAGAGAGCAGGCTGCAGCACCTCCTGGAGCAGATAAGGTTAAGGGCCTTGCTCAAGGGCTCAACACTGGCAACTTGGTGATGCTGGGGCTCGAACCTCCAACCTTCCAATCAGTTACCAAGTAACCTACATCCTTAACCATATGAGCCACCACTGCCCCAGTATGTAGTGTAGATTCAAATGTTTATTCTCCTCAAGATAAACTCATCTTGTCTATGAGTTAGAGTCTGAGTCAGGTAACATGTGAGTAGTTCAAGTCAACTCCAGAGTCTCTAGTGGTATCAATCCCACAGTCCCAGGAATCCAGGGCAAAGTTTTGGATAGAGTCCACTGTGCCAAGTTATAGAGTTCAGGTCAAATTCAGGGTCCCTAACAGTAGAGTTTGCACCTTCCAAGCTATGAAGTCCAACTTGACTCTATAATCCCCAGTTCTAGAGTCTGATTTGATCGCAGAGACCCTAGCTTTAGGCTCTGAGTCTGCAAACTACAGCTGTATATCCCATGTCAAATGATCCAGACTCCCTCTGTCCTCATGACTTGTCAGACGTTTGGTTGGAGATCTCGTCACATGTTTGCCCCGTGTGTCTCCTTGGGATGCGTCCAGGGTCTGGGGACGGTTTCTCTTTACCATGAAGACGGTTCTGGCCTCGACTGATGTTGACAGCTGTTTCTCTGAGGACTTGACTTGGCTGCAGTTGCTCGGTAGTTCAGGACTTGAATTTCCTACGAGTCTACCTGAGTCTCCAATAACTACCTGGACTCCATATTAACAACAATTAACATCAACTGTTATACTGAACTTCCAGCCACCTAACACAAAGTATGAATGCAGATCAATCCCTGCTATCCATTATCACCCAGATGAGGATGGGTTCCCTGTTGAGTCCGGTTCCTCTCAAGGTTTCTTCCTATTGCCATCTCATCTTTTCCTTGCCACTGTTGCCCTCGGCTTGTTCATCAGGGACTATCTGACCATTTTGATTCCTACACATTCACATTCCATACAAACCTAAATAATTCTTTTGATTGTGTAACGCTGCTTCGCGACAATGACAATTGTTAAAAACGCTATACAAATAAAATTGAATTGAATTGAATTAAAAGTTCCTCAGAGCAGTCAGTTTTTTTCACCTCCCAAATTTCTCTCTCATTTAGTCTTGGATAGTTCCCACCCATGTCCAGGGTTTACCCGGCCTTGTGCCCTAAGTCTCCTAGGAAAGGGTCCAGGCTCCCATCACACTGTATACAGGATAAAGTGGTATAGAGTAAGTGTGTTCCTACCCACCAGTCAGCTGTCCCCTAAGAGCTTCATCTGAAATCACGTGAAGCCAGCATTCCACATCTCTTGCTGCATCGTAGGGCAGTACAACTTTAGGGGGAGAAAACTATCCACACTCCTCTATATAAAATGCGCTCACAGGTGCCCTCGATCACCTAGTGTCCCTGTGATTGACAGGGGAGAGAGGGTCTGTGTGTGTGTATGCCTCTTCCACCCAGACACCATGGCCAATTTTGTTCCTTTGGAGCCCAGTGGCATTGGGTTTGTGTATGATTTGAGTCTACAGTTTCCAGACAATGCAGTGAATATTTACTTTACAGGTTCACAGTCTAGTTTAAATCCCAGTTCATGGGATCTGTGTCAAGTTCAGGTTCACAAGAGAGCCCGTACTTCCAAACCTGTATTGTCTTGGTCAAGTCCAGACACAAAAGCTGGAGAGTCTGATATGAGCTCAGACTTCCAAGCAGTGGCTTACAATTTGAGTCCAAGTCAAATCTGGAGATTTTACATCTATTGTCAAACTGAAGTTCCCGTATGACCATGAGTCATTGTGTCATTGTGTTGAGTCAAGTGTAGTGTCTGAAGCTTTAGAGTCCAGGTTTGGTCCATGGTCCCATCTTTGGAGTCCAGATGAAATTTAGCCTCATTACAAGTTCTCCGGTGTGTTAAAGGAGACCTATTAGGCAAAACCACCACCTGCAGGTCTCACTCTCCCTCATCTTCCTGGCCTTTTAAAGCCGATTTTCCAGTCCAGACTTCCTTTAAAAAAAAAAAAAAGAAGAAGCTTCCTTCCCTGATTTTGTCTTGTCTTGCTCTGTGTCTTGGACTTTTCACATTTCCACACACTCTATCTTCTCTACACTAAATATTTTCATCCTAGTTCTCTTTTTCCATTTTCTAAAATAGTTTTCCCTTAACTTCAGGGTCTTTTTAAAGCGTTTTAATTTTTGTCCCTATTGTGACCTCATATAAGAAGAGCCCCTCCTCCAGGTTGTTGCTCAGCTCTGCTATTTTCTGGGCGTGGCTTGGCAGTACATCATTTATGTAGACACTGAAACAGCGTGTTCAGAAGTATTAAGTAATGTTAACACACACACACTTTGAGGGAGCTCTGAAACCTGTGTTCACTTGTTAAAGATATAGTAACATATGGGACCTTTAAGTTGTAGAGTCACAGAGAGAGTTCCAGCAGTACCACCCACGTCTCATCCAGAGGTCCATCCTCGTTAAGCCAAGTTTAGGATCCTTGATGGATCATCTTCAAGAGTAGAACATTGACAATGACTTATATATGTATATATTTTTGTTCTTTTTAGTGAGTAAAAGGAATTGTTGTTCGTCTACTGGAATGATGGAATGGTGATGGAGTGGTGTGTGTGTGTGTGTGTGTGTGTGTGTGTGTGTGTGTGTGTGGGGCGGGGGGGGGGGGGGATGTCAGAGGAGCAAGGTTTAAATCCCAGTGAAGATGTTTTTGGCCTTGATCACTGTCCCGATCGATTGGTGGCCGATCTTGATCTTAGATACGTCTTATTTTATTAGTGGCTTTGGCCTTCCACGGCCCCATTCACACGTGATCAATACGACACGCAGGACGCACCATATTTTTCTCACTTTTAGTACCTTAACGCTATTTAACCGTGTCACCTGATAAACGAGGGCTCCTCCTGAAACGCTGATTTCCTATCGATTTCTCCCTCAGGCTCTCCTTCCCTCATCCCTCGCTCCGCCGTTGTTTTTATCTCCTCTTATCCATCCAACTTTACCAAAGCACAGCTGCCCGTTTGCTTTACGTCAGCCACCATGTTGCTTTTTTGGTCCTTCCTAAGAAGTGAAGGAAAGTGTTGTTTATGATAATACAAAAAAGGGAAGAAGAAGAAGGATTCAGCTGACCAAATGACATAATTGTCTCCATAACAGGAAGTCTTTTTTTTCCCAACTTGATATATTTAGGTCTTATTATCATAACTGGTCATCTGTCATATTTTAAAGTCAACGAAAAACTTCTTGGAGCCATGTTACAAACATTTAAGAAACTGCAATCGAACCCATGTTAGCCTTACCAAAATGTAAGTAATTATTTGAAGTTTCCACTCTCAATCTACATAAACAGATCAGTTTAAAGTTTTTGTAAAATAAATTATGTGAACATGGTTGGCATTTTTTTTCACACTTTGAAATAATTAGAATAAATACATTAATAATAAATTTTTAGCATGTTAATGCACACTAGTAATAAAAACTTTAGTACTTACTGTATGCATTTGGATCTTTAAATGTAAATTAATTATAATTCTGCTTAAATATTGCTAGACAGACAGTTTTGTAACTATGTTGTATGTATGTGAAATAAATCATTATTGGCTTTCATTGTTGATTTTAATTTTTTTATTATTAATATAATTAGTTTTTATTTACTCTTTATATTTTTTTTACTTACACATGGTTAATACTTATATTTTTCAGCAGCAATGTAATATAAGCCATGCCTTCAGTGAGCTCCAAAACACTGAGCTCTCTCCAAACAAACTAAAAAACATGGAAGTGAAACTGCCGGGGAACTTGACTATAAAACATCTGGCTGATATTAAAGGTTTTGCAACATTCGTTGGCACCAGAATGTATTATTCACAATCAAGCATTATATTTATAGGAACAATGCTCCTCCCCTTTTTCTCTAAGTTAGGATTAAGCATATCTGCATACTTCTGTTAAGATTCATAAACTTTTTAAGCATTTGAAGATCCAGTCATTTTGTTTAAATCTATGTCGTGCAAAAGAACCAAATAAAACATATAAACAGAATAATTTAAATTTGTGTAGAAAATTTTAAGATGTTGTTT
Organism: Clarias laeviceps; assembly: GCA_030014305.1. Lineage (NCBI taxonomy): Eukaryota > Metazoa > Chordata > Actinopteri > Siluriformes > Clariidae > Clarias > Clarias laeviceps. The sequence continues at coordinate 1,628,864 of JAQMYJ010000015.1, forward strand.
GATTCCCATCATCAGGTCACACATTAAGTAATTAAAACCTTTTAAAGCTGCTGGTATTCATGTAAATGTCATGGGTGCTCTACTGTACTTAAACATATAAAGTAACACTAGATCACTGATTATATTACAAAGAATATACAGTAGAAAAAGAGAGATGATAAATCATGCATTTAGAAGACACCCAAAAACACAACCTACTAAACCACCAAACAAACCAGCATGCACCTCACAGAACCTGAAGGACAGAACAGTTATTTTCTCAAACAACAAAAAAAAAAAAAAAAAAAAAAGAAAAATAATGATCTCATCAGTGCTGTTTTAAATAGAAGTCCATTCTTCATTCCTTTTGAATGAAAAAGCAATGAGTTGAGCATGCAGGTGATCCTTGGCTTTAATTTTACATCCAACAGCATGTGCTTCAATTTCAGAAACTTTTGATCTTCAGGGAATCTCACCGCAACAATCTTTAAAGTTTAATAAAGCTAAATTAATGCACAGATCTCCCTCCTTCATTCATCTGTCTTCAGCATCAAACAAAACATCTCGCATCAAATATCACATTTATTTGTGTGTCTATCCAACTGTGTGTTTTTTCATTTTGTGTAAGATTTAATGAAGACGTAGCACCATGGGTCCCAAAGAATGTTATCAAGGACGGTAGCAAGAAGAAAAGGGAGCCACTTTCAGTTTGGTTTTTAAAGCAGCCAGTGCCAAGAGGAATCATAAATTAAGGTTAAGTGAGGTTTAATGTCTATTTATTTCATA
>JAQMYJ010000015.1:1636185-1663431 GCA_030014305.1 Clarias laeviceps
TCTCATTAACCACTGGACAACACCTGGGACACGCCCACTCATACAGAGAGTTACACAGCACAGTGCTGTTACTGTCTATTATCACTTCTCCTTCAATCAGATTACTCAGTCTGAATTAACTGTTATATCATTTTTTTAAGTACTAGTAGAAATGTATGATTTAATAACCATCAAATGTTTTCCTGTTAATTTTTTTTTGTATTAAAACCATGAATTATACAAGGATCCCTAAAAGAACCCAGAGAATCTTTACTGTCAATTTTGATCTTGTTTTATTTGCAACTGACATACGCATAAAGCTCAACGTGTAATACAATGTGTGTTCTTTTCAGAGAGGGTAGAAACCTTGTAAGAGTGTAAAGTGGCAAGTTACAATACGCAAAACAATGTTCAAGAACGTTTAAAACAATGTGTTTTCTAGAACGTACCAAGTAACAGGAAGCAAGTTCTACTGTAGATATTAGCAAGAACGTATGAGCAATAATATGGGGTTTGTTCTGCACACTCACCCTGAATATGTTCTTAAAGGGTTCTTTTTTTGTCAGGTTTATTGGATCACATTTCCAACAACTGTTTTTACTTGTTAATGTTCCTGGTAGGAGAACACTTTGAGGTTTTGGTTTAAGGCTTCCACCAGAACAACCACAGGACCCTCAACAGGTGTAATTTGTTTTATTATGAACTGATTTGAAATGTTTGAAACAAATCTAGAAACACAATGCTCTTAACAAATCCTTCTACTTCTTTGTAGAATCCCTAAATCTTTTAGGGATTTACTTTTTGATAGAAGGAAAACACTTGGGATCTTCCAGATGACTTTTAAAAGCTGAAACTAAAACAAGCAAAACACTTGAGGGTTCTTCATTTGTTGCTTTAAACATAGCAACGTTTCAAATCACATAACTGGAGGAATTTTTTAAATATTAGAAAGCTCAGCAAAATGCCCTAAATCTTGACAATCTTACTTAATATTTAACCCAACTTGAGAACTTCATCTCAACAACACTCACAATGAATCCTCCACCTGCTTGTCTAACCTGTTAGCTACAGGCTGCTAATGCTATAGTAATAATCAGTGCAACATGTAACATAATGAGAACTTGTGTATTTTTATTAAAATTGATTGTTTTAATAACTTTGCTTCTCTTTCACTGATAAATGCTGAATATTGAAATTTGCTTAAGGATTTGTTTATAGTGTTCACGTTGTCACTTCTGATCAGTAACCATGATTAAGAAACAATAAATAATCTTTATGAGATCTAAAAGGAGAAAGATTTATGAAACCATTAAAAATGTTGTCTTTTTTTTTTTATTCATTTATAACTGATTGCATAACATCTGCACCTCACCTAACCCGTACAGCAACAATTAATCTATTAAAATTTTAATATTTATTCTTGATTTGATTTTTTTGACTCTTTGTTTCTTTAGAATTTATTCTTTCTATTATTTTGTGTATTTTACTCCCTTTTTATTGTTCTCCTGTCATTTTCTTTGTTGATTTAATTGATCATTTCACTGTTTTTACAGCCCTGAAGGGAAACAAAATTATAAAACAATTATTAATATTAATACAATAAATAAATAAATAAATAAATAAAATTTGTCACAACTAAAAAATATTATAATGTAATGCAAAATAATTAAAATAAATGAGAAATGCATTACATTTTAAAATAATTATTTTTTATTGCAATATCTAATTCATATTGTTTTTTTTTCTAGGCTATATTAAATAAAAACAAATTTAATTATCAGAAAAGTAGAAATTATACCAACACAATCTAAAGATAAATGAATCCAAATTCAAAGACAAAGAATAAAGAACAAATATTACAGAACAGACTAAAATTTTAGCGACTAAAATGAATTGTTCTGGAATCTACTGGAATGATGGAATGGTTATGGAGTGGTGTGTGTGTGCGTGTGTGTGTGTGTAAAAGTAACATTGCTCCATATTGCACTCCGAGGTACAAAATCTAACGTACGTTCATACAAAGATTAAAAATTAACGCATCTGTTATTTTTTTTTTAAACTTTGAACAAGCCTAATTACAAATAATTACAAAACCTGTAACAAGAAGTGTTAAAGATTCACTCAGGACACACACACACACACACACACACACAGCGAGGTGTGTGTCATCAGTGAAGCAACTCTGTCACTCATTTTGCCCTGAAGTGTAAGTCAGTGAAGCGAAGCCCGGAGGGAAAAACAGGATACGTGTGTCATTTGACTCGGAGGCTCTCATACGACGTGTCATGAATTTTACAAAACCTGCAGATCAATAGCAGCTATTATTACACATAACTCTGAGACGATTTCATGTAGAAAAACAGGCCGAGTAAATCACATTACTATTGACGTTATACGTACTTAAAGAGATGATAGTAAATTTCTAGATTTGTTTTTGATTACGTTGTATCCGGAGGGGGAATAAGCTGACTTTGTGCCCTGATGTCAATCACAGAGCCGTATATCAAATGACCCCGGTGTGGGCATAAACCCCAAATGTCGTCTCTTCATCCCCAAGGAGACGCGATCACATGACCTCACTCAGAGCGCACTAACACTTCTTACTTGCTTAGTTCTGATTGGTCTAGAGGTGTTGATTAATTTTTAATAGAAAGCGCTCAGACAGTAGCGCAGGTTTTCTATGAATGCACTTGTTCTGATACGTTATCGTTTCTATAGCAACATCTCATTTCACTAACATCAAAACTCTACATGAATCTGTTAGCTGTAAGGAGAAGTGTGTTTGTAAAACTGTTATAACAGAAGTCACAACAAGAACTATGGACAAATAGAGAGTGTGTATTTGTTGGGAAATCGCTGTGTGTGCATTTACACGATAACAATAATCAACCTCATACTGTATAATAATTAACACATACAGAGTTTAAACAGGTTATTGCTATAACTGAAGGTTCTGTAGGGTTTGAAGTCTACGCAAACTTTTTTACACCCTGTTTATAAGGAACGCTCATATGCCGTGGACACACTGTTTGTTCGGACATGAATCATTCACATGAAGTTCTCAGGAAGAGGAAAACGCCAAGAGAGTGTTTCAGACACATGATCACTTCACTACGCAACTCTCACGCCGTTCACTCCCTGATGATGTGGCAAGAACCAAATCGAAATCTCTTGACCTCAGTTTTACTCCTCACTCCTCACCGCAGTATCCGGGGCCCACGATTCACACTTACACACATCCGTACAATAGGTCATGGGCCGTTTTAAAAGGATACGCCTACAGCCTAACTTTATGTAAGTTTCTACCCTGATGTACACAGTTTCCCTTCGAGTTTCAGTTCCACTCTATTCAGTTTTATTTGTATAGCGCTTTTAACAATAATCATTGACGCAAAGCAGCTTTACAGAATCAAAAGAAAATTATGGAAAAGAGTATTAATTGTGTGAAAAAATATACATGAACACAGACGTTTTACCAAAAGCAAATTGTCCTTATAAACCGGGACTTGTGATAAAATTTCTGATGAATGAAGGCGTAAAAGTGATTGACATTTACAGAAGACTTGCAATGTGCAGAAGAGTGCACACAACACATGTGTGTTTGTGAACTGTACACACAATCATTCACCAACACCAACACCACTTGCACGTTACAGGAACTCGGTTGGTCCTACACAGTCCTGATCTCGCTCTAAGCCATTTCCACATGTTTGGGCCATTAAAGGAGTTCCTGGGAGGCCAGCGAAAGACTAACAACATTCGTATTGAAGAAGCTTTGCGTTATCTCCCGCAATCGGTTTTGCTGTGTTTGGGAACCATGACGCACATACTTACATAAGAAAATTTTGCAGAGAGATAACGCTACGACAATCAAGAGGTGTGAATGCGTTCTGTACAAGAGACATGAAATACACATGGGAAGCCATTGTGTTTGTGAGGTAATTAAAAACGGGTTTTGTTTGCGATAAACTTCAATACTTTCAAATTTTATTACATTTCCTCCAGGTACTCTGGTTTCCTCCTACAGTCCAAAGACATGCAAGTGAGATTAATTGCCATTCCCAAATGTGTGTGAATGAGTGTGTGTATGAATATGTGAATGTGTGTGTGTGCCCTGTGATGGACTGGCACCCTGTCCAGGATGTTTTGATTGATGAAATACTCAAAACTCATTTCATACTCATTTCCTTAATTTTCTTTTGATTCTGTACAGATGCAAGGACAGTTGTTAAAAGTGCTACACAAATAAAATGTAATTGAATAGAACTGAAGGGTGTGCCCGCCTCGTGCCCTAAGTCTCCTGGGGTAGCCACACCAAGTGAAACTGACTCTTGCACAGTTCTGTGGTAGTACTGATGTATAAATGTTTCAGCGTTATTTATAAAGGCTTTATCTTTGCTTTTCAGCCTTTTTGTACAACACGATATAGAGAAAGAAAATCTCTGGAGTAGGCAGGTTTTACCTGTAGGATTTTTTTTTACATATTTATTCCATTTAGCAAACACTTCTTTTAAAAATAAAAATAAAAAAAAAGCCAAATATTTGAGGATTAATAGCCAGTTTAATGATTCTGGATTTGAACTCACAGCCTTCAGAGTAGCATTCCAGACTCATGACTTCTGACCTCTGCTTGGAGAAACACCCTTTACTATCAGACATCAGATGAGAAGCTCATCGGATGAAGAAACTCCACAACATTACAACAGAATGTATTGGTTGTTTAAGTGAAACATTTACCTCGTTAATTTATCTTCAGAATAGATAATTCCTAAATTTTGTACAATGTGTAGTAAAGACTTCATATGCAGTGTAGAAAAGCATATTTACTATTATTATTATCTGATATTAATAAATATTATTATTATTAATAATAATAATAATAATAATAATAATAATAAACTATAATAAAAATAATAAAAATAATAATAGACTGATAAACTGTAGCTTTTCTGCTTAAATGCAAAATTAGAGATTACAGTTTATTTAGCTGAAATGTGTAATTATCTTCCTTTAAAAAAAAAAAAGAATCACAAATATATCTCTACATCACATCACCTATGTTCTTCTCTTTAGTATTTGTTGAAATTCAGTTTTTAAAAATAATTAATTATATTTTTTAACAATAAAAGGTCATTAGAATGCAGCTTTATAGAAACCTTAATATAAAACTTTACTTTTATATTCATATTATTTTTATGGAGCAGAAAGGGCTTTAGAGAACGACTGAACAATCAGGAGTTTTTTACAACTTTTGCAGCTAAACATTTCTCTAATTTATTTTGTTTTAATTTTAAGGTTTTTATTTAACTCATTCGCAAAGTATAGTAATAAATACAATGAGATTTTACAGGTGATCATGATGCCTGACCTCCACAATGAATTAGAGGAAAAAAGTAGGAAAATGAACACACCAAAAACATATTTAAATAGAATTTATTTAAATAGAAAGGGGGAAATAAAGTAAGCACAAATCTGATATTTGCTTCTCCAGCTGAAGTGCTCACTCAAATAATGTCTCTAATTTTAGAACTAGCTTCCTGCTCTTATTTTTAAGGTTTTAATCATTTCTTTCAGGTTGTTTATACTTTAAATTCTGCACATTGCTAAAATAACTACATGCATGTAGAGGATCTTTCATAAGCACAAAGCATTTAATTTTTCCAAAAGCATTAGAAACAGGATGAATTGTGTTTGTGTAGCAATGCTAAACTAATAGTACCTCCAAAGATTTTTTTTTTTATGATTTTTTTTTAACAAAGACCTGTTTTTATCTTTCTGTGTGTCCACACTGACACCTTGTGGTAAAAGTGAAAGGACAAAACCTGATTTTGTTTTGTGGTTCATTTGTTGGATTTATTTCATGGACAGCATTTCTGACAAGTGCTGGGACAAAATGGAAACAAAATTAAAATTGACATGATCCCGGACACATCAGGTCACACGAACATACCAAACATTAATTCCGGCTGAATCGGACCTTCTGTATATTTTGTCCAGGAAGGAAGAAAGGAATAGGCAGAGATGTTAAACTTTAAAATAAAATCTGCTGCAACATATCCTGCAAAAAAACTAAAATTAAATAAAGGTTTTTTTTCTTTGTTTGAGAAAAAAATTATGTTGGAAATATAACCAAGCAATTATAAAAGGTTGAAAGAAGCATTTAACTAAACTGGAAAAAAAAAATTTATTTGTAAATTCTTTAACATTTATTTATAAGGTATGGATGAAGATTGGTCACTTTAGTCACTCAACAAACATTGAATAAAAAACATGGAATTATTAATCGAACATAAGTGATAGATTGTGATAACTCTTTAGGAAATTATTCAGATTTCTGTAATCCGACCATTGAGACCTAGTTTCAGTGAAGGGGCGTGGCCATGTCCTGTAAATTACAATTAATGAGGCGTGGCCTCTCTAGACAGTGCTTGTGATTCCACCAGGCTTGCTTGGCTCTAATCTGCTGAAAATACGTGACTATTTTCGACAGAAGCTGCTTTGGAAAGCAGGTGAGTCTGTCGATCAGGTGTCCTTTTCCTTGTGAATGTTCACATCAGTACAAAAGATAAGATGAAAAATGGACAAAAAAGATGTGCAAAGAAAAAAAAAAGTCAGGTTGCTGGGACTTTTTCCTAGTGGATTTCCTAGTGGAAATTCTGTGGCCTAAGTACATGATATACAGTCCCAGTGAAGGATCAATAATCTATTATTTTGTTTAAAATTCAATGTAACCTTATTGTTGGATCTCAGCGTAAACAATGTCCTGCTGTATGAAACCGAACGCACGCAAGGTCTCAGTGATCACATTGATAGACACAGCGATCCGGAAATCATTCACAGCAACGTTTACACAAGAAATGTGTTTTAGATTTTTTTTAAAAAGGTAGTTCAGAAAAGCAGTTGTATTTTGTGTTTGTAAACTTTTGAATAAGAAGACTTGGTCTCGTGAACAAACACTGGACCACCTTCAAGTTTATAAACTGATCGTGTTGTCGAGTTTAAACCACTAATTATATTTGGACACCAGTTTAAGAATTAAAATGAACATTTTTTCTACATTTCAATTTTATATTCATAAAAATTACAAAACTAATAAATAAATGAAGATAAATACGACCCTCTGACAGAAGGAAAAGTTCGGAGCAGGTGTGTGTGTAAAGAAAATCTGTGTAAATCTGAGATTTTTTTTTGTTCATTTTGGTAAAAAAAAAAAAAAAAAACATTTGCTAAATGAGCCCTGATATTAGCATTGATTACCAAAGTGATAACACCTGATTTCATGATAAGAGGGCTGAATACAAATGCACAGCACACTTTTCAGATATTTATTTGCAAAAAATTCTGTAAACCATTGTTCATTTTTCTTTCACTGGACAATGATGTGCCACTTTGTTTTGGTCTGTGACAATAATAAACTCCCAATAAAATACATTTACATTTGCGGTTGTAACGTGACAAAATGTGGAAAAGTTTAAGGGGTATAAATACTTTTGCAGGGCACTGTAGAAGTCAGTCAAATCAATCATTTTTTACACAATGTTTAAAACAACTTGTAAAAAGAAAACAAAACAAAAAAAAAATACACGTTGCACCATGTTTGTGTGAAGATCTGGATTTATTTGAGGCCAACAATTACTTCATATCTGTACAGAACTTTGGGATTAAAGAACTCTGGGGGACGTTTTTGTTTGCTCGAGGACGTCCCACACCTCGTCATACGGGTAGAGATTATTGCTAAGGTCACGGTCAGTGTTCTACACACTACAGTAGAGGTTCACAGTGTTCTGAGAGGAACTGGACATGCAGGAGTAAAGACTTTGGACTAATACTGACGGAATAACGTGACTTGAGCAGCAGCTACAGCTTAACTACACGAGGTTATTAAACTGGTCTCATATCGACGTCATTGTCGTCGTTGTTATTATCATCATGCAGATAATAGTTGCAGAGATTGTAATTAGGCTTGAGAAGAAGTTTTAATAAAATGGAAACAGGTTGATGGATAAATACCGTCCATTTCTGTTTGTGCTCTCTTTCAAAAATTTTATTAAATTTTTAAACATGCATCGTGGGGCAACAAAGTTATATTTATGGAGGGGGGGAAAAAAATCTAATTTTAAAATAAAGAATTTAAAAAAATCTAAATAGAACAAAAATAAAAAATAAAAAAATCTAATGGATTCCTACGATTTTAAGTGAAAGCACATTTTTAGGCACCGTGTAAAAATGGCAACGTTAACACAGACGAAGATTAGAAAATATGCTTGAATTTTGGCACATCATGGTGAGGAAAAGGCCACTAAATCTCTCAGCTACACAGTATTTATATGAGGGGGAAAACTTAAAAATAAAAATGGGACGATTTACAGAAATTTCACTTTTCTAGTTAGGTTATGGACAAAGTAAGTAACTCATAGAACACAGTACAAAAATGTAAAAATATATCTAAATTAAAAAAGGAAGCGCCATGAACGACCTTTTGACCTCAAGACCAAATCGTTCATGTTCATGTGCTGGTGAAGGAGTTAAGACGAGTACGAAGAAATAAATATTCTGTACACGTATATACAGGGCTGCTTTAAAGCAAAGAACTTGCCTTCCCATCATGTCTGTGTGTGTCTGTGTGTGTGTGTGTGTGTGTGTGTGTGTGTGTGTGTAGATGGTCAAGTATTTTAGGATCACTAATTCAGCAGCCGGTCACGATGGACGATGGATTCAGAAGACTTTGGAGCGTTTGCTTCCCAGAGAGCCGTGCTGCAGAGGAAGAGAAAATTAAAGAGGAAATGAGAAAAAACAAGTCACATTGACGAAAATAAAAGGGTGGAAATGTGTCAGAGGTGAAATCTCTTTCCTCTCTGACGCAAGTAGTTCGAAATTAAAAGGTTGGAGGAAGTTTATGTAGCATGACTAGTTATATAAAACCTTACAGTCAGAGTTTGTTCGAGGAAACTCAACACTAAAAAGTGAATAAGAATTATGTAACGTTCTTCCCGGCGTACAGGAGCAGTGGGGACGTGTGCCGGAGAAAAAAAACTCAACTCAAATCCACTTCAATATTAATATTTGATCGTACTTTAGGGTTTGGAACGCTGGCCTGTATCCATGTCCCGGATCCCAACTGTATTTCCTGTAAATTTCCCATCATCCTATTAGTGGCTTTTACATGATCGCTGTAGAAATGTTTACACTCTGGGATTCACAATCAGTCACAAATTTCTCGCAATGCCAGAAGTTCAGCAACAAGGACCAGCAAGAAATGTTCTGGACCTGATATTCGATCGGCTCGAACGATTCCTCGGGTCAATCACATGGCGCTACACATTCGACTCCTAACAGAGCTGTGAATGATGGGACTGTTGCTTTAAAATTGTTTCCATTTTTAAACATTGTGATTTTTCGATTGAATCAACAGCACTACTAAGTTTTAGTAGTTTTTAATACCGGTACAAAATGTAGACAGTAGACAGTAGATTACTGCTGCACAGCGGTACCTCGGCGGACGACTTTAATTCGTTCCGTAGGCGAGTTCTTAAGGTGAAATTCCGTATTCGAAATTGCATAAAACTTTTTCTATAGGAAATAAGGTAAATGCAAATAATCTGTTCAAGCCATCCAAATTTCCAACACATTTATAATCATTTTTACATATAAAATCGATCAAAACATTTAGGAAAGACATGTAAATGTAGTAAAATATGACATAAATAGACATTAAACCTCTCTTAACCTTAAGTTATGATTCCTCTCGGCACCAGCTGCTTTAAAAACCAAACTGAAAGCGGCTCCGTCTTCTTCTTGCTACCGTCCTTGATCATGTTCTTGGAACCCGCGGTGCTATGGTTCACCCTCCAAAAACGATCTGTAAACTCGCTTCGCTTGGCTTTCCACTGAAGCAAACAAGTTTTGAACGGCTATGTCGCGCGTACGTTCAAAACTCGTTTGCCTCAGTGGAAAGCCAAGCGACGTGAGTTTACAGATCTTTTTTTTGAGGGTGTTTTTTGCATTTTGTGCATGATTTAGCTCGGATGCTGAAAATGATTCGTAAGGCGAGGCAAATTTCTTGCAAAATTTTTGTTTCGAAAGGCAGGATATTCGTATGGCGAGGTACCACTGTATATTTCGTCCAGAATTTAAAGTACTGTATTAAAAACTACTCAAACTCTCTCATAAACTCTGAAACACGGTGTAACCTGTGTTGCTGTTGATTTGTTTAAATGTCACGTCTTATCCAATCCTTTTTTTTCCGGCTAAGCTTCTGCTCCATTCTCCAGTCGTGTAGGTGGCACAAACTGCTAATAAACTCAATACAAAAAGAAGAAGAAGAAGTGCTAGTCTCACAAAATGAGGTGATATACAAAACTACTGTATTACAGGAAGATGAAATCATGGATAAAATGGGAGGTTTGCATCAGAACGGCCATCCGGTGTAAAACTTAACGGTGCTAACCACTACACAACCGCGCCGCCCAAATCTTTACTAACAATTACTTTACAATAAATTAGGCCACGTGTGACCTAATTTAGGTTAAGAAAATGATCGACAGTGGATCAAAACACAAACAACACACTGTTTCATAAATAAATCGATGTCTGTTGTGACTGTGTGTGTGTGTGTGTGTGTGTGTGTGTTTGTACTCATACCGTGGCCTGTTTATAAAAATGCGGTGCCAGCTCCACCAGCCAGGACGATTCCACTGCCGTCACGTCCCGCATGTAGTACTTGGAGGTCTGAACCACCTCGTTAAACACCACCCTGTAATTAAACACACACGTCCGGTCACTGAAATAAGGTTCAAGAGGTTAAAAAAAATCCAGTACTTTCTGAGGCCCCTCTGTCTGCTTCTGATTACGTAAAACTAACTATGAAAGTGGGCAGAGTTCCTCCACAAGAAGCATGGTGAGGGGTGCCAATACTTCATCCACACACAATGTAAATGGTCCCCCCCCCCACCAAATAGATTCTTACATGGCTACTAAAAATAAAAGAATTATAATAATAATAATAATAATAATAATAAAGATCAGCCACTTTGCTATGTTTTATCCTGTAAGATGTCTGGTCTATGCCAGAAATATTGGCACCCTCTGTTTAAAACCAAGAAAAGTTAAAGGAAAAATGGCTTCAGTTTTAAGTTCACAATGAAAGTATGAAAGAGACAGAACTCTGAATTAAAGTTCATGTAATGTTGATCCTCCCTTACGCTTATATAATAAGTTTTATAGAAGAAAACTCAGCGCTGTTATGTCGGTAGATGGATGGGCAGTTTCCAAAGTATCTGCTCTTAAAACTTTAGTTTCACTTCAGTCTTATTTATTTTGTAAAACAGAAAAAAAAAAAAAACTCTACTCTTATAAAATATAATTCCGTAGAGCGAGAGCGCGGGTTGTGTACCATTTCGGAGGTTTCTCGCTGTAAAGCACGGAGTTGGGATGAATGTGAAGCTCCCGGTCATCCCGTAAAGTCCTGAGTGTGGACAGAACATGGAAAGTTACATAATTGTAATAAATTATCCATACATACAGTAGATCAGACAGCACTACTGAATCCTGGATTCTGATTGGTCAGGTGGTGTTGATTAAATAACTACATTATACAGCAGTTTTTATAGTAACAGCTCTTTCATAGGAACATGTTTCTATAAGGAGACGTTTATGGAAGGAGTCGGTTAGTAAAGCTGTAAATAAATCTGCTCTTTTCTTTTACTTTGAGGAACTAACTTGTTTTGCAGAGTAAGTTTTTTTGCGATTCTTTGCTAAATTAAAAATTTCAGTATTGGCTAATTCTTATAATACTAAAGAAATAAAACACATTGTGGTGTGCTGTTACTGGAAAATAATCACCTTCATGTGGTAGCAGTAACTCTGCTTCATCACACCAATCAGACCGTAATCTCGACTTCGTCACCATCATATAACTGTGGCGGTAAATTTTTTTGGAAATGGTGCTAAAACTCTACTCTGTTCTATAAGATGATAGACACCTAACGTCAGTACACGATTATCACACGTGAAGTGAAACGTGTCACCTGTAGGATCCGGAGTGATGCAAACGAGCGGCGTTGGCGAAGAACCCAGACACGATGCACCTCAGGATCACGTCGGGGTCGCCTGGTCACGTGTACCAAACGAATAAAGAGAGATATATGAAGAGATTTAAACAGCTTTAACACTTTCATTGATCGATTATTTAGACACATCCAGATTCTTTTTTCAGATTTTCTCTATTTTTGTTGTTGCTGTTTTTCACTTAGAATTGCATCATATATGAATTTTGACTGCCAATAAATAAATGAAAACAGAACATGTACGGTAAAAAAAAAAAGAAAAAGTTTAAATGTTATGTCTAAAATATTTTTTCAAAAATGTGTGATGGTGTCAAGCCTAAAATATGTTAAACACACACATAAACAAACAAATAAATAAATAAATATTTAGTTTTTTAAAAAGGGAAAGAGAATAATCATATTACCAAAATAATTTTAATAAAATGTAAATTTAAAATAAATAAATAAATAAATAAAAACCCTAATAAATAAAACCCTGATTAAAATGTATTATTGTTGTTATCTGGAAAGTGGCACATAGTCTAAACCACTACACAAGTTGCTTTTTTTATATATACTTTTTGTAAATTCAAGTTTAAAATGTAAAAATAAATAAATTTATTTAAACATTAACGAATTTACAGTACAGTATTTAGAAGTTTGGGAAGTTGCATGAAGCAAGAAGGGGAAGAAATCGTCTTATCAAAAACATTAGTTTAAAGGAAAATAAAACTTAAAGAACTATTTTTTTTAATCTAACTTAATTATGTTGTTGTCAAATTTTCGAAAAGTTTCATTAACAACGTTTAAGAGTCACCATGAACCAGGGGGTGTGGCTTATTTAACTGACAGGCTTTAGCTCTTGTTCGTCTCTTTCTCCATTTCATCATAACCACTCCTTTATTTTTATCTCATCATATCAGAACTCTGACTTCCTGTTTAATCAGGATTGAACCCTGACCTTCACTGGAGGTTCGAGGAACCTTGAACTTGTTGAGCAGACGCCGGAGCTGCTCTCGCACCGTCAGGGCACGCAGCAGACCCTTATAGTTCAGGAAGTGCTCCTGACACCACTGAGAACTCTTCTGATGCTGCAGGGGGAAAAAAAACAAAAAAGATTAACGTCAATTAACTCAAATATGCAACAGTGTATAAGAGACTTAACGAGAGACTTAACGAATGTAAAACCTGCTGTTTCAGAGGTTTCATTAAATAATTGTAACGCAACAACTTCAGAGATGTCCTGACCTTCACGAAAGCCTCGTAGACGTTCAGCATGGTCAGGTGATCACCTTCAGCCACAGCAAACTTTCTGTGCTCACATGCCTGACAATCAGAAACGTACCACATTACGAGAAACAAGTTGGCGTTTCTATAGCAAAGGCTCAATCACAAGGACTTGGACATATCGACAAGCTGATACGGTACCGTCAATGGATTAAAAAAATTTATTGAAAAAAAAGGAGAAATGGCAGACTCACGGCCGCTTTCTTCTGATTGGACGGCACCACGAAGACGTTCTGGATCTGCATCATGGCGGCGATAGTGATGATCTCTTTGGAGCAGCTGAAGTTCCCCGACTCGAGCAGCATCTTGGCAAACATGGGACTGAGGGGGAACTCGGCCATGCGCACCCCCGTGGGCTCCGTCAGACGCCCGTACTGGTCCAGACCTAAACCAGGACGTCATGTCAGCTTTCTCAACGATGAGCTAATAAACATTTTATCAAGTCACTCATCAGGAACGATAAAAACCGTCGTACCACCAAGAGCGAAGAGCAGCTCCAGAGCCTGCACCATGGTCTGTGCCGGGGGCGGCTGAAATACACAATTACACACTCCATCATGCTGTTCTAGGAAACTAATCAACAGTTTAAATATTTAGAGTCAAAGCAATGAACTGTTGACCCAAAGTCTGACCCTAACAGTCACCATTTATACACACAAACACATACAGAATATACTGAATATATGATTTCTGTAGCTTTTCTGTAAAATTTCTTAGGCTGACTGAATAAAGTAGAACTCTCTCTCTCCCCACTGTCTTAGTCCCTGTGTGTAAGATAGAAAACCCAGGCGCATATTCTTCCTAAACTCTATTTTGTCCCTCCTTCTGTCTTTAAACCAATTTTGGATGCTTTCACTCCTGTATGTCTGCTCGTCGAGTCAGAATCAGAGCTTTTGATTGAGTTAGTCTTTGCAGTGTGTGTGTGTCTGAACAGAACCCTGGTGCGTTCGCTTCTTCTGTGCGGTTCTTTACGCAGGTGTGAACACACTCAGGCGGGTTCTGAGCGAACTCTACTGACGAAGCGATTCGAATCTGAATCGACTCGAGTGCAGGAAGTCATTCAACCATGAATTCAAGAGTTTTAACTGAGGCAAAAAATAATAATTTTATGAACAATGAATTAAACACTTTTAGGAAGAAGTTTTCAGCCCTAAATGAATATTAACTTTTTTTTATTAAATGTATGAACTCGCACAATATTCTCCAGCATTTCTGGATTATTTATACTGTCTGTTCTGCGCTACACTCACCGACAGGAAGCTGAAACGCAGGACGTTGTCGATGCCCAGCGCTTTAAGCTGCAGGATCACCGGAGCCAAATTACTGCGCTGCATCTCGGGCACGGTGCTCTCCGGAAGCTTCTCGAAGTCCTCCTCTAAATAAACGACAGCAGTTTAATTAAAGCACAGACAAACGAGGGGAACTTGAATCTGTCTGAGGTCAGAGGTGACGCGCCATACGCGCCGTGACCCACCCGTGTAAAGACGGAAACACTTCCCGGGCCGGTTGCGCCCGCCCCTCCCTGCCCTCTGAGCCGCCGAGGCTTTGGAGATGGGCGTGACCACCAGGGACTCGATGGCGGTGAGGGGGTTGTAGCAGCGCAGCTTGACGAACGCACAGTCGATCACGAAGACGATGCCGTTGATGGTGATGGACGTCTCGGCGATGTTCGTGGCGACGACCACCTGCCCGAGAAGCGCGATTTATTTCATTGCAACACGTTTTGACTCTTAACCTTGTGGATTTTTACGATTATACCAGCAGTTCTCAGACATCCAGGTCCAAATAATCCACGTTGATTATATTAAAAAATCAGCTACTATAATATTATTATGGTTGTAAATTAGCTTCACTCATGCACTTTCACCTTTCGGACAGTAGGGGGCAACCGTTCGAAGACTTTGAGCTGCTCGGAGTACGGCAGGCCCGCGTACATGGGAAGAACACGCAGATGTTTCTTCATGCCGTGACGAGACAGAGAGCGAGCCTGGTCCTGCAGCATGGACACCACCTTCTCCACTTCCTCCTACACACACACAAACACACACACACACACACACACACACATAAAGGGGGTTAATTAATTGTCTGTAACAGCAGCTCTGACAGTAATGTACCTGCGAATCATTATTACTGTTTCTATAGTAACAGCTCGTTCGAGGGGCCTGTGTGAGAGTCCTGAAGCAGCCAGGAGGGTGAGGATGCGAGTGTTTATAGCCGCTATATAAACTTGTAATTGTAATTAATTGCTCTGGAAGAAAAGGAATAAAACACTCCACCGCTTCATCATTGCTTATCTTCCCATTTAAACACGACACTGAGTGTTTTATTGCTAACTTGTAAAAGATTATTTATAATTCTCACTCTCTGCATTAGAAAGAGACGACTATCTATTAATGCTTTTTATTTTTTGACAAATTTAAAAACAGCGTAGTTAATAAATTGTAAATTATTATAGTGCATTTACATGTCAATCAGGCACAGGTAAATATTTCTTATAAATAAGTAGTCATGATTAGAAAACATAAAGTCTAAAATGTAATTAATTCATTAATAAAACTGTTAACCAATTAACATATTGTCTATTACTGCATTGGTTAATGAATTGGTTAAGTAAGTATGATCAGACTGAATTATGTTGAATTACATAGTACAAGAGGTGTTCAGGTCAAAGTGGGACTTTTGATTGTACAGAATAACAGAACACAGTCCTGAGAGTAAAAACTCCCTTTATGTCTCTATATAATCCCCTGATACACTAATGCACTTATTCCAAAGTTTCACTAGTGCTTGGACACCATCAAGGTAGAAAGTTTTCTCCATGATCGGACTGCCTGTCTGATTCAAATCTGAAACACCGGCCTCCCAGGAACTCCTTTAACATGTGGAAATGTCTTGGAGCGAGGTCAGGACTGTCTGCGGGACGTGGTAATAACCCACAGACAAGTTCCTGTAATAGCAGTGACAGCAGTGAGCTGCGAACAACCTCGGCTGGGATCGTCACCCCAAGGAATGAAATAAATATTGGAAATTGAAAATGTATTTAATGCTGTTTCTAATAAACCGAATATCGTCGTTTAGCCTGAGATTAAACGTGCTGAGACGTACGAACGTTAGCCGACAGTCCGGCAAAATCATCTAACACGAAGACTGTTTTATACACATAAAACATCCAAACAATGATGACCGCACTGTGCACTGTAACGTATCCGCTGCTTTCACCCCTAACGACTGGCTGACCGGGAGCTGAGGCTCACTGCTGCCACCCAGCAACATGAGAGGGTACTACAACCAATACCGCTAACTCAGGAAAAGATTAATACGTATTTCTTTCAAAAAAAATCCTAAGTATTATAAGTTAGGGAGAGTACATTTATAGAATGACATTAATGTGATTAAAAGGTAATATAGCCGTTGGGTTGAAGCAGAGATCTGGGTTCGAACCTCAGCACGTGGGGATTGAAATTATTCAAGGCTTTAAAAATACATAATGTTTTCTGTGTTTATACGAAAACAAATTGTGTTAATGTAACTAAAACAATATGTGCTTTTGCAAATAAGCTAATTCAGCCTCACTCACACTCTCACACACACACACACACACACACACACACCTGTCCGGTGAGGAACGCCAGAACGTCACCGTCATCCTCAGCTTCATGAATCTTCAGCACAGTTTCCACGGTGGCCTTTACGTAATCTGGAACTGGACTACTCACACACACACACACACACACACACACACACATACACACACAATTAAAAAATCAAATGTCATGTCAATCACATTGATGGTGTGCAAAGATTTTCACACCCTTTGAAAGAGAAGGTATAATGTTTTCTAGCTTCTCCAATTTCTTTCATATTAGTTACATCTGTGCAAATTTAATTTGTGAAACAAAGTGACCTAACTGAGGCGGATTTTTAGCTATAGGTAAATTATTTAAAATTAAAACATATTATTAAAAACTGCACAGTTAATATGCAATATATAAATGCTGTGTTTCAAAAGGGACAGTAAACATTTGGTGGATGATTAGCGGTATAATAACAGCTGCACATAAACCCCACCAAAAATGATCAAATAATGAATAGAGTTTTGATGTTAATTTAAATAAAGTTTAAGGGAAGAGCATCACATGACGCTGCACCTGACTGTGTAGAAAACATCCACGGGGAAAGTACGGCCCTCGATAGTCAGGATCCCACAGGTGTCCTTGCTCGGGTCTCCCGTTTCATTCAGGTTGAAAAAGTCGTAAAATTTCTATAAGAATAAACAAAAATTACATTATATAATAACAGGTTGAAATATTAATCATAGAAATTATTTCTTAGAAGCAAATTCCCAATAAAAAATACAAAAGGATCAAAGAAAATGAGCTCATAATGCAGATTGCTTCTGTGCATTTGTGCTGTTTTTTTTCCCAAAATACATGTTAAATGAATAATTTTTAATTAATATTATTAATATGCATCATGTTTGAGGCCTCCAACTCTTTTATCACCTTCCTCTTTTCTTTTTCTCTGCAAAACTAAGTTGTTTCAAAACCAGGAGTACCACAAGGCCACGTGCTAGGGCCTGTTTAGTTTTAATTCTCTTTTATCATCATCATGATCATCATCATCATCATCATTATTATTATTATATTAAATTAAATACTAAGCTTTATATTAAATACTGAATTTATATTTGTGCAACATCTTTACTTGTTGAGAAATCTATTCAGATCAAGAATGTTGGTCAATAAAAATCACTGACGGCATTTTATTTTTTAACATAAAAGTTTGGTATCCTTTGCGCTCACGAATATGTAAAAAAAGTTAAAACATTGGCTGATTTTTTAAGTTGAACAGATGCATGTACAAAATGTATTACTGATGCTGTTCCTCTAGTTGTCTTGCTGTAGCAGAGCAAAATTTCTCTACTACATTTAGGAACATCAATTATTCTGTACATAAATCTCTTCCTGTTTTAACATTCATCATCAAAAGGCAAATTGTTATCATGGCAGAAAGTAGAGTGTTAGAGTACCTAGAGTAGTGTTAGAGCAAACAAATGACCGCCTTCACTCTCACTGGTTTTTGGGGGAGTACCCGGGTGGGAACTGATTACGACTAAATTTGGAGAGAAAATTGTAAAAAATTCCAAAGGAAAAAAATTTATACATAAAAACATATAATGTAAAGTAAGTGCGGTAAGGTGTTTAATGTCATATTCGGCATCAAATGTACATACATTCACAGTAAGGGCGAGGTAAGTAATAATTCTATAAATAGTGACAGTATGCCTTTACTGCTGTTCAGAGATGGTACAGATGTTCGAGTACAAGACTCTCCCCACTCCTGACTCTCCTCACTATTCCCGAGACGCATTTTTTATGGCAAATTCTTTTATGGCTAGCTGGGTAAGGAGGCTGTCTGGTGATAAGGTTTCTAGAAGTATAAACTACCATAGGTCAATATCCGTTTTGTTTCATCCCGCACCTGCCTCAGAGCCCACAGAGCCGTGGACATCCTGCAGATATGCCTCAGGGATATAGGGGCGGTATATTAGAGAAAACACGTAGAGCAAAAGTAAGTGGCTTGACTGGCTCTTGGCCTCTCAGAAGACAAAAAACCAAGTGATGGTTCCAATGCCAAAAAAGGTTCAACCCGGGGCAAGTCTTGACCTGCCAATCGATAGGAACGAACCCTTCCAACCTCCTGTCTTAGTGAATTAGGAGTCGAGGCACAGCGTTGGACTTACAGTAGCCACAGCAAGTGCCAGGAGGTTGTGTTCTAAAGTTACAGGTCACAAATCACAGCAACAAACACATTGCACCATTTATCGCAACCTAGATTCAGCAAGTGGGAGCTAGGGACCTGTTGAACCTGCAAAACTATATCATATGTGTGAGAGATACAGGGTTTGGCTAAGGGAATAAGTAATCTTTCAAAAACAGAGAAAGACTTTCATGTTGATCAAACACATAAAAATCAACTAACGCTTTCTTCCTTACTTGATGCTTGACCACGACCCTTTACGATACAGGGATAGCGTCAAGTAAGGAAGAAAGCTTTAGGGTTTTTTTCTGTAATAACGACAGACTTTTCATTTCTTCCATTAAACCAATTAAAATACGAATATCTAAATTATCTGATTTATACTGTTATATAAAACGACTACAATGTCGAAGCACTCAACAACCTTGGCATCCAGTGTAGCGGACGCGACGATCAGTCGCAGGTCTCTCCTCTTCCTCTGAATCTGAAAAGGGAAAAATAAGGGAAAACTTTGATCTGTTCTGCACAATATATGCTTAAAGAAGTAAGTGACAGAAGCTTAAACAATTAGGATAGTCACTGGAGGTCAAAATGAAAAAAAAAAAGTCGTGTAAAGGACCGTTTCCCTGAGCATCATCAGTTCCAACCTGTTTTAAAATGTCCAAAACTGAGAAAGAGATAAACGAGAGAAACAGAGCGAGAGAGTACTAAAAATAAATCTCGTGCTGCAGGGAGCGGGACGAGAGAGTCACCTTCTTGAGAAGGCCGATGGCGATGTCAGTGTAAAGCGTCCTTTCATGGGCCTCGTCCAACATGAGGACACTGCAGAGTCACACACACACACACACACACACACACACACAGACACATCAGCACACTGTGTCCCAAACTACTAAGTAATAGATTTTATAGGTGAAAAGTTTTAGCATTAAACAAAGCCTGACCTGTATTTTTTGAGCAGCGGGTCGGCCATCATCTCCCTGACCAACATCCCATCTGTGAGGAACTGCAACAAGAGAGAATGAAACCGTTAAAGGTACAAAGGTTTAACTGATCATAGAGAATATGCAGCGTAAAGTAGCTTAGAATTATCAAACCATCATCAAAGTGGAGCAACACAACAGCGTAACAAAGTAAGGTAGTGTAAAAGTGGAGTAACATTACTGTAAACCAAGGTGAAGCAATGAAAATTGCTAAGCAACAAAGTATTGCAAGTTAAAGTAAACACAAAAGTATTAAAAGTAAGTTAAAGTCACAAAGTACTGTAAAATAATGACAAGCAACAGTAACAATAATGTAAAGCAATGTAAACATTATTCACAAAGTAACACAATAAAGTCAGCGTAAATTTAACAAAGTAATGAAAAACTATGTAAAAGTTTAAGTAGCAACATGTTATAAAGTAACAATGTAAAGAAACAAAGTAACATGTAAAGTAATGTAAAGCAATGAAAGGATGTATGAAACAGTGATGTCATGTAAAATATCATAAGTTTAAGTAACAAAAAGATAGAATGTAAACTTAAATAAATTAGGGTAACAAAGTACCATAATGTAGTTTAAAGCAAAATACACATTTAAGTAACGAAGAACTGTAAAGCCGCATAAAAGTAAAACAACATATTAATGTAAAGTAATACAAAGCAACTACAGAAGAGAGAAAAATTCAATTATTAAAAACTGATGTAACATTGTAAAGTAGTGTGAAAATGGAGTAAAACAGTAAAATACAGCAGCAGTGTAACAAGGTAAAGTAGCCAAATTTCAAAAATAATTGTACCTTTATGCGAGTGGCGTGAGGATCGGAGCAGTCGTCAAAGCGGATGGTATATCCCACCTCATGCCCCAAAAACGCTCCACGTTCCTCTGCTACCCGAGTCGCCACCTGAACACGTACAAAGTACCAGAACATTTTACACCCAGGACCAGAACTAGCAGTTTTCCACTGGCACTTAACACTGTACTAGATCTGCTTTTGGTACAAAGAATGTAAACTGCAGGGGTTTTTTTTTTTTGCTAAATTTTAACTATCAAAATGCCAAACACAGTCTTATGTTAGTTTTTAATCCACTAAATTAAAAACAAACCAAACAATATTAGCTCTAGAACTTATACTATTATTATTATTATTATTGCTGGTCTTGTCTTATTGGTATTATTGGTGGTATTCACTACATTCTAACTTGGAACAATTGTGAATGAAAAAAATAGTTTTAAAAAGTGAACAAAAATAAATAATCTTGTCTCATATTGTACTTTAATTAAATAACTGAATATTGAATATTTTACCTCGACATTAACACTGGACATGTTAAAATGTTTTAATACGAGCCTGTGAGCAAATATCCTTGCTTTAAATCTCCTGTAAGTCCAATGAGTAATGAATTATGAAATATATTTGTCTCCCCTTTTATTGCTGAACTGAAAAATGAACTGAAATTGATCGGACCCAAAACCGTGAGTTTTGTGATACATTGCACCCCTATTTCAAAGCATCCTCTGGTACCTTTAGTACACTTTCAGGACATAAACCATTTACAGTGAATTAAATCACAACAATATACAGCGATACAAACCGACGTAGCAGCTACTCTCCGCGGCTGAGTCACACCGATTACCTTCCCCTCTGCAGCCCATCCAGCCTCCAGGAGGTACTGAGAAACACACGCACACACACACACACACACACACTTTCAACACACCGGTCCATTGCACTCAGCCTGACACTGCAGAACTGGGCTCAAAGCAATCAGCGTCCTACAGCAGGGCGAGATAAACGTCAAAAAGTGCACAACGGCACATTTCCCCTCGTCACGTCAGCACATTACACGCAAAATACAGCACGTAATCATAACTCAGGCCGTGTGGCGAGAGCAGAAGAGAACAAGGTTTTCAAGGACTCTACCTGAGGGATCTGGGTGCTTTTCCCCGAGCCGGTCTCACCCAGGATCACCACAGTCTGGAAGCTTTCCACCATGTACAGGATGTTGTTCCTGTGCTGTGGGTTTAACATCAAGAGCAATTAATTAATTGCTTAATAATTAATAAATAATTTTTAAAAAGTCCTTGCAACTTAAAATTAAATAGGTTAGAGTAAAAGAGTAAAATATAAAATAATGTCATGCAAATCAGAGTAAACATTAGAGCAACAAAATAAAGTAAATGAAATGAATAAAGCAACAAATTTAATTAGCAATGTTAAGTTAGACAAGCACATTAGAGTATGAAATTAATGTCAAGTAAACTAATGTCAAGTAATGTAAACATTAAATGTAAGAAAAAGAAAAAGTAAACTTTAGAACAAAATCACATAAAGTACTTTATCACAATGAAAATGTTAGAACAAAAAGTCATGTAAAGCAAAGAAAAGATCAGAGCAACAAAGTCATGTAAAGTAAAGTAATGTAAAGTGAAATTAAAGTACCAAAATCAGGTAATGTAATGCAGTAACAAAATCATGTAAAGTAATGTAAAGCAATGTAAAGATTACAGTAGCAAAATTATGTAAAATATTGTAAAGCAAGGTAATGTTAGAGTGAAACGTTCAGGAAAAAGTAAGTATTATTATTATGTAGCACTGAAAATTTACCATAAACTCACTAAAAGATTAGAGTAACAAAATAAAGTGAAAATTAGGGTACCAAGTTCAGGTAATCTATATATTAACACAAGCATGTGAAGTAATGTAAAGTAATGTAAAGCAAGGTACAGTTTAGAGTAACAAAAGCAGAGTAAAGTAGATTGGAAAAATGTAAGTAATGTAAAGAACTAAAAAAAATCCACTAAAAAGTCAGGAAAAGCAAAATTAAAAATTAAAGTCATGTAAAGTAATGTAAAGCAAAGTCATTTTTAAAGTAAAATAGAGATCATAAAATAGAAGCAGTGTGGAACAATGAAAACCTTAGCATAAGGACAAGCAAAATCGGGTAATAAAAGTGGGAATTAAAGTAACAAAATCATGTAAAGTCGTGTAATTCAAAGTAAACTTTAGAGAAACAGTCATATAAAGTATTGTGAAGTAATGTAATAGTTACAGTAGAGTCATGTAAAGTTGTGTAAAGTTTAGAGTAAGTGTAACAAAGAAAAGTACAGCAAGGCAAATGTTTGAGGAACGATGTTATGTAATGTAAAACAACGTCAAAGTACAGGAAGAGAGTAATGTAAAGTAATGTAAAGGAACGTAAAGGAATGTAAAGTAATGTAAAGGAATGTAAAGGAATGTAAAGGAACATAAAACTGTGCAACAATGTAAAATAAAAGAATGTCACCTGATGCAAAAAAAACTTTTAGTAGAAGAGTTGCAAAATCATTTAGTGTAAACTGGAGAACCTACAGTATAATAAACTGAGGTATAGAGACATTTAAACAAAACGGCATGAAAACATGAAAAATATCACATTTTAACAAATAAAAACATGTTATATCTAAACTAATCTCTAAAGAATATAACCATAGGTTGATTGCGCTGGTTGATCTCTCCGTGTCAGCGGCTCGTGTTGATTGCGGCTGTAGATAAGCTGGAGTTACAGTATATCTGTACCTTAAAGACGGGCAGCTTCTGCCTCTGTTTCTCCACAGACAGGGCACTGTGAGGGTTGTAGATGACGGCGGCGCCGCTCGGTTCTGTGTTCAGCTCCCGCTCCTCACTCACTCCTGGCGCCTCGGCCCCTGTACGTATGAACACATAGTAAGTTATTGATTGTTTACGCACAGCTCATTCACTCGGACTTTTACACCAGACGCTCTACTAATAATAAACAGATTAAAAAATCAGGTAATATGAAATTTATTTAAAGGGCAACTTTTACATAAGATCTGCCTTTTAGTCATATTTACACATCAAAACGGGCTTCCAGAGTGTGTAAAGGTTTTTTTTTGGTTTGTTTGTTTGTTCCTGTTAACTTGTTAAAGGTCCCATTTTTCGACTATTTCTTTAAGATTTCTTTAAGGAAGGAGCCTCCAGTTTTATGTGTTTATGAGAGAGAGAGACAGAGAGAAGACTGGAGAGGGAACAAGTTTTGTAAAGTTTATGCTGTGACTTGAGTGATGTCAGGAATGTTAAAGCGAACTACTGTACAGCGGAACCTCAGCATACAAATTTATTCCGTTCCGGAGGCGAGTTCTTAAGGTGAAATGTTGTATTGTGAAACACATCGTCCCAGAGGAAACGATGTAAATGCAGATAATCTGTTGGAGCCACACAAACATATTACCAATATTACTAATTTCCAACACTATTATCATATTTCTGCATATAAAAACAATTAAAACATTTAGTAAAGACGTGTAAATGAAATAAAATATGAAATAAATAGACAATAAACCTCAATTAACCTTAATTTATGATTCCTCTCAGCACCGGCTGCTTTAAAAACCAAACCTAAAGTGACTCCCTTTTCTTCTTGCTACCGTCCCTGATAACATTCTTGGCACACATGGTGCTGCGTCTTCACTAAGTGCAAAAACACAAAACACTTCGCGTGGCTTTACACTGACGCAAACTAGTTTTGCGCGGCTCCCGGACGTACACGTGACTTAGCCGGCATTTGGTTCAGCTCAATTCATTCAGGCAAATTTCAGGCAAAATTTCAGTTCTTAAGGTGAAAATTCGTGGAGCGGCGCGTTCATATATCACCCCCCCCCCCCCCAATGTGATCTCACATGAGAAAAGCCCCTCCCATTGGGATATGAACAAATACATTACATTATCTAAAGAACTATTTCAGCTGGAGCATTAACACACACACACACACACACTATAAGGGAGCTGTGTTAACTTGATAAAGAAATAATGAAATACAGGACCGTTTAGATTTATGGAAGGAGTCTCCAGTGTTAGAGGGGGGGGGAAGGGGGGGGGCTGGAGAGGGAACGAGTCAGGAGCGTTTAAATCTAACGAAGTACAATATACTTACAGTACGTTTTAATAAATTAAAATGAAATGCTCGTGAACATCAGGGTTCATTCTAGACTGTTGAGACATTTTTAAATTATTCGTTAAAGGTAACAATAAAGATAAAGCACAGGACAAGCCTTATTTAAATAAAAATGTTGTTGATGATTAAAACTGCAGTAATTTTATAACCACAGAAACCACTTTAAGGAGCAGAAAAGCGTCTGTGATTGTATAAGCAGGAACACACACACACACACACACACTGATCAGTGCTGCTGTGAATTAAACAGGATTCTCTAACACTTCTACACACTTACATCCACTAACACACCCATGCACATAAACACACACACACACGTGATCTACGGATGGATTATACTCGGTCTGATCTGGACTCTTACCGGGTTTCCAGAATTTCATGACGGACTGGGGCGCCGCCATCTTGAAAAACTACGTCATCTGTTCCAGCGGAACTTAAACACAACCGATGCGCCACCAGGGGGAGACAGAGAGTCAAACACTAGCGTTAGTATTTGTCGCTGACTGTTAAACAAATGATGCGCCACCAGGGGGAGACAGAGAGTCGAACTAGCGTTAGTATTTGTCGCTGACTGTTAAACAATCGATGCGCCACCAGGGGGAGACAGAGAGCCGAAACATTAGCGTTCTGTTTCTCCAGAACGCTGACTGTTAAACAAATGATGCGCCACCAGGGGGAGACAGAGAGCCGAACACTAGCGCCAGTACCCGTCGCTGCCTGTTAAACAATCGATGCCCCACAAGGGGGAGACAGAGAGCCGAACACTAGCGCCAGTACCCGTCGCTGCCTGTTAAACAATCGATGCGCCACCAGGGGGAGACAGAGAGCCGAACAATGATCATAGATTGACAATTTATTGAAAACTGCATTTAAACTCAAACAGGCTGTTCCGGGCCCTCAGTCAGGAGGGATGTCTGCTGCAACATGTCCGCATGGCTAGCTGCTGTGTGACTCCCCTGCACAACCTGTGGAGCTCCATTTTCCCATTGAAGGAAAAAGCACCCCAGATCATGATGGAGCCTCTTCCACTGTGCGAATAGAAAACATCTCCTCGTCATGCCAGTATCGTTGGAAACCATCAGGACCATCCAGATTCATTTATTTCCTTGTCCGAGAATAAAAATGTCTTCCACCTTTCAATGTCCCATGTTTGATGCTCCCTTGCAAATGCCAAACAGACAAGTTTGTGGTGTGGGAGGAGACGTGGCTTCTCTCGCAGATGCAGTTTTATGGTTATTGGGCTGCAGTCAGCATCAGTAAGGGCCTTAATCTGGGTCGAGGATCGGCCCGTGTCTTTACGGACAGCCCGTCGGATCCTCCATCTCAGCACAGGTGACATTTTTCTTGGGTCTACCACCTGATTTTTTTCGTCCCATTACTCTCAGGATCTTTTAAGAAATTTAAAATGACTGTCTTACTGCGTCCAACCTCGGCCGCAATGGTGTGTTGCGAGAGCCCTCGCTTGTGCAGCTCAGCACTCCTGCCATGTTCAGAAACAGAAAGCCTTTTTGCTTTTGCCATCCGGCGGTCATGACAGTGTGAGTGTCTGAAGGACATTAAAGCCATATTTTTGCACAGATTCTAACTTTTAAATGCTATGGTTTTAAACTTTTGATCAGCTGATGACCAGCCTGTTTGAGTTTCTCTCTATTTTTTGTCTCTTGCTCTTGTTTCTTCTTTTGGCATTTTGAAGAAGTATTTACAACCTGGTTCCGATCCACCAGTGCGAAGTGTGAATACTTGTAATATGTTCCCTGGTCTTGAGATTTTGTTCAGGAGTGTGTAAATACAGGTACTGGTGAAAAAAACTCATGTTAGCTAGAAATAATGAGAAACAGTCAGTAGAATTTGCAGTAGAGTCTGAGAAGGATAATAATAATAAAAATAATAATAATAATAATTCAGATACAGAAATATACTTTTTTTAAAGTATTTTGTTGTATTTTACTGTATGTATGAATTAATATACTGTATAGTTTATTCCTTTGATAATCATTTGTATTAATATATTTTTTTTAAATCACACAGACTAATATTTCAACTGTCATTAGCTTTAATTACACACACACACTGTGGTGTCCAGTTCATGTGTAAATGATTCCTCGTGCTCCCTGAGTCACTCTGTGTCCAATATGTTCCGCTCCATCAGGGAAGAAAAGTTGTGATAACCTGGTGATTCAGTACATTCAGGTGGTCAGCTGACTTCATTTTATTGCCCCATAACGTTACTGAGTCTC
>JAQMYJ010000015.1:1676949-1691673 GCA_030014305.1 Clarias laeviceps
CCCCCCCCCCCCCCCCCAGGCCAAGTACTGGAGAAACAGATGCGTCTTGTATACTACCCCACTAATTAGTACACACAATTATGACATCATTAACCAGATAATGACAACATCATATCATCTGATTAAAAAAATAAATAAATAAGATATTCATATAAAACCCATACTACATAGTATACTATAACACCAGTATTATACAGTATAACAGTACTATAACACACGCAAAGTGTTTAAAGTTACAACATCTACGTATTATCTAATAGACTAAATAGTATGAAACAATTCATTAATTTGATCAGAATACAGTTTAAACATCATTTTAGTAATCCATACTAGCGTACTACACAGTGCTCCACACACGCCGTCTGTTTAAAATAGCGTTAACGGGCTACGATTACTATCGTACTAAATAGTATAAATAACCGTTGATCTATTCTAACCCATAGTGTGTACTAGTGTACTAAATAGTGTGCTGAACACAACACGCCGTTGATTTAACTACACAGCCACGCGTATATTATAACACAATCTGTCTGATATTAACTGTATAAGAATCAGAAGAAAGAAAGAAGAAAGTCCAATAAAGCTAATTTTAGTGATCCGTACTAGCTTACTAGATAGGGGGTTAGAGGTTTAAATAATTTCAACGGCCATGCATACTCGCATACTAGATGGTATTTAAAATGACGGTTTAAATTAGATTTCAACATCCTTACTTACTGCTTCAACAGTTAGCTATGCGTACTATCGTACTAAAATGTACGCGTGAACAGTAACTCCGCTTAAGAGACGCGTACCACTCTCCCGTGCTGCGTAGTATGCTAGTAAATAGTATGACGTTGGTTGTTTCCATGAGGGAATCAGTGACGCGAGAACCACGTGACCAGCTTACGTCCGTACGCAAGCAAGCACGTAGTTTCTTTTCCCTGCTTTCAAGCGACACCGATTGGAATAAACGCGAAAGCAAAAAGGGGGTGTTTTTTTCTGCGTGTGCGTGAGTGCTCGAGTGTGTGAGAGTGTGTGTATCGCGCCAACATCTCCGGTCACGCAGAGCTGTGCGTCCCGCTCGCGGGCCGTCTTCCGAGCTCGCACGCGCAGCACGTTATTAATTCCAGTTTACGCTTTTGATCGCTGAACTTCAAAGGGTTTGACCTGCGCTTTGAAATCGAGCGCGCGCCCAGTAGGTAAGTTTGTGTTTTAAAGTGTGTGTTTATGTTTATGTGGATGTGTGTATTCATATATACGCGTGTGTGTGTGTGTGTGTGATGGAGTTGTGTGTATGCGCCTGGTTTTGGTTGTGGTGTGGTTCAGTGCAGGGAGTGTGTGGTGGAAAATGGCGACAGGAGGTGTGTGTGTGTGTGTATGGGGGTATAAGGCAGATTTTTTTGGGGGGGTCTGGGATTGTTTTTATATCCAAACACAGATCATTCTAAGTGTATAATCTTTAAAACTAACTCATCATCTGTCCAGTTATTGATCTCTATGACATAATATATTTAATAAATAAATTTGTTTTCGTGCTTCTATAATAATGCATGGCTGGTTAGTCATGGTCAGACTAGTAATTAGTGCACTAATCACTTCATTTCTCATCATTGCTCTATATAAAATAGTCATGACCAGAATAAAAAATAACAATAATAATGCACTATTAGTATTATTAATAATAATAATAATAATAATAATTGTATATTGTTTCTCGCTCTTACACACCTGGCTGGGAGTCGCAAGCTGAGCTCGCAGGTGTTCTCTCACCTATTCGTTTAGAAAACCTTCTAAATCCTGCGTTAGTGTGTGTGCGTGTGTCTCACCTTGCTGAAATGGTAAATGAAGCGTTAAATGAGCGGTAGTATTGCCATGATATTTATTGTGTGTGTGTGAGCACTGGGAATAAGGCCATCCCTCATACACACACACACACACACACACTCGCACAGCAGTTCAACGATACCAAAATGATCATATGTCGACGGAAAGAAATAATATAAAAAAATTCACATGGGTTTTGACCTCAAATGAACTTGCTCACGTTACATGACTTTATGTTACACTTCTGACACGCTAAGCAGGGAATCAAGCCCATCATGGCGTACTGTAACAGGAAAATAATCAACACAGCGTACCCAGCGTGTCTAGAGTGTTTTATTCCGCTTCCACCGCAGGCGTTACAATGTTCTGTATAATGTATCCGTTTCTAGTTACATTAAACTCTGTTCTTTGAAGCGGGTTCGTTCCTGGTTCTCGATTATGTTCTCGCAGCTACATGTAAACGCCCGCATAGTGCCTCTCCTTACGGAAGCTGTGTCGTATCAACAACAAACGTTTACGCAGAGCGTCCCTGCGAATGAGCCGTCGCTATAGAAACCGTGCAGCACATTAATATGAACCTGCGCTAAAACTAATCAACACCTTTTCAATTGAGGTTTGCTCGGGTTATTTGACAGAATGTGAGATTAAAGGAAGTAAAACAGAAATGTCCGACTTGTGTATTATGATGATGATGATATCTTGCGCCGATTTATTTCTATCAAGATGGAACGTATACAAAGCTCCGGCACCAGCGAGAAGCGGCGTCCCTGCCTCGAGAGAGATATCCATCACAGGTTATTTTTACCTCGTTCCAGCCCCAGATATCAGGTGAATCTGGACGTGTTTCGGGCTGCCGTGTTGTACAACCTCACGCTCGTGATATAAAGCCGTCAGGATTCTGATTAAAGAACGAGTGCGGCGAAAACGGGACTTTTTTTTTCTTTTTCCTCAGTGGTGTGTGTGTGTGTGTGTGTGTGTGTGTGTGTGTGTGTTTTGTGCAGGCTTTATTTTTGTTGGACTCGTCTTTCTTTCCAGAGTTCAGGGTAGGTGAGTGCAAATCTACAAACAATCCTCCAAACAAGACCCTGGAAAAGCTTCCTCTGAGTGAGTGAGCGAGTGAGTGAACAGCGAGGCAGCGTGTAGGGCTCACTCAGCGGCGCTTAAAATCACGACGGGCCCCCGTGCTCCAGCACTGGCATTGCACTGCCTCGCTGGGTAAGAGCCTGTGATGTCAGCCATTTTAGGTTGGACGGTACAGCGCGTGGTGTGCCGCCATTTTTCCCCCCCTCCTTTCATCCTCATTTCTCTCTGTCTCTGTCTCTCTTTTTTTTTTCCCTCTTCCTTCCTTCCAAAACTGAGGTTTAACACCGTGGGTGCTAAAGAAGAGCAGATTCTCTTCCCAGACTGAAGATCAGTAATTTGGTCCCATCAACACGGCCCGGCGTTAATCAGGACCTTTGAACCAGCGTTCGGTGCGGTGTTCCTGACGCTCTTCTCTTCTGGGAGCTTTCACACCACCGTGCTCGCTCATTGAAAAGCAAATGAAGGCGTCAGTGAAAGGAAACAGGGGCGTGATATTTTTATTTTATTAAAAAAATTTTTTACCTCAAATGAAGTGATTAAAAATAAAAAAAGTGTTTAGGTTTTATGTGGTTTTCACTTGAAAGCTCAGAAAGATAAAACGAAATAAAATCGTGGATGGAATGAGGCCACACGCTCTTGTGCAACCCTGTTCAGGCTGGTGAGGGGAAGAAAAACAAAAACGTGAGGTGCTTAAACAGGACGATCATCAACAATAAGTTTGTAGACCAGCACGGCTAGAGCCACACCTCGGAGACATGGACACCGCGCTGAAATAGGAGCAGGGACAGGACTCTGAGCTCACAGGAGCGTGAGGAAAAAACAAGCCAGTGAGAGCCAGGAACGTGATGGTGTGTGTGTGTGTGTGAGAGAGGGAGAGGGAGAGAGACGAAAAGAAACGGGAGAGGGAGAGTCTGGGGGGTTGAGGGTGGCCCGTTGCCATAGGGACAGTAACACACCAGTGGCGTAGTCGACCTGTCTCCCTGCAGACTGGGCCGAACTTGTTGGAGAGAGCGAAGCGAAGGTGGGGGAAGGGAACGAGTCAGTCGTCGTCTTCTTCGTCGTCTTTTTTTTTTTGGTGAAGTGGGGGGGGGTGTTTTCACGCTCTTGGTCTAACGGACACATGGACACTCACACACGCGCACACACAGTCGGACAACCTCAAACCTGTCAGTCTGTCCATCTGTCCGTCTGGCCTGTAGATCTCCGATGAACGCTTTCTAAAATAGATCAGCGGGGTAACAGAGGGGACAGAGTCACGTGGCTCGGGTCAGCATGGAGATGTGCGAGACGTGACGGGGCCTATTTGGGGACAGGCGGCGTGGCTACATACAGAAAGGTCTTCTCACGTTTGTCACCTTGTGGTTTTTAGGAGAACGTAGAACAGAATTCGTAACTCGCCCAGACATAGGTGGGACGGTCTGGCGGTGGGGGGAGGGGAGACATGATGGGACGTGATACAATGTATTTATACGATCTGAAACGATACGATTCAAACCAAGGGTACGAACTACGAAGTGGTCTGTTTTCGGCATCGGGTCGCCCTTGTGCACGAGCGATGAGACTTTAGCGAAATGGTTTCATTCCTCATTTAAAATGAGACATGAAGACATGAGGTGTCTGAGCTGACACACACACACACACACACACACACGTGTCTGGAATTTCCGGTAAAGGCCGGTACCTGCAAGTGTGTGTGTGGTAGATTTGTTAAACAAGCAGCATGGTTCTCAGGTTGGCTGCTGGCTGAACGGACCAAGGCGGAACATTCCAGAGACTTCGCGCTGTGCCAGAGAGGAGGAGGAGGAGAAAGGGGGGAGAAGAAGAAGGGAGGGAGTGACAGAGACCGAAAAGAGAGAGGGAGAGAGATAGAGAGAGCGTGAGATTGTTTGACTGGGGGTAGGTGGGTGTGGTGAGGTTTTTTTTTCTTTCTTTTTTTGAAGGGAAGGGGGGCATCGGGTGCTGAAAATTCCTCACAGAAACACCTCAGCGCTTCCTCTGCCCGGTGACAGTTAACAACCCCCGCCAACACACACACACACACACACACACACACACACACACACACTCCGGTTCGCCCGAGCCGATCCGCCCAACCCCCCACTTCTCCTCACTCCGTCGTTCCTCCTCCCTCAGGACTCAACCCGAGTGATCGACGGTAGGCTCTGCCCACGCCGCAACCCCCTTTTGTGTCGGTCATGTGACCCTGCAAGCTTGGCAAGGCCGTGTCCTGTCATGCAGAACTGAGCGGCAGCGAGGCCCAAAACCTCGGGCATTTCCATCTCCCGAGTAAAGAAAGTAAAAGCCTCGTCTGCTTCCGTCGTAACGGATGCCGGGCCTCCCTCCGCTCGTTTCTTAAGCTGCGCGGATTGTAACTCAGCCGAAAGAGGATTACAGAACGAAAATCCGCAGGAAGGTTCGTTCTAGAAATAACTCGGAGTGGTCACGTGTTACGCGGTCCATTTCTTGATCTGTATCTGGTGGCGTCTGATTGATCTGGAACACTCCAGTGTCTTTCGCCATCATGAGAGAGAGAGAGAGAGAGAGAGAGAGAGAGTGTTTCGATGAAGTAGCAAGAATTACTCGCGTGACCACCTGACAGTCCTGATCAATCACTTATAATGTCTGAGGCCAGACGTTAAAGTTGGGCAAAAAGCATTTAAAATAGATGACTACACACAGTCGGAGTGTTTCACCATAGTACACGTGACAGCTTGTTACGAAATGTGTCCCAGTGATGTGCTCCATTTTTGAAGCGTTTCAACCTTTTCATAAAGATTTATTCGTTTGTGCGAACTAATTAGAGTGAATCATTTCTAAAACATCCTGTCAGTCCTTTATATAGGAACGTTTTGCCGTTTGGTTTCCATCACTTACGAGTCGAGTTTCTCCGTTCGTATAAACGTCTATGTTCGAGAGGCGAGGAGTCCTGCAGCGGCGACCTTCGCTTACTTCATCTGGCCCACATATCAGTGTGGAATGATGATTATCCAGATGCTCATCCAGAACGGAGCCACAACTCGCACCGTATGTTTGCCAAGCGTAAATTCCACACACGTATTTGTTTAATTTGGGTCATTTCTTTCTCTTTATTTTTTGGGTTGGGGAAACAAGAGCGCAGTTTCCTTTACCACATCTTGCCTAATCTCAAGCATGTCAGCTACAAGTCTTTCTGCTGTCTAAACGCTAGAGAATCCGACGCTATGATGCATGTTCATACATGATTCCATGATACATGATGTATGAACATGTAAGCTAACATTTACGTTTGTAAATGTTCATGTTCCAGTAATCAATATCATCATCATGCTTTAATATCTAATATTAAAAGTTCACCTGTAGCGTTTGTCTTTTGTCACGTCGTACGAGAGACGCACATTGTTGTGGGGGTGAGGGATTATATATATAGATCTAGATATATCGCTAAGAAAGTTCACCTGGGAAAAGTCAGTCTAGCTGTATGATGTGTAATGAGTTGTAATTTAATTCTGTGTGTTGAACACGTCAGTGTGTGTGAATGTGAATCTCCTCAACAGCCAATAGTGCACTGCTGTGGTGAAGCAAGGCACGCCACCTGGTGGTGGTTCCAAAGTTGGGTTAATTGGACAGATCTGAGGCAACCCCTTTTTCTTTTTCCTTTTTTTTCCTGGTTTTTAAAATATAAAATTAAAGCAATAATGTCTCTGATTAAAACAATACCAAAGAATTATTTAGATGGATAAATATAAAGATAGATAAAGTACTTTATTAATCCCATAATCCCAAAGTTTTTTTAAACTTTTACATTTAAAAAATATTTTTTTTACATCAACCTGGCTGATTCTGATCGGTTTATACTGATACAAAAAAAGTTTTTGTAGACGTTCATATATACATAGTAGGGACTCGAATCACTAGGGATGATTTTATTTTTTATTATTATTATTTTTTATTCATGGTCACAAGAAATTTATGTTTAACACACACACACCCACACATCTCGGGCAATAAGACACAAAACACAATTCCCATGCAAATATCACAACTAAAGGCAGAATGGTAGTGGAAAGTTGAAATTGATCCTATGTTAAGAGATGGAGAGAGAGCGAGAGAGAGAGCAGCTGGATGCCGTTAATCCGTGCTACTGGTCACGGCATCGCGGTATCTGTTAGTCTGCGTACTTTTGGCTGTACCCAAGTGTGTGAAATTAAAATCAGTTAACTGCATGCAAAACGTGAGTAACGCTTTTTAAAAAAAAAATTTTTTATGAAAAACAAGCGTTTTGCATTTCTGTGTCCTCACCCGAGGGAAGAGCAGCAGGTCGGATTAATCCATTTAACTTTTCAGACCAATCATAATGAAGTTTTCTTTTCTTTATCATCATTTTATTTTAATGAGGCCAAGAGGTGACTAATAGAATAAATGACTCAGATTAGCGGAGTCGGACTTGGGTCCATCCTATGTGTGGTCATGTGACTTAGATGAGAACAGGTAGATCAGAATTTGAGAGACTTTGTGCCTCTGCGCCATCGTAGAGCGTTCACTGATGTCAGCAGCTCAGGGATTTAACAGCAGTGCTAGCAACAGCTAACGCGAGGCGTCTGTCTTACTTCTGTTGTTAGATTTGCAGCACTCTGGATGTGAAATAAAAAGAAAAACATAGAATGTTTATATAAGGAACAATACCTATGGATCTAGACGTCTGGAGATTTTGAGCCTGGTTGCTTATGAACCCGATCACCGCTGCAGGTTGGAGTTAAACTGTTTTAAGTTAAGTAAAGTAAAGTTAAGTCATGTTCGTTACGCTCCTGGTTACTGATGTGTAGACCACAATGACTTGCGTTGACTATCAGAGTAACACTGGCCATGGCACCGATCCCGTACCCAGCACTGGTACTGAACTGATATCAGACAGATGAACAAAAACATAGATGGAATTGTGTGTTCAGAAAAAGATGTTTTGATTTTAGAAGTTTAACTGCAAAATGCTTCGGTTTATAAAACATTTTAAAACAGAATAGATTTTAAAGAGCACTAGGAGACGAGTAGCGATTATAGTACGAGTTTGTTGGCTAACATGCTAGGTTTTGGTTTCGTATTTATTTGGAAAAGACAAAGTCGTATTAGATCAGACTTGAAACATCGTGTCATGATTCTCCATGGTGTTTCTGAGATACGCGACGAACGATATGTGTGTAACAAAATACGGCTTTGCCATTAAACTTGGAGCAAAACAGCCGTGCTACAAAAAAGTTTTTCTGAAAACGTTCTAGATTTTTAAAGAGACTCTGTAAAAAAGTAGTTTTTTTTTTTTTAAACCAACTTGTACTAATGCAGAAAAATCTATTAACGAAAATTAAAACCCAACATGATATTATCATGATACCAACCTGCCAATTCGATTTGTATAACGATTCTAAGCATCACAGTTTTATAAAGATACGATATTACGTTTATTTTTATTTCTTACAACAGATTTTGTAAGACTTTGTTACAATTCTAATCTAAAAGGACGCCATGCTGCTCGGCAATGTGGGAATAGTTTTAAAGCACATCACCTGTAGGATTACAGAGGAACTGCAATAGTTCGCCACCTCAAATACAAACGTATAAATTAGAAATTAATATAAAAAAAAAAAAAATTGGAAAATTGATATCATGAAACACACCGTTCTACTCTAGTAGAAATGTCTTTGAGTAGCATGATATATTTTGTCATATTGTCCACCACTACAATTTACAACTTTTTCACTTTAGTTTCAAAAGGTAAACCTGACACTCGCGTAACTTCATGATGGTTAAATTGAGGTGGATGTTAAATCTGCGATACAAACAGTTTTCTTACACCTTTAATTTATTTTAGTGGACAAGGAGCATGTTGTGTTTCAATTACACACACACACACAGACAACTCGTGTCCGATTTCAATATTGAACAAAATAAATGGTTTCCATGGCTGTTATACCTTTATTTAAAGGTTTCAACCTCCTCGTTCAATCACATAGAAATTTGGGTTACTCTATAATACTGGGCCGTAGGCGTATTATTAAAGGTTCCCCATCTTAATATTTTTTAACAAGTTAACACAGGTCTCTAACTGTGTGTCTTTATGTCCCAGCTGAAATACCCCTCATATAATGCACTCCTCCTCCGAACGCACACTGTCTATGTAAATGAGCTATGACTGAGCCCCGCCCCCTCCAGAGAGCACCAGAGCTGAGCGGCTCTTCTTATATGAGGTCACATTAGGAGGAAAATCTAACTCGGCCAATACAAAAGTAAAAAAAAATAAAAACAGGACAAAAAGCAAGCAGGGCCTGTGTATTTATTATTTATTTTTTTTTGGTTTGTCTGTGCACCCTGGAGACGCATCTGAATGTCTAAACATGACTAAATATTTAATTTTGTCTAATAGACTCTGAAAAAATACTAAAAGAAAAGAGTCTGGAAAGAATCATAGCCACCATTGTGTTGTATTTGTTGTTCATACAGTGAACCCATACAAATAATTTAGTCAACATTTAAACATAATTAACTATCAGTGCTAATTAAGATTAAATACCTCGTCCTGGATTAAACATGAGCACTTTGTTTGAAGTGCTTTACTATTAGGTGGCTGAAAGACATAAAAAGAAAATTAATAAAGCAATAAGGTCTGCTGGTCTGTCCTTTCAGCTCATTGTATAGCTTAAATTAGTCAAGTATAAGCTCTTCAGACTTTGTGCTTGAGTGATTAGCGAGATACAGTCCTTTTTTAGGTTCTCGTTTTGTATTGGGAGAGTGGGAACAATGAGAAGGAGGCGGAGGGCGAGGAGGAGGAGGGAACTGGCCAGTTGCAAGCACTCGAAAAACTCAAAAAGAGGCCGTAAAAGGTTCTTTGAAACTTCAGCAGACGTAAAAGTAACCCTTGATTGCTTTCTGGCCCTCAATTGCGTGCAACTGCGAGCATTGTCCCGAAGGCTGCATTGATGTTGTGGACATTGTGATGCACAGTTCCAGTATTTTGAGTCACATTATACAGAAAGCCTGGCACGTAGTTTCCTCCAGCAGAAACTCTTTACCAAGAGCACCAGATTTTATATAAACGAAAAGATTTCCAAGCTTTCTGTATTACAACAAGGTCTCAGAAT
Organism: Clarias laeviceps; assembly: GCA_030014305.1. Lineage (NCBI taxonomy): Eukaryota > Metazoa > Chordata > Actinopteri > Siluriformes > Clariidae > Clarias > Clarias laeviceps. The sequence goes on from JAQMYJ010000015.1 coordinate 1,686,945, forward strand.
TAACAAAAAGATAACCAATAGGTTTCAGACTTATATTTTTATTTGAACGTGGATAATGTTGGGAGAAAAAAATCTAATCCAAAGCTGTTTACACTGCTTAGAACAATATCTGATCTGAGCCAGAAGCTGGGAAAAAAACTGGAATAGATTGGTAGCTGTGTTCATGACTCTAAACTAATTAAATATCACTTGGGTCTTTATTTATAGTTGTTTTTTTTTCTTCTTTACAGGCCAGTTTTGGGATGTCTTAAACACAATCCTGACATGCCCGTAAAAGAGTAGGAGTACTCGTCGTGGGCTGATGGTCATGTTCCACACCAGCTTCCTCTCCATGGACAGTTTATAGAAGTGGACTCTTGGTTATATAGAGGCATTTTGGCAGAGCGACCAATTCAAGAACCATGGCTAGCAAGAGGAAGTCCACGATTCCCTGCATGATTCCTGTAAAAACCATGCATCTACAGGATGATCTTGAGCAGGGCGCATTGTCTCCCGCTGCCAAGGAAATCGGTTTCTCCCACAAGGTGGAGCCAGGCGAAAAAGCCTTCCACAGTTTGTGTGAATCGTCAGGGCAGGATGCTAGTAATGCCCAAAAGGATAATGGCACTTACACCTGCAGGCCATGTAACTTTGAAACGCATGACCTAAACCTCTTCCTCGATCACGTCTACAGCGGGCATCCAGAGTTTCGCACTGACCCTTGCTTTTTCTGTGTAGACTGTGGGGTGAGTGCGGCAAAATTCGAAGGCCTCGCCTTGCACAACGCCCGAGTGCATCCTAGTACCGTCACCACTACACTACAGCTAAAGAGGAAGGACAGAAAAGTCACTGTGGAGCAGAGCGTCATCGCTGGTCCTGGTGAAAGCATTAGCTATAAGGAATCGGAGATCTCCATCACAAAGACGCCCATTATGAAAATGCTCAAAGGGAAATCGGAGCCGAAGAGGATTGCCGTTTCTCATCCAGGCGCAGATGAATCTACAACTGTGAAGCAAGCTGAGACGGCCGATTCTCCAGCGATTTCAGTCACCCACGTTCCTACAATAGTGCACAATGGCGCGGCAAGCAAAGTCACTTTGCCGTCCGCGATACAGATAGTAAATGGCTCCGGAGCTCTTCCTATGCTCAAAACGGCCATCACCCAAGTTGTTTCTGTAGTACAGAACAGAAGCGTCAACCAGCAGTCATCTTCGGCGTCTTTATCAACTTCATCTTCAACTTCTTCCACTTCAAGCTCCAAAAACTTACCAAAGGTGATGATTCCTCTAAGCAGCATTCCCACCTACAATGCGTCCATGGACAACAGCAGCTTCCTAAAAACGTCCTTCAGCAAGTTTCCGTACCCAACCAAGGCCGAATTGTGCTATCTCACCGTAGTTACCAAGTATCCTGAAGAGCAGATCAAAATCTGGTTTACCGCACAGAGGCTTAAGCAAGGAATTAGCTGGTCACCAGAGGAGATAGAGGATGCCCGCAGGAAAATGTTCAACACCATCATACAGACGGCGCCTCCTGCTAGTCAACATCGTCAGACTCAGCATGGCACCTCTCAGCAAACCATTACAGTCCTTCCGGCATCCTTGGGTACATCCAGCATCCCTCACATTTTACAAGGCAGCCTGGTCAGTCAAGGAGGCGTGATCGTCACACAGCCCATGATTAGTAATGGCATACAGGTCAGCAGCGCTCCTGTTGCCCTGGCTGTAACACCCAAGCCCCAGGCTGCAGCCAAGCCCACAATGCAGGCGAAGCCTGCTGCGGCCCTGGTGGCTGATAAGGGACTAAACATGGTGGTGGGCAGCGTTGGAAGCAGCAATAGTGGAAACAACACCATCAGTAGTAGCAGTAGCATCACTGGAGGCAGCGGTAATAGTGGCAGCAGCACAAGCAGTATTATTAGTAGTGTTAGCACAAACAGCAGTAGTGCAAGTAATCACACCAGTGTAATCAGCATGGGCATCAGCAGCAATGGTAAAATAAAAAGCAACAACAATAAGGTCAGCACATCTAGCACTAACGGCAGAAGCAGTACACCTAGCAACAACAATAGCAAGACAGTTAACGAGAACAAAAACAGCACTAACGTTAAACATACTGTAGCAAAAAGTAGCGCTGATATTAAAGACAGCACTGATACTAAAGGAAACACTAACGAAAGCAAGAGCAGCCGAAGCAATAGCCCATGTGTTACAGCCAGCTCCAGTCCCACTCCCACAACCACCAGTGATAGCACCCCGAGTAAGTCCGATTCCCCGTCACCAGCATCTGCTAACTCTCGCACTCTCCCCTCCACTAGCTTCCTGGATCCCAGCTTTTATAAAGCCAAAAAGTCCCAGGAACAGCTGTCTGCCTTAAAGGAGAGCTTCCTCATCAGCCAGTTCCCCAGTCAAGAGGAGGTGGACAGGCTTATAAGTCTGACCGGTCTGACGGTTCGTGAGGTACGGAAGTGGTTCAGTGATCGTCGCTACCACTTTCGCAATCACAAGGGCTCAAAATCAAGCACCAGTGGTCAAACATCAACAACCACTAGTTCTTCAGTCTCCGGTATCTCTGGTGACAGTGCAGACAATGTTGTGTCATTGGAAAGGCCTAGAACTCCTCAGCAGGTACCACTGAGTCCTTCAAGGCAACAACAGACGACGCCACCAACGCCTACGCGACGTCACCCTCGGCCCCCGTCCCCAGACTTCACAGCAATACGGTACAAAGAAAGGGAGCCCCACCAGGTCCGAGCCCTCGAGGCGAGCTTCGCCCAGGATCCTGATCCATCCGAAGAAGAGGTGGACAGGTTACGCACAGAAACCAAGATGACTCGACGTGAGATCCACGGCTGGTTTGCTGAGCGGCGGAAGAGAGTGGCAGCTGAGAAGAAGAAAGAGGAGTTGGAACGTGCAGAGCAGGAGGAAGAAGACGATGACGACGAGGACAATGAAGTTGTTGTGGGTGAAAAGGATAAACAAGAGTTGGCAGAAGAAAAACAAGACCATGAGGAATCATCAGAAACAAACCAGCAAGTCAAGGAGGATATGTCAGGAACTGCTCCGAAGGTTAACCCGATAAAGATCAATCTCAAAATGCTGAAAGTCACCGAAGCCAATGGAAAAGGTGAAATGGAAGGTAGTCCACAACCAGAGATGACTAAAGTGCCTTCTCCTGTCTCTCAGACATCCACCCCACCACCACCACTGCCACCGCCACCATCTCAAACATCAAACAGAGGAAAGAAGACACCAGAACAGCTCCATTTACTTAAACAAGCGTTTGCTCGCACACACTGGCCCAGCAGCCCCCAGTACAACGAGTTAATCGCCAAAACTGGACTGCCGCGCCCAGAGGTGGTGCGCTGGTTCGGGGACTGTCGCTACGTCCTAAAGAACGGCCAGCTCAAGTGGCTTGAAAGCTACCAGTCAATCGTAGATGAGGAGGACTTCCAGAAAGGCAACATCACTATTCTACAGGAACATTTGAACCTCTATGGAAATCTGGTGGAGAACCAGCTGGAGGACATGGCCAAGTCCAGTGGGTTGAGCGAGGACCTGGTCAGGAAATGGTTCGCAAAACAAACAAAAGCACACCCGCTGTCCGAGGACAGGAAGTCTGAGGATGTGGAACTTCCACCCTGCACAACCAAAGGCAAAGCCGCCTTAAAGTCACTTGAGCAGGCTGATGAAGACGAGAAAGGGGAACCGATGGAGCTGACAGCGACTGACCTTAGTAAAGATCAGGACCCGAAGAAGATAACTGGAGAAGATGTATCTACCAGCGATGAGCCAGGTGAGAAGATTTTAGTCATGATTGGATTTCACAAGAATGCCTAAAGGTAGAAATGTCTTTGGATTGTTTTTTTCCCACAATGATGCTAAATATACATGTATAAGCAATTAATATTTACCTAACTTTAGCCTAGTTATATCTACATGTCTCTGTGGAAAAAGGTCACAAAAATAGGGTTATATTTCTGTTTTAATAAATGAAAGTAGTTTATCTTCATTTATGGATTTATATATGTTCACTTCAGGAATAATTATATATACATGTAGTTATAATACATATTTTTTATGCAAGTACCATAGATTAATAGGCAGATTAGACCACGGAAAAGGCAAGGCAAGTTTATTTGTATAGCACATTTGATACACAATGGTAATTCAAAGTGCTTTACATAAAAGAGAAGGAAATAATCATAAAAAGAGATAGAAAATAATGGTAATAAAACTGTTTAAATTATTTAAAATTTGATTTAAAATAAAAATTTAAACAGTTTGTAGTGATGCTTTTAAAACTACTTAAAGAATCAAAATAAAACAATTAAAAAATATAAGAAACATATACAGTGCAGTCAGTTCGGACATAGCACTGTGCTCACTAACATTGATAATATAAATATAATTTATTTATTAATATAAAGTTGCACACTAATATTTCCGTCAGTCGCCTTTAACTATAATTACACACGCACACTACGGTGTCCAGTTCATGTGTGAAAGATTCCTCATGTTCCCTGAGCCACTCTTTCACTCTGAGTCCTGGAAAACTCCATAGATGTGATAACCTGCTGATTCAGTACAGTCAGCTGACTTCATTTTGAAACGCTATACATATGTGTATATATATATATATGTGTGTGTGTGTGTGTGTGTGTGTGTGTGTATATATATATATATATATATATATATATATATATCTATATATATATATACACACACACACACACACACACACTACCGCT
>JAQMYJ010000015.1:1746465-1758898 GCA_030014305.1 Clarias laeviceps
AGAGAGAGAGAGAGAGACACACACAGAGAGAGAGAGAGAGAGAGAGAGAGAGAGAGAGAGAGAGAGAGAGAGACAGGAAAGCGAGCATTTCCACCATTTCAGGTTGACGTGTTGGGGGCGGTGGGGCTGATAATATTACCAGCTGTGGAGCCGTGGTTTTAAAAAAATAAAAATAAAAAAAAACAAGCGGGTTGATGGATTTTAGGTGTTTTTTTGTTTTCAGTTACAAAAATAAAAAAATTGAAGGGAATTAACCATTCCTCATCAGCATTATAGTTATTCATAAAATGCCAGACTGGAGGTTTTAGGAACACCATCATCCCTCGTTCTCCTTCTGATAAAAATAAATAAAAAGTGCCTTGTTTAATAATTTTCCATCTAAATAAATATGAACATACTGATGTTAGAGATATATCTATGATTTTAATGTTATCACTACTAAATGTGTGCTAATAGATTTTACTTCATGGTAAAGACCTTGAAACGTTTATTTACCGTGGCTAAGGTACACGTCATTAGTGAAGAAGGGGGCGGAGCTTACTAGGAAGTGTTGTTAAACTATGCAGTCCACCAAGAGCAGCGCACAATTCGTGTACCGCCACTCGGATTCCTAACTTCCATTTATATACTTTTGCGTTAGTTCGTCATAACCTCCCAGGAGAAGCAGGTTAAACTCTTCCCTCCCCGGCAGGCAGCACAGCATTCTGAGTGGTTGGTGTTTATCCTGTATACAGGGTCGCGGGAGGCCTGGAGCCGATTCCAGGGACCTCGGGGAACAAGGCAGGGTACACAGCCTGGAAGGGGTGTTGATCTACTACAGAACACTCACGCACTCACGCACTCACGCACTCACGCACTCACGCACTCACGCACTCACAATTTGGGAACACCAGTAAGCGTAATCTGCAGATCTTTGGACTGTGGGAGGGAACCAGAGCACCCAGAGGAAACCCACCAAACACGGGGAGAAGATACGAACTCCACGCACACAGACCCCGAGGCGGGAACCGGATTTCGACCGTCAAACAAACAAATTAAAGGTGAACAGAGGGAGGGACGGGCGGAGCTTCCAAAAGGTTTTTATGCAAGTGTCAATGATTCAAGATTGGTTCAAAAGAGAGACTTTTTATTTTGATGTAATCTTAAATCGACAAGTTGTACAGTGACGCCTTATACATAAATAATGTAATATAACATGAAAACATGTATAAAGAAAAATTAAATAATTTTTTTTTGACCAAAAGCTCACATACATAAGGAACCTTCAAATAAAATAAAATCCCTTCATGAATGCAGGACAAGGCCTCTCTCTCCCCCTCTCCCCCTCTCCGCCCCCCCTCTCTCCCCCTCTCTCTCCCCCGTCTTGTCTCATGAGCCTGATCCAGCCGAGGCCACGTGCTACACAAACGCTCAGCGCGGCTCTGCTTTATTTCACTTTAAATGATCTTTTTAAAAACCGTCGCCACGCTTCAGACGTGAGCCACGTGACCCCGGCGTTCGCCGAGCGCCTTCTGTGAGCCGAGAGAAAGGAGGGAAAGAAAATCTCGCGCGGGCCAATTTTCCTGCTCGGCTGCTGCATCCGGAGCAGAGTGCAGCTGTGTGTGAGGCATCCTGCTTTCTGTGTGTGTGTGTGTGTGTGTGTGTGTAGACAGACAGCTGCTACACAAAGGCCCACATGACGTTCACTGCCTGCGCGGTACAGAGTCGAGCTCCAACAGCAGCATGGTTAGAGACGAGCGGTACGACACGCGGTACGACACGCGGTACGACACGCGGTACGACACGCGGTACGACACGCGGTACGACACGCGGTACACCAAAAAACCGTCATGATAGAAAGAGTGAATGAAAACGCTTGTTTCGGTCACATCGAAGTTTTAATGCCTCGGATTTCTGTCGCCGCTCTAAACTACTGAACTCCTCCTTAAACAAATTTAAAAATCCTACATCACCGCTATAGTAACAACCTCTCACGATATACATAAACTCGCATCTAACAGCGATTAGATAGAAAAAATAAAGGAGTAATAATTATCTCATCATCATAGGTTGATCTCTGTTCGTTTTATCAATTATCTTAATTTTCTTAATTATTATAAATTTTTGTATATATGCATTAAATCTTTATCTTTTGGTCTTTAACTGCACAAATTATTACAAAACAACTAGCTTTAATTTTATGTTTAGCTTTAATGAACATAAATTTAGATTACATTTTCTAAAGCAATTTATTTTTATTTAATTGATTAAATGATAAACAGTAGCTGAATTTGTCAACTTCAAGTGAAACTTATAAAGTTATCATTTTAGATTTTAAATGTTATAGATTTTGTCCTGGTCTCCAAAAATAACAATTTGCCCATCTATAGATATACAGTCTATAGTCAAGAAAAAAAAAAAAAATGATGACAAAACAAAAGCTGATATTCAAAGAAAACTTGTTTATTTTTCAACGTCAAGAGCAACAAAAATAAATAAATAAATAAATAAATAGCTCAAATTCAGAATTTTCAGATGGACTCCAATTTCTTATAAATTACTTTCATTCCTCATGGTCTGTACGATATAAAAATGAATAAACTTTACAGGATAAAATGATTAATTCTTAACTTTTTGGCTTTTCTCATATGCTGTATACATTTTTATCACATACAGTAATCGTGTCAGAGGTCTTCTTTTAGAAAGAACAAATTCGAACAGGACGTTCACGCGTCACCGTCGGCCATGTTGGATCGAGAGAAGCGACACACAAACAAGAATTAAACACAGCACGGGTTCAGGGTCAAGATTTTATAAATGTCATGATTTTTCTTTTTCAGATTTTATTAAACTTTTAAACATGTATCGATACACAGAAGAACAGCGATACTGAATCGGCCCAATTTATACTGAGAAGTAAAAGTAGAAATGATGCTGCATGATCGCAGCGTCTCCATAATTTCCTTTATACACCGCGACTGAAATCTCGAGCATCAGCTGTTGGTTAAACAAGTATTTCTTTAAAAACCGTTTAGTGGGATTTTATTAACCGAAAATTCAGCAGCTGAAAACACGACTTTATTGAAATGATCAAATTAATTAAATTGCAAATATGATAAAGTTTAAATACAACAAGTATAATAAAACAGTCCCATTTGTTCATACTTTAAACATTTACAGCTTCTAATTCTCCAAATTAAATTCTTGTTCTTTTTCATTGCTTTCCAGAACAAATAATTTCTTCCTCCCTGATATCCAGTCCAGCAGTTTTGTTGTTGTTGTCCTGATTGCAATCCTGGGTATCGGATCAGTACCATCAGTACAGACAATGATACAGAAATATATAGGTATTCAATTTATATTCTCCAGAAAGCGGTCGATTAGACGACATCGCGATACTCGCCTGCCGACAGGATTTGTTTTGCGATTCTGTCGCCATCAATGTTTTCTCAACAGCCCGAATTCTAAAACAAAGTTTCCACAGAATTCACTCCTACCGCACCGAACCCAATTATTATTATTATTATTATTATTATTAGTTTAGAGTACGCCACCTGCAGGATTATAGAGGAACTGCAATATGTTATCACCTCAAATGCAAAAACACATACAAATTAGGAAATAGTTTTAAAAATCTATTTTGTGATGATGTATGAATTGCCACACTTTATTGCCACACTTCACTTCACACTTCCTTTAACAGAATAATAGAACAAATCATCACAAAGACAGCTGGCGCTGTGATCTCCCAAACAACTTAGCCTTTGTTCTCTGTATGTTTTTGTATATTTTACAGGGTTTTCACTCTAATGTCCTCCACATCAACACATCTGGACATGAGAAGAACAATGAGGACATACAGACACACGCCGCCACTTCACATGACTGTTCACTGAACTAACCATGTCTTCATGTCCTCTCATTTCTCCTCGTTTGTATTAATTTTTTATTCTTTACTCATTAATTTCTGTATTTAGTATTTAACACTTATTTCTATAAAACTTTTCTTTACCTGACTCTTCTTTAACAAACTAAACTAAACTCTACACTAACTAAAGACATTTTAAAGGCGTACTTTTAACCAGATTAGTCTGACGCGCACAAGTGGAAACTTTTCAATGAAAGACAGACATTCAAACATCATCATCGTCAACATCATCATCATCATCACCTCTGTGTGTGCTAAACCTCACCAAGCTGAGAAGCTGCTAATGAGCAAATAAAGCCACAAATACACACATACACAACAAAGAAAGACAAAACCCAAGTGAGAAAAATATACCACTGAAACACAGACAGGCCCGAGTTCAGCTAATCAAACTCGGAGGTTTTAACAAGACGACTATTTCACATCAGCGATTTTATGCTTTATGATTTTTCTGAAAAGTACTACATTAAATTACTTACACACTTATGACACAAACTATTCAGATTTTGTTGAACTATTCTGCTAAATGAAACTGGTAAAGTTTTAAGATTTAGCAAGCAACAGGCAAAAGTTTTTAAAAAATGGTTTCAGTGACCCATCGTCTGTCTGATCTCCTGGTTTACTGCTATAACAGTTACCTAGCAAAGAAGCAACGCCAAAGCAAAGTTGTGTTATTAAACACTGAGCACAATTCCAGAAAGGGGAACAATGTCCAATCTCCAGTGCAAATTCTTTAATGTCCAATCTGTGATCTTTCATTAAAAAAAAAAAAAAAAAAAATTATTCCAGTCTAATCTCTAAAGCGCAATTTTCTATAAAGCATCATATTCTTTAATGCCTAATCTCCGACACCCGCTCCGCAACGTCCAATCTCCGACACCCGCTCCGCAACGTCCAGTCTCCGACACCCGCTCCGCAACGTCCAATCTCCGACACGTCTAATCTCCGACACCCGCTCCGCAACGTCTAATCTCTTACAGCCATTCTGCAATGTATACTCCCTGATGCCAATTCTAAAATGTCTAATCTCTAGCATCCATTCTGTAGCCTCTATTATTTAACATATGTAAAAATATATATAATAATAATAATAATTTTTTAAAAACTATAATGTCCAATCTATTCAGCGATACACAATCATTAGCACCAAACCTTTAATGTAAAGCCTGGAATATCTGACTCATTATGTCAAATCTCAAACATCCATGATCAGATACCTTAATCTCCGTTCGTTGGCGTCTGACCAGAAACATCTAGTCTCTTCTTTACGGTCTGATATCTGATGTTCGTTCATTAATCCCTCTATCGTCCACTCAGCAGTGTCCAACCTTTAACATCCTCTCAGTTCAGTAATATCTAATGTCTAACCTTTGACCATTCAGTAACAACGAATCTCTTCCGTAACATCCAATCCATTATTGAAAGTCCAGGACTAACATCTAATATCCAATCTCTTTCAATTGTGCATGTCCAATGTCTGAGATCCATTCTGTAACATCTATTTTAATGTCCGATCTTTAACCCCCATTGTTAAAATGAATATATAATCCATCATAGAATAAACAATATAATTTATGATGTAAATTTTCTAATATAATATCTTCAGTGTCTATTACATAATGTCTAATCCACAATATCAATCATCTATTGTGTAATCTCCAATATAAAGTACAATCTGTAATATCCATTCTTAACATTAACATCCAATCTCCAACATCAATTCAGTGGCATCAGAAATCTTAAAACTTATAACAATTAATCTCTAATATCTATAGGAAAAACATCCAATCCATTCTCTGATTCAGTTCTGTGACATTTTATCTATAATTTCCAATCCCTCAGGTCTAATCTACAAAATCCAACCTCCATTCTGTAACATCCAATCCACTCTGTAGTGTGTTTCATTAAAATACCCCCCAAAAAAATCCAATATGTAATATTAAGTAGCATCAGTAACATCTAATCTACTAGATGTAGAATGTCTAATTCATTTACTGTGTCAAATCTACTCACATCTAAGATCACACTTGTCAAACAATTATTATGGTATATGTGATCATGGTAACTTTTATTGAGAGATCAGTATCGCGATACAGCAAAATCGTCTTTTACTGACTGCATTTAGAGATCTGCTGTCACCATATCATGACGTTAATAAATCACAATATTGATATAACGTCATATCATATCATATCATAGAGCCCTGCTCTCCAACAAGCACCACACACACACACACACAAACCGCTTACTACTCACTTTCTCCTTCGATTTTGTCCGTGCCTCTCGTCCATATGATCTGCCTCGTCTCAAGCTTCACCTGAAACGTCCTCCTCTCGGGCCTCTGAGATTTCTTCGAGTAGAACAGCGTGAGCACGGTGCCGAGCTCCAGGTCCCGGTAGACGTTGTTCATCTCTGTGTCACTCGGCGTCCACGGCCCGGGTCCATTGGAGAAGAAGGAGGCAGCTGTAGCCATGGCCACTTCCCCCGTTTGTTCTCCTTTTCCCCTTTCAGAACAATTTAGTGGCTCCTGCACCTCCTCCTGAATGGGACACCTACCAAAAAAAAAAAAAAACAGGCCGGGAGGGGAGAGGGCCGAAATTAAACTCACGGCCTCCTGGGTCTGTTTCTCTCTTACACAAACACAACACGAAGGTATTACGAACAAGAAGAAGAAGGACAAGAAGGAGGAATACAGCCAGCCTGGACAACACCTACATTTTTTTTGTGGTTAAAAAAACAAACAAACCAAAACATTTGTCTCTTTGCATGTCTGAGCTGCATTATTTTTGGGTGTTGTGTGGAAAGTAAAGGTCATAAGTATTTAACACCTCACAACCTCCAGAAACATGAAAAAAAGGTCAGGTTTGTGAGAAAGAAAAAGAAAAACACACACAAACCTGAAAACACACTCACGCAAATACAAACACAAAGAGAGAACATCCATCCTGTTGTTCGTTATCTGTAAAGTCAAACGGGTCACTTTAATGATATTATACTAATAATAATAATCAGCATTTTAATCATCATTGCTATAATTATAATAATTATTTAACTTGTTTGCTTTTTTGTGTGAAAGCTGACACTCTGCTAAGCTAACAGCTAACCTGATCCCAGCCTGTCTGGATGAGCTCCAGGTCCACATTACCTCCTGAGAAGTTCCCGTTCTAACCCGGGACCTGCTTCTGCCCGCTTTGATCTGATTTGTTTGTTTGTTTTTCTTTGAAAGCGCGAATGGATACAAAGTAACTCTGGTGCTGCGTGTAGGCCGCGCGCGCTGTTACATTTCAAAGAAGCCGAGCGCACGCACAGGAGTATAGCTGAAGGAGAGAGAGAGAGACAGAGAGAGAGAGGGACAGAGAGAGAGGGACAGGGAGGGAGACATGACGGCATTTTATGTATATATCTGTGTGAATAGAGAGCAGAAAGGCTCCGGCGTTTACCGTGCGGTAATAAAGCGCGGGGAGGCGGACAGACGCGGCGGAGTCTCGGCGCAATCTCAGTCCCGCTGCACATCTCCGGAGCCGCCGCACATCTCTCTCTCTCTCTTTATTTCTCTCTCTCTCTTTATATATATATATATCTTTATATATATATCTGTCACGCTCCGTCCAGTAATCACAACATGTCTCCTGCGCAGGGCGAGGCGTCTCAGGCCCGGGTTCCAGCCGGTTCTCCGTCTCCGCTCCTGCCGCTCTCTGCTCGCTGCTTCCTCCGCGTTTGCGCCCAGAAGAAAAAACAAAAAAAACCCGAGCTGCTCGGATTGAGACGCGGCCGCTGCGGCCCTTCCCCCATCCGAGCCCCCTTCACTTCCAACAAAGCGGCCTCTTAAAGGCGCAGAGCACCATTACTGTATAAAACACCTACTGTATCTGGAACACACACACACACACACACACGGGGGAAAATGTTACTCTGTTTAAATCGTGTTCTAGAACCGTCATATTCCAGATGACGAGTTCTGGTTCTTGAATCTCCAGTGTGGCCGAGTCTGCATCAGCATCATGTTCTAGAGCGCTCCGATGGCGAGTTCTCGTTCAAGTGTAACTGTCATATTATAGAGTGTCAACTCTAGAACACAACACTGGCTTACAGAGTTCTAGAATGACCTAAGTAGATTTTACTCTATAGAGTTTCAGAACTGTCATATTCCAGCGCTTCCCAATAATGAGTTATGGCACAACCATATTCTAGAAAGATCATAAAAAGTGTGTATCTAGTGTTTCTAGAGCGTCCTAATGACAAGTTCTGGTTCTAGATTGTCAACTGCGTAACTGTCATGTTATTGAGAACACAACACGATAATGTCAACTCTAGAACACAACACGATAATGACCTACAAATTTTTACTCAGTGTTCCAGAACTGTGATATTCCAGAGCTTCTCAGTCATGAGTTCTGGTGCATCACATTCTTAAGTGTTCTGATGACAAGTTCGGGTTTTAGAGCGTCGACACTAGAACACCCCACATAAGCATCATAGTCTAGAGGTGCTGACATTCTGGATTTTTTAAAAGAAATAGAAAAGAATTGTCATCGTAGAGACATCATATTCAATAAAATGTTCTTGCTCTAGAATGTCTAGATGCAAACGTGCACACATGCACTTGCATAAACACAACACAAGTTCTAGAATGACCTAATTTCTTTTACCCTGATTAAATAATGTTCTAGAGCAAAGATTATGATTTTTCTATAACAGATCCAGTTAGTTCTACATTCGAAATGTTGCAGAATATGTTTCAACAGCAACGTCAAGGTCATACTCTAGAACATAACCACATCGGGACATTGGAGATTATGATGGTTCTAAAACATAATGATTCAATTCTACCTATAAAATGTTGTAGGATTAGATTTCTTTTTTTTATCAGTGTAAAATGAGAACAGATCATCTGGACATATTAAGTTTCTGGAACAAACTATTTTGGTTTTATTCCCTCAGCCATTCTAGATGTAAATTGTTTAAATTATTAATTAAATTGTTGATTAATAATATTGTCTCTAAAACATTTATTCGTCCCTTAATACATTCTAGAATTAAATAATATGAATGTTTCAAATTATGATTTACTTTTAAAATACTGGAATTATTTTACCAAAAACACATTTTATTCTAGAATTAGCTGGACTTTGTTTGCCTGGAATTAATGCATACTCAAAAGCGCGTATTAAAAAATGTACAGCGCCATCTGTTGAATTTTGAGATGAATTAATGATTTTTTCAAGGTCTTTTTTTTTTTATGATATAAGGGCGTTTTCCATTTAAATTTCAAAGTAGCATATCTTCTCTTCCCCTGTCTCGCTCTCCATTGTGATGAAACTAAACCTCAAGCTCGGCCAAATACACCTGTGAAAATCATATTCAAATTTCGTTCAGTAGTTTTTACGTGATGTGTTCACAAACAAACAGACAAACAGTCAAAAATTCCAAAAAACATCTTGTTCTATTACTCATCTTAACAAATAATTTTTCCACGAATATCTTCAATCTTCACGCCCTCTTTACAGTTTTATTAAATGTATAGATAGATTCTGCAAAACAGTTCTTATAAGAACGAAAAGCCAAACCAACAGCACTGCAAATCAGAGACACGGCACACATACCACCGATACAGGTTCTATGAACAGGTTTTATTCTAGAACTATACAAATTATTATTTGTCCATTCAGATGCGTCCCTGCAAACAATTCTACGGTAATCTTCATGTACAATATCTTTAAAGATTCAAAATTAGATCTAATTCTTCGTCACATTCTAGAAGTATCATGTTCTTAAACCCCCACATGGCCTTCTACATTAACCGGAGGATGTTCTAGAATGATTGTATTCTGGGATGTCCCACTAACTCTTCAATGTTCCTCTGCAGAATGAAAACACAGCCACATTGTGTTCGATGTTAAACCATGTCCCAGTGTCATGTTTTCCAGGAACTCCTGAAAAGAAATAATCTGTAGCACAATATGCATTTCTGCAGTTATTTTAAAAAGGTAAAATGTATTTCATTATTCTTAACATATAAAATGCATGGATTTATGAATATGTATGAATACATAATTAAAAACACACCACCACTATGATGCCATGACATCATCATAAACTATTGAACTAAACGCTAAAGTTAATTTTTTTAGCATCAGTCCCAGTTTTCACGCATGCTACAAAGAGCTGACACTGGAGACTCCTTCCATAAATGTTATTAATGATATATTTTTAAATCTTTTCATGCGAAGCCTCCGCTGTAGTAATCGCTGTGAATGAGCTGTTGCTATAGAAACGGTAAAATTTTTAATATGTAAATTGATAGAAAACAAGTGAACAGCTTCCGATGAATCAGTATCCAGAGTTCAGGATCCCTGTGGTCCAGGAAGCTAGCGTGATATTAGATAAACGCACAGCGTCGTCACGCCTTATAAGGTGATAAGATGTTTCGGTGTTATCTGTGCCAATTCTCTGCAAAAACCTACTTCAACCCGAAAAGCTGCGGCGGTTGTGGTTTGGTTTTTGCTTCTTGTGAGAACTGTTTGCAAAAATGTGCACTGAGGAACCTGCACAGGAAAGAATGCGAGGCGTCTCTTACTCGCTCACGTCCTCGCCCTGTCGTAGAGACAGATATGAAACGGAGGAACAGAAACTCGAGCAGATGAGGGAGAGAAGAGAGAAAAAAAAGAAAAAACAAAAGATTCAGGGAAAAAACATGGTTCCCATCTGTATCATGTCCTGTGTGTGATCTTCTCAATGAAAAACGTCTGGAGTGAAGCCACAGAGTGACGTTTTCAATATCAGACTCGAGAAAATCTCATGTTCGGGGTAAGAAGGGCCTCATAACTAAAGGCAGATGCACGATCGGGGTTTTTTTTTTTTTGTACTGACACTGTGCTACTGTAAATCATCACATTCCGTTAAAGGTGCAGTGAGGGAGTCTTGTTTAGGTCCTGAGTGTAAGACACACTGCACTGAAGTGCACTGATCAGTCAGAAGGTGTTGATTTATTTCACGGTACAATACTGTTACTGTTTCTATAGCAACAGCTCATTCGCATAAACTTATTATAAAACCATGTGTAAATATGATAGAAGGTGGAATTAATTATCTGGCGAACTGACATGTGCTTATTAACATGTACGGAAGGAGCCTCCAGTTTCAGAGCGTTCTAACAGTGATGAGTGACACCTGTTGGTAACTTTGGGTGCTTTGTGATGTCAGAACAGATGTAGCGCTGGGGTTAAAGCACTGATTGGAAGATTGCAGGTTCAAACTCCAGCACTGCCACTGTTGGGCCCTTGAGCAAGGCCCTTAACCTCAAACTGTTCAGATGTATATTGAGTTAAACGTAAGTCGCTCTGGATAAAGGCTTCTGCCAAATGACATATAAATGTAGGAACATGGAGGCGTGTCCCAATTTGCAAACTAACGCACATTCATAGACACTGTCGATACTGTGACGTTTAACGGAAGGAGCCTCCAGCGTCAGTGCGTTGTACCGTCAGAGTCAAACATAACGCCGGATTACTGCAGGTTAGATCAGTAACTAATTTCTTTCGTGGACGTGTGAAAGTTATTAAAGGCATGTGGAGCCACCCGACTAAACTTTCTTTCCAAACCACTGCTTATGCAGCGTCACGGGTCGGCGTAACACACTCGAAGGAAAGCGCTGTCCACCCACTTCCGCCTGCACGAGCTGCCAGACGCATGTGACTGTGATTAAGCTGCATTTGCACAAGACAAATTGTGGAACTTGAGGCCATCAATGCGCAAACAATAACGGTTTTATAATCAGGGCGTGACCAGGTCTGCGATTCTAAACTGTTCCTGTTAACTTCCAGGTCTAGAACTTGTCCATTCAGATACGGCGTCCCTGCATCGTATTGAGGACGTACAGAGCCACTAGCGCCCCGTACGCATTACATTCCAGAGCTACCAGCATCAGTGCAGACTTGGGTACAACAGCACACTTCAAAGTTTAAATTTCACAACATCCAAATAACCAAAGATAAAAAATCAATGTGTTTTAGTAGATTAAATATGTTTTTGCTCACACATGTAAGCAAAAAAAACCCCAAAAACTCTAAATCATAATTAAATAAAAGTAATACGAATGGTACTTTGAACAAATTGCTGTTACATTAAGGAAATAAAACATTTCAAAGCATTTAGTCGGTAACATTAACACGACCTTGTGTGTTATTTTCTCATGCACTCTCACAATGCAGGAGTGTTTAATTATTAACTTATTATCAGTTTCCCTACAGATCCTGACACCTGTGTGATACCATCACCTATGTATGGAGTGTTTACCTGTTCAGTGAGGAACGCCTGTGACACGCCCTCAGTATGACATGCAAGCTGATGATGTCGCTGCCTGCTGTTACAGTCTCGGAGGAACCACAGTGACGGAAATACAGGTGCAAACTAACACCGGTGGCAGGACAAACAGAGTTACATTTTATATACACAAAAAAACGGGAACTTTTTTACAATCCAATAAAACTAGAAGTGATAAAAGAAATACATTTTATTCATAGTAAT
>JAQMYJ010000015.1:1779530-1790207 GCA_030014305.1 Clarias laeviceps
AGTGTGGCTATATTTCACAAGAAAGGATTCCGACACCGCGACGTGCAGCAAATGTTTTACAGCAGTTACGTGTAAAGACGGAAACACGTCAAATCTAATGAAACATTTGAGGGCAACATGGAATAAAGTTAAAAGCAGAGGGAGGCACCGTGTTCGACAGCTTGAGGACAACAGCTGGCTCTATCGGTGTGGACGATCCCAGCCCGTCACACCAACCGTAGCAAAAAGGAGTCCAACGATTATGATGACGGCAGCAGCCTCTCCGCAGGTTAGTCAAAAGCTAATGTAATGTAATAGCAAAATGCAAATCTTGCATTCATGCTAACAAATGATCAAACGATTTGTAAAATACTAATGTAACATGGATTCTGTTTATAATTATGGCTTTCCAACTTGTACTACAACAGTGACATAAGGTGGCTTATGTTTTGTATTTACTTATATATTTATATATACTTTAAAGTTTTAATACATTGTTAAATTTTAAGCATTAAATGTTTTGTTCAATAAAAATGTTTTCTTGAGTCGTCCACCATCATTTGGTGGCTTTTGTAAAGTATTGGTTCAGGCACTGTTTTGGCACCGGTACCGTTTAAAAAGTATCTATTTGGCACCAGTATCGAAAAAAACCCAAACGATACCCAACCCTGGCAGCATTTTCACCTTTCAACTGCCCATAAATTTTTTTTTATAATAATAATAATAATAATAATACAAAAATCCTTAAGGAGCAGCAATAATCTTGAATCCTGAAAAATGTTTTACTGATTTGTATTTTCTAGAAGAAAAAAAAAAAAAAAAACTGTGGTATGTTAAAGAATCGGTCAAATTTTTGCTTAGATTAACATTCATTCAAATTAAATAAATAAGTAACTTGGAAAGTGCAAATCGACACTGAATCAAAGACTCAAACTGAAGAATCGAACCGAGGAACAAAATGCGAAAGAAGCGCACGACTGGTTAATCACACGGCTCTGGTTACCTAGTAACAGTACTTAGAGTTAGTAGTAATTATTTCTTAAAAGAAGTAACTGTAACACAAATAATAAAATGCAAGTAAAAATATTAGGTGACTTGAGTCACTTCAGCGACGACGACATCACGTCAGTAAGCTGGAAGTCTGTGAATAATGAATTTAATTGTTAATAAACATGTAGCTTAGCCTGGCCTAGCATAAGCATGCTCAGAACGCTTGGATTAGCACAGCGTTGTTATAACGCTGATCCGGTTTCATAATAAAATACTAAATATGAAAATCTTATGCAAATTATTCATACACACGAGGCAGCAGAAATAAATAAAGCGTGCTAAAGTCTGAAAACAATCATTATGATGTGATGAGGAACTACAGGAGGAATGAATGGAGTAACTGTAACTGGAGTAGGATATGAAAAAGCAGAAATAGAAGTTATAAGGAACTGAAGTATTATAAAACAATAAGTCTGAGTAGTAACACTGGTACTGATAAACACTATGTACTACAGTGTGATGAGTAATAATGAGTACAGCGTAAATGAACAAGTGACCGAGATAAGAAACAGAACCTGAGACTATAGAGGAGAAGCTGCTAACAGTAATAGTATAACAATTTAAAATCAACAATGATACATGATAAGAACAAAACATTTGACAAATAATAGAAGAACTACATGCATCAGCAATATTAGAATTTTTTTTAACCTTTAAAATTATTTTTAAAAAGTTAAGTAATAACTCAAAAGTTGTATAACCTGAGCTTCATGCAGCAGACGTAGATGACGTAGATGGATTTTTAAAAATTTATCCCGTTCCTTATAACTTTAGTTTTCTCACCTAAAATACAAGCGAGGCGTTTAAACACTACAAACTAACTTCAAACACAAGAGTTTAACATTAAACTTCAAAGTAAATTAAACACAAAGCTACACTGTTACTGATCAGCGCGTATCTGTTACATCATCCGCCATAATTAATATTGCTAAACAAACTTAGAAAATAATTCACACCAAACAATCATAACCCAATTTACAAAACAAATAAACAAATATTAAATTCACGGAAATAATCTCAATAGAAATAAAAGTATTTTCTAATACAAGCAGTGAAATATCAGACTAAAGACAAGATGATGTATATTATAGTAACACTAATAAACAGTACTAAGTGTAACATACGGAGTAAACTATACTTAGTAATATTCCACCTCCCGCTGCTTTAGTCAGAGCTCTATTCAATAAACACTACAGTAATTTTAATGCTCTTCTCAGTAAAACTGAGTAATATAAATACTACAGTATAAAAGTTAAACAAGCAGAAATACAAGAAATGAATAACAAACGTAATGGTTTATATTTCCTCAATCCTTCAGATCCAATGGGATCAACAACAAAAACATGACAAAAATTAAAATAATATTTATAACATCAATAATAACTTCTTACTTTGAGGTATAAAACTGTACAAATAATATTTAGAAGTCTGAAATGTCACTGTGCAGTTTTATATATCAGAAAGTTTCCCACATGCACTGCGTCACATTCTGGTGATTTATAACGGGTTTTCAGATTGACTGGCTTTTCATACAAGGCTTTTTTTATTTTAATATACGGTGGGGTTTTGATGTTCTTGCTGTTGTGTTGTGTGATGGGAGGTTTGGGGGGGGGGGGGGTGAAAGAAATTAAAATGTAATAAAATAACGAAAACATAAAATATATTTAAAAAAATAAAATAAAAAGTTTCCTGAAACGATATGCAGAACAGTAACGCTGGACCCTGATTGGTTGGTAGAGAGAACGGGGTTAACCAATCAGACGATTCTACTACACGCTTATGCAAAGTCTGGAAACGTGACATCAATTATATTTTATTTTACTAAAATTCAAATTTGATGATCATGACATTTGTTTATGGAAAGAAACATGTCCGACATCTTTAGGAGCTTTTTCTTTTCTCTTTTCCATCACCGCTGCTTGAATTTTTCCAAATCACTTCCTCACAGACGCCATAATGAAATTTCACATGTTCATTCCTGACTCGCGAGATTCA
This sequence comes from Clarias laeviceps, assembly GCA_030014305.1. Lineage (NCBI taxonomy): Eukaryota > Metazoa > Chordata > Actinopteri > Siluriformes > Clariidae > Clarias > Clarias laeviceps. Next base: position 1,782,555 of record JAQMYJ010000015.1, read on the forward strand.
GACAACGATTATGACTAAACATGCAGGCCTTGTGTGTGTGTGTGTGTGTGTGTGTGTGTGTGTGTGTGTGTGTGTGTGTGTGTGTGTGTGTGTGTGCACACGCTCTAACATCTGCACTAACCTGACAATCCGATCCCTCAGCGCCACATTTACAAACTCATGATCTCATGTAATCACTCGTTTTGTCTCAAAGAAGCAAAAGTAAGTGCACCCCACATCACAACAAACTCAAACACTGGAATGGATTCTGATTGGCTGATTTATATCCAATCGGCGAGTAGCGCAGATACTAAAAGGTTTACAGTAAGAGCGTGAAGACTTGAAGACTGTGTGCATTTGTTGAAGTTTAGCATCAAGTTTGGGAAGGAGCCTCCAGTTTCAGAGCTTTGTAAGAGTTAGATGTAAAGCTGTAAACTTTAGGTTTTCTCAGCAAGATGTGCTTTATTAGAAGCTAACGAGGTAATAATTGCTTATGGCTAGTGTAGGATCTGAAACTGTAATGAAAAAAAAAAGGATGAGGTCATAGTGCTGACACATCGCAGTGACACAACAGTAATAAAAGTTAAACTTTATGACGTGCTGTTGTAGAAAAGAAATTAACGTCAGACTGATACACATCTGTTCGTCATTTTCATGTATTTTATTGCTTCATTTGACAAATTTACTCCACATTTTGCACTTATTTTGTTCAGCACCTAGGAACTGCTTGGTGTGATATAATTAAACACACACTGTTGTGTTTACTTCACATTAAAGCAACACGATGCGACATGAGGAAGTGTGTTACTGCAGTGGTGATGTAACGAGTGTCATCGCAAACGTTTCAGTTTCACAAAGCTAAAACCATGATGATTATGATGTCATAGGCCACGACATGCTTATGACGATGATGATAATATTTACACCCTAATGTTTCTCTACTATTTGAAAGAGGGAGGAACCGAACGGCTGGAGATCTAACTGCTGTACTTTAGTTTCCTTGTATGAGAGCTTTATCTATGTCTTATCACACTGAACCATGAGAGTGTGAGACACTCAGTGCTGCTTTACTGAAACACACACACATACACACACAAACACACACACACAGAGTGACGGGACTGAGCAAAGAGAAAGGCTCAATCCCAAATGCAAACAAAGCTATATAATGTCCTTAAATATAAGAAACCGCTTATAGTAACTGTGCCGACATCTATATATTAATATATTTCTATAACTGGACGTGCGAGAACAACGTGAAGGTAACTACAGATGAAAAAGCTACCGTGACAGTTTTATTTATCATTTTTAAAAAATAAAATATATGATTACGCGATATGCGTTTGTTCTTAACTCTTGAGCGCAAAATATTTTCAGGTTACTTTCTAAGTTTTCAATAAAGAAATTTCTATTACTAGCAAAATTATCTGCTGATAAAAATTGTGAAAGAAATTTTCACTTGAAAATTTAGTTATATTTGGCTAGATTTTTTATTTATATTTACTTTGTTGTAATCTTATAAAAAAAAATAATAATAATAAAAAAAAAAGTAGATAAAAATAACTATGTTCAAGATAACTTATAGTAACCGTGCGAGCGAATCGGACCAGGACATGAACATAACTACAGATGAAAATCTAAAGTGATGCAGAATATTTAAGGGGCACTTCCCAGTTGTGTTGGACTAATGGCACTTAGTTATTAACCTAGTTAACCCAGTGTAAGTATGTATCCAATGATGTAAACTTTAAAGCACTTTTTGTAAGACGCTCTGGATAAGAGCGTCTGCCAAATGCCTAAATGTAAATGTAAGAGATATATATTGTTGGAAAATACTAAGTGATCATCACATGCCATGCGTTTGTTTTACCTTTTAAACTTATTTAAAGCATAATATTTTCTTTAAAAAGAAATTCTTAAAACTAAAAGAAATAACCAAGAATTTTAAATTCCTAAAACTAAATTTTATATTTACCTAGTAAAAACTTTAATGATTGTATATTTACTTTGTTGTAATCTTATGTTTAAAAAGCACAGATAAACATAACTATATTCAAGATACTTTCACTTGCTAAGCTATAAAGAAAAATACTGCAAAAAATTTCTGAGTAAGTTTGTTTAGCTCTATGCTAAATAAAAAAAATAATAAAATAAAATGAAATTTTGCTATGAACGATCTGCATTAACGTTGTAAAAGTGGCTCCACTTCATCAGACGATTATTTGTCTCTAACAGCACGAAATGATCCGGTTTATCACACACTTAATGCATGTCTCGGTGTATAATTAAAATTCCGTTATTTATTAATCAAACGCCGATATTCCTAATGGGTTTGTCTCGCTTGCGACGTCTAGCTATGTCTTTCCTCGTGTTATAATTTCTCAGTTGCCTAGCAATGACGGTTTTTACCGCCTCTACACACGTGACCAGGGACGTTTGCTCCTCAGACAAAATTTAAACCCAAATTTATTCACAGACATGTCAAGTTTCTGTGCAAATTCTTCCGGCAAAATAGACTTCTGTCATAGTAGGAGCAGCGTCACGTACGAGACGCCGCGGTTACGGCCAAACCCGGAGTCCCTGGACTGCACAGGGGAAAGGTGCCAAAACTTTCTATTTATTTATTTTAGTTTTTATTTGGGGGTGGGGGGGCATCAAAGTTTAAAGACGAAATTTACCAGATGATGTTCGAGTCCGAGCTTTGATGTAACCCTTGACTGAAGATTAAAGTATTGGCGCCCTTGGCTGTGAGACATGGCGATTAGGTTTAAAAGGCGATTCCTGCACTCCAGCACAGCCGAGGGTGCCAATACTTTAATCTCCTGCAAAAGAAAGATCAAAGTTTAAAGACAAACTTTACCTGATAGTGTTAGTCATGCATTTTTTTTTTTGATGTAGATGTTATGAGGGCTGCCGAGGTTCAAGGTGGTGGATTTGACCAGAATCGCAGATAAATTATGGAAGCTCAAATATAAATATATTAAATAAATTAAATGGGATGAAGTATATTTGCGAGAACATTTTCCAACTGAACACATGACCTTTAATGAGTTCTCTAACCTTTCATGTCGTTTTCTAAATTGTTACTACTGATTAAGTAAACGCTACAGCTTTTAAAACAAAACTAGCAAAAAAACCAAGCAGTGTTCGAATGACACGTCACAGCCACGCCTAGCTTCGTCAGCAGATTAGCAAACCAAGTGTCTGTACTAGCGGCTCTGTATATACGCTCACTGGAACAGACGATCTCTACGTCTTCCTTTCAAACTTTAGTATTTTCTTCATCTTAACCTCTATAGACTTTTAAAATTATAAACTTGAGTCTTGAACAATAAACAAGAAGAAACGTCAAACCAGACGGGCTACGGGATCAGACGGTTGCTCCGGAGCTTCACGTCCTATAAAACTAGAATTTCAATATCATAGGTTTTGTGCCATAAGTTGTACGTCTTCGTCTACATCAGTGCATCAACTTTAATTCACGATCCGAGGTTGTCGATTTTCCATGTTCGCAGGGGAACGCTAAAGACGTTCAAGACATTTATTTTTGAAGATAAAGACGTGCCCAAGCAGAGATGTCAGACTACAGGAATCCAGTGGGCATTTACTCAAGGTCAAACGTCCTTCTGTCAGTTACATACATTGTGTCCAAAAAACAAACAAACAAACAAACGTAGCTTTTAAACCGTAGCGTCATTATGGTACGAACTATAAAGTGAACACGTACAGCAAACTTTTCATTGGCGTTACACTCATTTCACAGAGCAGCACATCTGGAGCTCGGCCTACGGGAACGATTAGTGTCTGAAGAAAAGTTTAAAAAATGAATAAATATGAAAGATATAATAAAATGTATATTTTTACAGAAAAAGTTAACGCGATAAACTTTTTCTTTGGATAAAACTACCAGCGTAATTAAAGAATTCTCACAGAAAATCTAAATCATAAGATTCCCTCACATTTACTGAAGTATTATTATGTTTTTTTTAACTATTCATCTGTTAATGATGTAAAACTAGAAGTGAGAACTAGTTTAAAACCTAAAACTATCAAAATATTTAGTGAAACTTCACACAAATCCAGTTTTAAAATGATTTCAAAGCTCTGAGGCAGTCAATAAAGTGTACAAACATCCATATTAAGCTTATATTTTCAGTTATTATCCTTATAGTAGTTTGTAGAGAAAAATAAAATAAATCAAGGAAATTGCTTTTAAACAGAGTTGCTGAAAAGGGAATTTTTACAGAGACATTTAAACAGAAAGCCATTTCCCCCTGCAGCGCCTCCATAACACACACAGAGAGCGAGGGGCTGCGTCCCAAATCGCGCACTACTCCACTAAGTAGGACGCTAGCTACAGTGATTAGTTTAAGCTAAAACCTTGGAATGTTTAACAAAAATGTAAAAATGAGATCGTAATATTTCAGGTGTAATGCAATACTGATGCATCGAGGCGGTTTGGATTGCAAGGAGCGAACTGGAAGCTTACACGGAGAGCTAGTGGACTGGAAATGGTGCACACTAGCTAGCAGAGAAGGTGGCGGATTGAGACACGGCTCGTGGAAAGGAAAAGAAAATGGCGCAGAGACTAAGTCCTCAACCCCCCATTTGCCACTTTTAACACTAAATTAAGGCCGGTTAGAGTCGTAAATGGACGATTAAACAATCAGGATTGTGAAAATAATCTACAGATCTGTCAAAATAGCGATCCTAATTGAGAAATGCTCGTTGTTAAGGTGTGTTTTTGAGCCCTGGTTTTGAACAATAGGCGGCTGTGAGTGAGGGTGAGGGGACTTAGTCTCTGGGACGCCATTTCGCTGCTCGAAAAACCTAACAGTCTCACCGCCTTGTTCAGAGTAATACAGCTCGAAATTAACACCAAAACGCCTTTTAATTCGATAATTCGTGTTATTTCGCACTTACCGTTTAGTCGAGAGCCAGTCCCCACCTGCAAACAGAGTTAATAAGTTGATTATCTAGTTTTTTTCCCCACATGTACATTATCACACAGACAAGAAATCAAAAATGTCACCTACAATATGGATTCGATTTACACCAAACCTCAAAGAAATTAACTAACACTGAGATCTACTTCATTCCTGATCAGATATTATTATTATTTTTCCGCAAACCCCAAACTGAACATTTCCAAAGCTGATCTGCCAAACAAAAAGGGAAATAATGGTCGAATATACAGCATTCTCAGGCTTTATCGAGTTTTAATGTGCATATAAATCACCTGGTGGTGTCCATGATCTCCGGTCATTGTGCCGTGAGTTCTTCTAAAAGCTCAAGGAAAGAAATAAAAGCGAGACAAGAGAGAGAGAGAGAGAAAAAAGAAGATGCCGGTATCGAGAAAAAGCTCGGCAGAATTGAGACTTGAGCAATCGAGTCTCAGACACGAAGTCCTGCTTTGGCGATACTGCGCATGCGCGGAACAATTCCCTTCACCGAGTCGAATCTTTCAAAAAAGAGTCGGTTGAAGAGAATCGACTCAGATTCTGATTCAGAGTTGGGATTATTCAGTGTACTGGTAGTACTGTACTGTGTACTGTAGTGTAGTGCAGATCTGCTTAGGGATTTAACTTCTAACATCAGTTTTTGTGCATTCATTCTTTACATAGAAATATGTTTTGATTAAAAAAAAAAAAGAATCCCAATTATGCAATAATAAAATTAAGAATGAAATAATTAATTATGACCTCAGCTACTTACTGTAGATTATTCCCATCCATCCATCTAGAACCTCCATGGAGGCCAATAATGATTGCTACTGTATTCATTCCCATTAAATTCCCATAAATAAATAAAAAAAGCTAGAATAAGAATTAAATAAATAATATCTAATAACTCTATGCACTACATGTTAGTAGATAATACTGTAGTGCAGATCTGCTTAATGATTCTACTTCTAAAAGCTATTTTTGCACCTTCATTCTTTACATATAAATATGTTTTGATTAAAACATTTATTTCAGCTATATAATGATAAAAATAAGAATTAAATAATTATGGCTGCAATAAAAATTACTGTTAATTATTGCAAAATAATGCTAAATATTTATTGTGTTTAATATGATCTTATAAAATTTGCAGATGGTACATACACAACCAGGATGTGGTTTATTTCTTTTCAGTAAAAAAAAGAAAATAAAATAATAATAATAAATATAGTTGCAAGCAATGATGACGGGCCCAAGCACCCTGTGCCATCGCCACCCCCCGGGGCACCGCACAACCTGTGTGTTATCTGAGTGTGTTAAGACCTCAAAAAGCCATCAACACACGGTGCACCACACAACTTGCACACATCACACACTATACAGGGCTAATGTCAGTTTGGGCCCTAAATATTTGTTGAGTGCGTTAGTGTGTGTGTGTGTGTGTGTGAGGGTTAGTGTGTGTGAGAGTGAGCGAGAGGTGTGTGTGTGTGTGTGTGTGTGTGTGAGACGTGTGGATGTGTCAGTCTGTGTGTGACAAGTAAATGTGTTTGTGCATGTTTGTGTGTGTGGTGTGTGAGTCTGGGTGTTAACATTAGTGATGTGTGTGTATGTGTGAGTGTTAAAATGTGTGATGTGTGATATGTACATGAGTATGAGTGTGTTTGTGTATACGTGCGTGTGTGTGTGTCTGTGAGTGTGAGAGTGTTAATATTGTGATATAAGTGTGTGTGTGAGTGTTAACATTTGTTACACTGTAATGTGTGTGATGTATGAGTGTGTTTGTCTGTGTGTGAGAGTGTTAACATTTGTGATGTGTACGTGTGTTCAATAGGCCGCAGATGCTGGAAAATAAGCCTCACACTATGATGTTCCTCAATGTGATGTCACTGAACGTGTCACTGAATATAACGTCACTCAATATAAGGCCACACAGAAAGTTATTAACCATTTTTCGGTGTAAGTTTAAGACGTTATCACGGCTGACCCGTTTGAGAGATCAAAAATTTTGCATGCTGTCCTTTGCATCCTAAATGTCTTTAGATCACATGGGCCCGGGTTGGTGACGATCGTATAAATTCCCTAGGAGGAGTTTATCAAAATCCATCGGGTGCGTTTTTGCGAACGTCCCAAAATAACCGGCCTCCAGTTGAGTTGAGCCCAGGACATGCAGAGCTCTAAATGTGTACCGAGTTTCGTGTGCCTACGAGAAAGTGTGCATGAGCTATCCAGCAAAATCTCATGTGGGGGCCCATGGGGGCCCCGGGACTCTCAGGCATCCTAATGACAGCAGATTCCAACCTGTCTGCCAATTTTCATGAGTTTTTGAGCATGTTGAGACCCACAAAGGGTGGAAAAAAAATCCTTAGGAAAACAAGAGGGTAATGCGCCCCCTATAGTGCTTGGGCCCTAATAAGTGAAATATTAACCTACTTTGTGGAGAAAACCAGTGGGTAGTGGTTAGCACTGTCGCCTCGCACCTCTACGGTCAGGGTTCGATTTCCACCTTTGGGTTTGTGTGCATGAAGTTTACATGTTCTGTCATGTGTTTGGTGAGTTTCCTCAGGATCCTCCGGTTTACTGACACAGTCCAAAGACGTGCAGGTTAGGCTACATGGCGTTCCCAAATTGCCCGTAGTGCGTGAATGAGTAAATGTGTGTGTGTGTGTGTGTGTGTTCTGCAATGGATTAATTCTCCTGGGATTGGCTGCCCCCCCGCCCCCCTCCCCCTCCC
>JAQMYJ010000015.1:1790307-1806902 GCA_030014305.1 Clarias laeviceps
CTCCCCCTCCCCAGTATACAGGATCCAGCGGTGTAGACGAGGAGTGAATGAAGATCCCCTGCTTAGGGATATTAACTTCTAAAATCTAATTTTGCACCTTCATTTTTTTACATAGTACAATGTGTTGCCAAAACAGGCAAAAATATTATTAATCATTGTAAAATAATGCAAAGTCTCAAGTTGATCTCATAAAATGTGCAGATGGAAAATACACAGCCAGGATGTGGTTCATTTCTTTCCAACTTAATAATAATAATAATAAAATAAAAAGTGAAATAGTAACCTACTTTGTGTCTTTTTATTTTATAAGAAATTAATTTGTGTGAAATTTAATATAATGTAGCCCCATTTTTATTTCAAATTCACATTGAATCTTTTGTTCTTCATGAATCGATTCTGGAGTCGTTCAAAAGGAATCGATTCGTTCTCGGATCGCATATCAGCGTTGCCAGTTTGAAAAAAAGAGAAAGAAAGAAAGAAAGGGGGGAAAAAAGAAAAAGAAAGAGCTCGCACATGGCCAAGTCCAAACCAGTAGGATTGTTAAATAGACCACAGAGCCATAAAGCAATAAAAATAAATAAAATAAATAAATCACACTAACTCCCAGATCAGTGACAAGGATTAAAGTTTATACTTTACTTTATTATCTGTTTAATGATGTATTTGTGATGTCTTTTACTTTCACAAATTTCCATGTTTCTTATTTTGAACTCAAGGCGAGATACTAATTATATCATGATTAGCAGAATCAAAATGGAAAGTTTTAATGAAACTACAGAAATTAATTAGTTAATATTATATATATATAAAATAATAATGATCTTATACTGTTGGAATTTTCAAACTGGTTTGAAAGGTGTGAATCCTTTATGATTTGAGACGTAGAATAATTTATAAATGTTTCATCAATATCTTAAAAAAAGAAACCACATTGATAAAGGATGATGAAGCAAAGTTACTGTTACCTTCCTGAAGTTCATTATTTACCTCCAACACCTTCAGATTTTTAGTAATTTACAATTTATTAAAATAACACCTCTACGTAACATTAATCCAGGTAGTTACGTGTAAATGTTTGAGACAATCAGTTGTTTTCTCACCAGTGTAAATTTTTTTTCCCCTACAGATAATGTAATAAAATAACCACATTAATATAAATATGCTGCTGTTGTAGAAAATGAACACCTGACCAATCAGAATCCAGAATTCAACAGCGCAGTAGTATAAAGAACTCCCCATGAACATTTTTATTACTCCATCAGATAATAAATAAATAAATAAATAAATAAATAATCTGGTCTACTTTGATATAGTTTACAAACAATCCAAAATATCCAGTAGAAATTACAAAATTCTCAAAGGTAAAATTTTTATTGTCATTTTGGTAATGGATTTGGTAGAGGACAGAGGAACAAGACCGCGCTTCACTAGTGCTGTCACGTAGGTGTTCAAATGGTTTAACAAAAATCCCCTTTCGGTCTACACACGTGTGTAAGAAGGTGGTGGCGGTAATGAGGTCATTCTGTGAAAACGATCATGAAGGAAATTTTTATAATAGAAAGTAGAATTGAAACAAGGTGTTTGAATAAAACCTTCCAACAATCTATTGCAGTGCTAAACTTGAACATGACCATAATGGTCTTGTCTATAATGTGTAAAGTATCTACGTAATGGTGAAGGAATTATAATTACTGTTTATTTATGCCAAACCGACTCTCTCTTTTCACAAAACATGGTTCTTGATTATCTAAAATAATGATTTAGAAGCCTTTTTTCCTTTTAAGATTGAGGAAAGAATTGAAGCTAAACAAAAATACATTGAAGAATGATTGAAGAATCATGATCATAAGACTGAAGGTGTAAAAGTGATTGAAATTTACAGAAGACTTCAAGCTCAGTACGGTGATGAGACTCTTAGCCGCAGTAAAACATTTAAATGGTGCAAACGTTTTAAAGGCGACTATGTCCGTGAATGACGATCCCGGCTGAGGTGGCTCAGTCGATCCAGTGAACATTCAGAGGGTGGAAAAATCGACGTCGCTGACTTGAGAAAGAGACGCATCTGTCCGTGTGAACTGTACACACATCATCAACACCACTTGCACATTACAGGAACTCGGTTGGGAGTTATTGCTACGTCCACTGTACAGTCCTGACCGCGCTCAAAGACATCTCCACGTTTGGACCATTAAAGGAGTTCCTGGGAGGCCGGCGTTTCAGCCGTGAAGCATGGAGTCTAATAGAAAACTTTATACCTTGATGATATCCAAGCACTAGTGAAACACTGCGATGAGTTCATTAGTGTATCAGAGGATTATATAGAGAAATAAAGGGAGTTTTTACTTTCATAAATGTGTTCAGTTATTCTGCACGATTAAAAATCCCAGATTGACTCGAACGTCCCTTTTAAAATGTTTGTCGTACAGGATTATGAGTCGAACCCATGTATGAAGCTCTGAACCACTTATTTATTCAAACATGTGGTCAAGAATCATAGGATATTTAAAATAAAAGGTTCAACACATTTTTATCGTTCCTTTCAGGAAACCCGGTGTTTTCGAAAAGGTTACAAGTAGAACCTGTTTAGGAACCCTTATCGATACAAAGAACTCTTTAAAATAAAATAAATCATTCAAGATTTTCTAAGAGTGCTCCAAATATAGATAGAATCTATGCTCAAAAGTATGTGGACACTTGACCATCTACATATGGGCTGCTTCTCCAAAACGATGTGAGACACAACATTAAACGCACACAATTATACAGAATGTCTCTTCTCACTCTAATGTTACAGTTTCCCATAGAACGAAGAGGCCCAAACATTTATCCATTGTGACGATCCTGCGAGATCCACAAAACCAGCTCCATGGTGTGTGAAGTGTGTTTTGGAGAGGAAGAACTCGAGTGTCCCGCACAGAACCCTGACTGAACTCAACGCCACTAAACCATCAACTTTAGGATGAACTGAAGCTTCCTCGAAAAATCTGACACCAGCACCTGAGCTCACGAACGCTTAAATCCCCACAGCTACGGTCCAACATCTAATGGAGAGCCTTCATAGAATGAATGTCCAGACCTGAACCCCAGTGAGAAACTTTGGGATGCGCTGGAGAGAGGCTTTACACAGCGATCCGACTCTCCCATCATCAGATCTCGGAGAGAAATTAACACAACTCTGCATGGAAATAAATGATGTGACGTTGAATAAGATTATCGAAACGGTGCCATGGCCGTAATCAAAGCAAAAGATCGTCCAATGAAATATTGGTGTGTGTGATGAAGACTTATTTATTTGATAATTTTTGTGCTTGTGTGAACAGAACCTCAGCAAGAGAACAAACAGGACAATATCAAATATGAAAAAAAAAAAAAAAAATCTATATTTATTTCCATTACAATATTTAAAAAAAAAAAAATGGTATAAAAATGTTAAATATTCTGTACAGCGAGGACACTGGTGATATTGAATGCCTCTGTGCTTTAGCAGCCCAGAACATCAAGAAAATAAATATAGATAAATAAATAAAACGCAACACACCTTCACAGTGACAGGTGGCTAAAGGAACAGTGTGGAAGAGGGCTTAAAAGCGCCAACGTTGGACGTGGAAAGAGGAAAAATTAAAAATACCCCATAAATACACAACACCAGCTAACACATATCACGCAGCGTCCTGCATTTGCAATATTGCTTGTTAATATACATTAAAGGCTGGAGGTGGAGCACAAAGAGAAAGACAGATGTTGATTAAACCTCTTGAGGAGCTCTGATCCTGAAGGGTGGCGCCGGTGAGTCGCACGCCTCCAGAAGAAGCCCCTGACATCCGACACACACGTCCTGATTATGCCAGTCTCTCATAGCCAGAGTGTGAGGAGCGACGGAAGCGGATACGTGGGACGACGTCAGAACCAGAGGAATCCTGAACACCACAACATTTACATTCATCACTCTGGTCTGGACACAATGCAAACTCGACAACGAAATGCTCAAAATTGATTTTAATAAACCCAGAGTAACCAGTTTATCATCAGGTACACGCACACACACATCAGATTTCAGTTCAAATAATCTCTTTCATCAAGGTTAAATCGGTGTATAAATAACAGGAAACATCAAAGACAAAAATGTGCTGTAGCACGTGTTTTATTACTGACTCACCGGGACGGATCCCACGTCCATCGTTCGTTCCAGAAGTCTCTCTGACTTTCCTCTGATTCTTTTCTCAGCACAATCTTCTTAAAGAAGCTTATGGGGAGGTTGATGCACCATTTAAATGGTAGACGCAGCTTTTGTTGGGGAAAACAAACACAAAAAATACACATTGATGTCCAATTATGAAGAAATAGAAAATATATACGTTTAGGCCAACGCAATCAAGCAGCCAATACAGGCATGATGCTGTTCGGGTGTTTGGTTTTAGACTGATGCGACACGTGCAGTGGTAGCTCCCGAGTTACTGATCAGAAGGTTGACGGTTCAAGCCCCAGCTTCAACACTCTGCCCCTGTTGGGCCCTTGAGTCAAGTCAAGTCAAGTAGCCTTTTATTGTCATTCCAACCATATACAGTTCAGTACACAGTGAAACCAAACAACGTTCCTCCAGGTGCTGCTTTACATGCAACAACATAAATGAACAACACACTTTACCGGAACCAGCTATCTAACCGAGAGGTCCAATTAGCTGACTGGCTCAGATCGACAGATTTACATTTTTAAGTTAACGTAAACTATTACTATATAAAAAAAAAAGACAACAAAAAGCACGTGTGTCACTTTCTTCAAGCTGGGATGTGCAAGGAAATTTTTTTTTACTGTGCAGCAGTGTTTACATATAGTCTATGTATAGGTTTAACTTCAGCTTAACACTAACACTATCTAATTGGAAACCCTTTTCTAGCTATAAAAGTAAAAACAAAATCTTATTTGACCTTATGAAGATTTATTGAAACTATATCATGGCTTGTTTTTACACATTGAAGTTCAAAGGGGAACTTTATTACCATCCACTTACAACTTTGGAAGGCGGGGCCTAAACCAGAGACCAGTTATCCAAAATGGCTCCATGTGTAACATTCCAGCCTCTAACTCTCGGGTGAGGTTTTGTGAATGTTTACAGGGAGCACAATTTCCAAGCCAGACATGAGGGTGAAAGCAACAGGCCAAAACAAGCCAAACTGGGAATTCTTACTTAATTCAGAGTTACAACATTCCACTTCCCAGATATTTAGAATTCATAAATATCTTAATTTTACATACAGCAGATGTTGAGTATTAAATCATCCAAAAAAAAAAAAGTTCCGACATTGACTTGAGTTAGAATAGTTTAAAAACACAGCAAGAAAATGACCTCTTAGCAAATGAGGTCTTCCTAAATCTAGCCAAACCTGTACATAATTTCTTAAAATAAGTTTCCAACAAATCAAACATAAGACTATTAAGCTTATTTCTAGTCAAAAGTTACGAAAATTTTAAATGAACAATTTGTTGTTCTATTGGAAGAGAATGTTGCTTTGAAATAAATTCTTAAAAACTATCTTCCAAAAGAATAAGAAATTTTTCGCATAAAACTTTAACATTTGACTAGAAATAAGTTAATCTCACGTTTGATTTGTTGTAATCAAATCTTATTTTAAGAAATTGTAGATGGGTTTGACTAGATTCAGGAATATTTCGTTTGCCAAGAACGAAGAATATGTCCTCGCAACTCTGTATACTGTAGTTTATGTAGCTCACAAATTATTCCCGTTTATGTCTAGCTAACCTTTCTTTGCTCAAGGGCTAACCTTTGCTAGCATAAAACCAAACACTTCCTTTGTTTCTTTAAATTAGAGGCTGAATTTCTGAAAGCATGGTTTACAACAGGGTTTGGAAAGCAAATCTAACACGACATGGGAACGTCATCACCTTCAGTAGTCTCGACTTAAAAGAATTTCTCTCAGGTTCGGCCATGGATGCGCTGTTCATTTTATTTTGTGTGTGTGTGCGCGAGATGTCCTCCACGTCTTCCGAGGATTATTGAGAGTAGGCAAGTTGAAAACATTGATAATAATAAAATAAATAATAATAATCACCACCATGAGTTAGTGTTCTTTAACGCATTTCATTACTGTATAAAGATAATATAGACATTGGCTACATTAGCCTCCAAAACTAACGAAGCAAACTTCATACACCAGACGTCTTTGCTAATTGAGTACATTTGGGATAATAAGTGACAAATTATTCAAACTGTCCCCCCAATGCACAACATCCTACCTCTAAACAGCACTCAGGACACACAACCCTGTGGAAAGATGAAAACAGAGATCATTAAATTCCCCTCACACTGTACCATGCTACGCTGCTAAAATCAGATACAGGAAGGGAAAAACCATACAGTACCTACTGCACAGAGAGCAAAAGTTGTGCCAGGTGAAATACAAACTTCTCTTTGTGCAACATGAACAAATCTGTAGAGAGAGAGAGAAAAAATAAAGAAAAAACCCCCAGACATTATGATTTAATAGCAGTCACAGAGATTTGCTAGCCAGGACAGTATCGCTAAATATCTGGCAATTATTTTGCAACAAAAGAAATAAAAGTATTCATCTAATGAAGACTGGCAGAAAATTCAAATCCCAACATTGATGAGATTAAACGAATTAAGCCGAGTTGTAAACTTGGCGTCACCGTGTTAGCGTTTAGCATCGCTCTGTGTCGATCATTTCTGAAAAGTTTAGCCTTATGCAGCTACACCGAGCCCAACGCTTCCCTGTAATAAAGCAACAGTATGGAATTTGCGCAAAGGAAATGTCTGACTTGTTGTGAAGGTATTTATCACTGCATAGTGCATTTTAAAGCAATAAACCTTTAAACATGCATTTATTTTTAAAAAGAGTTTTACTTTATTCAATTTATGAAGTAATAATCTAAAGGGGTTCATTCTCAAATTTCAGTCTTTCTTTGAATAGAGGCAATACAGTGGCTTAGTGGTTAGCACTGTCGCCCCGCACCTCCAGGGTCCAGGTTCGATTCCGATCTCGGGGTCTGTGTGCATGGAGTTTGCATGTTCTCGCCGCGTGTAGTGGGTTTCCTCGCAAAGTCTAACGACATCCAGATTAGGCTAATTGGCGTTCCCAAATTGGCCGTAGTGTATACACGTGTCTGTGTGTGTGCCCTGCGAAGGACTGGCACCCCATCCAGGGTGTACCCCGCCCCATGCCCCGCGTGGTTTAGGCTACATGTATACAGGATAAAGCACTATAACAATGAGGGAGTCTGCATCTTATCCCTAAATCAAGTCAGTTGACTTGTTGGGGGGGGGGGGGGGGGGTTGGTTAGGGGGAAAGTCAGAATCCCCATCTCTTGCAGCCATGCTGGAAAAACAGGGCATTATATGTATTCATGTATGAATCTGACCAAATCAGCTTTCAGCATTTCAGAACTTCCTGACATTGTGCAATTTATTTATGAAGCTTATTTTAGTTTAGATTTCAAAATCTCAAAATGATCAACATGTCAAAATACAGGAAGTATTTACTTTATATCAAGTTCATAAATCAAACTACAAATCCGTATAATCAGTGAGAATTAGCATAAATGATTATTAGCAGTAGCAGTACACAACAAGTGCAGATATGAAAAGCCACAGGAAGTCGGTTTTACTTTAATCTTTCCCGTAAAAAAGAGAAGAAGCCTAAACGCAGAACGTCCGTCCTGAATCGAAAACCCCAACTCACCCGCCAGTTCCTGTACAGCTCACCCACCGCCTTCCCCTTCTTCCTGTAATGTGTTTTGATGACATCAGCAATCGTCGTAGGAACAGAAACTTTGTTCTTCGGTGCCTTTTTAGAAACAGAGACGAGATCAACTTTTAAACAGTCTTAAAGTGCTAGAAAACTCACGTGTGTACACACACACTTTTCTCACTTACAGGCTGGCGGACCTCCAGGTTGCTGGGCAAGGAGCATGCACGCCGTTTCCCCCGGTAGAGCCCGCACTCTTCAGGAAGACTCAGAGGTGTGGAGGACAGGACAGGAGAGAAGCTGAGATTCTTCACACATGAACCTGCTGAAGAACATCAAACCATGGTGAGATCAACACTCCTGCTTCTGAAGTCAATTTAAATTTTATTTACCTCATGGTGTCACGGGTGTAATAGATTTAAAATTAACCCACAGTACATCCTCATGAAAAGATGAATAAATTAAAGAGGATCCTGAAGCGATTTTGCTCCGTCCCCTTTGGAGAGGTGTTTGTCCTGAATTTGAGGAGAAGTTAAAACTTCCTACAAACAGCCAAAACTTTTGAGTAGACTCCGGAGTGATGCAACAGGAAAAAGTGCATCCGATCACAAGTACAAATATCAGAGATGGCAAACCCGTCCTTTGGAGGGAGCCAAGAATGGTGCATCCTGGGAAAGAGGTGCATATGGGAAAGAGGGATCCATGCTCTGGGGAAGAGGGCAGATAGCTTTCAGATTTCCTCAAAGTGTTTCCCATCAGAGAGGGTTCCACACTGAAAGAATCTCATAAGAGAACCAGGATGCATAATCATGGACAAGATGTGGACAAAGGATAATAATTGCCACTATTAAATTCAATGAAACACTACAAACAAATGTCTTGAACCAGCCTTCTGTTTATATGGTGTTATTTGGTGAACATTGCTAACATTTGGCATTGATGCTAACCTGCCCATCAGTGGTGGACACGGCCAGCATGGGCACTTGGACAACCATGACCTTCTTGCCTGGATCACTGGTCGTCCTTCCTTGGAGCACTTTTAGTAGGTCCTAACCCCTGCATACGGGGAACATCCCACATCCTAAGACCTGGCGTTTTGGAGTTGCCCTGACCCAGTTGTCTACACGTCGCACCTGGACCCTCGTCACTCAAATCCTTACGCTTGCCTGTTTCTTCTGCTTCCAACACATCAACTTCAAGAACTGTCTGTTCACTTGCTGCCTAATGTACAAATCTCACCCTCTGACAAGTGCCAATGAAATGAGATAATGCTAGGGGCGGGGCTAAAACCCCAACGAAATATTTATTCCAGACGGTGTTCATGATTAACTTGAGTGCTGTGTTTGAAACCAATGCCAGAAGTACAGGTTCCATTCTGTATTTATATACTTGCTGAACTTTTATTTACCTTCCTATGACATAATCAGGTTATGATTTTAACGTAACCACGCCCACGTTAAACCAATCACAAGAAACCGGCAGGATTTTGAAAAAACTCCAAATTATTTGAGAGAATATATGAACAATACATCATCTTTTGTGGATCTAATAGTACAGCTAGTTGAAACAGTAAAGGAGACGTTAACTCGGAAGCAAAATAAGGCCAAAATGAGCCGTGTGTGTTTTACCTGTATAACTGTCCTCTTGTGGAGCCGAACCATCTTTACACAATATTTCCTAATTAAAAAAACAGAAGCTACAGTGTTACTTAAAGATAATACTGAATATATTCTTAAAAAAAATTAATTAATTAAGGCACTTTTTTGGGCCTTACTCGACATGATGCCCCCTCCTGGTTGGAGTTGTGTACTGCATTCAGAAAGGACATGTATTCATTTGAATCTTCACAGACAGACGTCAGGGATTTCACAGACGACGTGTTGTTGTCCCCTGACAGATTTGGAGACCTGGTTACTGTTTCTACAGATCAAAATAAAAACATCATTCCTGTTTCCCCCCCCTCCTTTAATTAAAGTCTTGTTCATGTTCAGACTCCAAAAGATCATTTTTAGCGTTTCTTTAACGAACAACAAAATGACATTTCCAACAAGACTGTTTAAGGCTCATTCTGCAACTTCAAGATTCTGCAGGTTTTACCCATAATGCACTGCATTCAAACTTAACCAACATACATTGTCAAGAAACACAGGGCTAGCAAACAGAACAGTGCATCTAATCACCGTCATATAGCTATCCGAACAGTCAAGGTCTCGAACGTACTGTATGTTGATTGACTTAGAACTAAACACCATAGAGTTCACTCTACTGTCCGTGCGACGTCGTCCTAAGTTTCCTACCAGAAATTCCAAGTTGGGTTTTGTTTTTAAAATTTTAAGTTATGAGCTTTAGAATCAGAAATACACAGACAAGGGAACCTTTGCACGGCCGTCTCCTTTGACACGAGGACAGGAGCTTCACCGGGTCAGTGGAGCGGATCTCCTCCATCAGCAGCTCATGCAGACTGACCTCGTGTTTCAGGTTCTGGACTCTCGGTTTAAGTTTTCGCTCCGAGACCTGAACAACAGAGAGAGACTTCTGGAGAAGGAATCCAGCATTTTCTAACAGATTCAGTTTACTGGATGAATCGCGATAACTTGGAGAGGGGAAAAAAACAATAAGACATCTTGGCAAGTCAAAATCTCTCAAATCTAGTAAAATTAACTACAATTTCTTAATACAAGATTAACCATATATGGTTAATATCCATATCAAATTTATGATTATTTATTTTAGTGTAAAGTGCTATATTTAAGCACTTGTTTGTAGAAAGAAGCTAAATTATCTGGCAATAAAATACGAAATTTATGCTTAAAAAAAGTAATCATAATAAATAGTTGATCAATTTGACTAGTTTCTAAGTATTTTCACATGCCAAGAGGTAATGTTTTGCACTGTAGAATAAAAGCATACAACAACAAAAACCCCGAACAAACTGGCAATTACAGTGGAACCTCGGCATATGAATGCTCTCCCTTACGAATCTTTGCCTAAAAATCTTAATTTTGAATTGCCATATGAACCAAACCGAACGCCAAGTTGCCCATCCGTCCGGGACCCATTCAAAACCTGTTTGCGTCAGGAAAAAACAAGCAAAGTGAGTTTATTATTTTGTGGGATTTTTGCATTTTGTGTAAGATTTAGTGAAGGCATGGCAGCATCGGTCACGAGAAAGTCATCGAGGACGATACTGTAGCAAGAAGAAAAGGGAAGAACTTTCAGTTTGGTTTTTAAAGAGGAATCATAAATTTAGGTTAAGTGAGGTTTAATGTCCATTCATTTCATATTTTACTTCATTTACATTTTCTAAATGTTTTACATGCGAAAATTTGATTATAGTTTTGGAACTTGTCAATATTGGTAATATTTCTGGGCAGCTGGAACAGATTATCTGCATTTACATTATTTCTTATCACAATACCAGCTTTTGCCTTAAGAAATTGACTCATACATTTAATTCATATACCGAGGTTCTGCTGCTCATCCTTTATGCACTCCGTATAAAATGTCAAGTTATTATGATCAAATATCCAGGAATGGAGACACTGACCGGCCGCAGTTTAGGCCCCGACCGTATAACATCCAGCAGCACTTGGTGAGGATCGGCTCTTCGCTCTCCGCCACCGTTCTCCAATGCCTGCAAACCAAACAGTAATCAAAATAATTTCACAAATCGTTACCTTAACTGTACAATATGTTCTCGTTTCATATTATTGCAGCTGTAATACAATCAGCAACAACAACTACCACTAAAAAAAATTCATTCCTTGCATACGTTCACGGAGAAACCTTTTATAAATGAATAAAGATTTAACAAGTTAAGTAAAACATATTTGTTAATGTTCCAGTTGAAATACAACTCAGATCCTGCACTCTGGCATGTTTAGTTTTCTTTCAGTTTCACTCCTTTTCCAAACATTCCTTTTCCCTTTCAGTGTCTGCAGAAGCAGGAGCTTCCCCCGAACACTCCACTGTGGAAGTGCATTTGAATTTTTTAAACCAATCAGAACGAAGAGAGTGGAAATGTCCATGTTCTCACCTGCAATTCTGTCATCAATATAAGCTGGAAAACATGTGTTAATTCACAACTAAATCCTCAATATTTAGCGGTATTTAAACGTAAAAACACAGCTAAAAGATAAAGAAGGCCAAGTTAGCCATTAGGCTCCAGCCCCCTAGCCTAGCCTTATTTAATGTAGCTTTTAACAGCCCAGAGAACAGCAGAACTGGGCGGAGCTGAGCACTGGGCCTTGGGGTGACCTTAGTATTTATGAGGTCATAACAGGGGGAGTAAAATCTAGGACAATCTTTTTTTTTTTTTTCTTCCCAAATCCAATTCCAATCTTATCTGTTACAGGATCCGATATCTGATACTTTTTCTCAGATATCTGATCCAACGTTGTTTTTTTGCTAGTATCAATCCCAGGTATCAGATACACGTCCTCTCTAATAACGAATAATATTTGTTAATTACAGTTTGTTCCTTTAATTACATGCATTACAAATTGAATATTTGTACTTTGGTGCTCTGCACTTTCAGATCACTACAGATCAACAGGGTTTTGTTTCTTGTAACGTGACCTTGACTTTGCGCAGCGTGTAGCGTCTGAGCTGGATGTCCTGCAGGAGTTGGGTAAAAGGAGACGTGTCGGCCGACAGAGGGACGCTGGGGTTCAGGTTGTCCCTCGGAGGGCGCAGGATGACGCCTCTGCTCAACTCGTCTATCAGGTGCTTCCAGGTGAACTCCTGCATGGAAATGATTACAGCGCAGTCATGCAGAGATCACACTCAAGGGGGACACAATAAATTTTTTTTTTTTTTTAAATCATAAAAATCACAAAAGCATGATTTTTCACTTTATTTTTCTTCACCCAGTTAGTCGTCATGCCCGGCGGCACCAGACTGTTCTCCGATTCCATGATCAGGTTCTGCAAACTCTGTTTGGGGAAAAGAAATTTGTGATGTTAATTCAATACACAGAATGAAGCTTCTGATTCTAGCTTATTAAATACTATACTCATTATATATATATATATAATTAATTATACACAATATCAAATGTGTGTGTTGGGCTGCAACAGGAAATCAATCAACAGTCAGAATCATCATCTCAGAGTTGATCAACAGCAAATGAATGGTTTTATTCCTTTTTCTACCACAGCAAGTTAAACAAACTACAACTTTGTATATATTAAAGAAAACCTTATGCCAAATTTTACATCGTGTTTAGACATTTTCAGTGTGTGTATACAAACAAACAGGGCTTAAACAAGCAAAAGATTTCCCCCCCCCCCCAATGTGACCTCACCTAAGAAGAGCCCCTCCCACTGGCTTGTTGCTCAGGATGATGGGGGGGGGGGGGTTATGTGAGGGGGCATTTCAGCTAGATCATTAACACACACACTCTGAGACCGGTGTTAACTTGTTTAAGAAACAGTAAAATACTGGACCTTTAAAGAAAGGCAAAAACTTTATCCATTACTATTTACATTTATATACTTGCTGTTATCACTTACACTATAATCAGCTACAACATTTTTGGGGAAAAAAAAAAAAAACAAACAAAAAAATTTTGTAAACTTTAAAAAAAAAAAGTTAAAAGTTACAGCTTCACCTACGACTGTTACACACAAATAGGGCACTGAAACTGGAGACTCCTTCCATAATAAATGGCAAATATATATAAAAAGATTTTTTTTTATATTATGTGGGTACTGGTTCACTTGAAAGAAAAAAAATGTGTATTAATTAAAACTACATCTGATATCCTGTAAATCAGCCCAAATTAGCACTTTGCCAACTTCATGTTTAATTGATAAACACGGAAGCCTTAAATTTGTTCAAACATTCATTCTAAAAAGAAAAAACAAGTGATTAGATTAGATTTAGAGGAACTCTGGTGAAACGTAACGCTGAACTCCAAAACCTTGTGTTTATTTCAGAAACCTGTTGGAGCTTTAAACTAGCAGTTAGCCGTGTGTTTCTCACCTCCTGTGTTTGCTGGATGATCTGGAGATAGTTGCACAGCTCGATGGTGTGCGAGTAAAGCGTAGCGCACACACTCCTGTAATGCTGAGCCGCCTGACTCGGGTTATAAAGACGCTCCTCACAAACCTGACCGGAGATCAAGTGTGTTTAATGAAACGTTAATGTTACTCCAGAATCTACACATAACCACAAACATCAAGAGTGAGGAAACGATATACTGTGTGAAAGGTATAAAACACTCCATGTCCTGCTGTTATAGAAAAAATAATCAGCGACACGGTGGTGTGATGAAGCGGAAGCACCGTTATAAGTGTTTAATTCCTCTAATTCTACAGCAACTTGACAACAACGACAAGTTCCTGCTTTTTCAAGAACAGAATGTTTTATGGTCCCAATTAACATCCATAAAAGAAATCAGTTCATGTTCTCACTTACATTAGAGCAGCTAGTTCGAAGTTACGACCAAATACTTAAACCTGCAGCATGTCACATCACCGATAAATCACTCAGACTGGAGACTCCTTCCATCAATGTTACATAAAATTGCATCTTACGTTTAATCTGATTGTTTGAGATGTTACTATAGAAACGATAATGTCTTAAAGCGAGTGCATTAATATAAACCTGTCATTTTCAACTGCATTATTTCTGACCAATCAGAACCGAGAATTCAACTCCCTGGAGTGAATATTAGTCAAAGGACTCAAAAAGGAGAAATCACATTACTGTAACTTCACTGTTCTATTTAACCTGCTTCCAACCATCACCAAACTCTTAAAAATAAAGCACAGGTGGACACAAAGGTGGTGATCTGCACCTGCAGGACCTCCGAGATGGTCCCTATGGGCTGGAGGCAACGTTCAGCACCCAGTCTGATGTCCACCTTGGTCATCTGATCCACCAGCAGCTCCAGAGTCTCGTCTAGGTCTCGCTCTACGTCTGCACCGAGACCCCAGTCCAGACACGAGTACATCAGACGACCCACATAGTCGACTGTCTGCACGAACACACCAACACTGAGGGTTTCATGCACACAGTAAGGTGGGGGGGGGGGGGGATATTCATGAGGTGACATCTGATGCTTACCTGATCCTGTGTCTCGATTACAAACTGGTGTTCTGCATGGAGAAAAGAAGAGGGGAAAGCCGGGTGAGTGACATCACAGTGCTTGAGTATCTTTAGGATATACGATATGCTTCACTCGATTTCTATTTATTCAGGCTTTGTTAATCATAAGAGATTTTAGCGTGGTATAAACACCATGTTGGTCTGATGGTATCTGTATCATGACAGATAGTGCCATGGTACTAATTTTCTGATAGAATACATGCACAACAGTATGGTACATGGTTCTACCATGGTACATACACTATATTGCCAAAAGTATTGGCTCGCCTGCCTTTGCAGCTATAAATCTCTTATAGGAAGGCTTTCCACAAGGTTTAGGAGTGTGTTTATGGGGATTTTTGACCATTCGTCCAGAAGCGCATTTACGAGGTCAGACAGTGAAGTAGGATACGAAAGTGCGCAGTCATGTTGGAACAGGAAGGGGACGTCCCCAAACAAAGTTAGGAACATAAAATTGTCCAATAGTAAGGGGCCAAGCTCAACTCCTGAAAAACAACCCCACACCAGTTCCAACATGACTACGCACCAGTGCACAAAGCGAGGTCCATGAAGACATGGATGAGCGAGTTTGATGTGGAAGTCCTGACCTCAACCCAATAGATCACCTTTGGGATGAATTAGGGCGGAGAATGTAAACCAGGCCTTCTCGTCCAAAATCTGTCTGTCTGACCTCACAAATGCTCTTCTGGAAGAAATGGTCAAAGGTTCCCATAAACACACTCCTAAACCTTATTAACGTACCATAAAGGCAATATTTATATAATATGGTCCATGTATGCAACATTAAATTCCATAGTGCATGTTGAAACTCAGTCTATATCTCTCTCTCTCATATATATATGGTGGTCAGCGTAGCAGTTGTTCTCACCCATGTAAAAAAAGTAGGCAACTTTTTAACATCATCAACTTTTATTTCATACTGTGAGATAATAATAGTTCTGCCAAAACAATGGCAGTGTTAGCAGCGGCAGTGAGTTGACCGAACGTAATGGTAATACGCTGGTGCCAGGATCTGTGGGTAACCTCTAGTATTACATGCAACAATATGGTACTGCCTGTACTATGCCATACCAATTGTATGTACTAACATATCTACCTGTAATATAATACATTGTGGTACTCAATAAGTATCACGGTATGCATCAAAGTATTGTGGTATGCACCATAGTGGTACCATGGTACGCAGTGAAATTCCACAATAACCTGGTACTCTATAAAGTTCCTTGGTGCCTACCATGGTAATGTCTGAAGTACCATAAAAAGACACATTTTTAAAAAAATCATTATGATACTGAGGGAATGGCAGTGTACAGCTGCTACAGCACAAGTGAGAACAGAAACTACCTTGGTTCAGGAACGTTCCACGGCATTAAACGTAACTAGAAACGGATAACTGATATGAGGTGCTGTATTAAATATAAAAATTAAGTGGGACTTTGGCTTAGGGGTCATCACAGCTGCCCTGCACCTCCAGGGTCGAGGGTTCGAATCTGATCTCCACTCTGTGTGTATAGAGGATTTTGGACGTTCTCCCATGTTGGTTTCCTCCCGGTACACACAAAAGAGTGGAAAGGCTGTTGGTCCTGATGACACACCTGTGGAGGTATGGAAGTGCTTAGGAGAGGTGGCAGTAGAGTTTCTGACTAGTTTGTTTAACAAGATCTAGGAGAGTGAGAGGATTCCAGAGGAATGGAGGAGAAGTGTATTGGTGCCGATTTTTAAGAACAAGGGAGATGTGCAAAGCTGTGGCAATTACAGAGG
>JAQMYJ010000015.1:1822768-1836065 GCA_030014305.1 Clarias laeviceps
TAACAGCTCAAGGAGCAACATGTTTGTGCACTTTCTAAAGATTTTAGTTCTGTTTTGAATAAAGGGTTGGAAATGAAGGATTTTCTCGTGTTCCGTTTTTCATCCGATTAATCGAAAAAAATAATCGACAGATTAATCGATTATTAAAATAATTGTTAGTTGCAGCCCTAATCTGAAACGCTGGCCTCCCAGGAACTCCTTTACATGTGGACGCACCTTTTAAAACACCCAGTGTTGTGCTGTTAGTACAGACACCATATCAGATGTAGGGTGTTAATATAAAATAAGTAGCGTCATTGACGAGAAAAAGGTTTGTAGAAATAGTTAAAAGGTTAAAGCTAAAAATAAGCTGATCCACCTTAATTTAATCATTATTATTATAAGCTGAATGTCTTAAATCTAATTACGATCAATGAAAAAGAGAGGATGTTAAAAAAAAAAAAAGGTTATGTTTACACTAAGTTGTCCTTCTTTCAACATCAGACAAATCCACTCCCTGTTTGGTAATCGGAGAGTAAATCACAGATGAGAAATCAAAAAAGGAGATAAGATAAAGATCAAGTTTTGTCTTAAAACGACTCCAGTGTGTTAAAATTCACTTATACCACTTCAAGTCTGCTATTTCAGCCAAATGAAAAAGACGTGATGCTGTGACAAAATCTGGTTGGACAGACTTAGATTTTTCTGAGACTGGTTTCAGGTCCTACAATGTATGAAACTTAAAGATATCATTGATAGAGCGAATTCTGACCCAATGTACAGACAAAACCTTATATATTATTTATTTAGGTAAATCTGCTGTTATGGGAGATTAATCAACACCTTGTGACAATCAGAAACCAGAAGCACTCTAGTATTTCTATAGTGTAAAGTTCTGTATTGATACATTTAATGCTTTAAAATAATATGCTTATCATTTTATATATATATATATATATATAAATAAATGTATACACACATTTATGAATGAATGTATGTGTTTATGTATTTATATAAAAATATATGCATGTGCAGATACACTGCTTAAAAGATGTATTTATTTTAAAAATAAATTATCTAAATGCATTTCTAGCAAATAAGTGTAATGATTGCTTTGCGCTTGCTTTTTTTCCCTTTTTTTCAGACATTAAAATATTTCTATGGATTAATCCCAAATGCAGCCAAATTCAAATATGTGTAATTACTTTTATGCAAACAAAACACTCAAATAGATCTACACATTAACCCGGGAAATAATAAAGGAAAAGTTTAAACGCGCTTCCTCGCTGCTCTCTAAACAACAAGTAGCATCCACGGCTAGCTAAGTGAGCTACGATAAGTGAGGCTAAGCTAGCTAGCCGGCTAAAATGTTTATTCAGGATTTTTAGCCTTTCTAACCATTTCCTGCAGAGTTCAAATGACCTTAATAACATAGAAATATCGCGTTTTACCTTTTCAGTCCATTTGCAGGTGAGAAAGGAATCCAAAGAAGACTTTAGTCAGCTAGCTAACGTATATGCTAACTAGCCGAGCGCTAACAGCAGAGCAGCTCACACAGATCTCATCATCTTCAACGAAGTGAGTTTTTTTTCTTCAACGATCAATATTCACAAACAGTATGTACGCCATCTTCTCAAACGTCCGCTATTAGACGTTACGCCAACGGCGTCGCACTCGGCGTTGGCAACTTTACGGCAACTGACGTCATATAGGTTTCGGAAATGAGTTCTTCTGTTGATTTCTGTTATAGGCTTCTAGTATACTTTTTAATGATTTTATTGCTTTAGATTTGTTACATATAAACAATATAACGACTACATAAACCATATACTACAAGCATTATTTCTGGTAGATGAACAGTTCTAAACGATTCCAACAAATACTTTAAACGCTGATTTTATTACATTGACTAAAAACTACATATCCCATAATGCCCCGCGTGCCAAACCTGTTAGAGACTGGATAAAATTCCCTAAAAGCTAAATTAACTGGGGTTTCTGACTTATATTATATATTGTTTTCGTTTTAAAAGTTAAATGTTCAAACATAAATATTTGTGTACATAAATAAAAGTCGTTGTTTTGTAATTTTCGTTTGCGCAGAAAGTCGGTTACCCGGATGAGACAGACGTCTGTGATTGGCCAATAAATATAATAAAATTGAATTAAAATGAAGAACGAGAAAATGTAAAATAACTTAGTTATAATAATAATAATAATAATAATAATAAAAAGGGGACAATTCTTTAAAAAATCATATAAATAATTTGTACATAATCAGCAAATATACCAGCAAATAAAGCCTCAAAAAATGTTAAAATATTAACATCTTATTTAACATTAATATTTCGTAAAATAAAAAAATAACCATCATAAATTCAAACAGTCGTAATGATTTATTTAAAATAAATATTTATTTAAAAAAGAGAAAACGTGAAATAATATAGTTAAAGTATTATATAAAAGATTTAAATAGGTTTTATAATTCATTTGCACATAATCAGTATTCAAATAAATGAGATCTTAAAAAAGCATAATATTTAAAATATTAACATCCTTACTATTTCAGAAAATAAAAAAATAACTTTTATAAATTATTTTGAAAAAAAAAATCATAAGAATTCATTAAAAATTTTTAAAAGGGGAAAAACATTATTTTGGCTAGTAAAATTAAGAATTTCATTCAGGCTTCTTAGTATAAACATAAAATATCTAATAGATAAAAAATAAAAAACTATTAAAAATATATAGGGTGTGTTTTTTAGCTGTCCGTGCAATACATTTAAAATTACTAAACACCAGTTTTATTCAACTTCACAAATAAAATTTTAGCAAATGCCATTAAAAAACATACCATGCTCATTGTACACTTCCACTGCTATACATTAAGTTATACTGTATTTCGCTAAGTCTCAGCTGAAGAGCGCTGTGTTGTGCTATCACGGACATTGGACAAATTTTACAAGTGGAAAAAGTGAAAAAAATTCATACTTTTAATAACCTTGTATATTTTCTCAAAACCTCTTCCAATGCAAAAATACACAGCCTGGTGTGTCTTTACTAAAGCACACAGAGTTCACGGTATACATGAGTTTAAAAAGAAAAAGAAAAACATAAATCAATTGTAAAAAGACCCAACATTTATTGGTTTGTGATTTAATCTCTCTCTAAAAGTAGATTTTGATTCATAGCTCAGTACTAGCTTTGCTTAGCTCTAGGAGATAAATAGCTTGTCTAATGACATGAATCTTGCCAAAACTATTTAAAATTTCTTAAAATTAGTTCACGCAAGCAAAATATAAGATTAATAAGCGTATGTCTATTCAATTGTCAATCCCTAAAAACTAGCTAAATTATCTTCCAAGACATTTTTTTACTTGCAATTTTAACATTTGACTAGAAATAGGCTTAATAAACGTAATAAAATATTAGCTTTGTTTTAAACTTATTTTAAGAAATTATAGATAGGTTTGGCTCGATTGGACATTTCACTTGCTAGGATGCAAAATTTTTTTGCAGTAAACCCACGGAGCAACCAATGTATGTCTGAAAACTCAAAATTGATTCAAAACAGTAAATATGTAAAAATATTTAACAAAGTATTAGTGAAGGAGTGTGTATACTTATACTGTCACTAGGGGGCTCCCACATTAAGCTACTACTGCCACTTAGTCGGGAGGGACGAACCACGTGACGCCAACCGACAGCATGTTTTCGAACTGCTCGCTCACGCACACGACACTCGGAGGACAGCGCTATCCGCTCCTTCCGCTTGCGTGAGCTCACAGACGCCCCTGATTGGCTGTAGAGCCGTGATTAATGTGGGAGCACTAAGTACCTCTCATCATCCCTCCCCTCTGAGAGAGGCTCGGCCAATCAGCTCTCTCTAGACCTCCAGCTGCGAGAGGTTACAGCATCACCGGGGAATTGACCTCGCGATCCCTGGATGATAGGGCGAGAACTTTACCACTGCGCCACTCGGAGGCCTCAAATTTCTTTTTTCACTTAAAATATTTGGTTTTCACTTTATTTTTGTAGTTATTTTTGTAGTTAGTTAATATGTTAAATTTAAAAGGGGTTTGTAGGCTTTATTTTATTTAATACTTGGATAAAAAAAGATTTAAGAATTAAGATTTAAATCACCTGATGATGAATATGTTCATAAAGCCCAATACATCATAGATCATACAAGATCTGTAACTCATGAGCTGTCTTGTATTTTTCAAATCAAAACTTTCCTGAGAACATGGCTTATGTTTTTTTTATTTTTTAAATAATGTCTGTACTGTACACATATAGGCAGTTTAGTACTCAAGTAAAAGTAGAAGTCCTCCATTCTATTGCTGCTTGAGAAAAAGTACAAAAGTACTAATTTACTTATCCACAGCACATATTAGCTCATTATGAAAGTCATAGTAAGAGTCTCTCTGTTTACAGAATCAAAGTGTAATTTCATGTTGACTGAAATCATATTCTGTTTTGATTATGAACATCTGCTACAGTGGTCCCTTTCATGATTAATGATTAATGATGCTACATGATTAAAGGTAAGGCAAATCACACCCAAATCAGATTACATAGAAGAGTCAGCAGGTTCACACACTACACACCACTCTAGTGATGCAGAAATGTAGTGAAGCAGAAAGTATAGATATTTGCTGTAAGACGTCGTGGAGTAAAAGTAAAATGTATCCTCTAAAAAAAAACTACTCAAGCAAAGTACAGATATGTAAAATATGTCCTTAAATACAGTGACTAATGTAAGTAAATGTACGACCTTATACTTCTGAATGCGTGATATATTTGATTATGAGAAAAAAAAAAAAACATAGAAGTGAGAAAGAACTGCTCCGCTGAGTACAAGTTACTTCAGTGTAACCATTTATTTCAATACACCTGGAAAAAATAACATGAACTTGACCTTGACAGATATTAAATGACTGGAAATAAAATAAAAACAGTTAATGATCAGATATCCGATACCGTCTTGATGTATAGATACCTAGATTCAGCAGCCTCTACAGCGGTCACTTCAACTTCAATAAACAATAAAGAATATAAGCAGGAAAATCTGTGTAAATCAGCGTTCAGTATATTTAAATCAGAACTAGTGCCATAAATAAGGATTCAGGGCATCGCGATCACATGACCTTATCAGTTAACGATCACAGAAAACTATTAATGATGAAAAACTCGTCAACCAGTTACACATTACACTTCTTAATAAATCAGCATACAAAATAATAATAATAATAATAATAATAATAAAACATTGTCCTTCAAAGCAACATGATAATAGTGCAAAAATAAAGCGTCATGCGACACAGAATGAATAAATAAAACAACTTTAGATTTAAAAAAAAAAAAAAAAAAAAGTAATCAAGGAGAAACAAATCAATCTTTGAAATACAATACATTCCGTTACACTTGAGGGCACACAAACGTACGTCATCATAAAATACTACGAAAACAAAACCATGATCAATAAATAATATTCAGCAAAAAAGAGGAAAACCAGCATCATCAACATGTACATCCATCTCTCATACCGTTTTATTAAAACACAGCAGAATAATTAGTTATTTAGTTAAATTATTTCCATTATATCACATTAAATCCCCCCAAATAAACCGATTTAATCTCATTCTAATCACCACAAATCTTCATTTACAAATATAAGGCAATTCCTTCAGTCTCAGATCATATAAGAGATAAATAAAACCCACACAAAACAATAAATTTATATCAATATTCATATTTATAACGTGTGACTGGTGGATCTAGATAAAAAGGGAGGAGCTTAAGTTAGATTCTTTATGGATTTACATGTTGTCATCTTATCAGTTTTGTAGATTTCAGTTTTTTTGCATGAGATACTGGTTTTAATGAGAACATAATGGTTTAGCAACACAGGCAAAGCTAGCCATTGCTACGCTCATGTTAGCTACAGGAACAGCCAGCTTTCCCTGTAAAGAGGGAAAAATTGTATTGCTTAATTAAAAACAACCAGAATTATGAATATATACACACACACATATGTATAAATATAAATGTTTTTAAATAATAAAATTCTTGTTTTCCATATTCTTTTGTGAAAACTCAGACGCTGCGCCGCCTCTGATTTTAGAGTCAAAAGCAAATTTCGCAAAATGTTCCAGCAGCGATGTCACATGAAGAAGTCTGTGATTGGCTGATCATATTAAACCTAAGCCCCTCCCCTTAACAAGCCTTCATGGGCGAATTAGGATGAGTGTATAAAGTGTGGAGCTCGCCGAGAACCTCATGAGACCTGGTATTAACGTTCATGAGATCGAATTAAAAGTGGAAGTGAGGTTTGAATTCTGTCTCCCGATTGGCCGGAAGGTGTCGATTAGACCAGCTGCGCAGGTTATTGCACTCGTTCTTGCACGTTATCGTTTCTATGGCAACAGCTTGTTAAGAAGGAATTGTACAGCGGATGCTATATATATTTTAGGAAATATACAGGACAGAGGAGTCGACATAAATGTTTACGCAGGGACTTTGATGTTCCAGAACATTAAAGTGATAAACTACAAATGGATAAAAAAAATAATAATATGATGAGTTGCGCACTTGCATGAATCGTGCACTAGCTACATTGTAGCAGTTTCTTTCCTTCTTTCACCCGGATTGCACTATGGGTAAACATCCATTTATTTAAAATTTTAATCTTTGATCATCTGGTTTAAATGGTTTAAAGGTGCAGTAGACGAGATTAATAATTTCCTCCCCTCTGATTAGGTGTGTTGAATGTTTGGATAATTCCCACCTATGTTTATGAAGCTCCGCAACAACCTGTATATCCGGAGGTCTCTTTTCCAAACCAAACTAATTAACCTTTTGTCTCAAAAAAAAAAGTCATAGTTTAATTTGTTAGTTATTTATATAACTGTCAATCAATTCTCCAGGTTATTGATTTATGTAAGGGATAAAATGAACTACTGCACTTTTAAGTGATTAGATCACGTCTCCATGACGACCTGTTTGCATGTGATCAGAACAACTGAGATGAAAGTTAACACCAGGTCTAATCTGAACTTCAGGCAGCCTGGATGATGTGAAGTTCAGTGACCTGTAAGTATGATCATGCCGTGTGTGTGTGTGTGTGTGTGTGTGTGTGCGCGTATGAAAGAAAGATGTGTCTTGTTCAGTACCCTCAGGAAGCTTAGCGACATTTCTCTAAGTGTCAGTAGCGTATGTTCAGTCTATGTTCATGTTATTGCACACACATGAGGGCAGCTCGATGAGAGGGGGCGGAGTTATCAGGGCATGGACGTGAACATGGTGAGGGCGGAGGCGTCGACGCTGCGAGGGTCCTTCACTCCGATGATGACATCGTTGGTTCTCCTGGTTCCTTCCACCAGCGATATGACCTCCACCCTCTGAACCTGGTGACCTTTCTGCTCCAGCGCCGCCACGTCTGCACTCTGAAACTCCGCTAGTGGGGGAAATACGAGAGAACTTAATCTCAGCACGATGGACAGAACAGACAGACATTACAAGTCGAAAGACCTACAGTAGGTGGCGCTTTCGACCGAGATGCGAGCATGCTGCTGAAAAACAAGAGAACTCACCATCCACCAGGACCGTGTCGGACTGGAGCTGAGGGTGAAGCCTGCCGACCGTCAGACTGTCGCTCAGGTTCTTATGCAGCGACAAGACGTTCATCAAAACCTGCGCAGGAAAAATCCAAGCTAATAAATCAGTCTTTATTTGTGCATGAGGGTCTTAAATCAGTTCGGTTATGAATCGCGATTCTTTTTGTGTAGTGATTCACGTATTTGCCCAAAAATAACCTATTTAACATTTATAATAGAGATGAACCGGTTACATTTAATTAATCATTAAACTTAGTTTAGTCTAAAAGTTTAAAATTGTAACCACATTGGGGAATGTAAATGGAATCAAACTGGGATACAATTTTCTTCTAAAAGGTTTTCTATATTTGCATAATTTTCTTTTATTTCATGTTTTATTTCTTTATTTGAATACTCTATAAATATTTATTATTTATCTATTAAGTTACTCATTTATTATTTACTGATTAAGTTAAATTTATTTAATTAAATCAGGCATTATTTGAGTTTTTTGCAGTTTAAATGTAATTATGCGGGTTTTTTTTGTTTGTTTGTTTTTTAAAAGAAACCATGTTTAAGGCTAATTCTTTAATGTTTCTGAGCTAAAAAGGCGTGAGCGATACAAACTAAATAATGAAAAAACAATAGTATGAGAAGCTACGTGTAATAACAGCGTGCTGTATGTAGTGAATGCGGTGAAGCTGCTGAACCTGTGTGATGCCACTGAGCGCGCGGTCGCCGTTGGAGGATCCGAGTGCCATGTAAGTACCACAGACTCCCAGCGAGGGTCTGACGGCGGTGGGCATGAGGAACGAGAGCGGCCTCTTCCCGGGCTGAACGCTGTTGCGCTGGAGACGAGAGAAAACACGTGTGTTAGTGACGAAAAGTAATACATGAAGAGGGAGAGAAAAAAAACAACAAAAAATAAACACATATGAAGTGTGTACTGTTTATATATATAAAAAAAAAAAATAAAAAAAAAAGCTTATGGTTCCTGATCTGATCCAATCAAACCACTTTATATTGTTAATAATATAAAAACACATGTACAGTATATTAATCACTGTTTGTGTAGATTTCGCTGATGATTCCCAGAGTAACATGGAAACAAACAGGAAATGAGCTCTGAGTACCGGATTGGGAGGGACGGATGCCTGGCTCTTGTTGGGCCAGGAAAAGTCCAGGATTTGGCTGTTCATTAGGATTCCGGACGGCGTCACGATGCGGCTCCCAAAAGGCTGATTCATGGAGCTGAAACAAACAAACAGCAATAATAGTGATGTAAAAATTATTACTGCGCAATATGGAAGTAACCGAACTTCACGACCTTATACAAAAGTCTACGTTCACATTACCAGCCTAAAGTGACACAAATCTGATGTTTTTATGCCTGTCTGAACACACAAATCTGATGTTTTTATGCCTGTCTGAACACACAAATCTGATGTTTTTATGCCTGTCTGAACACACAAATCTGATGTTTTTCAGATCAGATCCGAGCTTGAATCACTTCAATGTGTAGTTCTACAGTAGATCAGATACATGGTCATGTGACCTGAATGAGGACAGTCAATCTGTGCATGTGTTGGGTGTGATGTCATCAGTCAGCACCGACAGTGCAGTCGCACAAATACCCAGACGGCATTGCGCAAAGACATCATTTAATTGCCGTCATGACATGTAAATCCGATCTAACCAAAAAAAATCTGAGTTGAGCAACATGGCTTGTAATGTGACTCGTATCCGATCAGATTTGTGCGTTCAGACAGCCACGAAAATAAGAAACGTGTCGTTAGAGTAAAAAAAAAAAACAAGTGAGAATTGAGTCACTTCAGGATAGTAATGTGAATGTAGCCTTACATGTTTTATTTGTTATTAAAGAACACGTCATGCTTTGCATCCACTTGTAGTTACAGCCCCCCCTTGTGGAAAGCTCACGTCACAGCAGCTATAAACATTTTTAGTGCCCATTTTTCATGTTATGAAGCTACAGAAACCACATTAACCACATCACATTAACAAGCATAAATTCTTCCTAATCTGTTTATTATTACAGTAGATTATAAGGAAGGTCAGGGAACACGTGTACACCTTATCATTCTAGTCTACCTCATGACGGAGACGATGAAGTTGTCAGGCCCCATGACCATGACCTGGCTGACCACGGTGCCCGCCTCCAGAGCGTAACTGGCCGAGTAGTGGCTCGGAGGAGACGAGTACGAGTCGTTGATCATCTCCCGAAACTGAGCAGCCTGACTTTTACTGGTACACAAAAACACAAACAAAGGCTTTAATACACACTCGCTGTTATAAAGGACAGCTGATGTCTCTAGATGTCTATCTAGAAACTAAACACTTTAAAGTGACAGGATCAAAGACCTGGATGAGCAAATGTCCCCCTCAGATGTCTAGTTACCAATCGTATAAATAAAAGATCAATCATTTTAATCTGTACCGCACACAGGGGTCGCCGTTCTACCTTAACATTCGAGCCACTTCCTGAGAGACAGACGAGTCGAACACGGGGTCCCCCAGAGCGCTGGACAGAGACAAGGCGATCTTCAGAGTCTAGAGACACAAAGACAAAGGAAACTGAAAAGTGATGGCTTGAAAGTTAGTGACACAAAATCAATCAATCAATAAATAAAAAAAACATATAAGACTTCATCACTTAGGACAAAAGTAATAATAGCTGACATTTTGCAATGCCTTTGTCTTGTCTTGACTTGAACATTATAACTTACGGCTCCATGACTTTTATTAACATACATACAACAAATATTAAATATCGAATGGTAAAATGAACAAATTTTAGGGACAGGACTCTCCAGGGAACTCCTGATACGATATCATCACGATACCTGGGTGCCGATTTGTTTTGTATTGCAACTTGATATAAATCTGATGTTTTTCATCTTTTTTTTTTTAAGTTACATTATACAGTGCTGTGAAAAAGTATTTGCCCCTTCCTGATGTTTGTTTTGTTGCATATTTGTTACACTTAAATGAATACAATCAATCACTTTGCAGTTTGTCACAGTAAGACATTTGTTCTCTTTTCTTTCATTTAATCTACATCATTTAGTTCAAGATGAAGAAATGGTGAGGG
Organism: Clarias laeviceps; assembly: GCA_030014305.1. Taxonomy (NCBI): domain Eukaryota; kingdom Metazoa; phylum Chordata; class Actinopteri; order Siluriformes; family Clariidae; genus Clarias; species Clarias laeviceps. Next base: position 1,833,454 of record JAQMYJ010000015.1, read on the forward strand.
GCTTAAAACTTTTGCACAGTAATTTATATATAAATAATAAATGAACAAAAATTCCATTTTGGATTAGTGTGGCGATACACGCACTGCAATAATTCCTGAACAATTATCATCCTTTCTGCCGGGTTCTGTTTTGGTTGAGTGATTTTCCTTGCAGTACCTCAGTGATCCAGTGGAGGGTGCTGCTTCTCAGAGTCTGGCTGGTGATGTTATAACCTTCCAAGATGTTGAGGGCTGTAAGGAGGCCAGCTCCAGCATGAGGAGGTGGGGCAGTCAATATCTGATAACCTACACACACATGACACACACAGTGTTCATGGCCAGGAGGTTGTGCTGCTGTCAAAGTTTTGAAACGTGTTTTCATTTCTTTGGGTTTTTATATAATTTTATTTGTATCACATAAACAAAACCTATTAAAAATATTGAAACTAATATACTGTAAATAAAAAAAAGTGTCATTGTTTAGTCTAAAAACAGAGAGGCGGTTACCTTGGTAACGGCTCTGTACCGGCTGCTCGAGGACGGACGTATAGTTACTGATATCCACCTCCGTCAGGACGCCTCCACTGGCCTGAACCTGAGCCACCCAGCACACCCAGAAAACACCATCAATAATACGGGGACACACTTCTACTAAAGGGACACCAGAAAGCTCACGTCATGTTGGACATCAGAGACAATAATTCAAACAGCCACTTAGGGACGATCTCTGCTCTGATACAAAAACAACAGGAACGTTTTAGTAAAATCTGTCTCCACTCACCCTGCATAGATTATTATTATTAATTAATATGATTATTAGGTTACATTGAAACCTCGGATTGCAAGTAATGTGGTTCCACAAGACGAGAAAAGATTTTTAATAAATTTTGACTTGAAAAATGAACCAGTCTTGATTTACAAGTATCATGTAGTGTGTGCTCACGTGAGAGTTATTAGCGATGTTCCTTGTTAATTTTTTTCCGATAAAACAGTCTTTCCATCAATGTGTGTGTGTGAAACTCAAATAAGAGAGGAGGAAGGGTTACCGTGTAAGATGAGAAGAGGAAGAGGGGGGTTCAATTCCTTCTCTCCTCTTACTTTAGCCTCACACACACACACACACACACACAAAAGGAAACACTTATCTGTCGGGATTTATTTTTACTTGTTTTAAAGGTAAAGTGCAGGTTAATTTGTTTTATTTTTACTTTTTGAGTATTTCAAAAGGTCGAGAATTTGGGTTTCCATTATTTCTTATGGGAAAACTCGCTTTGGTTTACGAGTGTTTTGAAATACACTCGCCCGCTTAAAGAACGAATTATGCTCGTAATCCAAGGTTCCACTATATTTCCGTTTTGGGGATTAACACACGCTCTCTGTATAGGACCATGTGCTGGTCAATCACGATAAGTAAGGTGTGGTTTTAATTAAAACAAACTCCGGTGCTGTTGTTCTGAACAAGTGTGAACGCCGTCTTCTGAATCTCGGTCCCACACCAAGCAAGAGAACCGGTGCTCGGTCTGATTCCAAACAAACAAAGATACACTACAAATCAAAAGTTAAGACACCCCTTCTAACTCCATCGTCGCTCCAGATTTTATTTCTTCGTGTTGGACCAAAAGCCCGCTTGTGTCTCTCAACAAAGGGGGCGTGGCCTTATAATAATGGAGATATGGGCTTTGTGGCTACTATAAGACCTCTAAGTCCTAATGAAAACAGTGTGGTCTCGATTCCTGTCAATCACAGGGTAGAAGGCGTGGCCTCAATGCGAGTCAGTCCCGATAAAGGAGGCGTGGCCGATGGGCTCGTCAGTGCAAGTGAGGGAGGCAAGTTTTAAAATAAGTGCATTTTAAAATAACACTGGAGTATGTGCATCTCTCGAGTGTCGTGGTGTTACTTCCGTGTTGACTTTAATATTTATAATTTACAAACTGTTCACATGGAATAACATCCTTAATATTTCACAGATTATTTCATTCCTGTAACATTTTAAGTCTTTATACCGTAGACGCCATTTCCTGGGTCAGATTTCCGTCGTAGAACTCGGAGATCCCATTAGCTGCCACTCTGTCCAAAATGGCCGCCAAATCCTGCCGCGTCATGAAGAGTCCAGAGAGAGGAGGACGACCGTCGGGAAGGAAGAGATCTCGGAACGCCGCCGACAGATTCTCGAGCTTTATTTGGGACAGAGCGTCCGCTGCAAGGAGGACACGGGGTTAGAGAGACACGTTTCTAATTAGACTTCTGATCAGTGTGAAGTTCAGGCTGTGAAGGTCACACCGCTCACCCAGGTCGTGGGTCACTTTGAAGCCGTTCCTGGCGACGTCGGCGGCCATCGTGATCACCTCCGTCCAAGACTTTCTACAGGAGCAAATTTATAAAAACTGATTATAATGTGAAAATGTTGTTTCAAAAATGATTCTCTACTATTTTTAAAGGTGCTGTGTAATTTTTAAAAATTTTTAATAAAGTGTTATCTTTCTAAATCACAGGACTACAAGCGGTCTATTTGCAGTGAGACTAGTTTTACAGGAAGTGCTCGATACACATGGGACTTAGCCTCAGGTGTTACACGTTAAAAGGTGCTTTGTTTGTTTGTTTGTATTAGGGTTTAATGCCATATCAGCTCCACA
>JAQMYJ010000015.1:1845327-1856454 GCA_030014305.1 Clarias laeviceps
CATAATACGCGGTACTGACAAGCAGCCTGCATCCTTTGATTGAAGTAGGCGTGGCGGATCGTAAGACACTAGCAGTTAACTCAGATACTCGAGACCATTTAATGATTTATACGACAAAAGTAGTATTTTAAAATCGATGCAAAATTTCACAGGGAGCCAATGCAGATAGGGGTGTCGTGCTCGTATCTTCTGTTCTAGTGAGGACTCTCGCTGCTGCATTCTGGACCAACTGAAGCTTATTTATGCACCTAGTTTGAATAACCAGACAGTGAGGCATTACAATAGTCCAACCTAGAGGTGATAAAAGCTTTAACTAATTTTTCTGCATCATTTAGTGACAATATATTCGTTATCTTGGAAATATTTCAGATATAAAAGAATGCAATCCTGGTAATATTATCTACATGTGCTTCAAATGAAAGGCTGGGATCTATAATCACACCAAGGTCTTTCACTGTTGCACTTGATGGAACAGAAAGGCCACTTAAAGTTACAGTCTGATCTAAAAGCTTGCTTCTAGCTGCATGTGGCCCTATGACTAGAACTTCTGTCTTATCAGGATTTAGCAGAAGGGAGTTAATAAACATCCAGTCTCTTATGTCCTTCACACATTGTTCAACTTTAGAAAGCTGTTTTTTCCCATATATAGAACTGTGGCCTCAGCATAACAGTGAAAACTAATACCATGCTTACGAATGATGTTGCCCAGAGGGAGCATGTAAAGAGAAAAAAGCAGTTGGTCTATAACCGATCCCTGTGGAACACCGAACTCCATTTGAGAACATGCAGAATAGTCTTAAACTCTGAGACTGTGTCTGATCACTAAGAGCATTTCTATAGTTCAGGATGCTCTCCTTCCAAGCTATTGAAATATTAACAATTTAGTTTGACACCATTTACGTTAAAATTTTCGAGCGTATGTTTTTAAGGACGTGTGGTCATTATACCAGTGAGCGAGTTTCTTATCTCTAATCATATGAATAATAAAAAAATAGAATCATACATTACATACATTTGATAAATTAAATTTCTGAGTTAGTGCAATGCAGCAATTCATATACTGTATGCATGCATTGTGTTTACCTTGTACCTTTATAGCCCCAAAGGCATTTTATGTGTCCTAAAATTCTTCAAGATGAAACATCAATTATAATGTGTGTCAATGCATTATAAATCAACAAACCAATAAATGTCAGACTCATTAGGACACCCTGGTAGACCATCTGCTAAGTGCATCGCAAACTTACAGAATTACTATTACTAAGAAAGTTATTTCAGACAAAGCTGAATTTCACATCAGGGCAGCCATGTATCCAAGCTGGTCTTATACAAAGGATACATATATTTCTTTTTTTTGTGGTGTTATTTAAATTTTAAGGTCTGTTTTGTGAGTTTTTCTAGTATAATTTGGGTTTTATTTATTATGAATGGTATCGTAGTATTGTAATGGATAACATTTATACCTGAATATTCTGTAGATATATGTTACAGGTTGCTTAAATAACCTCCAATATTATCCCATGTGCTCAGTTATTTATAACCTGAAACCCAGCAATCCTGCTGTTAACTCTAGTTCCCGGGATGCGTCAGACCTGCTGTTACGGTTTCTGACTCTGTATGACATGCTGATATCTGCAGCCCGTAAGAATCCACGGTGACACAGGTGTCATTAACCCTTTAAATGTTCTGGAAAGTTTCTTTCATTTTATCCTTGACTTTAATTAACTTAATTTATGAAGTCCAGTATTGACATCTAATGAACATCCTGGTGCAGTCATGTGACACTTGTGTACCCATGACATCATTTCCAAACTGGTGGTGTGTCTGGGTAGCAAATGTGGCTGATTTCAAAAAGCTTGTTTTTTTGTTACTGAAAAGTATGTTTCATTCTATTTAACAATATTAACATTGATTTAACAACATCTTATATTTTATATTTAACCTGTTCTGATTGCATTTTTTTAAAACAAATTGATAAACTGTAAAACAGATTAAGAAAATGACACATTTCACATGGGGCTTTTAACTCTAAAATTGACAGGGAAAATGTCATGTGACGTTACCCTCAATACTTCAGATGGTATTGTAATGCATCATATTCGGGGGTTTTCTATTCAGCCTTTTTCTCTGTTTTATTTCTGCAATCATTTAAATCTGTAGAATATGGCTTCATGGGGCGGCAGAGTGGTTTAGCGGTTAGCATTGTCACCTCTAGCCTCCGAGTTCATATTCTTCCTGTACGTAAGCCGGTTTTCTCCCCCATTCTAAAGACACGCACTGTAACCTGATTGCTGTTTCCAAATTGCCCGTAGTGTATCAGTGTGTTGCTGTGTCTGCCAGGAATAACCCCTAGAGGGCACCTTGCACCCAGAGACAATCTGTGTTTTATGCTTTTGGTTAAACTTCATTTCCCACATTGCACCTCTGTGACTGATCCTGAGTGCCTGTAGCTGAACATTGTTTGTGTCTGTTTTTAATACTGTGTTTGTATAGTTCTCAGTCCAGTTAAGCTTCTTGGTTTAGTTCATTGTTGCTTGATTTGTGTTTTTTTCTGTTTGGCTTTTATCAATAATTAAAGTCTTTACTTCTGAATTTATGCCTTGCCAGCAAAACCCCTCAACAGCTGCCAGTGCCAGTGCCATGCAAAGGGTTGGCACCCCATCCGGGGTATACCACGAGCAGGGACGCGGGGGGCCTGGAGCCTGTCCCATGGAACCCACAGCACAAGGCAATGGGGCGGATGGGGTGCCAACGTTTACACTCCCCATCAGCCCCTGTATATCACATGTTCTTGTCACATACCTCACCTGCATCCTGTTATGCTTTGTTATGCATGCTATGTGAATTCTGATGACTGTGTTTCTTTGACTAGTTTTTATTGTGTTACAAGAGTCGAGTGGGCTCATGTTCATGCTACTAATAATAATAAAGGATGATTTTTTAAGAGTAAATTAATTTTTAATTATATAGCAGCCGTATAACATAATTATTAATTTATATTAATTTATTGTTTGTTTAAAAAATGTCCATGTTTTGTGAACACTTCTTTGTTCTAGTTTAATTTTCTTGTTGCATTTGCATTTTCTTGTTTTATTAGATTTTTGTGTTGTGTTTGTATATTATGAGTTATAAGTTTATAAATCATCAAATTATTATTTTTTTTGTATTATGGAAACCCCATTATTTAATAGCTCAGGGTTTTCCATATCATGCGGTTTTCTAAGAACATACGCGGGGCGTTCAAGTCAAAGTGGGATTTTTGATTGTGCAGAGTTCTGAGAGTAAAAACTCCCTTTATGTCTCTATCTAATCCCCTGCTACACTAATGCACTTATCCCAGTGTTTCACTAGGGCTTTGACACCATCAAGGTAGAAAGTTTTCTCAGTACACGGGAGCCGTGATCGGACAGCCTGCTTCACGCCTGAAACGCTGGCCTTCCAGGAACTCCTTTTACAGTCAGGACCGTACGGAGGATGTGGCAACTCATGTCCAGCTGAGTTCCTGTAATGTACAAGTGGTGTTGGTGATCGAGTGTGTGTACAGTTCCCACAGACACGTGCGTCTCTTCTGCAAGTCGGTGACGTCGATTTTCAAGGACCAGGTGTTCCACTCGCTGAATGTTCGACTGCAGATCATCATTCACGGCCTCCTTTAAAACGTTTGCACCGTTCAAGAGTCTCATCACCGTACTGTGCCTGAAGTCTTCTGTAAATATCAATCATTTTTACGCCTTCATTCACCAGAAAGTCTTGGTTTGACTTGAACGCCCTCAGTACATTCTGGTAAAAAAAAAGACAAAATTCAGGTTTCATCCTGAGAGGTTTTTTTTATTTTGTTTTTTTTTCCTGGTACCTGCATTTCTGAATGGATGCTGGAATTTTCCTTGTATTTTGCATAGGTCTCTACGTACGGACCAGAGCCCACACAGACAGGATATAAAAGTCAGCTAATCACCAAAAAAAAAAAAAACTAAACAAAACAAAAAAACATGCAGAATAGTGAAAGGCACAATCACCATAGATACCAGATACATTATTCCTTTTTAATACAATCTATTTGTACTTTATTATTATTATTATTATTTATTTTTTTTGAAAGGGGGTGTACGTTTCAGAGAGGATACCCCCCATGAAGGTAGTAAACCCCTACATTTGAAAAAGCTGCCATAGTTTCAGGGCGCAAAAACCAAACAGAAGAGTGCAGTCTTGCTGTTTGATCATCCACCCCCTTAGTTTTTCACAATATAATAAATCGTGAACATGAACAGTGAATAAAATAAAATTAGCATCTAATCATAAGGAAAAATACAAGCACGTTTATATCTATATATTTTTAGTTCATTTATCAGTTTGTTTCTCAAGTTTCTTTTTTTCTTTACCTGCCCCGTCTAAGTTCTCACATCATCACACAAGCTACACAGTCAAGTAAACCCCAAGCTGTCCTGAGGTGTAACACACTGGTTCCTAATAATCACACACATTTCATTACTCACACACACACACACAGGAGAACTAAAAAATAATTATTTAATAAGAGACAAAAGGAAAGAACGCCAGAAGGTGGTGAGGGGTTAAAAATAGAAGGGAATAAACAGTGATGGATGTTCGTCGAGGGTGGATGAGGTTGTAACTCCTATTAGGTTTAATGGCCATGTAGGATGTAGCATCACGTCTGTATGGATGGCACAGTTGGCGAGAAGCACCACACTGATAAAGGAGACACTTGGGTAGCAAAGTGGTGATTACTTGGTGTGTATTTTGAGCTTGATATGTTGGGCCTCTACAATATTGCACTTAATGTTGGCAAAGGCGAAATTTTCATAACACTCGTCTACTGCGTTGCACCAGTGAGGTTCCAGTGTTGGCCAAAGCACACTTTCATAGCAACACTGCATTTAAAGGTGGCTAAACGCTGGCCTTGGTGTAGAAAATTATGTTGCCATCCAGGGCTGATCCAATGGCTAACAATTGCTTAAAAGATGGCTGAAGGTCTATCAACCACAGTAATGGGCCAACAGTGCCATCCAACAATCATCCAACACAGCCGCCAAATACTGGGCTACGAAAATGGACGACATTTCCCCAAAATTGATTTAAATATTAACCCAAATGGACAAAATTACTTTGAGCCCAACATTGCCCCAACACCAGCTTGTTACCTGGTCAGGAAGTGCCCTAGTTTAATAAGACGTCCTGAAAGATCCACCGCTAACATTCATCCATCGAAGAAAGAAATAATTATAAGAAATTAAATATAACAGGGCAAAATAGTAGCGTATATAAATATATTAGTTTTGCTAATAGTGTTTTGTGTGTGTGTATGTTACATCACGCTGATACCGCAGGCGATCAGGTATAAACTAAATAGTCTCTACATGCAGGTATAATATATTAAAAGTATCAGAAGTGGATTTTTTTTTTTTTTAGGTGCACCCTCATTTCCAAAATAATGTTAATCAACAAACACACACCTTATATTTAAATTGGGGAGGGAGTGTGTGTGGGAAGGGGGCGGGGGGTGGATTACACACACACACACACACACACACACAAACTGCATTCTATGTGTTCAACTCAGCTTTGTTTTATAGATAGTTCTAAGAAACGATGCCATCATTCAGGTCAAACTCGCATCACTCGAACACTGTACTGTAAAGAGCTGCGTGTTCTATCTATATACATCATATGTGAATGTGAATCATTTCAAATAGTTGGCTTGCCCAACTCATGCACATCAACATCACCCTCTCGTCTGTAACGATGTTTAAAATGAAACGGATCGAATTGCACACAGCTATAAACAAAAACAACAACCTCAATTCACAATAAAATGTAAGACAGTGCAAACGTACATCCAAGTCGCATTTTACAAACAGTCAGATTTGACATTTTCAGCACCATAGTTAATCTAATCAGCATCGATACGTGATACACGCGTGAGTCAGAGCGTGACGCAGCGGATCCCACGGAGGAAAAGTAACACTGAGTGATGGAGGTGGATGGATTCTGTACGTGGACACGCGTGACTGTGTGTGTTACAGCTGTCCTGCTAACACTGACACTCACACAAAGATCCTATCATACGCTGTTAATGTAGGCAGTTAACATGTGCAGACAACATAGTTGTAACGGTATAGAGGCGGCCATCTTGGATACCTGAAATCACATGGCTTCATTCCACCTCATTTAGAACGGAAATTTGGCGGTTATATTGCTTTTATTGAAACAAGTTTTCTCCCAATTTGGTCATTTGCACCTACTACCAGCTAGTTCTCAGATGACCAAAAAAGGTGACATTAGCACATGCTTCCTCTTTATTATTACCAGATTTCATTAGGTGAATGTAGATAAGTGCATCTGCCAAAATGCCCAAAATGTAAATGTAGAATATTGATGCTACATCACGGGGCAGCTTATCACATTCAGAGAAAAGTGCTATGTATCTGCTCTCTTTCTCAGCCCCCTGATTCATGACCAAATTTGTTCTCTTTGCTTCGAGCCGAGGGTGATAACAGGATCGAGCTTGTGATCTCCCGACAATAGAGTGATTTCTAAAAATCTAGCTACATTAGAGAGTAACCATGTCTTGCCTTGTCTAAGTAAACAAGAACGCCAGCTTGTCTCAGTAACATTCATCGCTCGTCACTCTTTGCTCACTAGAACGGATTACTGAGAATAATTTAATAATTCTGTCTAACGTCAAGGATGAAAATCTTTTTGCGATCTTTTGTATCTGACTCTGAGCATGGAATAGAAGATCAAGGGTCTGAGATGTCTTTAGAAAAAAACATGATTTATAATTAACACAACAAAACACAATAAAGAGTCATTTTCTATACCGCATCTTAAAGGGGTCTGCTTCGCCACCTAGTGGTGTAACATGATTGCAACAGCCGAGTTGTGTTTGCATCCCCTTCCGGCCACCAGATTTAAGTCGAGGAGTTAAGACTATCGAATTCTTGTGTCATTTATTATTTATATACTTGGTGTCCCCTATAGGTGGCAATGCAGTTCCTTTATTCTCATCGTACACCTTCTATAAACCATCACACCCTGTAACCCACAGCACCCTCACACGGGATCTGAAAAATATTGCTAATGGAGATGGTTTTATACTTCTGGGCTGGGTTTTTATTTATGGTTTATTATCGATACATGAGCAGTAGAGTAGTGGACTAGTGTAATGGACAAAATGCCTGAAACTTGTGATTTAACATGAATATCTTGACTATCTTAAGCTGTAGTTGTTACTCTGCATTGAATATTTAACATTACATACATGCATGAAAAATAAAAGAGCAACTAGCCATAACTGCTAGTAAGGTTTTATTATGAATAATATCTTTGTTTTTATTTTGTTTATATTATCTTATTTTATAAAAACATGCTCATGTTGTGTTTTTTAAACTACTTTATATTTTCTTGGCTTGTTTAAAATCTCAGGTATAGCTTTCAAATTTTATTTATAAAAATTATTTTTGTATGTTGACTTAAATATTATGCATTGCTGGTAGCTTATATTCTTAGCAATTAGCAACTATAAACTTACTTTTTTTTTTTTTTTTAGAAATATACTTTTATAGGTGGATTCTGATAAAATGGACTGATCTTTTTTTGGATCTTTATATAACTTTTTTTGTGCAATGAGCTAAAATATTTTAACAGTTTTAAACTACATACACTTTTTTTTGGTGAAAAGTTTCTTACCTTGCCTTTGATCATAAAAGCATAATAAAGCATCAAATAAACTGTTAATAATGTTGTAATGTCACGCAAATTTAACTAACAGCCAAGTAGTTATTTTACTATGTGCATTTTTTTTTTACCTGTGACAATAAAATCAGGTCAAACTGAAAATTTGACCTGTTGGGGTAACCAGTCACAGCTTCCCTTACTTAACCTTAAACTCACCCAAAAGTATTTGAGGACGCACCCAAGCATTATAAGGCTAAACCCAACCTACAATTTCCTTGAATTAACATATAAAAGCAAGAAATTAATTGACTCAAATCTGAATGTTCAATCTACTGTAGGTTGGATTTTTCCCCCTTTAAAGTGCTACGGTAATGCTGTGGGCTACGATACTTACTTATTTACACCCTCTTCAATTCTCCATCAACATGCCACACTCTTTAATCTGTTTTATCCTCACTTTCACTTTCATCTACTTACTTTGCCATTCTGTGTTGTTAAAGCCTTTTTCTCCCTTTCAGAAACAAGAAGCTAGCATAGCATATCCTCTCTCTCTCAACATGTATGTACGGTATTTTCAGTGCTTTTTATCCTTAAGGAAATCACAAAATATTGAGAAAAATAATGGAGAATGGAGAAAACTGGACTTTTCCAACACAAATTGAAGCAAATAAATGATGATAATATGGCCTCAGACCCTTGTTTCGGTTTCTTCCACTGCTTCACTCTTCTATCTCAGTGATCTGCTTTATTTCTTATTTTGACTCACAAAATCTTTGCTAGTTTTTCATATTAGCCATTCTCACTTTTATCTGCGTTTGAGATTGCTGATTGTAAGCCGGCATCTTTCAGACAACAGCAAGACTACTTAAAACAGCACTTTGCTAATCGAATGCTAACTGAAAAAAAAAAAAAAAATCTTTCTACTGTAACGGATGGGTTTTAAGCAGGTAAGCTGAAAATATTCCTGCTTGTAACTGGAATAACATGAAAACACTAACATAATATGAGAGCTTTGGTGAAGAACGCTGAAGACATGGTATGCTAAGTGATGAGGGATTTTGGAGATTGATAAACGTGATGATGATGATGATGATGATGCCAGGATCCAAAGTGGATCAGTGGCAGAAGTTACGCTGGCACGGTTGGTTGAGGAAGGAGTTGCGTGTGTGAGCCACGTGGCGCGGGATCTGCTGGCGGACACGGTTTTGGCGCTGCAGGTGACCGCGGGCAAGGTGACGACGCTCCGCTCGGGCTTTGGCCCTCTGAACACGGCCCATCTGAGTCACTTTGGCAAGCGGAACTGCCTGACATGCTGATCCTCGCACCGGCCGAGTGGGAACAGGAGCTGGGGTGGATTCAGACATCCTGCTGAGAAACCAAGAGAGACATCGGGATGGAGAGAGAGAAATGCAAGAAAAAAAAAGGAGATTTGGTTAAACTTCTTTCTTTAGTTTTCTACATTTGCATTTATTTATTTGACTGTTTCTTTGTTAGATTCTTATTTTCCCTCTTAAATTTGTTTTCAATTATAATAATTATTAGTCTCATTGTTTCCTTTCTTTTCTTTTTTCTTTCTGTTTGTTTTCTTTATTAATTAATCACTACTTGTTCAATTGCATGTTTTCCTTCTCTCTCTCTCTCTCTCTCTCTTTTACTCATCAATAAATTTGTCCATTTTGTCTTTCTGTCCCTCAGTCAGTATCATCAGCATATCTGCCCCGATTCTGTCACTCTTCACCTTCTTTTGCACTCTCTCTCTCTCTCTCTCTGTCTCTTTCTGTCCCTCACCTCTATCCCTCATTTCCTTTTGCCTTGCAGTCACACATGTTTCTCATTACCACTTGTTATTTATACCCTCCTTTTTCTCCCTCAGTGTGTGTGTGCGTGTGTTTTTAAAGTAAAGAATCAAATCAAAAAGCATCAAATAAACTGTTAATAATGTTGTAATGTCACGCAAATTTAACTAACAGCCAAGTAGTTATTTTACTATGTGCATTTTTTTTACCTGTGACAATAAAATCAGGTCAAACTGAAAATTTGACCTGTTTTTATTGTCACAGGTAAAAAATGTGGTAACCAGTCACAGCTTCCCTTACATAACCTTAAACTCACCCAAAAGTATTTTGCTACAACAAAAAGCTGCTACAGTTCGGACTTGTGCTGTTATCGTCTTTACCCTCGAGTATTGTGTGCGTCACTGGTACTGACCCCTGTCTGTGTACTTCACTGCTGTTTTCGTGTATGTTCCTGTACTAACTCTAATTTTTCTTCTTGTCGCATGCAAGAAGAAAAATTCCCCCCTCAACATCTCCTTATTACAAGAAAACCATCTGTTTACTATCAAGAATGTCTCATTAATATGAGAAAACAGAGTTTTGTTTCAACAAGATAATATCTCATTATTATACTAAAAACATCTCATTCTTACTGAAATCCTGTATATGGGATGTGACGCTGAAGTGGATTGTACTTTATATGGTAGTATTGGATATGGGACAACACTGAAGCAGGTTATAAATATGTGACGGTATTGAAGCGGGTTGTATGTGGGACATCACTGGAATGGGCTGTATGTGGGACGACACTGAAGCGGAGATATAGGTCTGGGTGATCTGGGAGAACATGACGTTGAAATAGACATATTGGCACCTTTGAAACAGAGTGTACATTAAAGGACACTGAAGCAGACTGTACATGGGATAACTGTGACCTGGGTTGTATATAAACTGGAACGGACTGTATGTGGGACAACACTGGAGCAGAGTGTATATGGGACAACGTTGAAACAAAGCGTGTTTATGAGAGGACATTGAAATGCATGGGACAACATTGAGGTGCGTTGTATATGAATGAATGGTGAATTTTGATTGTATATGGTATTGTACGTGTTGTTTTTGGGGAATAACGTTAACGCTTACCTCGCGGTGTCAGCCACGTTGGCTGTACTCTGGTCCAGGTTGGACAAGGAGACGTAGACAGACATGCTAGGATGCTCGATGAGCAGGTCCTCCATGGGGCTGGCTTCAGCTGGCGCTCCCTCTGCAGTGAAACAGGGTGGAGGAGTGATGAACCAACTCTCGTCCAACCCACAGGGGGCGGAGTCAGTCGGCCCAAGTGGGGAGGGAGAGTTGAGGGAAAGCGGGGCGCGAAGGGAACGAGACGAGGGAGGACATGCTGCCTGACTGCGGCCTGCTCTAGTCCTGCGCCGTTTGCATGAGAAAGGGGCGGAGTCGCCTGTACGAGAGGAGGGGGGAGTGGCTGTATCACATCCAGGCTCCACCCTCTGACACTCACTATGTGGAAGAGATTGTGCTATCGATGGGACCTCTGCCCCGTCCTCACCCAACCTGGTACAGTCGCTGTCGTCTGATAGTGGAGGGGGGGAAGGTCGGAAGGCGGGGTGGGGGGTGGGGGGGGGGGTATACAGCAAAG
>JAQMYJ010000015.1:1856554-1868016 GCA_030014305.1 Clarias laeviceps
CCCCCCCCCCCCCCCCCCCCCCCCCCCCCAATACAGCAAAGGTGGAAAGAAGGGAAGGCAGGCGGGGTAACAAAAGTAAATAAAGCCATGCAGGTCGGGGTTGCCGTAAAATGTCGACACAAGCAAAAACACAGGTGGGAGGAACCGAGTCAAAATGGGGAGATGGGAGAAGGTTAAAAAAAAAAAAGGAAAAACAACATAAGACATAAAAATATTAATATTAGTGTCATGAATAGTGTCTGTGATGTTTTACAATAATATGAGGTTTTATTTAGCATTGTCTCTCTTATGCGAGTCTTTATTCTTTCTTTGATCTCTTTCTGTCCGTCTTTCTTTACTTTCTTACACCCATCCTGTCTTTCTTTCTTTCTTTCTTTCACTTTGACTCTTCTGTTTTTCTTGTTCTTTTGATCTTTTTTACATTACAACAACATGAAGCTAAATGCTACACCTATCGTTTCATTGTTCTTTCTTTCCTTCTTTCCTTTTGACCTTTTCTGGCTTTTTTCTTTCATTCACCTATTTCTATTGGTCTTTTTTATTTCTTAGCTTCTTTCTTTCATTCTTCATTCCTTCCCTGCACCCTCAGCGTTAGCCTCTTGTCTTTTTCCTTTCTACTATCTTTTCCTTGTTTACCATCCTCCCAAGCACCCATCTCTCTTTCTTCCATCCATCCATCTATCCGTCCTTTCTTTCTTCCCATAAACCCTTTATTTTTTTTCGCCACTCTTCTGCCTTTTTTTCCCTTTTCTTATATCAGTCCTGCTTAGTAGTCTCCTCCCTTCCATCTTTCACATATGCCGCCTTTCTGAGAGTAGACTGACTGAAGACAACATGACGGATCAGTGATGAGATGATCTCAATCAACAGCCAGCTGATGGCGTGTCCCAAACCAAACACTCTATTCACCATATCCATGGTGGAGTGAAACAATGCACTAAACAGTGAATATGCTGAGGTTTGGGACACATCATTACATTCTCTTTCCCCTTAAAACACAATCAACATTAACTGATACCTCCTACTCACCGGGTACGCTGACCAGGAGCCATCCCTCCTCGTCCGCTTCGGTCACGCACGGCTTGGGTCCATTGAGCTCGGCGGACACTTGCTCCACCTCTCCGAACAGCAGGTTGCTAAGTCGCTGGAACATGGTCGCCTTGGAGGTCAAAGGGCAGGTATTTTAGGTATCCTGAGGGAGAGCTGCCTTGGAATTTGTTTTGGAAAAACACTGGCTCTACAGTTGGTGATGCTGACGGTCTTCTGTGGCAGGTTGCGAAAGACCAGCACGGGTTGTTAGTGGTGTGTTTTGCTTGTCAAGCCCTTGTTGGTGGAAGAGTTGATTAACTCTCGAAGTGCAAATGTATCGTCTGTTACTGCAAAGGCCTGCAGGAGACACAGGAAAGAAGAAGAGACCAAAAACGTGTTAACACAGGAAGGAAACTGTCAAAAAAAAAAAAATCACATTATATGAGTTTTGAGATGAGATTCATTTAACTCGAATTAGCAATGCATTACTCTTCCTTAAAGGATACCTATTATACAAAACTATTTTTGGACAACAGATGGATCTTAAGTGTGTCTGTGTGTGTACAAACAAAATACACAAGAAAAAAAAAAATCGCACTTTTTGTCCTTTTTCTATTTTTTCCACAATACTGTACTGGGTTTAAACAAGCCAATTAGATTCTCCCCTATTGTGACCTCATATAAGAAGAGGCCTGTTGCTCAGCTATGTTGTTCTTTAGAGGGTTGTGGCTCTGAAGTAGCTCATTTACACAGACGCTGAAATGAAACAGAGGGAGTTTGAGGTGAGGAAAATGCATTATTCAAGCGGTATTCGACAACTTGGCATAGGTTTCACTCCGGAGGTCCTTCGACTGATAACTTCTTAAAGATCATAAAAATATGGGACCTTTAAAAAGATATCATCATAGAGAACAATCCAAGAGATTTTTTTAAACTTGCTTAAATATTTCTTATTTAAATTTTCAGAAGATTCAACAGTGGTTCTTACTTGGAGGAAACCAGAACGCTAAAAATTCTTATCTATACGATTTACCTTCATAACGATCCCTAAAGAACAATATAACTAAGAGTCTACAATCATGGAAAAGTTAAATCCCATCACTGGTTGTTTGATGTGATGAAGCAAAGCACCATGGAGGAGCTGGACTACCGTTCCCATCAGCCCCCGGGAGTCACGTGTCACCAACCTCATTCGTCTTTAGCTTCTTTAGTTCTGTGTAATTCAGTTCCATGTTTTCTTGTCTTGCTTGTGTTATAGTTACATGTTGTTGTGCTTCTGGTGTGTTTACTGTGTCGGAGTATTGCTCACGGTTATAGTGTTTTTGCCCCAGGTCCTAGTCCATGTTCAGAGTGTTTTCGCATTTCTTTGGTATTCATGGAACACACAAGTGCACTTCCTTATTTGTACAAATTGTATTCTTCAAAAAAATGTCATACTTTTTATTCCTTAACAGCTACATTTCAATTACAGGACACGGCCATCACCAGCACCTTTTATTCTCCATGCACCTAAACGTGTGCTCAACTATCAGATAGACACAAATGCTATTATAAGAAAAGCACACTGATACACGTCTCCTCAAATATTCTTAGACCTGACAGTGTATTACACATGAACTGTGGATCTCTCTCTCTCTCTCTCTCTCTCTCTAAAAGAAAATGTACACTATAGTAAATTTGGTTATAAATCGAATGGGTATAATATTTAGGTAAAAACTAATTGCTTGTTTGTCTGGTGTTTGGAAAGCGTTTCCACATACAGATCATCTGACATGAAAGACGTGAAAACATCTTACAGCTTTGGGTTTTATTGATTAGCTTTTCTGGTTTATCCGGTTTTATGTTTTTTGTGCATTAGGCCTTAAAGGTTAGTCCCAGAATTTGACTGATTTATTTATTTATTTATTTTTACAGTCATTAGAATAATTACAGGTTAAAAAAAGGTGCGAGTCTATCATGACTTTGTGTGATGGTGTCACAGATTTGCTTCTTTTGACTCAACATGATGGACATTTATTTAAGGGAAGTGATGGTTATTTTTGGGACTCTCATTCTATGTTCATTTTAATCGTTAGCTTTTTTTTTTTTTCCTTTTATTAACGCTCTGTTAAAAAAATATTAAATATTAACACCAACAACAAAACAATTCCCTGCAAATAGTGTGTAAATCATGTCACCGCTGTAGTCCAGGTGGTGGAGGATCAGGGAAGGCATATGGCTTATAATGTTCAATGAATGTTGAATAAATAAATTCATAAATAATCCAGTTCAGCTATGGAAAAAAAAAAAACCAGCCAATCAGGAGACGTTTTTCCGAGAGGAAGAGACACAGATATTCCAGGTGGTGGCGCTAAATCGAGGGGAATGCCTGAACATTATAAATAATTCATCAGAAAAGCACATATACAGATCAGGTTCAGAACTCCAGTACTAGAGAAACACTACTGATCCTCAGCTGTTCAGTCAAAAAGCAATGTAAATGTTTTCCCAGTCAACACAAACTCTAGCCTCGCCCTGCCAAAATTTGCATCAAGTTGCCTCAGCGGACCCGTTTAGTCTCCGTGTCTTACCTCTAACACTCTGACGCCTAATGGAGCTTCAGATCTAATTGAATTTGAATTAATCAGGGTTAAAATTACAAAGGAGCACAAACCTAAACTAGGCTCATTTGCAAGATAAGAAGAGAAATAACTCAGAGGGTCCTGATTAAAAGGCTAACAGGAGACGTACGGACAGAAATAATGCATAAATAATACTTTCTGTTTATTCATAGTTGTGGAATGTTTATGAAACAAGCCAGTTCCTGTTCCTGTGTAGGTTATAGCAGCTATAAACAAAATACAGTAAAAATAAATAAATAAATAAATAAATAAATCACTGTCTCATACGCTCTTTATCCTGCGTACAGGGTCATGTTGGGTCTGGAGCCTATCCGAGGAGACTTAGGCTCCGGGGTAGACCCTGGATGGGGTTCCACACTCATTCACACACTACAGGCAATTTGGGATCGCCAGTTAGCCTAATCTGCATGTCTTTGGACTGTGGGAGGAAACCGAAGTACCCGAGAGGAAACCCACCAAGCACGGAGAGAACATGCAAACTCCATGTACTACACAGACACCGAGGCGGGAATCAAACCCGGACCCTGGAGGTGCAATGCGACAGTGCTAACCACTACGCCACCGTGCTGCCTTAAATAAATAAATAAATAAATAAGGAGCTTGCCACAAACAAGATAAAGCGCTCTGTCCTAAAATACAATTTTAGAAACCTTACAGCTTTACCTTTCATTCTTACAAATGGTCCCTCACCATATCAATACGTTTTGTTATCACATACGCTGCTCAGAGCTGCCATGATAGAAAATTAATCACCACTACATCTGTTTAAGAGCACATCATAGACTTAATTAAGCTATGAAATTCCATAAAATTCCACCTTGTTCACTTCGTAAAAAAGTGTCCAGGTGTGGTTGGAATTTGTTTTTATTTTCTGTCATTGGTTTTAGTCTCCTAGCAACTGTTCACTCAGTGTTTGTACTATATACAATATCATTTTGCATGAACTCTAAGTAGTGCACTTACTGTATATAGGGAGTAGGGACCTGAATTCAACACTGTAACAATAACATTTTATTCACCATATTCTTCCTAATGGCTAACTGGCTCCCCAGTTTATATATTTGTGTGCGTACCATGTATCACATATCATGTACAATCATTTAACAACGTACGTGTGTCTTACTGTAGTTGTTAAGGTTAAGGTTGCACTAAATCCAAACTGACCCCAAGTACAATAGGTTCTAGTTTATTAACAATACATGTTTGCACCATCCAAGTCCCACGGCACGTATATTCCATTGGAGATGTTGTTCTACTTATATTTTTATCTTTTTTGTCTTGTTTTTACATTCTCTTCATTGCTGCTGGTCCCTGAGAGCTTTGTTTGTATTACTACAATGACAATAAAGTCTCTTTATCTTTACTAGATCACTATACGTATAGACACTTACTGTGTTATTCCAATATACAAAGCCGTGTAAGGCAAGAGGAAGGCTTCCTGCTGGACAAATATTGTATTTGTATTTTATTAGTTACTATTTCAGTCCCCCTCCTGTGCCGGAACCTGTACACTGGAAACAGTGCACCATATACATTTATACAGATTTGGGAGGTGAATTCCAGATTTTAACCCACGAGACATGTAGTGCTCCAGGCTCCATGTGGTTGACATTAATAAATTCATGTTTTTTTTTATGTTGTTTTATGTGGCTATGAAATACAGTAAATATGTCTGAGTTTTAACTGTTTGGAAAAGAAAATGAAGCATTTATTAATGAAGAATAAAGGGTTGTGAATATGTGAGGGATATGTAAAAGTTCAAATAAACACTTTTTAAAGACAATTTTATAAATGTATATATAAAGCAATACCTTTTGGTGATTTAAGACCAGATACATAAGCATAATGATTTTTTTTTTTTTGTAATAGACAATACAAATGACAAAGAATAGATACAGCTATAAACCTATAACTCACTCCCTCATTTATCGTCTATACCACTTTATCCTGCATTCAGGGTTGCAGGGACCTGGAGGCTATCCCAGGAGACTTAGGGTACGAGGTGGGGTACACCATGGACACACGCTCATTCACATACTGCAGGCATTTTGGGAATGCCAGTTAATTTAATCTGCATGTCTTTGAACTGAGTACCCTGAGGAAACCCACCAAGCACAGGGAGAACATGCAAAGTCCTTGCACACACAGACCTGAGGCGTAAAGCTTTAACATTTAATAAAAATAGAAATACAGATTGAAAAATGACTAGCAGAATACGGCATATTTTAGATTGAGAAACCATGAACTTAGTTAAGAAGGAGCTAGACACTTAATCTAGTTACAAGTGGAAAATATTATGATGCTGTTTAAACATGTAGACATTATAACCGATGGCTACATTTTCCTTTAATTAAGTCAAATTTAAATTTTTGTTACGTACACAGTGACCTAAAGAAGGAAAATTGAGATGGAATAAAAAGATAGATAGATAGATAGATTGATAGATAGACAGATTTCCCTGCAACAACAGAAAAGAAAAAAATGCACTAAAAAAGTTTCAAATATAAAATCTACAAATTTACAGTAGCGATAAAATAACATATATATAATGTATAATGTATAAATTATATGGAATGTGCACTATCTTAGAGTATAAGATGAGATGATGTGTGTGACAGCAGCAGTCGTATCCTCCATGTTTTAAGGTGCAGTTAGTCCTCATCTACAGTATGTGTAATTAAGAAGCAGCAGTGTGCAACATATGAGTCATGTAGTTACAGCTTTAAATAGCTTTGAAGTTCTATTTTAAGCTTTGAAGTTTTTAAAATATTCTTTTATGCGTATTTAAAGAATATTTCTGTCCTTATAGATCCTGAAGGTAAAGGACATTTTCACAAGCAAGTCCATAAGCTTGAGCTCAAGGCAGCCATTTGGGATTAAGCCAAAAAACATCACTGTGGGCGGGGCTTCGTGGGGCGGACCAAAGTGTTGACGTCAATGGCGCAGTAAGCTCCGCCTACCAGAGACTAGAGGACGGAAAAATACCCAGGACAAAAAGAGAGAGAAAAAAAGGACGCTGTTTTTTTTTTGGTGTTGTTTTTGGGGACATAAACGGTGCAAAACATTCGCCGCTTGAAATGATGAGAAATAGAGGAGATAAATAAATAAAAAATAGACAGAGAAACAAAAGGAAAATACAGAACACTGGCACAGTTCCTGCAGAAACCCTAGTGTTTACATTTCAGGGGAGGGGGAAAAAAAAGCAGGACAGAGAGAGAGATGGATAGAAGGTCTGTAATAATAGATTTATATGCAAATAAATATATAAATATAAAGTAAGAGTGTTTTATATGTGCAGTGTGACATTGCTGGGGTTTTATTCTGAGCTAAAAGGCTCAATAATAGCTCGGATTACATCTGAACTGTAATCCACACACACACACACACACACACACACACACACACCTTCACATTACACTAGCAGACAGATCAAGATGAATAAACTGAAATAGGATCTATTTAAATAGGATCTGTTCCTTTGCTACTGGATTAAATCCAGGTTTATACAGGTGAAATGAAGGTAGATTATTAGGCGTTATAACGTTATAAAAGGCATATGGACGCCTAATGAGCGACAGATGATGATGTATCCATCCATGTATGGCAGAAATATTCACACACTTTATGCACGAACACACATTTTAAAGCTTCATTCTGATCAATGCATATGATACATAAGATCAAAGGATTCACATCAAAGAAAGGACAAAAAACAAACAAAACCAAAAATCTTACCTGCCTTTGCTGGAGCACCGTGTAAACGTGGACGAAACAGTAAGAAACACGACAAAAAGCGTTCAAGCCCAGGATCAGGAGCGTTTCTGTGAGGTAGTGTTAATGCACCAGGGTTATTCTAACGTTAATAATAATCATTAATATTATGATAATAATAATAACAAGGCTTTCTTCTTAGAAGAAACTTTAAAACTACACAATGTTCAGCAGTGCAGTCTGTATCCGTGTAAATCCTGGTTTCTGCTGCGTTTATATATCTATATCTATCTATGTGTTTGTCTTGTTTTTGTCCTGGATGTTATTGCTTCGCCCAGCTGATCCGCGGATCACAGCGTAGAAGCTCAGAACAGCTGATCGTGACGTAACCAATCCACGCCCCTATTCCCGCCCACAACACGTCCCTGAGCCAATCAGGAGGTTACACAAGGTTGCAACGAGGCAGGGGCGGAGACCTCTCAGCAACCTGCCTGTGTTTACAGTGATGTGTTCTATAGAAAGTATGAGTTTTATTATTATTATATTTATGAGTATTATTATTATTATTATTATTATTATCAGTAGTAGTATTAGTAGTGATTCAAGTATCATTTTATAAACTCACTATGCACTTTTAAAAGAGCACCTGGTTATTCATGTTAATATGATATGAATAAAAATTCAATTGAAAAATGCCAAACAACATCATGGTGCCAGATTATCTGTGTTTTTAATATTTCTTTCCCAGAAACTGCTGGGCAGCGCGGTGGCTTAGTGTTTAGCGCCGTCGCCTCACACCTCCAGGGTCTGTGTTCGATTCCTACCTCAGGGTCTGTGTGCAGGTTCTCCCTATGTTTGGTGGGTTTCCTCCGAGTACTCTGGTTTCCTCCCCCAGTCCAAAACCATGAGTGAATGTGTGTGTGTGTGTGCCCTGCTAATAGTAATGATTCACTATTAATCGTGACGGATTGGCAACCTGTCCAGGGTGTACCCCGCCTCGTGCCCTATATCTCCTGGGAAAGGCACCAGACTTTCAGGAAAAGGAAAAAGCAGTATAGATGATGAGGGAGTGAGTGAGAAACTGCTGATCATTTGGGATTGTCACACACAACAGGTCTTAGATAGATAAGATGTGATAAGATTTGATTAAAATGCCTTGGTTTGTCCTTAAACCAGTGGTACTGAATGAAAAAATTTGAGAAGATCCGAGCAATAATTCTTTTTCCTTCGAGCCGAGGTCCGAATTTCATGTTTGTGTTAGGAATCAAATCTCTATATACAGAGTACAGTTATTGTAAGTCTATAATAAAAATAAGCAATTGAAAATGGCATTGTATGGCATTTCAATAATACTTATTGTCAGTTTTAGTAACTATGTTAAACATGTGGACAGTTTGGACTTTGCTGGCCGTGTATATTTCCTTGTATAAAATACAAACAACAATCTTTAATTAATCTTTAGTGAATCTTTGTTTGCACGCTGCTGGGCTGTAAATGAGAGTAAAAGCACTCTGGTTGCTCGGTCATACTGCGCTCTCAAGTTCAGGTATTTTTCACATCCTCACCTCGGTCTGCTGCGGATCTGTTTTTGTCTTATAGTGGCGCTTCACATTACAGTACTGCTTTTTATTACTGCCATGGTTTCGGAAGATATGAGGCAAACTGGTTTTTAGCTTCTCACAGGAAGAATAAACAAACATTTGATCTGTCCATTCATCTCTGAAGGTTCAGTTTTCGTAGTGTACTTTCCTTTTCTTGGAGCTAAGCTGTGTCGCGCTTTTAGTTCTGTTTCTTCCACACACTCCGTCTATACACGGTAAACTATCGCATTGATTAGTTCTGTTGAGTGACACATATAGCCACGCCCACCGTAAGGGAAAAAGGTGCTAGATTATTAGTATATTAATTATTCTCATTTATCAGAAAAGCATCTCTGTGCAGATCCAGACTGAGGTCTGCCATTTAGTGATGCCTGTCATAGGAGAACAACTACGCTGATTTGAGTCAATCTAACACAAATGGCCACTCTTAACAATCTCAGTGAGCAAAAAAGCATCTCAGGCAGGTAAGCCAGAACAGGAGAGCTGGGGATATCAGCTTCCACTCCTGCCAGCCAAAACCAGGAAACTGAAGCTACAATTTATGCAGACTCACTGGAAAGATCAGGTGATGATTTCCATCTTCAGGTTAATGATTATAAAGACATTACATGCTAATAAAATACTATATGTTGATTAAATATTAATATAACATGGAGTACCATGCAAAATGTTTAGGGTTTAGGTGCACACAAATACATGCTATAGAGTAAGTTTAAATAAAAGAAAAACTATAATGACACAAAATCAATATTTGTTGTGATGATGTGGACTCTTCCATCTCAGGTACAATCTGTGCAGTTTTATATAGTATAGTACATTAGCTGCTAAGTTTAACTAAGCATTCTGCAGACTTTATCTGATGCACCTGCTTCTTTTTGGCATGCAAAACCCAGCAGCGAACATTTATGTATTTGTTTATTGTTTATCTGCCTGAAATGTGATTGCTTATATAATATACTGATTCCTTTTCTGGCATACAAGTATTTTTCAGTTACATTCAATTTTGTTTTGTGTTTAGATAATCAGAAATGTTTTGTACTAACTCAATGAAATAAAAATAATAAAAATATGAAAATCCATGAAAATCCACAATCCATATGAAAGTTTGTACTAAAAACACAGGGTGATTAAGACTTTTGCACAGTATTGTATATAAAAATAACAATTTTAGAATGTTGTTTCTGGTCTGTGTGTGTGTGGAGTTTGCGTGTTCTCTCTGTTCCTGTTGGGTTTCCTCAGGATACTCTGATTTAACCCACAATCCAAAGACATGATGAAGGTTGATTGGTGTTTCTAAATTGCCCACAGTGCATACGTGTTTTTGTGTGTGTGTGTGTGTGTGTGTGTGTCTGCGTCCTACTTTGAATTGGTACCCCGCTTAGGCTGCCCCCTGCCTTGTGCCCCAGGTTTCCTGAGATAAGCTCAAGGCCCCCTGCAACCCTACACAGGATAGTTAGATACTGAATTGAAGTATGCAGAAATGGCCTCAAGAAAGTAATGCATTAGCAATGATAATAACATTTTCAAACAGTGTTTCTTTATTTTATTATTTTTATTTTAAAGTTATTTTAAAGTTTTTCTCAGTTTTATCCAAGTTCACTTTTCTTTTTCAAAACGTTGGTCGAATTTCCATGTTATGTTATTGACTGAATATTCAGCTTTGAGTTGGTCACACAGCACTACACCTGCTTCTTCATTCAAGTTTCAGAGAACTTTATTAATCCCAGAGGGAAATTGCTTATACTTGGTTTTAGTTGCTTACAGTCATTTACAGGAGGAAAGGAAAAGAGTAATAATTGAAAATAAAATCTTTAAAAAAATCTTAGTTGCACACTAAGTTTCATAGTGTTCATAATCTTTATTTTTATAATCATTTTATCATACTTTTAGTATTTAATGGCAGTTATATACAGTATATAACATTTTTGCCTCAAATGCTGATCCACACTGAATTGAATTAAACAAATGATGGCGAAAACAAAACGAAACGTGGCATTAAAATTTCAAGGTCATTTTTTTCATACTAATGTCATATATTAGGTAATGTAAGGGTTTTTCATACATTAATGTTTAGTTATCAACACTAGTTATTATTAGTTTTTGTATAGCGATTTTAACAATAGGTAGTGTCACAAAACAGAATGAAAGAACGATAGAAATGAACATTTATGATGTTTGCAGAAACCCTAATCCAAATGAATTTACATTTATCTCATTTACTGTACATACTGTACGACTCAGGAGGTGCAGGTTAAAGGCTTTGTGTAGGAGCCCAGCAGTGGTAGCTTGGTGTTGCTGGGATTTAAACTAACAACCTCCTGATCAGTAGTCCAATGTTTTGTCAAATGTCCAAATTAACTCAAATAGAAATAAATACTAATAATGGAAAAAAAAAACACTACAGACCCCTAAAAACAAATGACCATATACAGTGAGGTCAATAAGTATTTGATCACCCTGTGATTTTGCAAGTTCTCTTACTTAGAAATCATGGAGGGGT
>JAQMYJ010000015.1:1912440-1929646 GCA_030014305.1 Clarias laeviceps
ACTCATTGAGGAGAACCGTTCAATTCTGTTTCCTGTGTACTGCACTGCATAGCGTCTATGGGAGTCACGTGACAAAACAACTAACGACTCAGAGTAGAAGAGTCATTGAGAAAGAATCGCTCAATTCTGTTCCCTGTACATAACCTACGGAGGTTTTGCGATGATTTGCGCATGCGCGCCCAGATGAAAATGAACGAATCACTCTCCGACACTACTCGTTCATTTGAGTCACGTTAAAGAGTCGTTCAAAAAAACTGAAACATTCATGAACAACCCATCACTAATGCAAACTCCATGCACACAGAAGCGGAAATCATCCCTAGCTGGTAATCGAACCCAGACCCTGGAGGTACAAGGTGACACTGATAACCACTAAGCCAATGTTCTGCCTTGCCAGGAATTACAACATTACATTATTACTGTCACTTGCAATATCACCTACCTGTTGGCTAAATTACAATAGAATCAGTCTAGCTAATATACTTATACAGTTACATAACATTATTAGTCATCATCTTTTCACCTGATTAAAGTTGCTATCTGTTGTCTACAGTATATTATATTAGCGTCGGTCTGGCTAATAAATTTGAGTAGCATCATGTTTAAATCATATTAATTTTGCTATCTACCTTGTTAGCTCATCTTGCTAGCCTGGAACACAATCAATAATACAATTAGTTTTGGTAATGGTAGTTTTTATATTCTGAATAAACTGTTACCTGTTTATAAAAAAAAAAAAAAGTATCTTTGTCCTTTAATAGACTACTAGACAAATAGCTAAGCTAAGGTACACACTATGATCATAGAATTAGGTTAAAATATTTTTAACCTACTATTTAATTTGTCAATGTTGCTATTTATAGTTTAGGAATTAACTGCTTTTACACTTAATTACAATTAACTGCAATTTATTTTCCTGGTTAATCTTGCTAGCTAACAATCTGTCTAGATAACATTATGTTTAGCTATTCCTAGCTTAGTTATTTGGCTGGTTAATGTTGTTATATATGTAGCTAGGCCTTAGAGTTAGCTGATAGTTAGTTAAATAGCTAATTTGCTTCTCATATATTTGAGCTAAATAATATTAAGCTAACTTTTTCTCCCTGGGTAAAATTGCTCAGCATCTAGTTAAATGTATTTTCCTAAATTGCATTAGCATCAGTCCGTCCAACTAGCTCATGACACATTTGAGTAAAATTGCATTAGCTACCCTTCTTTTTCCTTCTTGGTTGTTATTTTGTTAAATTAGATCGACATCGCTTTAGCTAACCTGTTCATCACACATTAGAGTTTAATTACCATTTTATTTCCTAATGGTAGCTATGTAGCTAAGTTAATGCTACTAGCTAAAATTTAAACATAGGGTTAAATGGTTTGCAAATAGCATAAATCTAACTAACTTGGGTATCATGCATTTGGGTTAACAAGCTTCATAAATAGATATTGTGTTAAAGTTGCTTTTTAATCACCTATGTACATGATTGGCAGCATGGTGGCCTAGTGGTTAGCACTGTTGACTCAGACCTCCAAGGTCTGGGTTCAATTCCTGCCTCGAGGTCTGTGTGCATGGAGTTTGCATGTTTTCCCCATGCTTGGTGGGTTTCCTCCAAGTGTTCCAGTTTCCTTCCACAGTCCAAATACATGTTGACCAGAGGTTCTATCATGGTCATACAATGGGAATAAATACCATGGTCACCAGTGGCCTCCACGGTTTCTACTTGGACTACAGACGTTCCTAGACAGCTGTACACAGTTAAATCAGGGGTAGCTAACTGGTTAAGGCATTGGATTAATGACTAGAAGGTCCCAGGTTCAAACCCCACCACCACTGGTGAGACCTCAAGCAAGGCCATCACCATCAACTGCTCAAATGTATTATGAGGTAAAAATGTAAGTTGTTCTGGATAAGGTTGTTTGTCAAATGCCATAATGTAAATGTTAGCTGATTAGATTAGTGTCTGTCTAGCTAACTTACTAACACACATGAGTTAAATTATTACTTTATATTATTTTTGGCCTGGTTAATGTTTCTATCCAACCAGGTAACACTAGGCATAGCTACTATATGGTTTAATTAAATTAGCATCAGCGTACCTAATCTACACAACATACATTCAGGTTAAATTTGTATTTCTCTCCTGATTAGCATACTTGTATCATTTAGATCACCCTTACACCTGATTTATGTTTTATCTGTCTAGTTAAACATATCCATCTATCTAGGAACCCCTGTAGTCCAACTAGGTACCGTGGAGGCCAATGGTGACCATTGCCATTCCCACATTTTACAATCTGGTCCAAATTTACACACACATTCACACACTACGGGCAATTTGCGAAACGCCAATTACCTTAATTTGCATGTCTTTGGACTGTGGGAGGAAACCAGAGTACCCGGAGGAAACCCACCAAGCACGAGGAGAACATGCAAACTCCACGCACACAGACCTGAGGTGGGAGCTAATTTGCCTATCAGAGATTTGGGTTAAATAACTCAAAGCTACATTTTTAATGTCTGGTTAAGGTTGCTCTCAAACTAGCGAACATTGAGGTTGACTCATTTTCGTTGCTAGCTTTTAAGATGTCTTCCCTTTTATGAAATGCATGTTTATCAGTATGGTAGAAAAAAAGTTAAATAGCTGTAATATCCATAACTAAAACAGCAACATTTTGCTCCAAATACTCCTAGAAGAAACCGCAGTGAGCGTGTGTTCGCTGTAATTACAAGCCTTCTGCTTTTTAATCACGACATCAGAGGCTCCAGTTGTAATGTAAGACCACTTTCTTTAAAAGAAACAACTCAAGGCTCCCAGATCTACTAGGAGAGCGACGGCGTGTCATGACGAAGCCCGCGGAGGAGAGAACAGGAGGGAGAAGTGTATAGAAGGGCTGTAATTAGCCGAGTTAATCAGAGAGATTTCACACAGGAGGAGGACGAGAAGGGCAGGTGGAGGCAGGGAAATGATTGTTGTTTTTTTTCCTCAGGAACTCTGAAGTTTAGGGCGTAACCCCTCTGTGTGTGGTGCACCTGCTGAAACGGAGAGAGGGATCACCTGCTCTTTCTCTCTCTCTCTCTCTTTCTCTCTCTCTCAGGTATTCCGACCCTCAATAGCTGGAGGACGTGCTGAGAAGCGTAAGGTGCACCTTTGTTCTCCTGTCTGGACTTGCTAAGGTTTAAAGCTGGTGCTAAAGCTGATTGTTCCTCCGCATACCTGTAGAGACAGACTGTCAGAGAGAAAGAGAGAAAGAGATAGAGAGAGACTGTGAGATACAAAAAAAGAAAAGAGGCAAAAATGGAAAGGGAGACAGAAAAGAAGAAATAAAAAAATAAAACAGGGAACAGTGAGGGAGATAGATAGACAAACAGATAGATAGATAGATACATACATACATACATACATACATACATAGAGAGGTAGACGAAACGAGAATTAATAAAAGGGAAAGAAGTAAAGAGAAGAAAAGAGGCAGACTGGGTGAGAGGAGAATGGCTGGAAAGACGGACAAATAGATAGATAGAGAAACATAGAAAGCAATGGAGAGATAGATAGAGAGGGATATAGAGAGAGACAAAGTAAAAGAAAGTGAAAGACGCAAAGTGGACGAGAAAAACAGGAGTGAAATAGCTGCAGGGTAAGTGAGAGAAATATAGATAGATAGATAGATAGATCTCATTCCTGGGCTGCCGGTGATCCAGACCCCCTCCGCACTACATATACTATACATTCACCTTATACATTGTGTGACTGTGACCATACCTAACTGTTATCTCTCCTACTCTTCTGCTCTTTCCTCTTCTCTCTCTTCTCCTCTCTCTCTTTCCCTCACACTCTTTCTCTCGTTCTCTCTGTCGAGTTCACATGTCACTCCTGAGCTTCCAGTGATCCAGACCCCCTCTGCCCTCTGGACCTGTCTGACTCGTCCTGGTGTCCCTCTTCTGGTTGGAGATCTTGTCATATGGATGCCCCGTGTGGTCTGCTTGGGATGTGTGTGGTGACTGGGGACGGTTCCACTTTTCCACGAAGACGGTCCTGTGCTCGGCTGATGCAGACAGCTGTTCTCTGAGGACTTGTGACTTCAGTCGCTTGATAGTTCAGGACTGGAATTTCTTACAGTCTACTTGAGCCTTCAATAACAAACTGGACACCATATTAACTTAAACACATCTCCTGTTATACTGAACGTCCATCAGGGACGATCTGATCATTTTGATTCATACACATTCACATTCCATACAAACTTAAATAATTCTTTTGATTGTGCAAAGCTGCTTTGCGACAATGACAATTGTTAAAAGTGCTATACAAATAAAATTTCATTGAATTGAATTGATAGACAGGCATAGAAGAGGTTGAGGGACGGGTAGAGGACATGAGAATGTAACAAGAAAAATAAGCCAAGATGACAGGGAAAAGAAAAGAGGCAGACTGAGTAAGAGGAGAATGATGGAAAGACAGACAGACACAGAGAGATAGACTACAGAAGCGAGATGGAGAGAGTGAATGAAGGAAGACTACAGCAATTAAAGGAAGGAAAGAGAATGAGCAAGATCAGCCTGAAGAAGGCAGAGAGAGAGAGAGAGAGAGAGAGAAACAAACAACAAAAAGTGAGAGAGTGATAAAGAGTGGGGAGGAACGAGGTAGGAAGAGATGATGAAGTAAGAAAGAAAGAGAGATGTGGATGAGTTCCAGGAAGAGAAGTAGAAGAGGGAAGGATGGAGAGGGAGGCGAGAGACAGAGAGACAGACAGATAGAAAAGTAATGATAGAGCACATAAGGAGCACAGATTGCATGCACACACACACACACACACACACTTTCTCTCACACACACACAGGGCATTTGATGAGGAGATAAGAACTGCCGGTCCAAGGGTGTGGGTTTCAAGCAGGTGCAATCACACACCCGCGTCTTCTTTTAGGGACAAGAAGGAACAAGGCAGGGGGTAATTTGCTGTGTGTGTGTGTGTGTGTGTGACGTGTCCTCTTACCGTGACTTATGTCAATATATCACATTCCTTTTCTCAAAACCTCCAGGATCCTTTGAGCTAGCTGATATATCACACCCCACGTACATGAACAGCTCATGGCTAATACACACACACACACACACACTCCGTATCGCTAACGTCGTCTCTGCCACAGTGCGATCCACCGGATTAGCGGCATGTTATTCTTGGCTCGGTGTGGCGAATGGATGGAGAGATGAAAACATCCCTGATTTCAGGCTGGTTATTTCGCCAGCGGTGCTAAATTTAAGAGAACGGATAAGATTTTTTCCAGATGTTAGCATATAACAGAAGTTTATGCTAATTCAGAGTTCATGCTAAGGAATAACTGCTGCTGTACAATGATTAGCTTTTTATTTCAACCAAATGCTTTTCATAGATGCAAATTGTTTATCTAACTGACTTTTGAGAGCTGAAATTTACCTCATCAACCAGTAGCTAAAGAACATAAAATGTTAGCATGCTCACATTCATGCTAATACAGCTAATGGCTAATGACAAATAGATGTTTGATTCAATCAATATTACATCACTTGGCTGTCTGTTTTTATTTGTTAATTTGAGACGAAACACTGGAAGTTTGACAATTTAAGATTTGCTTAATATTTATTTATTTATTTATTGCATTAAAACAGATCACACTTAAAACACTCGCAGTGCATTGTGGGAATTCTTGGCCAGATTACATTCAGCGTCGTGAACACGAACTGTCCACACTTTTACGTTTAGAGCATTAATTCCCTCATCCTGAATAACTGCTTGGATAGAATTGACTATTGACTACTTTTGACCACTACATGACTTGTTCAAGTCAAACTGGGACTTTTGATATAACTAACCTATCCCCATTGTTTCATTAGTGCTTGGATACCAATAGCAAGATAGAACATTTTCTCAGTACATGATCGGACTACTTAATTCACATCTGAAACGCCGGCCTCCCAGGAACTCCTTTGATGGCTTTTGCAAACTCAGGCTCAGGACTGTACGGGTGATGTGGCAATAACTCCCAGCCGAGTTGGTGATTGTGTGTACATTTCCCACAGACAGATGCGTCTCTTCCACAAGTCGGCAACAAGTTATCTGTGGATTTTCAAGGATCGGTGGATGTTCCACTTGCTGAATGTTCATGGGAATGACTGCACTGGGCTCCGAGCCACCTTAGCATCGTTCGTCATTCACGGATGTAGCGTCTTCTTTAAAACGTTTGCACCGTTCAAAAGTTTTACTGAGGCTTAGAGTCTCATCACTGTATGTGCTTCTGTCTTCTGTAAATGTCGATCGCTTTTACGTCGTCATTCACCATGAATCCCAGCTTGATTTGTACTTTCTGTTTTGCATTCTCTGTATATTTTCAGAACACACCAGTATTCCTCACCCTCAGCTCTGTACTCATGGTCTTCACAAACCCAGCATGTTTAGTTCCCCTCCTTCCTAGTTCCCTTAATTACATTTAGGCATTTGTCATTTTTATCTCATTATACCTCTGAGCAGTTTTGGGGTTAAAGGCCTTCCTCAAGGGGCCAAAAGGGAGAATTTGGTGGTCATGGGATTTGAACCTGAGACCTTCTGAAACAGTCCAATGCCTTAACCACTGAGCTACTTTTTTGAACAGCTCTTGGTATTTTGGTCGGAGTGTGATTGCTCTGGATGATAAACGCAACGTACTAATAACTAGTTACATCCTTACAATCACTCCAACAGGCCAAAATGTTACATTAGGATGTGATTTGTGACACATAGAGCATCTCAATGCATGTTATTACCGTCGCGAGAACTCACACGTGCTAACAAAATGCCTTCTTACTTATGCGTATACAACAGGCCAATTCCCCGCACGTTTATCACCGACTGTCACAGACGCCTCCTGTTTACCTCCTGTCCGACTTCCTGGTTCCTGCTTTGTGTTCTACTTCCTGGTTTTCAGAGTTTCTGCTTTATGTCTTCCTACCGCTCCGACTCTGTCCTGGACTCTGATAACGCTACACAATACCCATGATCGCCGTTTGCACCTGACCCTCATCACTGCTCTATCTGAGCTTCATAGAACATCGGATTCGTATCTACAGTAGTTAGTGATTTATTACTGCATGAGCTGCATGAAGACAAAGTGTGTGTGTGTGTGTGTGTGTGTGTGCCAGCACAGAAGGCAGAGCCAGGTGTAGTAAGCGAGGACAGAAGGTGCCTTCGCCCTGAAGGTGCACTCAGTGTCACTCAGACACACACACACACCTGTTCCCCAGCTCACAGCACAGATTCTGGTTACACAGGATAGAGAAGCTAGAAGTCTCTCTCTCTCTCTCTCTCTCCTACTGCAACATCGTCATCACTACCAAGCTTTTAGATATGGAGTATACTCCTAATTATGTTACATCCGAACACACTCATCATCATCCACCATCTTCATAAAGATGCTTCGCATTTACCTAATATTTCTCACACACACACACACACACACACACACACAAGTCGCTGAGCTGTGACAGAGAGTGTGAGCAGCTTGGCCCGTCTCTGCCGAAGTGTATGTACAGCTGTCAGTGTGAAACTCGAGTCGCTGCCCACCTGAGTGTCTAGAGACAAAACAATAACACACTCTTCTTGTCTTCTTTCCTATTTTCTTCTGCCGACTCCAAAAAGAAGAGCAGAGAAGAGAACAGAATCGTCCTGATGATGTCTCTGGATGAAACGTGCTTTTCGCTTTTCTGTCCGGTTTTTCTGGAAAACCGATATTTTATTGCATTATTTTTGTCCTTTTTATTACTTATTAAATTACCCAGTAAAGTTTTCATTTCACAAATACATATTTCGCTTGATTTTACATTCCTAATCCGTGATCCACCTCAAATCCTAAATCGTTCATGGTAAGTCAAATCCAAAATGGCTTCCTGTTCACTCTAGATGCCGCTACATCTAGAACTAACACTGCAATGTAGTGCATTACAGAAAAGACACAAGTTGTTGCTTTGGGTAATTTTAACTTAACCTTAATACTTGGTCCTGAATCGACAAGTATTGGCACCCTTCTCTTGTTGTTGTTGTTGTTGTGCGGACTGGATATTCCGCTGTGGTGACCCCTTGCCGGGAGCAGCGGAAAGACTGGAGACTATACCAGGAGACTTCAGGCATGAGTCTGGGTAAACCTTCGACAGGGTGCCAACCCATTGCAGGGCACACACACACACACACTACGGTCAATTTGGGAATGCCAGGTAACCTAATCTGCATGTCTTTGGACTGTGGGAGTAAAACCACAACGTTGCAGGGAGAACATGACAAATGAGGCTCATGTGCTTTTTGAGGGAATTGTTATCATAAGTGAGCTCACATACACCCATAATTGGCCAATGTCACCCTGTGTCACTGTGGGTGTGTGTGGGAGAGAGTGGGGGGAGGGAGAGAGATGCACCAATATCCAGTTTTGGACATCATCAGATATCAAGGTCATCATCTACCAGTGACGGGCGGAACGAGTTTCTGTTTCTATTGCCAACTTTGAATCCTCCTCACATGGCATTTTTTCAAGACCTTCCTATATTTTTTATACGAATAGTTCTCCGGGCTTCATGAAGACCTTTTTTTGGCTCGGCAAATCATTGTTTCTCATTTCCATTCCAATCCCTGTACAGAACTGGTCCAAAGTTTGGGCACAAGTTTGGATTTATTTTCTAAAACAATACTGAAATAAGAAATATGGCGTTGGGCAAATAAGTAACAACACCAACAGTCAGTTGTTATTTTAAGACATGAATCCCCGCTGTTCTGGCAAAGTTCTTGTAAGAATAGTATTGTGTCAAGTGCATTTGCAAACCCATCAAGCAGTAGTGTTGGGGGACGTTACTTTTTAAAGCAACTAATTACATTACAAAATTACTGTCTTTAAAAAGTAATCAGTTACATTCCAGCGTTACTTTCTGATAAAAGTAACTAGATCGAGTACTTTTCCACTGCAGAAAATGAAAACTCCTCATGCATGTTGTTTTAATCAAGACCTTTATAATTATTACGAGATTATTGTGTATTTTGGATAAACGCCTTCAGTATTGTTTTACAGTGTGAAAAGAAATAAAAAACCTTGGAATTAAAACGGGTGTCCAAACTTTTAAATTGTAGTGAGTCTGAGCAGAACGAGAGAAATGTGTTTTGCTTGTTAAGCCACACATTGTCCTATGAACCATTCAAGCATAAACTCATCTAATGTAAGGCCTTAACCAGTGAGAAACAGGTGCAGATGATGACAGATGATCAGGCCGCTGATTACTATACTGGACTGCTGATGCTGGTAACAGACGAGAGGGGAAATGAGGTTGCTGCTGAATTACATAAACAATCGATTTTCCAATTGTATCTTCAGGCACTTTGCAGCATGTCGCAGTAATACATTTGTTCTTGTTATTTAATTTCATCTGCATAACTTAATGGAATGTAATATGAAGAAATGGGATCTAGTCCAATACTGCATTGGACTAGATCTCATAACATGTAATTCCTGACCTCTGACCTCTAAAGAAAACATGCCATCATCTCAGGAACTAATGATGGTCTCCTCACTCCCCTCTTATTGCTTACTTTACCTTTAAATGCTGTTTGTACAAGAATGAGCTTTAGGGTTAAGGTTAGTATCATCCAACATACAGACATGCTGACTCGTTTAATCTAGAACACTGTCGCTAAAGTTCACCGATTTAAGCTAGAAAATGTACATCACTCATCACAGTTAGCTGGATAACGGCTTATTAATGAAACGTATTGTATGTAAGGAATGAGCGCGGTTTCCAGGACAGAGGACTCGAGCAGGATGAGGGGAGTGAGGAAGCATTTAAGAGCCACATGTGTGTCTAAATCAGCTCAGCCATATGGAGCCTTTCCTCCCCGGGGAATTGCAACAAACCTGAGCATGTGCCACAAATGTGCATCTGTGCGTGTTTGTGGGTATATGTGTGTGTGTGTGTGTGTGTGTGTGTGTGAGAGAGAGAGAGAGAAGAAAGAGAGAGCTCACAGCAGGCAAGTGCATGTGCTGCCATAAGTATCCACTTGTGCGTCAACGAACAAGTGCACACACTTCCATAAAAGGTGTGTCTCTGAGTGTGTGTGAGAGAGTGTGTGCGAGCGCATTGTAGTGCAAGTGTTTCAGCTATTGCACTGATTTCACACAGCCCGTATATCACCTGACACACCAGCCATTTTTCTTCTTTCTTTCTGAACCTGTTGCACTGTCTCAGATTGTCAGCATGTTTTTTTATTACTAGCACAAGCTTTGTTTTTTTTCTTTAAAGTTTGAATGCATTTCTATAATAAATGTCATTCTATTCTAACAATATACAGCAGAACAAGAATAACATGCTTAGGTTTGATCAAGATCACTCGCCTGTATTCTTTATTTTCTCTGTTTTATTTCTCACAATCCTTCTGTAATTTGATTCTCTTTTCTTTCAAGGTAATAAACTTTATGTTAGAACAAAACACTATACGTTACTGGGCTCAGATACAGTTTAAAAATAATAATAAAAAAAAACATCCACTCATGGATCAGATGGCAAAGAAAGTTCTTATAGTTCTAACAGAGAACAAAGAGAGAGTTATCACCATAAAAAAGTTTGTTTTTAAAGTGAAATAACCTTTTCAGTTGTAATTGTTTTTTTAAATTCTTATACTGCACTCTATCTGTTTGTACAGCAGAAAATATCTTTTATACAGAATATTATTAATATTAATAATATTACAATGTGCTGCCTATTTTTTGGCCTAAGTTTTAGTTAAAATTAAAGTGCACAGGGAACGACAAAGTACAGTCTAAATCCATTAAATTATCGTTTAAAACATTAAGTCTTATAGGTGACATGGTGGCTTAATGATCATCACTGTCACCTCTAGAGCTTTGAATGGGGTTTGAATCGCCCCTATGTTTGTGTTTTCCGCATAATTGGTGGGTTTCCTCTGGGTACTCTGGTTTCCTCCAATAGTGCTAAGGCTTGCTGATCGTAGTTTATGAATAAGTGTGTCCGTGTGTGGGTGCTTGTGTCCCATCTTGTGCCCCTGTGATACTGTAATTTAATTAATAGTTAATGATATAGTTAATAGATGGATGTTGGATTTTTTACTCTTTTGTAAACCTTACTTAATGAAATTTGAAAAAAGTAGGAACTCAACAGCTAGACAGACCTCGGATTAGCGAGTCATGTTTTGGGTATTTAAGATACAATGGTTGCTCATATCCCATGTGGGTCAATACAATAAATCCGTAACTATTCCTGGTCAAATCTTTGTGTGTGATTGATTTCTGGCACATGCAAATTAGTGTATGTTATTCTACCTCAGCACCATAGTGACTTAGTGTCTACCTCTAGCTGCCTCACACCCCCAGGGTTAGGGTTCAAATCTCACCTCTGGTCTGTGTGTGAAGTTGGTATATTCTCTCTGTGCTTGGTGGGTTTCCTCCACAATCCAAAGACATGCGTTGTAGCCTGATTGGCGCTTCCAAATTGCCTTTTGAGTGGGTGTGTGCCCCGAAGGCCGGCGTCCTCAGGAACGTATCGTCTCCTGACAGCAATGATCGCTGACGTAAAGTCATAGGTCAATGCGCCCAACCATCATTCAGGGACGACGGCTTAAAC
Organism: Clarias laeviceps; assembly: GCA_030014305.1. Classification (NCBI taxonomy): domain Eukaryota; kingdom Metazoa; phylum Chordata; class Actinopteri; order Siluriformes; family Clariidae; genus Clarias; species Clarias laeviceps. The sequence continues at coordinate 1,924,059 of JAQMYJ010000015.1, forward strand.
GAATGAATGAATTCTATGTCAAAATGTACGACGGTCTGACGGGGTGAACTGCAGGGCACGCAAAATTGTTTTAAAAACAGCAATCAAACTCAATCATGCCGGGGTGCCAATATTTTAATACTTCATTTAGATAAGTTAAAATATAAACTGGATTTTGAGGCAAACCCTTTTAAACCCTGTGCATTCACCAGACTTCTTGTATACTGCCTTGACGTTAGACACTATGTGTATATAGTGGATCTGAAACAGAACTATGTATCAGCAACATGACATCACTGCGCCTGTATCAATACCTTTAAAGTATGTAATCAAATCGTGATGAAACTGCCAGAAATGGTAAAAGATGTTATGAGAAGGATTTTATGATGCGTTAAGTCTAGCCCCGCCCACACAGTCTTGTTAGACTCACCTGCAAGAAGGAAAACCAAATTCAGTACAGGTGTATCGTAATGTTAAAACCGTTACTGCTGATTTTGTTATCACATCTTTGCTGAACAGAGAAGCCCTGAGAGAAGCACCCCAGTGAAGCCTCTGCTTTCTCTTGATTTCATACACTGTGCTAGAATTACTGACATTTGTTCTCTATTATCTCTGTAGCCCTTTTTACAATCCTTAGTAAATAAGAACCGACAGTAAAAAAGGGAAAGAACTGAGCAAGACAATAAGAAGAGAATAAGTTTTTGTTTTCTAGATTAGACGTGTTGAAATGCCAACTGGCTCCGTCTGTCTGCTCTTTTCTTTCTCTCTGCGTTAAAGACACACACTGAAGTCATTACACTCCAGCTTGTTTTTTCAGGGTTGCAAACCTCCAGGAAAAACGGCCCTCCTGCAGAGGGAACTGAGAGAATTCCCACACACCCCTACACACACACACACACACACACACACACACACACACAAACACACACATATGCACACGCACTGCGGAACCGGCACCGCTCCAGAGACCCCTGCCGCCACCACATAAGGCTTTCCAGATGTGCTTACATCCGTCCCTGTGCACAGAGATGCCACCAAATACACACACATACAAACACACACAAACACACACACAGAACCACCCCACACACACTGACTTTGGGGGTAATCTGTCACAATAGTGACAGTGTCATGTTAACAATGCATCTATTCTCCCAGTGTGTGTGTGTGTGTGTGTGTCTGTGTGTAGCTTTGTGTGTCTTTTCAAAGCAGCTACAAGCATTAAGAAATGATCTTTAATACCACATGATGACAAAACACATTACTGTTATAAATGACAGTCCTCCAAAAAAACATATCATAAGGGGAACAAGACGTCCTGGTTCTTTGCTGCAACAGGATTTACACTGATGTTTTTTATTTGTCATAGCGGAAGTTTAAATGTGCATGATGAAACAGCATGGAAGGGGTTCATAATTATTCACAAATGTGCTCAAGTGTAGCCGATCCTTCAAACAATACAGTATGTCGTGTTGATTATTCAAATGATCATTTGTACCAAGAGGTAAATATTTGTGAATATATTTATAATAGGTGTGAACATATTGTATGTCTGCAATCACATACTTAATACTAATGTTGGGAAATTCTGTGTGGACCGTAATGCTTTCCCTGCTTACAAGAAAACCACAGTGAAAACAGAGTTGCACCACTAAACAATTAGCTTATAAATATCAGTGGATGCAACAGTTCATTCCTTTCAATTAGACTGAATGAAATTAAAGTCTCACATCCCATGCAAATATTATGATTTCAAGACAGTGATGTAGTAACTTATGGAGCCTGATTATTACCATAAAGCTCTTTTTTCCACGTTCCTGAATTTACTGGGAAATTGTGGGGAAATTGTATAAATCCATGGCTAAATCCCACCCTGCACACAAACTACTAAATAGTAAGCTCTAATATATACAAAATCCAGGTCTAAATCTAACTCTTTACACAAAACTAATAAATATTATGCTCTAATAGATATTAAATCCATAGCTATATCCCACTCTGCACAGTAGTTAATTATAGTTAACTAGATGATTATATTATATTATATTATATTATATTATATTATATTATATTATATTACGCCATAATTTATTAATAATAATTAATTGATCAATGTATTTAAATTAAGGGCATTTTTAAAAAATTAATGTCCATGATACTGCAATAAATTTAGTATATGAATGCATTTCTATTTTACAAATAAAAACTATAAAATTACAATTGCTTTTTATAGTAGACCAATTTATTTATTATTAAATGTAATACATACAGTACAGTATTATCATATTAGATTTTTTTATTTAACATTTTTCAGTTAATTTTACCTTACAGGTCACGGGCGGTCGTATAAGCATTTCACTGCATATCGTACTGTGTATGACTGTGTATGTGACAAATAAAAATTTAATTTGAATTTGAATACATTATAGCTTCTTACATTTAAATATTTTCTAATAATTTTTTATTTTAAAAATGTTTTTTAGGTTCTTGTGATTATGAAAGACCTAAATGGTCTAGGTCTTGTTGAAAAAAAAAAAAAAAAACTCAAAAAAACAAGGTTCTACTCAAGTATAACTCAAGTCAGAGGAGTAAACTACACACAGGTCATCTGAATGGGGAACTTAAGTGTCTGCACACATGAAGTCTGAATCTTTCCCTGCATAAATATTGACCTAACTTTTAAACATGCAGTGCATAGTGAGGAATTCGTGTTAATCATACTGTGTAACCATCATTTTTGTACAGAAACATCCTATTTTGTACATATCGACTCTAACATTCCAATGTTCCTGTGAATGTTTTGTCAAAGGTTTTGTTAATGTAGAGTAAAAATCAGCAAATGAACCTCAAGCAACCTCACGAAACTTTCCATACTTGCTTATTAAGGAGGCAGAAAGGAAACTGTTTTGACTTACATACTCATCCTCCTTCACACTCACGCACACACTTTCACACACACTGCATGCAGGAAGTCATAAATGTGAGTTCACAGTCACATGGGCCAAATGGGGCAGTGATAGCAGCAGGCTGATGTGAGACAAGACACTGGGGAAGAGGAGGTGTGTGTTTGTTTGTGAGAGAAGCAGTGAGAGAGAGAGAGAGAGAGAGAGAGAGAGAGAGCATGTGTGTGTATTTGCAGCCAGGGGTACTTAACAATTCTGTGGCAACATCGACAAAAAAGCTGTAATGGGCCATGGAGGAACAAACACGAGGAAAACATTTGGGTGGAGACAGACTTGGGAAAATCTGTGTGTGTGTGTGTGTGTCTGTGTGTGTGTGCGTCTGGATAAACACATGGAAGAAATCATCAAGTATTCAGATGTGAAAATTAGACTTAGTGTTCACTTAGCTTTCCTGTTTTTCTATTATCAATAATAGGCCTATATTAAGCATCAACATCGTGTGTGTACCACAACATCATGTGTAATTAAATACCTCAAATAAAGTCAAATAAAATAAAAAGCTAGCAGTACACATATCGGTTTTAGTTACGATAAGAAGGAAGCATTAACCATAGAACATTACCTAATTATATTATATGTGATAATGAAAATCTTCCACCATACGACAGCCCAAATATTACAATAGAACATGCACATAAATATAAACCTGTGATTTCTTGCTGTGCTTTTGCAGACGTTCTGACCAAACAGATTGATGAACTGGGCATATTTTACTTACAAAAATTACACATCTTATGTGTAAAAAATGGCTAACAATATGCACAGAAATTTCATGTTGCTAGCTAAGGGACATCAAATATATAAAACAACAAGTGACACCAGAATAGCTGTGCGTGCTAAGACACATTGACATGTCAAGAGTCTTCCAAAGTATTCCAGAGTTGTCATGTATTTCCACATATACAGAAACAACATTTCTGCATGTTGCTGGAGAAAATGTTAATGCAAAATGTAAATGCAAATAAAGGCTTTCAATGCGAAATGCAATAAACAACAGTTTTGAAATTTCACTCAATTTGGCAGATTCAATTTGTTTCCTTAACCACACAACAAAAATACAATAATATATTTTGCAAATCACAAAATGCAACAATGAATTTCATGGCAAAACAAGATGCATCCATAAAGAGACAATTGCATCACTTCTTTCTGTCAAATGATCTGTGAAGGGAAATACAGACTGGGCCAAAAAACGTCTTGCATGAAGACAATAAATGTGTTCAACTGATTTTGTGAGAATGTTAAAGCCAAGAAAAATAAGGTTTACACTCTGTTACCCAGCAGTCATGAATTTCTTTTATAATATGCAATTGTTAACGACATAAGTGGTAGAAGTACTCATGATAGTGTAAACTACATTTTTTGTCAAACTTTATAATCTTTATAAAGTTTTTTCATAATCTTCTACAATCTTTGTAATAAAAATATTTTGTGTGCTACAAAGCTTTTACTCACTACAACACTATCAAAGCATGCTATATATAGCATATAATAATATAGCAGTAATTTAACTTAATATTTTATGAATTATATGAAATAGCATATCATATTTACATTACCACAAACACAGCTGTTTTATCAATGACTGATTTATCAATTGTGACAGAACTGTGAAAGTATTTATGTTATGTTGTTTTGCCAAATAATACAAAATTCAAACTGATATAACCAAGACATTTTTCACATATTATTTTGACTGAAAAATAACATGCACAAAATAATCTTTATAAATTTGTGATATTTCTTTCCTGTTTTGCAAAAATGTGTTTTTCCTCAAACCTTTCAGAAACTTTCATTTAACTCATTTCGCAGTGCAAACCATCACAATGGGCGAGGGGAGGTTGGGGGGGGGGGAATAATACGGTATATGTACTGTACTATACCACTTTTTTAAAACAATATGAATCCCAGTAATAACCTGATTGCAAATAGAAATTACAAACTTAAATTACCTATGGACGTATATATAAATACCTTAAAAGCTAAAGCTAACATTCAATGTTAAGCTACCACATAGGTATTGTACGCTATATAATGATATTCGCAGACAAAGTAATTTTTTTGAATTGTACAATTGTCAAATAGTAAGTCAATTATTATTATTCAATTTTTTTTAGATGAACAGAAAGTAAACAGAACAAAACAGTAGTCTAAACTTGCCTAGCTAGCAGCTGAAGGTGACAAATTAAAGAATTAAAAACTCTAGAAAAGAACAAAAAATTAAAGACTCAAGAAAAAATATATGAATTTCTGACTATTTTCAATAGATAGACTCAAAAAAGTACTTCTACAACTATAGTTTATTTTAAAAGCTAATGTAAGAGTATTGATATAGCCTCTCTTTTCTATGCACAAATGATTAGTATATATTCGCAAATATAATTAACAGCATGATATGCTTGTTTCACAGACGTTGAAACACTTGTCTCAGCCTACAGGACTGTGTTAATTATTAGCATTTCCACTTTATTGTTTACTTCCTTCCTCCACTGAAATGTAAAGTTCTTTACTTTAGCACTAGCAAGCTAATTCCCTTACAAGGCTGCTTTTCACCTGGGTGCTAAATGAATGTGTGGCTAATTGCCTCATGCATGGTCACCTACCTGGATCAAAGGGGTGTGAGTATGTGAGTCTGTGTGTGAGTGA
>JAQMYJ010000015.1:1963453-1977641 GCA_030014305.1 Clarias laeviceps
ACAGCATCACCCGGGGTTTGAACCAGCGATCTCCGGATGATAGGGCGAGCGCTTTACCACTGCGCCACTCGGAGGCTAGTTCTTTAATCTTTAGTCAGTCAGAAGGTGTTAATAAGTTAATAAGTTTGTATAGCAGCAGTTTTTTTTTTATAGTAAAGAAAGACAAGTCCAAGACCAGGACAAGCCAAAATCAAATCAAGAATCAAGTCTTAACCAGTCAAGACGACGTCAAGGTTAAGTCCAAATAAAAGCACAAATAATCGTAATACGTAAGCTTTGCCTCGTCTAACCGTCTTGATTTGATTCACAAGTAAGGAATTATTTCTTGTCAAACTTTGTGCTTGTGAAAAGAAAAGACAACACAAACAATACTTTTACAAACTCTCAGAGCAGAACTGTATTCAGCCAGACCAACGCACAAGACTCAGACATGTCCAAATACAAATAGCAATAATTCTGAGACATGTCCAAGTCAATACAGAACATTTCTTTAGACTGGAATCCATCTCTAAAGCCCTACGAAACTCAACATAATCTATGGATAATCATTTTTTTTTTTATTTATTGGATGATGTGGAAGAGTTTAGTTAACAGTGAAAGGAGTCTCAAGAGTCAGATGTAAATGGACAGTTTTATAAACCATCATGAACCATGAAAGGACCATGAACTTCTGTTTCTCTGAGGTTAACAGCCCCGAGGTCAGTATGAGCCGTGTGTGTTCGCGGATTAGTGACAAACTCTGAAATCATTTTATATACTAACGATCTATGCATCATACACTCTACCATGACTTAAGGTTAAAATTTTCAAAATTGTCCAGTTTTAAGAGTGTCAGAGAGAATGTGAGCGAATACGGGAGTGTGTGTGTGTGAGAGAGAGAGAGAGAGAGAGACGTCGCTCTGATGTCACTTACACCCTCGTCTTCGGCTCAGTTTACTGTTCATCCATGGGACCCAGGTCTTCTCCAGGGGATTCTGGGTAAGTTCGCTCTGCAGGTGAGCCATTTCAGTGTGTGCCTGTCTTTGTCCCAAAGAAGTACAGGTATCTATCCAGCCGTGTGTGTGTGTGTGTGTGTGTGTGTGTGTGTGTGGAGGGGTCTGTCCTATAAGGCTAAAGTCTGAGCATTGGACTTCGACGAGCAGATGATTCATTTGGATTACCCTACACACACACACACACACACACACACACACATTTGTCTTAGTGATAGAGAATTACCAATATAATTATTCTCATAAAAATTATAACATTTGCCTGGATTGCTCCAGTTTTATCAGTTTTATCACTTATCATTGTTCGGCCAACAAACAGTCCCTGATGACCATTAATTGTCATTATTTAACCACTGACCACTATCCTCGTTTCCCAACCTCCAATCACTGATCAGCATTCAATTCAATTCATTTAACAATTGTCACTGTCGCAAAGCAGCTTTACACATTTAAAAGAAAATCATGGAAATGAGTTTGAAATGTGTGAGAAAATGTGTATGAATCAGAATGATCAGATGGAGAAAAGAGGAATAGGAAGAAACCTTGAGAGGAACCGGACTCAACAGGGAACCCATCCTCATCGGGGTGATAACGGATAGCAGGGATTGATCTGAAGTCATACTGTGTGTTAGGAGGCTGGAAGTTCAGTATAACAGGAGATGTGGAGAAGTTCATATGGAGTCCAGTTCGTTATTGCAGGCTCAGGTACAAAACTGTAGGAAACTCCATTCTACAACTGCAGTCATCATTTCTCAACCTCCAATTACTGATCATTGTTTATTCCCAGTATTCAATCACTAAACACAATTATTTCTAACCATCCAATCATTGTTCACCATTGTTTCTTGACATCTAATTAACATTCATCATTGCTTCTCACCGTCTAATCACAGACCACCATTGTTTCCCGATGTCCAGTCACTGATCAACATCCTGACATCCTATCAGTTATCATTATTTCAATTCAATTCAATTTTATTTGTATAGCGCTTTTAATAATTGTCATTGTCGCAAATCAGCTTTACACAAACAAAAGAATTATTGAAGTTTGTATAAAATGTGAATGTGTATGAATCAAAATGATAAGATTATCCCTGTCATTATTATTATTATTATTATTATTGTTTTTGTTGGTGTTGTTGTTGTTGTTATTATCATTTCCCAATGGTCCAATCATATATTACTATTGTTACCCAACATCTAATCACTGGACATAATTGTTTTCAACGTCCAATGATTAATAACAACGTGTTCCTGAGATCAATCGTTTCCAAACGTGAAATTGCTTATTATTGTCTCCCAATGTCCAATCACTGATCTCTATTGTTTCCTGATCATCTTATACCAGAAAACAATTAAAAATAAACATACAGGCCACACCCCCTTCCTAACTCCATAAGAATAAACATAGTAAGTCTTCGTCTCATGGTAAGACTTGTGTAGTTTTGCAAAATGTACGGTAGTTATGTTTCTAACAATTTATTAATTAAGAAACATTTTGATCTGCTTTTTTACAACAGCTTTTAGATTAGACGATACGTGGCAACCGATTCACATCAAACATGTTCACAGATGCCGGACTGAGCGAGCAGGGTTCGATCCTGAGCTCGGGTTACCGTCTGAGCTGAGTTTCACACGTTCTCCACATTTCCAAAAACTTGCGACTCCAAATAGGTCCTCGCTGTAAACAAGTGCGAGAGTGTGTATTCTGCCTCGTACCCAGTGTTCCTGGGATCATCAGGATAATATAAAGAACTTACTGATTGCTGAGGCTGAAGGTAAACTAACTACAGATAGTAAAGATTCAATCAGACATGAAGTTTACATGAACAGGATTATGGATCTTTTAATCAAACCGAGAGATAAACCAGTGCTTAGTGTAGCAGAGGTTTTGTGCTTGTGTGTTGGACGTGTACATTCTTCTCTTCTACATGTCCCTGATGTCCCTGATGTCCCTCCAGACAGTGAACAGCTCTGTAAATCAACACTTGAGTTTCAGGAACTTGGCAATGCGTGTCAGTGTTCTTGGCTCCTCTGAGTGATGAGCTTTCAGGCCAGTGCAAGGCAAACATTAGCTCGCAACTCTCATTATAGAGCTAAATGACACATTAAACAGCAGATCAACAAGCACAAAGTGAGTTTCGATATTCAGCTCAGTCTTAGTCATGACTCTCAGAGAGTGTCAGAGAGGAGGTGTTTCCTTACACCAGGATTATTATTACTATTACTACTATTATTACTATTATTATTATTACTATTATTATTATTATTATTACTATTATTATTATTACTATTATTATTGAGCATCCAGGCTGAATGTTTATTCACTCAAACTTGTTAGAAAATGCCTCACTAGCAGCAGATATGTACAAAATAATCATTATTATAAACCATAATTCTGAGAAAACCGGGAAAAAAAAGAAAAAGAAAAAAACTAAAGATCTCAGAGAACTTCTCTACAGGGTTCCTTCTATCCCACAGCAGATTGATTCCAGAAGAAATTAGAGACCATAAATCTCACCATCCACACAAAATTCCACCAGAAAACGATTTTCCAAAATGTGAGCAGCTCCGAATATTATTGTATATTACAATATTATACTACTATTACAGTTAATAAGTATATAAGTAAAGACATTGTAAAGACAGGTAACATCTCTTTCATGACAGACTAAATATACATTTTCAGACTTTAATAAAACAACATAATCTACAGCATTCAAAAAAACAAAGTATTTTTTCTGCCTGTTGCAGATGACTGTAACTAACACTGACTTCAGAAAGTCATTATATTATTATAAGTCTTATTATAATTTGTATTAGGAAGAAGGTTTTTAAGTTTGATAAATAATTGCAGGTTATGAGCATCTGATTATACTATTTCAAACTATTTTACGGTTCTACACAGAACCACAGAGGAACCATCAGGGGTTCTAATTGATTGATGAGTTTAGTATTTATGTTATTTTTATTTATGATGTAAGATATATACAGTACACTGAGCAGAACTTATAAATGTATAAGTTAATAATTAACTCATAAATATATTAGATAGTAATACATGAAAATGTGGATATTATTATGCTTATTATTGTTGTTTTACTACTACTGCTGCTAATAATTATAATAATAATAATGACATTATTTAAATTAAAATATTAATTTCAATATTATTTTTAAAGTGTTTTAAAATAAAAAAAATTAGGAAATTAACAGTATAATATTTTTACAGATTTATTATACAATATATATATATTATACAAATATATAAGTTATATTGTTAACGTGTCATTAATTGTATAATAATAAAATTATATAACATTTTATATATAATATTATTAAACTATTTATATTTTATATAATAATACATTATTATTATTATTATTATTATTATTATTATTAACAATTATTATTATTATCAGATTTTGATATGATTACAATATTGTTATTATAGCATTATTTAACTTGGTTATTAATAACAATATATCATGTATAATAACGTTAATGAGTTAATAACATATTAGTAACAACCTGTTACATGTAGTAGTAAACATAATAATGATACTACTAATAATAATAATAATAATAATAAGAGTAATAGTGCATAATTACAAAGTAAATCCTTTGCTGCAGACTGTGAGTTCTGTCAGTGACCCGTAGTGACCCGTAGTGACCCGTCACCCCTGTACCACTCAGCCGGCTGAAACCTGAGCTGCGGGTCAGAACCCAAAGCAAACTCAGATCATGCACGAACCCTCGACTCTCACCTGTACTCTCACAGCGCACGCGTTTCCTGATCACGAGCTTTCTCTCCTCCATGTGCTTCAGTGCAGCCGAGCAACACGGACATGAAGTGACAGACTGCTTACTGCTTGTGTGTGTGTGTGTGTGTGTGTGTGTTTATAATTATCCACACAACTCCCCACAAGCTGCTCAGTCCACAGGAGCGTCAGATATAGCCACGGTTGCCAGATTGGAATTAATGTGTCATACTGAACGGACAAATGTACAGCTCAGATTTCAACAAACCCCAAGCTGTATTTTAATGCCATGTGGTGGTGGTGATGTGATATCATAACCTCAAGAGTACAAGTTGAACACTATATATTTCTCTGTGTTAAAGGAACAAACCAGTGTAAATGATTATCTTTAACAGCATCTAAGATTCATTTCTGAAATCCTGATGTTTTTAACCTTCTTTCATCCATGTGGTTTCCATATTCCTACTGTATATGACACACAAATCGTGCTGCATTAGGACTTCACTTCATTTCCAACTTAAAGAGCGATGCAGCGTCACTTTGGTCCTTTTGACCTGAAACCTTCAGACTTGTCAAGGTGGAATAAAGCTGTTCTTGAAGCTCATGAACACCTTCCTAACACACTTTCCTTTTTTTTTTTTTTTTTCCCTCACAAACGCTGTGAATGATCCGTGTCATCAATCTGCTGGTTTAACACATCCTGCCAACATGACTCACCACACACTGACTGAGACAGAGTCATCGTGAACCCCAGGGGGCGCCGCTCATCAACCGTTCAGATTTCACATTCGGAGCTATTTTTAGATCGTAGCTCTATTCCTGGGGCGTCTGCAATGTAACGTGTAGTGAATTCTTGATATCTCATGAGCTTAATGTTCTAATAGCAGAAAGTGTGTGTCAGATACTATGACTATCAGGCCTCATTTATCAATCAGCATATGAGCAAATTCATTCATGCTCATGCAAATCCTGTTAGTACTCTCTCTCTCTCTCTCTCTCTCTATATATATATATATATATATATATAGATATACAGTGTTTGTCTGCGGTCGGTAATGAAGCTGCGTTACTGCTTAGCTTTAACACAATTAAGAGACGCTCTTTCACCACTTAGTCGCCATTTTGTAACTTAAACCTGTGAGCTTTGCCTTAAATGGAGTTTTGTAGGTGTGGCTAAATCATAAACGTGTATACTCGCTCATCTATGTTACCAACATTGTACCAGGCTTAACTATAAATGTAAATGTGGCCAAACTTTACCAAAAGGTTAATAATCATCAAGTGATAGACAGAGACGTTATCGCCTAAAGTAGAGATATCGATCGTTCAAAAGCACGTGGCGACCTGCACGCCGTCCATCGTCAGCAGTGTCCTCAGCACCAGCAGCAACTAACCCCAAATATTGCACCGGGGCTCCGGGCCATCCTTAACCAGCCCCGGCCCAACCCTAACTTAACCCAAATACCCGACGCTACCCATATCTCACTTTCAGGGTCGTTCTAAGACCAGCAGAATGACTGTATAGCCCAAAGAACTGGTTTATTTCATCATCATCATCATCATAATTATAATAATAAACTGTATGAAAGGGCAGGATTTAATAATATGTTGAGTAAACATTGCTATCGAGGAAACAGTAGGCACAAGTCATAGCATTATAATAGGAATTTTTATTTAAAAAAATAAAATCCAGAGTCTGTTGAAAACTGATTTTTGTTAAATAATAATGTCACATTCAGAACACTAATAAACTCAGAGGTGGGTAAAGTCAAATCCTGTACTTGAGTAAAAGCAGAGATACTCTACATAAAAATACTACTTAAGAAAAAGTAAAAGTCCTCCATTTCCAATTGTACTTCATGACAAATACAAAAAAATAATAATAATAATAACTCAACCTGAAATTTACTTTGCTTTTTATCAAGAGTACTGAGCTTTTATTAGCTTCCAGTAAACTTTAAGTCGTAGTAAAACTCTCTCTCTCTCCTGTGAATGTTACATGTTCATCGATATCTGAAAATGATTTCAAACACCTGATACTTGATTTAAATTTTGACCCATGAAACACCTTTATGTAACACAACACGACATGGAAATCTAGTGAAGTACAAAGTACACAGTATATATTTGTCGTATGATGTGGAGTAAAAGTAAAAAGTATCCACTAATAACACTACACAGTACAGATATGTGAAATATGTACTCAAGTACAGCACAGAAATGGTAAAAAGTAAATTTACTTCGTTATCTTCTACCTCTGGATAAAATGCTGAATATTTTCAGATGTAAATTATTAAATGAATTTTGAGAATTAGTTTGTTTTTAGCTGAATGAAATTTTCTGCAGATTTTTTTTACACGATTTTTTTATTCACCGATACAAGTATGAATGTCACATCCTGAAAATGACCAGCTTTAATAAATATTTTGTTTAGCATCATGTAGATACTATAAGTGAGCTGAAACAAACGCGTTTAAAATCAGATACTTGACCTCAATAATGTTACTTTATTAAACAGTTTATTGTCAAAAAACAAACAGTGATTTTACACTTCATTTTAACAAAAGAAACATGAATTTGGTTCTGAAGACAATCTGTAATTAGCTATAATCCACGACTAAAACATGCTTATGCTATGAGATCATACTGAAAAACATAATTGTACAAAGAGAGTCATATGTGAGGATGAAGATTTCTAATTTAATATGAATCCATGGATCACGATTAGACATGTACACTCATAAAATTGTAACAGTGATGTTCTCAAGAAGATTAAAGTCTAAAAAAAACAAGAACGAACGCAACTACGTTAGAAATAGAGAAAAGTTTAAGAGACTACATAAAAGGAAAACATGAAGAGGAAAAAATAAAATAAAATACATTGGTATCCAATGAGCGGACATGAAACTTAAAACTGGCTGCGTTTGAGATTCTACTCGTTAGGGTTGGGGTTTGCGTCTGGATACAGGGAAAGGTCAAAGGTCAGGACCTTACTGATGACGCAGTCTCCTTGCTGTAAGTGGGAGAAAGAAAAAAAAAAGAGAGAGAGACAACAGTTATGTGAGTTTTATTAAAATGATACTGCAGAGAAATGAAAGGTGTGTGTGTGTGTGTGTGTGTGTGTGTGTGTGTGTAAGTTTACTGACCTCGGGGTACACGCCGATGAGCGAGTCAGCCTTGGTGTAAAACTCCTCCTTCAGCGAGATGACGATAGCTTGGAAGTTTTCGATGGACTGGTCTTTGATGTAATTAGCCACCTGAAAGCGTGAGCGTGAATATGGACGTCATTGTAAACAGGATGTTTCGTGAATAACGCATACGTTTGACAGCATCCTGAACACACACACACACACTGACCTTGCCGATATTGGTGTTGTCCAGAGCGGCGTCGATTTCATCGAGCACGAAGAACGGAGCGGGTTTATAGCTGGAAGAGAGAAGAAATTCATAAAGCCATTTCTCTACATTAAGTTAAAAAAATTTCCTTAAGTGAATGTTTTGGTTGCTGGATCGTCCGCAAAATAATAAACAAAAAACAGGCAACCTGGTGAAAACAATGCCACCCTGAAACCCCACCCAGGCCAAACAAAACAAAACATCTGTACTGGAACTCGTAGTCGGACATACAGGCCAATTATATACTGAATGCTTTTACTTAGTTTCACTAAAATTTGCCTATTATTTCTTTTTCTTTATTTATTTTTTGTAAAGTTGGTTAACATTAAATAAAATTAAGTTCATATTCATCATATTCAATAAATTGTGCACAATCCTAATGGCTCAGGATTGTGCATACAAATGAATAAATAAATGAAGTTCTACGAGAAGTGATGAGACTGAAAAATTGTATTTGTTATATATTTGTGTTCATGCAAAAAAGTGCTTTTCACTCAAACACAATTCGGTACAATAATTACATATTTTGCACTACAGTGATTAATTTGCGTAATTAATCTGCAGTTCACACGTGTCAAACCATTGGGTGTGTTCCACAGGAATCACTGATCAACACTGATTTGTTAAAAAAAAAAATGAATGAATAAAATGAAACTTATGTCTATAGAAGTAAAAAAAATAAAAGAGATATAATTATAATTTGGCGCGGACGACCTGACGTAACTTCCTCACCTGTGGATGGCGAAGAGTAAAGCGAGAGCGGCCACGGTCTTCTCTCCTCCTGATAAATTATCCATGGGTCTGAAACGTTTCCCAGGGGCCACGCAGTTATAGTTGATCCCATCGAGGTACGGTTCCTCTGGGTTCTCCGGCCCGAGAAAAGCCTGCAATTACATACCGGGGAATTAACACGAGGCCGACTTCTCTCCCCTCGACACGGAGTTCTCAGTAGAAAAACAAGGAATTCCTTCAGTCTAAACCACCAAGCCTTTCATAGCTGTCTGTCTGTCTGTCTGTCTGTGTGTGTGTGTGTGTGTGTGTGTGTGTGTGTGTGTGTGTGTGTGTGTGTGTGCGCGCGTGTGTTCACCTGAGCGCTGCTGTTCCGCGAGAGCGCTTTGTAGATCTCATCGATGTTCGTAGAGACGGACTCGAAGCAGGCGTGGAAGCGATCGAACCTCTCCTTCTTGATCTGCTCGAACGCCTGCTTGGCTTTCTTTGCTCTCTTCCTTGCGGCTTCGAATTCTGAAACGCCGTTATGTTTGTTATGTGTTATAATAGTTCTTTATAGAACCTCATGAGGAACTTAAGGAAGAACTAAATCCTCTCTCACCGTCGCTGGTCTCCTGGAATTTGTCTCGGACGCTCTCCAGCTTCTCCATGGCCTTCATGTTAGGGGCGCTGATCCTCTGGAGGATGCTCTGCTGCTCGTTAAGCCTCTGCTGAAGGGTGCTCATCTCACCTTTAATCTCTTCCTCAGACAGCGAGTCCTGGGGAAATAGAACACAAACACAGAAAATATAATAAGAGCATTTATCACTTTCGATGACTGACTATCGTTGAGGTGACATCTTGAGCTATGCTGCTGTTATATATATATATATAATAAAAACCCAAATAAAAACATTTGTACTGCTTCTGTCTTAGAAAAGCTGTTATAGAGTTAAAGATATCCAGATAACCCAGCCACTGTCTAGTAATTTTTATTTTATTTTACATAGATATAATTCATTCTATAAAGAAGGACATGATGGTTTCTCAGAAAGATAAAAATGACTGTAGGAGGACTGATTCATTACATTGTTAAACTAAACTATTTCCTCACAATCCATTTCATACAGATTCAGGGGTCCTTTGTCTGTTCAAGGTGACTCGATAAGTTTTGCATGAGATGCTGAAGCGATTTAATTTCGTCCGAACTCAACATTCTTCAACGTTACTCTTGGTGATGAGAGAAAAAAAAGAGAGAGAGAGAGAGAGAGAGAGAGAGAGAGAAAAAAAAAAAGTCAATTAATTGATCAATCATTCAATCAATCATCGCTGCATGTTTGTTTACCTTCAGGTCTTCAGACAGGCTGCTGTAGTCGATCTCGATCAGAGCCTCTTTGGCTAAAACGGAGCTGGATGTTTTCTGGCTGCTGTTTATACTTTCTTCCTGGGAGCTTCCCTGTAAATGTGAAGAATCACTACTTTAACGTGCACTCTAGTAGGCGCTATGGCATAAAAAAAAAAAAAAAACACCAGTCAGAAGCCAGTCTGATGTATATGATAAGAAATATGTAAGGCTGAACTCAAACACAGCTGATGTCGAAATTATTTATTTAAGAATAATCTGCGGAAGACAATAAGTGACTTACAAACACTGGGAAGAAAAAATCTGAAGAAATTTTGGAAAAATGGAAGCGGTATATCTCCCTGAAACACCCTTATTTTGTCATAGTTTTTATTTTTCCTCTTATACAGTTTAATTTTATAAAAATAAACACCCTTGCATGTTCTTTTGTATAGTATAGTTCCTTGTTTAAAAAAAAAATATATATATATCTAAAGAGAAAATTGTAGAGGAAAAAAATGGGGTTTCCACTGTATAAATCATGTATAAATGAATATACAAATAATAGTTAAATAAATTAAATAAGAAAGAAATTCATAAAAAAAAATGAAGAAAAGTGTGAGTGAAGAAAAGCGTAGAATTCAAATAAATGTATTTTAAAGATTTCGTTATGATGTACTGTCTGAAACCTGTAGTTATGAAAGCAAATCCATCAGACACATTACCTCCTCCTGACTGATGTCATCCATGGTTCCTGATTTGAAAGGAAGTTTGATGTCCTGCATTTTACAGGCCTGGAGCAGGTTGTGTCTGTCACTGCGCTTCTGCTCCAGCTTCGTTTCAATGGCCGTGACTTCCTTCTGAAGCTGGGTCAGCTCTCTAAACACACACAAACACACACACAATTATATTTATAGACCAAAGAAGCAAAGAATATTATCTGGCTATAGTCACCTATGAAAAAAAAAAACCTCACTTGTTGGCGCCACCGAGTTTCTTACGGATTTCTTCCATTTCATGGTTTTTGTCGTTGACCTCTGACTTCTTGGTGAGGTGCTGATTCTTCAGGTCCTGAAGCTGAGCCATGGTCTCATCGATGATCTTCATGTGCCGCTGCTCCTCCTGTTTAACACAAACCAAACACACGATCGAACAGCGGTTTCGACTACGCGTCGGTCATGTTTAACACGGTAAAGCTTACTAATATCATCCCTCACCTTCTTTAATCTTTCGATTTCGCTCTCGTCCTTCTTCACCGTCTGCTCCCACATGATGACCTTCTCCTGGTCCTCCTTCAGCTGGTTCTTCTCATAATCCAGCTGGATCGCCAAGCGAGTCTTCTGGGTCTCGAACTCCAAGCTGAGGAGATCGGAATGAGCAATATATATACACAATTCTGAAAAATCCCGGTGAGCATGTGATCGGAGAGGATTAATGTTGAGGATTAATCCATCATTAATCAGTTAATTGTGGTTACAAATTTAACCAGTTAAAATATAATGCTTTATTTTGCATATCTCTCCATGTCTCGCTTGCACCGAGAATAATTTTTTTTAAATCACGTATATAATCTATAAGTAATCACTGCAAAAAAAATCTAGTTTCTATTAAATATATAAGGAAATATATAAGCTCTCGCAATTTTAAATTAATTATTTTCTGGTGTTCTGAAAACAAATCAGACAAACTGATTAAAATAAAAATTGGATAGTCTATTATCAACAGACTAGTTTTGCATTAAAGTGCTGTTTAACACTCTTTTTAGCTTTAGAATAAAATTCTTTAAAATAAAAACCAGAGGAAAATCAAAAGTAGTTTTTTTTTCTCACAAATTAGGCAACAATTAATTATTGTTAAAACTATTGATCAAGAATGAATGCATTTTAAAAGTGTTAAATGCCTTTTTTATACTTCTTCAACTGAACACTATCATGACTGTTAATTAAAAGTGCAATTTAATTTTTAATTTTTTTTTTTTTACTTATAACTCACTAACATCATTGAATAGTAGTAATAAATAAAGGAATTATTACTCTAAATTAAGGATCAACATTTTGTCTATGCATAATTTTACATGTAATGTTAAGTAACCTTAAGTGGCTCAATCCCCAGCATCTCTTAACTTTGAAACAAAATTTAAGAAGGTAGAAAATTTTTTTTTATGCAGTCCTTCAGTCAACTTAACACTAATAAAAAAAAAAAATGAATAAATACTGAAGGGGAAAAAAAAAAAAAAAGACGACACTGGAGAAGTTGCTGATTTCTCTTACCGCTTCTTTGCGATCTCGTTCTGCCTTTTCACTTTCTCCTCTTCAAACTCGCGAATGTTCCTCACACCGATCTCCTCGCAGAACTCCAAAAACACTTCGTCCTCAACCTGGAAAAAAAAAAAGAAAAAGAAAAGAAAATGTTTAAATTTTTAAAAATGTTTAAAAAGTGTTTAAATCTGCACGTTTTGTCCTGAAATATATATGAACATAAGAGTCTATTTCCTCGTACCAGGTTCATGCGGTCTTTCAGCTCCTTCATTTCTCTCTCACGTGATTGGATGATCCTCTTGATGTCGTTGATACGGGGACCAAAGTTGGCCAGCTCGCTCTCTAGCTTGGATTTTTCCTAAATTATAATAATACACTGTCAATGCAGCTGCGCCTGGGGCATAGCACATGACGTCATGCTCAACTTTTTTTCTTTTTATCTAACGTTACCTGCATGTTTAAGGACAGGTGGCGAGTTTTGGTCTGCTCGAGGTCGCTCTGAGAGTACTTCAGCCTCATCTGCAGCCCGTGAGCCTGAGACTGCACCTGACGAAGCTCCGCCTCCTTTCTTTTCGCCTTCATTTGCTCCTACACAGGACAGACACATCAATCAGTCATCTTATTCCCCGCCACATTCTAGCGTTACTCAAAAACGTCCAAGAAAAGTTTTATATATATATATATATATATATATATATATTTTTTTTTTCCCGTCCGTTTTCACCTTGAGTTCATCTGTGAGTTTCTCTTTCCTGTCCTTCAGCTTGTCCACGGCTTTCTCGTCCCAGCGGCGAGCTTTGGCCTTCAGGTCGCTGGCACCTCCGGAGATCACACCAGACTTCTGGAACAGAGTCCCGTCTAGAGCGACGGTCTGTGAACAATCGATGCGAAGCAGATTAGCGTTATTCATCCATGTACCAGTCTCAGTTGTACGCTCACTCGCTCAAAACAAGAAAAAAATAAAAATAAAAGTCTATATAACTCATTTTTGGCCTGATGTGCTGACTTTTCAATGTTAAGGCCAATCTCAGCTGGTCATATTTTCATCATATTCACAAATTTCAGCTTCTTATTACATATTGCTGAGAACAGGAACGTGCTCCTTACTGAACAATGGTTGAAATTCATACTATAGTGCAGCACCACGGTCGCAAATCACAGGTTTATATTAATATTAATACCCTGGGATCTAATATGTTAACGTTTCTATGGCCACCCCAGTAAATCCAGTCTCTGTCTTGGCACTCGGGTCCAGGAATAACCCGTCTGAGCAGGTGAGACGGAACAAAATTACAAAATTCCTTTCTGTCAGGGTTTTTTTTTTTTTAGCTTAATAAACTTCTCAGAGAATTAAAGCAGAGAATATGTTCTTTCATAGATAAAATTTTGCTGAATAAACAAATTCTACCAAATCTGAAAGTGTAAAAGCAGAAGAGAAATGAAGGACATGTAGTACAGGAGCTCATTCACAGAGACATTGTGCAATGTACAGAAAAGGATTACTAATTGTTTCTGTAAGGAGAGATTTATGGAATGAGTCTCCAATTTCAGTGCGTTTTTTTGTCTTGTTGGGAAAGGAACGGTGTTGTTTGTTATTGCTTCAATGAAACAGGAAGGACAGGAAGAAACCTCAACATTCATTTTATATATATATATATATATATATATATATATATATATAAAAAACATCATTTTATATATATATATATATATATATATATATATATAAAA
>JAQMYJ010000015.1:1977741-1992834 GCA_030014305.1 Clarias laeviceps
GGATGGATTTTCTACATGTTTATGGATGGATTTTCTACATGTTTATGGATGGATTTTCTACATGTTTATGGATGGATTTTCTACATGTTTATGGATGGATGCTACCTTGTGCCTGTACGGTCCTCCGAAAGCGATCCTGCGAGCGTCCTCGACGTTCTCGCACACGAGCGCGTTCCCGCAGGCGTACTGCAGAGCTTTCTTGATCTGTGGCGGTTCGTAGCGGATGACGTCGATCACCAGTTTGGCGCCGCGCAGCTCACGCAGCTTCTCGTCTGTAGGTTTGACCTGACGATGATACGGTAACGAATTAGCTGATTTACGAACGATAAAATGTCCCTTTATATGAGAAGAGTGCTTCCTTTCTAATCAAACACAGACATAAATGAATAAACAAACAAACACATCACACACACACATCTAATCTCAACTACACATCTGCACAAAGCACCTCGAGATAGTCCAGAGGTAAGAAGGTTTCCGGTTCTCCTCTCTGCTCTTTGATGTACTGGATGCAGTCACGGCCGGTCTTCTCCGAGTCCACGATGATGGCGTCCATGTTCTTGCCCAGCACTTTGGTTACGGCGATCTGGTACTTCTTCTGAGTGGGCTGGCACAGGTCTATGAGCCTCCCGTACTGGAGAGGAAACAGAATTATTATTATTATTATCAGCGCTTAATCACAGTGGATAACAGTAATAACAACTTTGTTTCTTTGTAGTTTTAGTTTACGTGTCGTCATAAAGATTTCCAGAAACGTTGACTTGACTGTGGGGTTGTAAAAAAAAAAAAAAAAAAAAGTCTTGGGTATATGCTTGAAAATAATCAGTAGTGCTTATAAGTGTTTATAAGTAAAGCAGCTGGTAGGTTTTACTGAGCGTGATGGAGGATAATGCCAGAGTTCTTCTGGTAACTTTGTCACACTCGCTCCTTTCTATTTTCATGCAAAACCCATGAGCATAGATTATTGTTAATTAATGCAGAGAATATGTTTTTTTCATAGAGAAAGAAGAGAAAGAAGGTTTCTCTGTATAAATAAGTCTACCAAATGCTAAAATGTGAAGGCAGAAGAGAAATAAGTCTACCAAGTCTAGACGTAGAGTAGCTCATTCACAGGGACATGTACGATTGACGCTCTACAGAAGAGCATTTATGGATTTTTTTTTGTTTGTTTTTCACCTTGTTTTTGCATCTAAAAACTGATCCATCACGTAATATGTAACTTTCTTTATAGATATGTACAGATATACCCAAGATTTCTGCACAGGACTGTACATCACTCAACACAGTTAGCAGTTTATCCATTAGCAAACTAGCAAAGTTGTACTAATTAGATGGCTAATAAATAGAGTGACGGTCAGAGTACATGGAACCTAACTATAGCCTTTAACCTAAAGTATACAAAAAGGTGACCTGAAACCTCCTGGAACAAACCAGCCTGTTTAAACGTACCACTGATCCAGGATAGAGTCTCTTGATGCTCTCCATGATCTCGGCTTTGCGCTGCTGTCTGCTGTTCTCCTGTCTGTCTATACGGGCGTCACCGAGCTGCTCCATCACCTGCACAGAAAAAGGAAAAAAAAAAAAAAAACAGCAATGAGATTCTTTTCTCAATACAGGTAGTTCAATTCAATTACATTTTATTTGTATAGCGCTTTTAACAATTGTCATTGTTGCAAAGCAGCTGTGAAAAATGTGTATGAATCAAATGATTAGATTGTCCCTGGTAGTCCCCGACTTACGAACAAGATACGTTCCAAGAGCATGTTCACAAGTCGGATCTGTGCTTAAGTCTGATAAAGTGAGTCTTATACGCCTTTGACAAGAATAGACAATGTAAAGCATACCAATCTACTTGACGAAATCTCTGTCCCCTTTCCCCATACTGCCATCACGTGGACAAAAACTGTAACCGCACCTAAAGAAATGAATCTCTTGCGCGAAATGTAACAGTGTTGTCTCTGCGCTTTGAAATCGCGGGGGGGAATCCTGGACGCCATTTGTCTCAGAGCTGTTTTCCACTGTATTGGACTGTGAACTCTGTTTTGTTAAGGATTTTCCTGAAATTAGGGTTATTTTCCATCAGGACAGATTTACAGGACATACATTTTCTATCATCGTGCTCCCAGACTGATTCATTGAAATCGGTGAGGCCGACTCATTTCTCTCGCACCCCCCACCCCCTCTCCCCAAAGACATATACAATATACCGGACGTTGGACATTTTAAACCTTCACTTACACATTGAAAATATTATATATAATTATAAATATTGGCTACTGGTGCACTGCAGTGTCTATTTTTTGTATAATTCACGTGAGCTACTTCGACGATTCGTTCGCATCTACGAATGTTCGTAGATCCATAGTCTGTTCGCTTCTGCGGAAAATTCATAACTCGAATGTTCGTAAGTTGCGGACTTACTGTAGTTAAGTAAGCGTGAGCTGAGACCTGAGAACTGGCCCGTGTTTATAGCGTACCTGATTAAGCTCCATGTTAACCTCATCAATCCTCCTCTTGGCTTGTTCCACCTCATCCGTGAGCTCCTCCTCCATCCTCTTCTGTTCATCCAGGGACTGTCTGTAATACAGGAAGAGAATAATGACACCAGACAGGGTTAAATGACACCAGACAAATAATCACCTAGCAGGGTTAAAGTACTCATGCTTCTTTTACTGGCATGACAGGGAGGGGAAAAAAAAAAAAAAAAAAAACACAGTACATTACGTCAGGATCCGAAACGACGGGATGAAGAATACGCATCGATTTATTTTCTGCCAGCTTATTTCCATTATTAGCAATATCATTATACAATAACTTCCACTTCTTCTGCTTCTCTGTTTTTATTGTGATCATTCATCTCATGCTATTATCTGTTTCTGAACTTTACCTTATATGAAGTTTTGTGGACGTCTCTACATGCAAGACTAAAACTTTAGTAAAAGATGCTTTTTTTTTTTAATAGAAGGAGTCTCCAGTTTAATTTTGCTCTCTTTTTAAATAAGAAGATTTGAAACTAAACTTTTAATAAGAGAGAAAAGAAAAAAGAAACAAAAACACAAGCCAGGGTTTGATAAAAGTAAAAACGCTACAACGAACTTGAAGCTGTTTTGTGGAAATCTGACAATAAAAAGGTCCAAATTTGCTCTTTAATGAAGTTTCTTTTTCCAAACGCTGAGTAGTTTTAACAGTGTACCTGCTGGTCGTGATGTAATCATCGAGCTTCTCGATACGCTTCTGGTTCTCCTCAATCTCTCTGATCTTCTGCTTGATCTTCGCCTGTGACGAGACAACATTCAAACATCAAGCTACGCCCCGAGACTCTTGTCCATGACGTCCTTTCCTCTCAACTACTCCCCCTCCACCCCCACACACACAGTACCTCCGTCTCCACTTTCTTCCTCTCCTCCAGATCTAGGCGGTCCTGGTCGGCTTTCTGGTCGCGGTTAAACTTCTCCAGCTCCTGGGCGAGCGTAGCGGCTCGTTTGCTAGCCTCTTCTTTCAGACGGTGATACGCTTTGACCTGGAACACAAAGCGTTCCCTTAGATCCGTGTACAAATACATTAAAAAAAAAAAACGGATCTAAGATATTAATATGAGTCAGTGTTGTACCTGGTTCTCTTCAAGCTGCAGGTCCTGGCCCTGACTCTGCGCCTCCTCCTCCATACGCTCCTCGAACTCCTGCCGGGCCGTCTCCACGGCCCTCTGCTCGCGCTCCAGCTCGTCCATGTCCGCCTTGCGCTTTTTATAGCACTTCTGGGCGTTCTGCAGGGATTTACGTGCGGCTTCCAGCTTCTTGATCTTGTGAGCCGTGTTTTCTTTCGCCTTGATGTACTGCGGCCTCTTCTGGTTCAGCTCTGCGTCCTTCTCCCTTTCCGCAGGAGAAACAAACCACGTGTATGAGCCATCATCACTCAAAGCCTCAAACGTCATCCCTAACATTAAGATTTAAAAAAATTCCTAATGTGATAATGATTATGAGCAGTGTAGAGCTTGAAAACGCTATGGTTGGAGGTGCCTAAAATAATTTTTTTTTATTTAGCTTTTATAATTTCTAGTAAAAGTAGAAAATCATCTATTGAACCTATATTTGTTCAAAACTAATTTTGAGTTTCGTAAATGTATACACATGTATATATGAATTGTTGACGCTCCCCCTTTTAACCTCCTCCCTAAATCACTCACTTAATCTCTTTCTCCACGGTCTGCTGATCTCTCATCATCCTCCCGAGCTCCTTCTTCTTCTCCTTCAGCTCGTCCTCTATGCGGTCCATGCGTTTGCGGTCCTTGTCGATCTCCTTGTTGCGCTGTCCCAGCTCGCGGTTCAGTTTCTCTATCTCGCACTCATTGTGATAGAGCTTGAAGAGCTGCAGCTGCACGTTTGCGCGCACGACTTCGTCCTTCAGCCTCTGGTAACGCTCGGCCTGAGAGGGGGAAAATAAATAAAAAAAAATAAATGAATAAATAAATAACGCTATATCTGCAGGGAATAAACAGCTCTGTAAAATTAATAAGTTCCTCTGTAAACAATAACACGTTAAAATCCAAAAAAATACCTCCTCTTTCTCCTGTTTGGCCTCTTTGCGCTCAGCGGCGATGTTCTTCTTGCGGTGGTAGTTGAACTGCGTGTCCTCCTCGGCCTTCACCATCTCTTTCTTGCGCCGGTCGTACTCCTGCGCCAGCTCCCCGGAGCGAGAGATCTCCTCGAACAGGGCCGTGCGCTCTTTCGGGTTCTTCATGGCGATGGACTCCACTGCGCCCTGTGAGCCACGACATCCGGAAATTAGTTTCCCCGTTTGGGTATTAGATCAGGTATGAAAGTGCAGGTGTACGTAACAAAGTGTACAGACTCAAAGACATCTGACCTGAAACACCAGGAAGTTCCTGGCCTTGATGAGAATGCCGAGTTTCTCCAGCTCCTCGCTGTACTCTGGTAATCCCACTACTTTACTATTGATGCGATACTCTGATGAGGAGCCTGAGAGAGAGAGAGAGAGAGAGAGAGAGGAAAAAAGACAGAAAGAGAGAGAGAAGAAAAAGGATGGAAAAGAAAAAAGAAAGAATAAATGAGGAATTAGAAATTATGAATGAAGGATGGAAAAGAGAACAGTTGAAGAAAAAAACAGAAAAAGAGAGAGAGAGATGGAGGAAAACAGAGAGAGAGAGAGAGAATGTGAAAGGAAAAAGAAAGGGAAAAAAGAGGGACAACAGATTTAATTAATTACTTATAATTAGAGTTCTTTTAATGTAACTTTATTTTATTGCTTTTTAAATGAACAAATAAATGTAAGTAAACAATTAGAACTCCTTTATTCCAGTCTGTATCTGTTACACGTGTGTGGCGTACGCCGTCATGTCCAGCCTTACCGATGATGACTCTGGTGAAGGCGCGCTCTTCCCCGTTGTCCTCCTGGTACACCATGCTGACGAAGGCGCGGTTTGCCGCCGGTTTCCCCACGGGGGCGCCGTGGATCAGATCCTTCAGCGTTTTCACACGCAGGTTGCTGGTTCTCTCCGCCAGCACGAAGCTGATGGCGTCCATGAGGTTTGATTTGCCTGAAGAGGGGGGGAGGAAAAATAAATAAATGCACCAAAACCTGAGAATGCATTCTGGGATTTTTCTGGGGGCGGAGCCTAAAATAACAGGTTTGTTCTGATTTTGGTTTTCGATCGAGTGCGCAATTTATCAATACATCAAGATTCTACAAACAGGTTTTTTGATTTAAAGATTGGGAACACATGAGGCTAAAACGTCTTTTCTTTTAACCTTGTGGTTTAAAGCCACAAAGAACGCTTATCGAAGAAGCTCAAGGTCAAGCTCAAGGTCAAAATTGTACCTTTTTAGGGTTCATAAGATAATCAAGAGTTCTTCAAATGGCTCTAAATAAAACAAAAACCTTGTAAGATGTTTGGAACCCATCTTTAGGTACATCGTTTAAGGATCTCCTAAAAGCTTGTGGTCGGAACCCTACGAGATCATGTTCGCCCATGTTAGAACCCTTTTATTAAAGAAAGTAAAGAACCTTTAACTGTCCAATCAACTCAAAGAACTCAGACAAAAGTATAATGCACCAACAAGATAACAGAAATTTATAAAATCGTGATCCTTATACAATCGCAATTTTAATCGAATCAGCACAGACGTATCGTGATAATGTTGTATCGGTGGTGACTGCGGATCCCTGTCCGTATTACAGACTTCCCTGCAGCTCAGACAAGTCACAACCCGATACATCAGTCATCCCATAACTTTTTTTTTTTTTTTTTGCACCATGTGAACACCTGGCACCGACCGATAAACCACACCATGTTACACAGATCTTTATTCTGAACGAAACCTGCAGCTCCTGATCTGCTGTTGTTACATGAATGACCAGGCGTTCCTAATAAAGTGGGCGGTGAGCGTACAGGGCAATAGCATCCAGGATGTCACAGCTACAGTCCAGCTTTAACAACACACATTCATAATTGTTCCAAAATAAAGATAGTTTATAGACTATATTGATATTATAATTAATTTTCTATAAATATCTACTGTAACTTTACCATAAATAATAGCTTGAGTATACATACAAGTATTCTACATATCTATACAACTTAAACAGAACAATTATAAACATTATTGTTATGATTTAATTGATTAATGATTAACGGCTGATCTGGTGTCAGTCTCACCTGATCCATTCGGTCCAATAATCGCAGTAAACTTGTGGAAAGGCCCGATTATTTGTCTTCCTTTGTACGACTTAAAATTTTCTATCTCGATTAATTTTAAATAACCCATTTTATTCTCCTGAAATGTACCTTAAATACAAAAAAACATACAAAATAAAAAACTGCGTAAATAACGTAACGAGTAGCTAGCGCCCTTGCTAGCTTAGCCAGTTAGCTCCGATGCTAACACCAATGTATGGAAGCGAATATCAAAGCGTCATTAGCGATACTGGAATCAAACCCAAACGCATTTGCACGACAATCGATAACAACAAAAATAATAAATTTTACTATTTTCAAAGGTTCCGCTGCAATTTTGTGAAACTTGCAGCGGACGCGGAAAAATAAACACACTTTTCTTGCGCGCCCAGTACAAAACGTTATCGCATATTCTCGCGAGATTTCGATAGCACAAAAACAAACTCACCGGCCAAATTAGATCTCGCGAGATTTCGGATCGAAATACAGCTTGTAAGGTAAAATATCGCGATATCTCGAGAAAGAATACGCAGAAGAACAATGACATTATGCTGTATTGATATAAAATGGATTTTTACAAAATAAACACTTCATAAAAATAACATAGTGGTCTTTTTTTTTTTTTTTTTTTTATTATGGCAAAATATACTCTAAATATCACCATAATGATAGAAATAATTTCAGTGACGCAACAACACATCATATTCAAAAATAAAAAATAAATAAAATAAAATGAAACAACTGCAACTTTACTTAAAAGGTTTTAGTAAAACTAAGATAAGAATCAGGATAGGCTTTACTCTGGTTAAAGTTATGATTAAAATTAATAATATTTTTTAGGTAAAGCTTAAATATTTAAAATACAGATTAGGATTTGTTTACTTTGGGCATTAAATTAGGATTAAGGTTACTTACTGCAGTTATGTTTAAAACAAGAATTAATCTGTACAGAGATTAAAGTCTGGATATTATCCTAAAGCCAGGATTAGAATTGGTTTACAAAAGTTAAAGTTTGGTCCGTGTTGAGTCTGGTTCCTCTCAAAGTTTCTTCCTATTGCCAGGGAGTTTTCCCCTCAGAACATCAGGGACGATCTGATCATTATGATTTATACATATTTCCTCAGACATTTCATACTGATCTCTTTACTTTTATTTTGATTCTCTAAAGCTGCTTTGTGACAACAACCATTGTTCGATACAGTTTTATATAAATCAAACTGTATTGAATTTCCTTTAGGATTTAAGAGCAACCACTCCTCGAGGTAGACCTATAGAATCACAGGGATGTCCTTATAAACAGATTTTTAAACAGCAAGAAGATTTTTTTTTCAAAGGCACAGGTCACCCAGGTCATGGGTGATTAACCCAAATATGTTGATTTGGAGGTCTGAGGATCCGAGCTCGAGCCCCGCCATCTGTGGTTGCCACGCTCTATACTACCCAGCATGTAGTGCCGGTCCCAAGCCCGGTTAGAAAAATAGGAGGGTTGTGGCATCTGGCATAAAACTTGTGCCAAAGTTGTGTGTACAAAAATCAGATGGTCCCCTATGTTGCAGCCCCTTGACGTGAGCAGCTTAAACTTTGCCAGTGACTCGGCTGTACAGACATCTAGAGGCAGTTCATTCCACCACCTAAGAGCCAGAACAGAATTAGATGGAGGCGGGGGCCAATCCATCCACAGACTGACCAATTAATCTGGCCTCTCCTTCTTTTAAAATCAGAAATTTAACTGGAACTTCATTTCTAGGCCTGTTTAAAGATGGTTCTCTTCCATTTTGAAAAGGAGAGAATTCTTTGTCTTGATAAATACAACTAAATTTGGTATATAGATTTTAATCCTAGAACTATGGGCATGTATTGACTTCTTGCCTGTATTACACTCTGTTTAATTCACATTACACAAACTCATTGCTTGGGACAACAATACATAATGACAGTCATGCCAATAAAACCTTAAAGATAATAATATAATAAAGGAAAAAAAAAATCTAAGACAGCCCACTCATTATGCCCAATAGGGAGTTCACTTCCGGTCCCTGTGATGACGCAATTCTCCACCTACCAAGAAACTCTGGTGTTGTTGCTCAGCGGCAGTTTCTTGGAAACGAACATCAGTGTGTCATTTATCCTGCGTGAATAAATCCGCGAAAAAAAGGCCGTTTCCAGGTTTTTTTTTTTTTTTTTTGAAGTTGCACCACGTGACCCAGGATTTACGCGCAAAGAAACTAAATTGCGCTTTATTGGATACAATGTAATTATAGCAGCGTTATGGAGTTTCAATAGAGCGACATGTGTGCAATTAAGTTTATTATTTTTTAGAGGAATTGGATAGAGATTAGGTCTCTCTCACACACACACACACGGGAAGAGACAGAGAGAGAGAGAGAGAGAGAGAGTGTGTGAGAGAGAGAGAGAGAGAGAGAGACGCACGCACACACGTGATCCAGCTTTCTGGGAATGTTCCTGGAAAGCAGTGCGCTGCTTCAGTACGGAGGAAAGACTGTAAAAATAAAATACATACTCACTCACTCACACACACACACACACACACACACATCCTGCGGTGAATAACAACAAAGCGACTCTGATCCTGATCTCTTGATGGCCGTCTGCGTTTTAAAATGCTTTTAATCCAAACATAGACACAGATAGAAAGTGGAAGAATTGGCAGTGAAGACATGGCCAGGGTTGCGGTTCAGGGTTGGACTACACGAGGTCTGACTGAGTCCTGGAGTCTGGAATCATTTGCTTTC
This sequence comes from Clarias laeviceps, assembly GCA_030014305.1. Lineage (NCBI taxonomy): Eukaryota > Metazoa > Chordata > Actinopteri > Siluriformes > Clariidae > Clarias > Clarias laeviceps. The sequence goes on from JAQMYJ010000015.1 coordinate 1,987,186, forward strand.
TTTTAAAAAAAAATACAAAACAACTCAGATTTTTTCCCCCCTAATTTTTATTCTTTTTTTTTTTCCCGTTTTTGTTTTTGGATTTTGTGCCTCAGTCTGATCAGCTTTATTTCTGAAATCTGGATTCTGGAATTGAAAAGAAAAAAAATGCACACAGTTGATACACATTACAGGATGTGCTGAAGTCGCCGCAGTGCTTCATTACATTAAATCTGTGTAACTGCATGGAAAAGGTAAGTGCTGCTTAATTGTTCTTCATGAAGCCCCTGATTACGATACGGAATAGAAATGATAGAAAGAATAATAGGACGTGAACATCAACTTTAGACCTGAAGGAACATATAAATGAACATGAAATGAACCCAGGAAGCAGAATACTTATATGACACACGAAACAGAATATAGATAAATATGATTTCTTTATCATACAAAAACTCTACAGAGGAATCAGAGCACACTTGGATCTATTAAGTGCCGTTTTTGTTCAACCTTGGCTTAAAATTAAACTCCTTAGGATAAATTTAACCAGGACTTAGCACATCTGGTGTAAATCCTTTATTCAGGATTCATCTCATTACATGAAAATTGGTTTCATGTTACATTGGATTAAACAAAAAAAATATCCAAACAACAAGAAATCCCCCAAATCTTCATACTAAACTTAGGGGAAATGAAAGCTTTTTTTGGGGGGCAAAATGGAACATGATTGTCGTCTCTCCCACTCGTGATGAAGTTGTGTTAACACATTCTGCATGTAAATGCACTTCCTAGGCATTCCTTTAAATTATCTTTGTGTTCTTGGTATGACATGGCCGTCCTATGGTCAAAGGCATTCTTAAAGGCTAGCTGAATATATACATATAATATAAATTAAGTATGGAAAACTTTAATAGACATTTTGCTTTAAAAAAAAAAAGCAATGTATGGAAACATTCGAGACACCCTGTATTGGCAATTCAGCTCAATTTACAAAGATAATTCCTGGAAAGTCCCTGGAAAGGGATTTGAAACTGATTGACACATTTCACAGCTTTTTGTTTTCCCCGTCAGGCGTGTTTTTTTTTTTTTCTTTCTCCTCCACAGAAGTGGCTCGTCTTGCTTTGAGTGCATTTCTGTTACACCCTTGTTTGCTATTTCCTCATATCTGATCATACAGGATTCCTCAACGACGTTTTAATGACACAGAGTCGAGGTGGCAGGCTTCCACGTATGTGGATTATCTGAAACAACCACGTTTCTGAAACACCCGCCAACATCAAGAGTGATTGAAGGCCACTTGAGAATACGGTGGTTTCTTCTCTGTCCGAGGGATCAGAGGCAAATTAGTGTCAGTGTCTAATAAATGTTATTCATAAAGATCATAAAGAATTGTTATTATGTAAGGGATCTAAGGCGGATTTCTTTATTTATTTGCAGCTTTTTAAGAAAAATCTAAATGATGAGGAACTCCTAGAGAAATGCTTTAAATGAAAAGCAGATGTGATTTAAAGGGGTTCAGAAAAAAAAGATGTCAGCCTTAATCCTTGATTTTACAGGTCATAACAGATATTAGTTTTCTGGATTTTCTGGATATAGTATATTTTATTATGACATGATGTTAGAATATATATATATATATATATATATATATATATATATATATAGAGAGAGAGAGAGAGAGAGAGAGAGAGACCTGAGAGAGAGAGACCTGTAGAATATGAGTATGGGTTGGAATAAAATCCTGTTTATGAAACACTTTACAAGCAGGAGTAAAAAAAGGATATAACTTACTTACTTTAAAGTAATAATAATTATGAGATTTTTTTACTATTACAATAAACTACTATATAAAATTATTAATGTTAACCCTTGTGTGTTTATATATAAAAGATATAGTGTTTGAAGTACGTATATAAAATATCGAATAATCAAATAATGTATATAAACAACCATTTAAAACCAAATTTAGTGTCTAATATTACCTGTGAAACCAATTCAAACAAAACCAATGAAAGAAAGAATAGACAGCATCGTCTAACTCATCCCTCATCAGATCTGTAATTTACGATGATGTTTAAGTCGTTATTTTAGAGTCATTATTTATTTCTAACTATGGCATGGAGATGTTATCAGGCATGGAGTTGTTATCATGTCCTGCATTTCCTGTGTAATTTGATGGATTAGACTTTTGGTACGATTCCTCAAAACACAACTACTCATCTGTTTCAAAAATTTGCTTAGCGTTTAGCAGGAAAGTAAACGTCTCGGTCCATTTGCAGTGCTGTGCCAAAGCTGAACACATGGATGTGGTTTATTCTCTCCTGTTTTTTCTCTCTTTTTCTAACTGCTGCAGATTTTGGATGGGGCACACACAGTGCGTCTCCAAGTCAGCAGAGAGCGAAGCAATCGTCGCCCAGAGTGGAAGCTGCAGGCTCGATGTGCACCCTGCCGAGCCCCTCTGGACTTCTGCAATCAACCCGGACCTCATTCCTGAAAAAGCTGACAGTGGAATACGAGTAAAGGAGCGCAGGCTGGAGTCGAACAGAGTCGATTCCTCTGAGGAAGCCCAGAGATTACAGAATGCTATGACGCACCTTCACGAGTCGGGTAAGTCAGAGGACACTTAACCCCTAAAATTCAAATGTACTATTCTTTGTTTATTCTGAAGCATTTTAATAACTTCATGAAGTAGATTTAACCATGAAGGAAAGATTTAAGTGTAAAGAATAGAAATCAGGAGCCTACAGATCCCGGGGGCCCCATGGATCATATTAAGTTAATAAAACTTTATGTATTGTTTATAAAAGGAGTCTCCAGTTTCAGTGGTACAGCTGTAACATTAGGTTTTCTGGACAGAGGAATGTTTTTTTTTTTGCTTTTTTTTGCGCTTTTTTGTGTTTTTCCTTTTATTTTCTTATAAATTTCAAGAGATGTTGGTGAGGGAATGACAAATGCTGCATAATATTATAAGTAACTATAAACAGATAAAAAAGTATGTGTCGATCAAATTCATAGCCAGTAAATAAACGCTTTAATCTCGGTTTCAGACCATGTTGAATTGTATATCTGTTTTTTTTTCCCTTTGTTTTTTTGTAATACATAGCAAATTATTGTGATATTATATGAATAAAACAACAAAAGGGTTGTGCTGTTTCAGGAAAAAAATAACTTGGTATGGAGTGGGAACTATGACTCATATATTTTATTATATATTATTTTATCATGACAGCACAAAACCGAGTATTTTATTCCTTACATAAGTAGTTTTAACTTATATTTAAAACATTATATTGCCATATACCAATTTTTTTACTTATTATTATTATTATTATTATTATTATTATTATTATTATTGCATTCACTTTGAGTTTACACTATTCCAATTAATTCCAGTACAGTAGTTCATTATAGAATGATTTTGGTTTAATCTACTTACTTTTTTTTTTTTTTCCATTTTCACATTTATGCTAATACAATTACTAATATATTGTTACACAATACACACACACAATATGCTGTTCATTTAATAAAAAATAAAAAAGAAGACTAATAACGTAAAAAAATAGTTCTAATAAAACATTACTTGTCGTAATTGCTTTGGTTTAGATGTTAGAAGAGGTAGAAGTACATACATTTGGGAATAAATTTATAGAAAGGTTTTGAGGAAAATACATTTCACTTACTTATTATAATTAATGATAGATTTTCATCAAATGATTTCTTTTATTTACAGTTACATTAAGGGCGTTTAGCAGACACCCTTATTAAAACCATTTAAAAACTCTAAAACTCTCACTAAAAAATAAAAAATCTATTTTTCAAGTGTGTCCTGGTCAAGAAGACAGAATCATTACAGTATGTAGAGTTTCTGACATAAAACAAACAAATAACAACTAAAATTACAGCCAAAAAGTTATTCAACATTCAAAACGTCTCCATTCATTTACGGCTTTTTTTCTGCCCTGTAAAAGTAATTATCCAAAGATTTTTCTCATTATAATTCTGAGCATTTGAAGGTTAAAAACCTTGTTTAAGCCTTTTTTCTTTCACCACAGACACTATCTACAGTATATTAGAAATATTTGATAATTATTATAGATAACCTCTTATATTGCTCCACTGCATCTGGAATTTATCCCATGACACTGAGTCTAGGCTTTAATTGCTCTTTTAGAAGAAATTATTGTTTTCACGGTCGATCCCGAGAATAATAATCAGCACAAGGCAGGAATACACTCTGAATACAAGTCGTCACAATTTCAAGATACTTTATTAAGTTATAATAAGCTATAGACATGAGATATTACACTGTAATTGTGAGATAAGTCATGGTTTTGAGACACAGTCATATCATTTTACGATAAAGTTGTAGTTTTGAGATACCATTATAATTATGAAATATTAAACCATAAGTTACAATTTTTATGGTACTAAGGCATAATTGTATGATACTAAGGAATAGTTATGAGATAGTGAATCTTATTTAAGAGATAACATCACAGTTTTGAGATAAAAAAAAAATCATAGTCATAGAATTAAGAGATAAGTTGTGATTGTGAGATACAGTCAATTTTATGACTGTACAGTATTATAATTTTATTAAAGGTGTAGTTTTGAGATACCGTTATGATTATGAGATATTAATCTGAATTAAAAATTTTAGATTTAAAAAATTAATTAAAATAACACATCAAAATTTTAAATGCTTAAAAATGCTAATAAAAAATAACACATGGCAATTTCATGCTACCAAGCCATAATCCTGTGATAATAAATCATTGTTCTCAAATGACATCATTGTTCTGAGATACAGATCGTATCTACAGTATAAGATAAAAAAGCACAGTGTCAGAATTATGAGATAACAAGTCCGCGGTTTTGAGATACAGTTACAATGTTAAGATAAGGTTGTAGTTTTGAGATTCCACTACGATTATGGGATGTCATAATTGCTATATTGCAATTGTTCTTCTTCTTCTTCTTTGTTGTTTAATGGCGGTTCGAGTCCAGTAGTTTACATTATAGCCATCTGTCTCATCGGTCTCATTCTTCCTCGTCTTCCCGGCCTCTGAATGCCTTCCGTAGAGCCTTTAATGCATCATTCCCTGATCTCGTCTTGACTTGTTCTGTCTTGAACTCTTCGTTTGCTTTATCCGTTACTTCGACACATTCTTTCTTTTCGACACGTTTCCTCTCAGTACCGCTATCAAATCATCACTATAGTCACAGTCACTTTAACACGTCATTGCACTGGTATCACATTTTACATCGTAATTATGTATAATTTATATTTATATTATATTGTATATAATTTATTTCATAGTCTTCTTAGTCTTATTTTTATTTTTTACATACTTATTCTTTTAGTCTTCATCTTCCTCATTTTATTTTATTTACTTATTTTTATTTCGTAAAAATCTGGAGTTTGTTGCAATTGCATTTCACTACTGTTGTATTTGTACAACTATGTATCTGACAAATAAAATTATTGAATCTTCAATCTTGAATTAAATACATTCTTGAATCAAGAAAGTACACTTTATACAACAGTTAATTCCGGCCCAGTAACCTGATTGGACGATAGACGTTCCATGAGTGCTGATAACAGACAGTAACAGCACTGTGAGGTGTAACTCTCTGTATGAGTGGGCGTGTCCCAGGTGTTGTCCA
>JAQMYJ010000015.1:2020236-2036165 GCA_030014305.1 Clarias laeviceps
AATTTATTAAAAATCTTTGCTCGTCTTGCGGAACACTCGTAAACCGCGTTACTCGTAATCCGAGGTTCCACTGTACAGGGTTTTGTGAACTCTTGTTGGAGATGGACAAGTGACCTTTAGTAAATTAGGCTCCGCCTACAGCACTAAAACAGTCCTGGAACCGAAACCAGACAGTTTTTTTTTTTCTTCTCTTCAGAACAGACCTGAAGACACGGTGATGAAATCAGCATGAGATTTAAAACCTAGAACAGATTTATCGTTTGTGTTCTATTAAAAGTGTTGCATTAAATGTGACCGTAAAGAACAGTTTACAACTTTTTCTTTTGTTAAGTTATTTCTGTAACGTAAGTAACCGGAGGTTGGTAAACACTGCCTGACTAAAAAAAACAAAAATCACACTTCATACACTGTCTGTTCATTGGAAGACTTTGACTACAGCACACGTTCACTCGGGCTTTGCTTCTACATCATAGAATTTATTTCCCTCCCAAGTCAACACACTCTGTAAACGGCTCTCTCCAGCATGTCCCCGTGACTTTCAGTGGCATCAAGGTCAGGACTCATGTCGTGTCCAGGTCATGTGTGTAAATGATTCCTCGTGCTCTCAGAGCCGCTCTCACTCTGAAGTCTTGGGGATTCAGTACTTTCAGGTGGTCAGCTGACTTAATTTTGTCAGCTGACTTAATCACCACATAACGTTACTGAATCTAGACCTGAGTAACTGATCAACCCCAGATCATAACACTGTCTCCAGAGGCTTGTACAGTGGACACCATGCATGATGGGAGCATCGCTTCATGTCCTTCCTTTCTTACCCTGACATGCCCATCACTCTGGAATCATCAGGTCACATGACCTTTTTCCCAATCGCTCCAAAATCCACTCTTGATGCTCCCTAACAAACCGTTTTCTTATGGACACAGCTGTTTAGTCCCAATCCTGCGAGTTCATCACACCAAGTGTGTGTGTGTGTGTGTGTGTGTGTGGAAACACTCTTGGTGTCCGAACGTTTAAGTGATCTCCGGTCGTGCTGAAAGAATTGCTACTAGTTGAAATGCATTAAAATCACGACAGTAATTTTTCAATTAAAGGCCGAGGAGCAGAACAGAGGTGTAGGAATCATTTACTTTATTACCAGTCTGAATACAAATCCTTGCAGGCCACAATTTAAAAAAAAAAAAAAAAAAAAAAGTTTGTACATTGTAAAGACTGAACCCAAACCAGTTTACAGTGTGCAGGCCACACACACACACACACAGGGTGAAAACATCAGTAATTAAAATCAGAAGTACCAGAGTATAAATGAGGAACTGGAACGGAGGGGAAAGTTGAGGTTAAAGCAGGATGTTTGTGAGTATCTTATACATGATCGATCAAATGTGAAGAACAACGTTTAAAAAAATATACATTTCATAATGACAGTAAATATTAGCGCTTAAATCAACCATTCCAATTAGGATTCATTATTAATTTGTTGAACAAATCAGCAGGGTTAGGACCTAGTTTCATGTTGCAACAACTACCATGTCCACACACACACACACACACACACACACACAGCGGGTGAACAGTCTGCAATTAAAAAAAAAAAAAAAAAAAGCTGACCATTTCCTCTCTGTTCCAATGTAGGCGTTTCTGTGGCGCGTCTACAGTCAAAAACATGGGGGGAAAAAAAAACTTAAACGTCGAATGCTGTGCACTGAAGTGTACGCCGTATTACGAGTTCACTAAAAAGTCCTATCATTAGTCTCACACACAAAAATCCTAACAGACAAACTGAACTGCAAAAAAAAAAAAAAAAAAAAAGTTTGCTTACACTCTTGCCAGACAGGCTGCATCGGGAGCAGCTGAATGTTGCGTATTTTTTTTTGTTTATTTTTCTTATTATTATTTTTAATAGTAAGCCGTCCTAAAATGACAGAGTGAGGTACGAGTGTGATGTTGCAGTATTCTGGGTTTTTTTAAATTTTTTTTTTATATTAACCGTGTTTGTAGCAGCATTAAAGTTCTGAGAAACTCAGTCGCTGGATCGATCGGCGTTCCCTGACTCGGAGTTTTACACACACACAACACACACACACACACACACACACACACACACACACAGTAAAAAATAAATCTGAAACAGACTGAACAGTAGCAAACGGCGCCATCCTGTGGGGAAAAAAATTATCCACTACTCGCCATCTGTGATGAAAAATTAACTGATGGATGCAAATGTTTGAAGAAAAAAAAATAAAAAAATTGCTATTTTTGATCCTAAAGTCTTGAGATTCAGAATTTGACATTTCGGTTTAGTTTATCTCCCAAAAAGTCTGATGGTTTGTTTCATTTACAGCTCATGTATTAAAAACACAGACACGAAAAATACAATATGCATTTGGAGGGATCGGGGTTAGCATTACGCCTTACAGCGCGGATTTTAAAATACGTCGGTGGGAACCGATGGGAATATGGTCTTAGATCACGATTTCATCAGGATTGTTAAAAAAAAAAAAAATTGTGTGTGACTAGAAAGGTAGCTTAACTTTTATTCTAGTTTTAGTACAACTTTCTAATCTCAAGACGACAGGACAAAAAAGGAGGGAAAAAAAAAAAAAAAGAAATTTCTGACACATCGTCCAACATCACACGCCTCGTCTCTCCTTGGTTTCGTCCTTAGCATGCGTTTAAAATCTCTCTTTCTGAAAACGAACCGAGTCAGGAGTAAAACAGATCCGCGACTCCATCAGAGATAAAAACGGATCGATGCGGTCGCACAATGAACTGGTGTCTGTTACGCTCACACACACACATACACAAAGCTCTTTCCACCACCATATGCCTTTTAGAAAAAAAAATAATAAATCACCTACAAGCCAAAAAGTTAAGTACTGACCCCCTTCCTCTAAAAGTAGGTTGATTCACCTTTGTCTAGAGAACGTGTGAACAAGTTTTCGTTAAAAGCAAAAAAAAATAATTTTTTTTTAAACCTGCATCAGAGGAACTCTTTGTCCAGTATAATGACACGACCAGAGAGAGAGAGAGAGAGAGAGAGAGAGAGAGAGAGACATGGAGTCTGTGTTCAACATACAAGCACGAATGCATGCATGTACACACACAATGAGAGTCTGTCTGTTTTCCAGTGGTGGTATAAAGAAAGAGAGAGAGAGAGAGATGCACTGTAGTGTGCTCTGTGCTGATGGAGGATGAACGAGAGTGGATATGGATTTCTTGTGGAGGCTTTTTTTTTTTGCGAGGTTGCAAAAAAAAAAAAAAAAAAAAAAAAAAATCCAGCTGTTTTATAGGTTGAACCGGGAAGTGACGAGATCGAGATATGAGGTAGCGCTGACTTGCTGCTCTACTGTTCCTCCTCTTCTTCCTCCTCCTCTTCTTCCTCCTCCTCAGAAGACTTGGATGGCTGCTCTTCTTTCTCCTGTGAAGGTGAGAGGAAAGAAAGTGAAAAAGTCTTAATTTTTTTTTTATAGTAATGTTAAATGTAAGAAAAATATATATTTTTTTATTTACAATATAGTATAGAAAACTTTAAGCAGTACAAAAAAAAATAATAATAATTACACTAAGTAATATAACCGAAATTGAATTTAAATGGAAATGTCTAGTCATGAGCATAACAGTGTGCAAAGTTTGTAGAAATGAGTGTAAATGTGCACTGATGTGTAATGTGAGTGAGTGGTGTACGAGTAGGAGCAGAGTGTTTAGTCCACACACACACACACTTTATATAAAAACACATCTTAAACCAAGGGTGCCAATAATTGTGGAGGGTGCTGTATATAAAACCATATACATTTGTGATTGTGTGTCGATTCATGTACATTTTCATTTGCACAAGTTTGCCTTTGAGGTGGCAAAACGTTGCAGTTCCTCTATAATCCTACAGGTGGAGCTCTCAACTGTTCACACACACACAGCCAGGCAGAACATCACTGCTACTCGCTGAGCACGTGGGATGAGGTGTGAACAGGGTCCAAAGTGACAAAAACAAAACTATAAATCTCAACAAGGTGCGTTCAAATCAAACCAGGACTTTTAATTGTGCAGAACAAGGCGGTTCTGAGAGTAAAGTCTCCCTTTATTCCTCTATATAATCCTCTGCTACACTAATGAACTTATCGCCGTGTTTCACTAGCGCTTGGACACCATCAAGGTAGAACGTTCTCCCAGTAAGCCAGAGCCACGTTCCGACCGTCTGACTCACGTCTGACTCACGTCTGAACTTCTTTAAGGTTTCGACCCAGAGCTGAAGACGTTAAGGGTTCTCTTTGGGAATGACGAGGATGGACGGGATCAAGAATGATTCCATCAGAGGGACAACCCATGTGAGATGTTTTGGAGATAAAGTCAGAGAGGCCAGATTGATGTGGGTTGGATGTGTTCAGAGGAGAGACTGCGAGTATAATCTGTAGAAGGATGCTGAGGATGGAACTGCCGGGCAGCAGGAGGTCAAGAGGAAAACCAAAGAGGAGATTTATGCATGTAGTGGACAAGGTTAGACGGACGCAGATGATCGGCCTAAGACATGGATGATATCGATTCGCCTCTCTGCGACGACAATAAAGTGGGAGTGAACTGTACAAATCAATCAAGATTTAAAATGTGGTCCATCAGGAGGAAACGTGTAATAAATAAAACAGTATTACAGAAGAGCAGGTGAAGAGCTACAGTTTGAGTCTTGTTTATCTTTGCAAAAAAAAAAAAAAAAAACCCCCGACACACCCAGTATGTGAAAACCGAACACATGCAAATCAGATTGAAAGCAGAGAACTGTACTGAAAAACACGCATTTAAAAAGAATAAATATAAAAAGCCACGAGGTTCCTGCAGTTGAAGTGAATCAGAACCGTGAACCTGGAGCACACCGGGTGTTGCGCAACCGCCGCACATGAATCAACGGTTCGGAAGGAAACGTCTATCGAATTTGTGGCCTGAATCAGACGAGTGTTGGATTTTTCATAAGCTAAATATCTGTGTGACTCAGAGTGTGTGTGAGTGAGTGAGTGTGAGTGTGTGTGTGTGTGTGTGTGTGTGTGTGGGTGTACTTTTTCCTGGAGGCTTGTTTAAAATGACTGGACATGGAACAGACCCAAACCCGCTGTGCCAGGGTCGTGCCTCATGTGAGAGGAATGTGTGGAGTGGAAAAAAAAATAGAAAGGGAGAGAAAGGAAAGGGGCGGAGCTAGAAGTTTACTCACAAAACGAGTTTGTGTGAATGAGTGCGTGTGTAAATCACTAGACATGAGGGTTTCGTACAGATTGGATGAGCTCCGGTGTGTGTGTGTGTGTGTGTGTGTGTGTGTGTGTGTGTGTGTGTGTGTGTGTGTGAGAGAGAGAGAGAGTTTGCACACGCACTAGTGAGAGAGAAAGAAGGATACAGATGGAATGAGACCAGATGAAGCAGAAAAACAAAACGGAGCGAAAAACAAAAACGCCACATGAAATCCCCTTTTTCTGATAAGAAGCCAAATGCAAATGTTTTTTTACCCGCCACACATTCCAACGATCTCACACACACACCATCAGTGGGGGTATTTCCATTGCTATGTGGCTAAATAACGTTTGCTCTTCACCAAATCAGACATTTACTCTCGAATCCCATGATGCTTTGCAGCAGATACATACAAACAAAACCCTCTGGAGGATCAACACGAACGATAATTCGGTAAAATCATAGCAATAAACCAAATGTTCAACATGATGGGTGTTATTAATGAAAAAAACAAGTGTATAGGACGTGTATAATATTTACAGGCGGAGTCTCCAGTGTCGGAGGTTTTCACACCCTCACACCTCGTGGTTTCTCAGTCAGGTGACGAGTCGCATCTGTCGCCTTGACTTCAGTAGAGAAGTTGCTGATGAAAAGCCAAGTGAGGTCGTGTTCAGACGAACAACAGCGTTAAAAATACGACCTTTTTAAATGAAGACGAGCAGAAGAGGAACAAAAACACTTCCTGACCAATAGTTAGGAAAAATAAATAAATATCAATCAAATCCTCGAGCGAGGTCATGTGATCAGCGGTGTTCTGTACACTACAGGAGGAGAAGAAAGCGAGGTCAGAGGTCACGCTTTCATTCCTACTGAAACTCGCCTCGGCTTTGGAATAAGATCATAAAGAACTGTGATCGTTATGGAGACCTTTGGTCCCCGTGTTTCTGTGCGCGCACACACACAAACGTAGATAAAGTGTCTAAACTGTGTGTTATTGGGCCGGTGATCAACAGGCGGCGTGTGTTTGATGAGGAACAGGAGGGAGAACTTACTGCTTTCTTGGGTCTTCCTCTGCGTTTTCCCCCTGCAGACGCTGTCGCAGCAGCTGCTTTCTGAGAACGAGAGAGAGACAGGCAGTGTAAGGGAGACGGTCACAGAGGTGTGTGTGTGTGTGTGTGTGTGTGTGTGTCACAGAGAAAGGGAAAGAAAGACACACGGAGAGTCACAGTGAGAGCGAGAAAGAACAAACCAGAGAGAGAGAGAGAGAGAGAGAGAGAGAGAGAGAGAGAGAGAGATTCATAGGGAAAGTCAGAGAAAGTTAAACACACACAGAGAGAGAGACAGACACACAGATTAATTCAATCCAAGTTTACAGTGAATGAAAACTTGTGTTGAATCTTCTGGACTCTTTAAACAGCTAATGACTCGCAGAGTCACAATATAGAAAGAATGACTGCTCTGTGTGTGTGTGTGTGAGAGAGAGAGATACTCGGCTGAAACAGGATGCCAGTACAGTGCAAAGAGCCAATAAATCACCACTAGTGTGTGTACAGAAAAATATATAACCACTAGAGGGTGGTGTTCTGTGAGAAAGTAGGTGTGTGTGTGTGTGTGGGCGATCATCCAGAGGGCAGTGGGTTCGTTGGCTATTATGTTAGAAACGGACATGAACTGCACACAGGCCACTCCAGTTCATTGGCCACCTGGTTTGAAGCACAGAGACAGCTGGCAGACCCACAACACACACACCAAGATCGCACAAGGGTGTAGATGTGTATTGTGCGGAGAAGAAGAAGTGAAGGGGGTCAGCGGTCGTCATGACGACGCTGGATGGTAAGAAGCAAACCGAACGCGCGCGGGCGCTCGTGTATGCGTGTGTTTGTTAGAGGTGGAGGGTGTCGCCATGGCGACGGCACCTCCATCATTGCACCTGCATCATGCAAAATGCCACAGGAAGCCATGGTGAGACAGGAAGTGGGGAGAACCGACCATCCTGGTTTCGTTTTAATGTTTACAACTCGGCAGCTGTAAATCTATCGTAAGCACGCGAGCGTGTTTTATAACGACGCGGAGCGAGAAACGAGCCGCGTGACGGACGAGGCAGGAGCATGTTGAAGGGTGGGGTAAGAAACGGTCTCGGGGAAATCTGGAAATAAAAGTCACTCAGGTCAGATTTAATACAGCAACAAAATTTATTTTAAAAAGTAAAAACTCGTGTTTCAAAACACCGATGTGGGGAGTCATGAGTATTAAAGACTAATTGTAACATTTAATAAACATTTAAATGCCGTGTAATTTGTGTTGCTTATTTTATGCATCATGTATTGTACAAAACGATGCTAAATAGTTTCAATAAAAGATGTGGTAAAATTTTCCATGTTCAGTTTGTCAATTTCAGATCATTCAACGTTTGTAAGTGTGAACTGATGCTGAACTGAAAACTGATCCATTAATTCCACAGACTGAACCGACAAAAGATTTGGTTAGAAGAAAATATTAAGTGGCATAATCGTTTCCTCAAAATGGAGGAAATCAAAATTCAACTCAGATTAATGGTAATCACTAAACACTACAAAGTTTTATATTTCTAAAATCAATGTTAGCTTAACAACTGGGAAAGTTCTAACTAAAGTTAGTATTTATTTCTCTGTTTATTTCCATTGATAATTTAGATTTTAAAGGTCACGAGCAGTCGTATAAGTATTTCACTGCATATAACGGTGTACGAGACAAAATTTTTAATTGAAAGTGCTGGGAGGATGGAAACAAGTTAGTAAAACTACTGGGGTAAACTGCTAAAATTTATTCAAGGGTAAAAGTTAGTGTGAGTGGAAACTTAAGTCCAATTCAAAATGGTTCATATTTTGACTTGAACATTAAACCAACAAAATAGAAGTTTTAGTTAAAATTTCTCTTTTCATTTCACTCACTTTGCCTTTAGTTCCTGTGGAGCTCGCCTTGTTTTTGCTGCCCTTTGGTCGTCCTCGGGGCCTCTTCGGCGTCGGGGAACCGCTGGGCTCCTGCTGTAGAGTTAAAAAAATAAAATAAAATTTGAGTAAAAATGATTCTCGTTGAATTTCAATACACAAGTTTTAGCATGCGGCTAAAACCACCACTTTAAGTTTGTATACAACTTCGAAAGAACATTTTAGAAACTCATTACATTTACAATTTAACATGCTGAGCCTAAAGAACAAATTTGGAATTTATTCTTTAACTCCACAAACAAAATTACACAAATTTGGAATTTGTTTGTGGAGTTAAAGAATAAATTCCAAATTTGTGTAATTTCGGTTCAGCATGTTTCCTCACTGTTTTTTTTATGTTTGCAGTATGTACGTTTCTCAAAATAAACCAAATGTATTTATGCAAAATAAGAACGACAAAAATACACATTTGGATTCATCTTAGTTTGCATAATTACATTCGGTTACATTGGCCAACATTTCTAATCATTAATGAAATACTTTTATGGTAAAGTTATTTGTTTAAAAATAAAATGTAAAAAAAAAAAAAAAAAAAGTTTCATTCAAGAATATTTTTTTTTTACTACTATTTTAACTTTCTGTACATTGTGATAAATATTGTGCCTCGCGTGACACGCCCTTAAACACTACCCATGACATCCACTTCCGGTCCCGTCTCGCACGCAGCTCTTGTACCATCTCAAATCATGTCATTGAACAAGATCTGCGGTTTGAGCTTCTGTTTATGATCAAAGTGTTGTCACGAACACAGTGAAAACACGTGGTTTAACCCCGGCCCATGCTGACGCACTTCAACGCCCCATCACCACCTTTGTCCGTGTAAATACGTCCATTTAAACATCGTCGCTTCCTCGAGGTGGTGTGATGCTTCTTATTTTTGTTTTAGGGTGAGCACCGGTTACCATGGGGAAGCGTTGCGGAGTAAACAGGAAGACGATGTGTGGCACGAGCAAGCCGTGAAGCTCCTGCCATCGGTTTACAGCAGCCCTCTCTCCATGTTGCTCGAAGTCAGCTTCCTTTCTTCGATGTCTCAAGTTGCTTTTAAGCCTCTTTTATTGTTTTAAGAATAAACTCTTTATTCCAGCGTTTACATCAAACACACCTCTCAAGTTTCTTTCAAAGTTCACTGCAAGTTTGTGTGTAACAAGTTAACGGTGTGGGAGATACTAAATTGTAATTTAAACACACCTCACAAACTCAAAAGAATATTAACTATACAACATGTATAGTTTGTCATTTAAAAAAAAAAATTAACAAGAGTCATCTGGTTGTTTCTTGTTCATTTCTTTTTTTTTCTAAACGTAATCACAAGTCAAATTTCATTTAAATTCAGAGCTCTTAAATCTTTAGGGATAACAAGTCAAACTTTAAACTTTTGTTTTAATGACAATTTCGTAGCTAATGTGCAGACTGTGATCACTATTATTTACTAAAAATATCTTACAAGTACCATCATAAGATTGTCTAGTCATATTACTCTATAACCTGCTGCTATAATCAAAATCATGTTTCTGATACAAGAAACCTGAGAAATTATTCTTTAACTTTTAATCAAAACACATTTCTTTAGTTTATTTCCCTTATTAAAAACCCTGTCGTCATATTGAAATGTGAAGTTAAACCTTGAAGAAAAAGTATCGCAATCTGAAAATGTCAAGTTGAAAAATTTGTGCAAGTGCAATAGTTTGATATCGTGGTGGATCAATGTTTAAAATAGTACAATATTACAGTTAGTGTGTACAGCTTAAATCTTTCTATTTATTTCCTGTATTGTAAGTTTATTCTACTTTCTGCACAATTTTTTTTATTATTCTTTAAAATCTCTTAAATCTTGAGGGTTAGATCAATATCATGAATTACACTAAAATTGTACATGATGTACTGCGTTTCTGCAACTAAAAATCTTCACACAGGATGATTTTCGTAGTTATGAAACGAAAACATTTTAAATATCGTTTTATAGCTTTACATGAAAACTTTTCAGAAATATTGAGGACAACTTTGCTGAAACATCGCGATATTAAACGCATCTAGTAAGCCATGTATTAGTTTATATGTAAACAGTGTATATAGACGAGATGTGACCTGTTGGTATTGTTGAACATCGTTCATCCTGCATCATGATAAACAGTTATGATTAAAAAAGATATGATACTAGTTTTCCAATTTTTTTTTTATAGTGAATCCTACCCGTTAGTGCCATGTTAAAAACTAGGAAGCTTTGAGATATTACGTGTTGCGATTTGAAAGTTTTTCATGCAAAAGTCTTTTGCACTGTTCTACAGAAAGTTATAAAGAAGAGACGAGTCAAGTCCTTTTTTGCGTAAGCAAGTAACAATTTCCAAATCGAATTAATTAGTTATTTACATTTTTTACCGGCTATTGCGTCAATACCGTTGCTAGCTATAAATGCTACTCAAGATATGCTGGGTAACTTAATACAAACACTGAAAACGTTATGATTACTTAGATGAAGTTTGAAAGCAAGTTAACTTGTCTGTCCTCAATAACATTTTATGTAGACCACAGGATCCATCCACTTGAACAAAGCGATAAGCGAACACACAAAACACAGCGTTCCATCCAGGTTTTTTGGAATCGATGGAGTGTGTTTTGCCGTATGTAATCTTTCAACAGGAAGACTTTGTTACAAACACAAAGAAAGCTGTGTTCAAGGTCAGAGCAACTGACACCGGCTGCTACTTTAAGACCAACAGGTGGCATAGAACTCTCAGCTGCCAAATTCCTCCAAGTGCATCAGGCACGGCGAAGGAAAGCGGAGACCTGATTCAGGCGGGGTCAGCGGGGCCGAGACGGGAGGAAGAGGAAGGTTCTGGGGAAAGCGTGGTCAACAAACACACGGCTGTCGCTCAATGTGCGAGTGAGAGAGTTCACTGTGGATTAATACAGAAATACAGAGCAGGGCCGGATGAGGTGACTTAATCACTTCGTGATCAAACCGCCTGTATTTCATACAGAAAGTTTCCTCTTCATATTCTAGTATTTTTATGTACACGTCAAGTAAAAGTAAAGCTGAAGGTTTATTATTATTTTTTATTATTATTTATTTATTTATTTTTTTACACGCAACACTTCTGCGAGCAGTTTATGTGGAAACTAATTTACTGTAAAAAAATTTTTAAAAAAAGCATTAAACTACTAAACGTTTAATATTTCACTGAAATGCTGCGTTGGTTTTTAAATCGTCATCAGTTACGTTTCTCTCCCCCCGCTTTCTTCTTCTTTCAGCTTTGACACAAAACTCCAGTCCAGTAGGTGGCGGTAACACTGATGACAAATGGTGTGCGTTTTCTGCAAAAGCTGCAGTTTATTTTTAAAATATGTCAATGTAAGAGAATTTAACACTTGCTGTTTTTTGATTCTGAATCAATTTATAAAAAGATGGATTAAATTGCACAGCTCAAATAAAAAGGTGGAGAAACCTGGAGGCTAAGGTTTCTGAAAAGTGTAAAAAAAAAATTTATTTAATTTTATCTACACTTACATTTAATAACCATAGTGTCAATTTTCTTTTATTGCTCAATTGAAGTACTTGACAAACTAGCAGTGGGACATGGATTAAGATTTCTGGCCGTTCCTATTGCTGAACTCTACACGTCTATAGCATTTCAGGATCGAAAAATAAAAAAATTGCAGGTTAACCTGGCCTCATAAGTAGAGCAAATTGTACACATTCATTTTGTAAAAATAAGCGTCAACGTGGCGGATTTCTTTGGACGCTGTCTGAAACCCTTAAACTACGGGAACTGCGGCTAGTTTACAGAAACAGGCTTGCTAGCGTGCAGCTTATGTAATCGAATTTGTATATTCGTCTTAAACTGCATCCATATAATACTGATTACTCCACAATCTCAGAGGTTTTGCAACAAGGCTTCTGAAAACACTGAAAGTACACCATTATATTTTAAATACATTTTATTATACAAAAAAAAAAAAAAAAGTTCTTTATTTATTATTCCGCAAGTTCCAAAATCAAGCGTGTCCGTGTGCTTGTAAAAAACGGTTCAGTCCTCTAGCTTACATACACGAACGCGCAGAGGCATGCTACAAACTGCTACAACAGGAACCGCTAGCTAGACGAGTGAGCACGGTGACTAATCACACACTCATAAGGAGTTGTATAATTAAACTGATGTTCTTAAATCTTTGATGGATTACAGATAAGTAGCAGCGGTGGTGGTGGTGCAGGTGATGACCCACAAATAGTAAACAGTGCCATAGCACCCAAGTGAACAACTAAACAACTCCGTCATATGATTAAAACCTTACACAACAACTGTAACAGAGCACGGCAACGACTTCCGCAGCCGTTCACGAGCGACGGCTGATAAACCGATACCCTGCAAACTTTTACAATCATGCCGTTAAAAATTAACGTAACGGCTGCTTAGTCATAATGAGAGATTTGTCTGTTCTCCTCCTAATGCTTCACTCTAGAGCATTCCATGACTCGCACACTGCATACTGTTTTTATTACAAGTTGATTTTGCAAATTTGTATTGTATTATACATTAGTTCCTTTGCACTACAAGTTTGCATTTGCCACTTTAAACTTCATACACACAACTTCAGAATGTAGTTTCTTTTATATTACCAGGCAAAAATGTTTTATTAAAAATGTGAAGTTTGTACTGAGTTTATTATTGACTTAGTAAAAAGAAAATTTAGTAAAAAGATTGGCTTTTAATATTTTAGAATTAGTTTTTTTAATAATTTTATTTTATTTATTTATTATTATCATCAATTTCTCATTCATAATTATGCGTTTTTTGTTTTTGTATTTATTGCCACTGTCATTTTTAGTGCTGTGAAGCACTTGGTTCAACTTTGGTTGCTGTAAAGTGCTATATAAATAAAATGTTGATTGATAAAATTAAAATTTTTAAAATATTTTGCTGGGTGCCGGGTTTTGCTTGCCAAAAAGAAGCAGCTGTAAAGTACTGCAGGTGGTTTTGCAGGGTTCTGAGTAAAACTTGGTAGTGAATTTCCTTATAAAACTGTATCCGAGACTAAAGGGTCCTGAAAGTGTCTCATCACATCAGATACTGACTTTGTTTCATTACTAACTGGACTTTATAGTTTTTTTTTTTGTTTTTGAGGCCATCCTTGCTCTACAGCAGTCATTTGCATGTGCACAAGTCTTTTTTTTTTAACAGTACTGTAGATCTAAACATCTCCAGATAAACAGATGGAAGATATAGCAGCACGGTGGTGTAGTGGTTAGAACTGTCGCCTCGCAACTCCAGGTCCTAGGTTCGATTCCCGCATCGGGTCTGTGTGCATGGAGATTGCATGTTCTCCTCAGGGTTCTCCGGTTTTTACCTCCCACAGTCCAAAGACATGCAGATTAGGTTGATTGGCGTTCCCAAATTGGCCTTAGTGTGTGAAAGTTGATTAGAGGTTGCACAGTCATAGAAGATGGGAATAATTGGCCTCCACAGTCCTTAGTTGGACTAGAGGTTCCTAGATGGCTGGACGTGAACATAAAGTGGTGACCACAGCCCTCCAGTAGATCCAGGTGTATTTGGGGAAGAACACATTTTGTATGCTAAACAAATCAGTGCTCACATGCACCATGGAGCAAAACGTCTATGGAAACTGGTGTGATCGCTGAACCTCGATTTTAAGACATGTTGAAGCATGGCTTTGGGGATTCAGGTTAATTTATTCATCAACTCTTACTATGCTGTGTATAAAGTTGATAGTATGAAATTTCTGAAATAGAACTGTTGTGGATTGTGTAAAACCACAAATTATGCAAGAACTAATCCTAAAACTGCTTTAACGTAATTCACAGAAGGTTGAGGAGAATTTTTTTTTGTAATCTTTTACATAAACTTGCTTTTTGTCCTAGATTTGTTTTTGTTTTTAAAATGGATTGATTAACCAATATCTTTAAAATCATCATACTGACAAATGACCACACCCAGATCAGAAGAATCGAGTGATTAAATTCTCGGTACACAGGAACTCAATGTGCTTCGTCATACCTCCGGGTTCTTTCTGGGTCTTCCTCTGCCCCTCTTCTCCGCTCCGCCCTTCTCTTTAGTAGAGACGGCGCCCTTGTCCTTGGCAGTCTCGCTCATGGTCTCTTGCTGATGTTAAAAAAAATAAAATAAAATAAAAAGTTTGGATCAAAAGTTCATTAAAATCAATCAAAGTGATACTGAGAACTGGTATAAACCACTGCAAACGTGGAACAACAAGATCTGGGGGGGGGGGGGGTCGAAGAAAAAAAAAAAAGAAAAAAAAGTCTACCTTCCCCTGCTTTGGTTTTATTTGCAGCAAAAGAAAAGCAGCTCAGTTTTGTTGAGGTCATGTGACCGACTCTTTAAGAATTGGTTTGAAATCACGGTACATTTTGGTCTACGAATGCTACTTCTATCAGCGCCCGTAAAATTAGTAATAAACACCAGTTTCCCCAGCAGCCGTACACACCCAGGCAATAAAACCGCCTCCGCCGTATTCCACAGATCATAAGGTAAACTCTGGAACACGAGCCCTTCCTTTCCTTCTCCATATTCTTCCAGTCATTCTTCTCTTCAAGTTCACATCTTCACTTCATCTGGCCAAAGAATCCTCTCTTTTTTTTTTTTTTTTTTCAAAGAGTTCACAGTGGTTTGCATCTTCAGGTAAACCTTCTGTGTTAATATTCATGAAGGCATCTATCGAGTGTACACCATGACCTCCCCAAGTGTTCCTGACTGGGTTAGAGGTTATTAAGGGGTTCTTCACCTCCTTTAGGCGTTGCAGGTACTTTGCTGCTCGTTCCTTCTTTTCAAGAATGGACCAAATTGTTGACTTGGTCACCCCCCCCCCTCTCTCTCACAAAGGGTCATGTCCGCTGTGTTTCTTCAGATATTGAGAGTTCCTATGAACAGCTACCAAATGCAAACTCAACACCCGTTACCCTAATCTGCCATTGAATACCCAAGACACTGACCCCCAACTGATTAATAAGCAGTTTAAATGTAGGAGTCTTCAGTCTTACCCAGAACGAGCAGGTGTTTCTGCAGATCAGCCATATAATGGGAGCACATGCCAAGTTTTACTTAATAAATGAAATAATCAAATAAATGAAAAAAAAAAAATCTCTAAAATGACAGGACATTTGTGCAAATATTGTCTGTAGTCGGAGACCTTTTTTGACCACATTTCTACAATCTGTTTATTGGATTGCATTTCATTTGCATCATATTATTCCCCCCCGGGACATCCCATATACTGTATTCTGTCAATTAATAAAGATTTTAAACATCACTGCATTAGTATTTCACTGTATGTACTATAATAAAAGTACATATTTAAATATATATAAAAGATAAAGTTATGATTTTTATGCACAGACAGAGCAATGAACAAACCAGCTACGAAATCCAATATACATCTTAAGAAACAAACACTACCCTTTGTGGACACACACACATACACACAACACCCTCCACACAAACGTACCACACACTATATACAAGACCCCCCCCCCACCCAAAAAATAAATTTTAATAAATTAAAAAAAAAAAAAAAAAACACTAAATCCGATATATATTTTATATTAGACTCGTTTTGGTTTAAATTGTTTTAAAACATGCATAATTTGGATGTTCTCTAAAACACTAGAGCACAGATCTGGACCTGCACAGAGACTCAGCAGTGACTGTAGGAGAGAAACACAGGAAGGTGAGCTGAGGGAGCTACTAGCATTAGCCGGCTGCT
>JAQMYJ010000015.1:2036265-2049239 GCA_030014305.1 Clarias laeviceps
ACAGAGACTCAGCAGTGACTGTAGGAGAGAAACACAGGAAGGTGAGCTGAGGGAGCTACTAGCATTAGCCGGCTGCTAGCTAATAACCTGCTGTGTGTTTGTTTACAATACAACACAGAATATCGCCGAGTAAAAACCCTCAGAGCGTGTGATTCAGCTCCTGAAATCATTTACCGGCGGTGGAGTTTTTACCCCCGGGGCAATAACGTGCAGAATTAAAACCGCGATAATGTCATAGAGTTAAAGAGCAGAAACGTTAAATACCTCCGCGCGCGCGCCTTTAACTAGAGGGGGTTTAAGTAGAGCTGCGGAACCCCCCACCGCCCCCTCCTACCGCTACTACGGAAGCCCAGGAGGTACAAGACAGGGGGGGGGACGCGAGACGGAAATTCGAACACGCAACATGTGCAAAGAAAACTGGCGCGCAAACAAAGAACAATAACTAGAGATCACAGCTCAGAGATCTCACAGCAGGACGAAATCATCCACACACACAGAATGAAAATGAATAAATAAAAATGGAAGCTTTCAAAAATATATGCACCCCGTCCTTATCTAAAAGGGGCACTTTTTTTTAAGTCTTAAAGCTTAAGATACAGGAAATCTTCCAAAAGCACAACAAAGTCAACCCAAGCATTAGTCTTACTGAAGCACAGGATAAGTGTTTTAGTGAGAAATAACTATTAAAATGTTAGGATTTCTTAATAATAAAAAAAGTAAACTATGCCTTTTTTTTTTTAATAGCATCATTTTTGTTTTGTTTTTTTTTAAACAAAAAGCAAAACTTTACGATATCATAATATAATATACAAAAGCATAACATCTCTAAAACAATCACCCGTGTGAAAGGGTAAAAGTTTTGAAAACCAGATAATTAGTTACGAATTAACCAAAAACTCGAGGTGATGCATAGTATCCAAAAATATACAAAACATCAAAAGGAGTTCTGAATAACCAAAGGCGCAAAAAAAAAAAAAAGTTACTTTGTAGAACACCAAGTAACAATTTAAATGCAAAGATTTAAAGCACACAAGACTGAACAGGAGCAGTGCCTAAAACAAAAAACCCGCCACCAGCAACACCACAACAACAATGTCCGACTGCATCACTTTAATTCTCTGGTCATTCACAAAAAAAAAAAAAACAACATTGAACCCAAAGCTGCATGTTTAAAATAAAACATTAAAAATAAAAATCAGAATCAGATAGCGGAGATTAGATTGCGGATTAAATTCTGGTGTTTGGTAATAAATAATAGATCACAATGAGCGGAAATTACAATGAAACCCGTCGTCGCGCTTTTTCCGACTCGACCCTGATCAGTCATATTACTCCAAGTCTAAAGCCAATAAAAGTCCCCAAGCTTTTTTTTTACCCCCCAAAAAAAATCCCAAACCTCATAGGAGTGAATATAAAACGTGCACAGAAAAACGAGGTGAATAATAAAATGAAAGAGTTACCTTGCGCTTGTGAGCAGAACGCAGTGCGGCTTTGGGATCTCCAGCGCGCAGAAAGCGTGCAGTGTTCAAGTGAGTGAGAGAAAAGGCGCCTTCAGGCCATTTTAAAGGGGCTTCCTTCTGCGCGAAAGAGTGCACTCAGGGGGAGGGAGCCAAAAAGGGAGGATGGTAAGGAACCTTGCCATGTGTTACAAAGTGGGGGGAGTTAGATTAGATTTAAACCGTGCTTAATATTATTGTTTATCAAATCATAAACACACAAATACACACAGTCAAAAGTTTTCTGCCCCCCTACCATCCCACCACTACTCATATGTCCTCCTTCTCTCCCCCCCCCAAATAACAGAACCATATAAATGTAAAAAAAAAAAAAAAAATCCCACTTCCACTGGAACTAACATGTCCAAACCTGCTCCACCATCACACTGCTCCTCTGCATGGGGGATTGACAAGGTTGGAATGGAAGAAAAAAAAAAAAACTCAAAAGTTCTGCATCTCAATCCCATGAGATGCAGACATACTCAATCTCAGAACATCAGGGCACATTCTTGCTCTTTTTTTTTTTTTTTTTTGCTGATTGAACATAATCCTCACTACCTGCTCCAAAATGCAAAACAGTATAAGCAACAGGACAGAAAACACAACACACACATACAGTAGATGAAAAAAACAATATATACTATAATATGGAAATAGATAGATAAATTATGTTTAGGTCGTGACCTTCTATTAATGCTTGGACCTTTAATCAGTATCTTTCTCCTGGAAACATGGATATCATGGATGTAACTTTTTAAATTATTTATGGTATATAAATTAACTGTAATATCTTTTAGAGTAAAGATTTGTAGTACAAAATAAGGGAAAATTCCTAGTACTGTACTTTAACATTCCTTGTGGTTTCAGTGGGACCCTTAACATTACCTTTAATATGTATCTTTCACTTGCAGACATGAACTGTATTACTTTTAAGAGTAAATTTTTACTACAGTTTTTCTTAGCATGTAAAAATCATCTAGATGTTTAGATGATTTAGATTTTGGAATTTGTGAATAAGTGAAACTTTTAGTATGTAGCACAACAAAATGAAACAATCAATTATTTTGAATATACCTTGGAAAAAAAAACTCCAAATACAATGTATTTCAATATACAATGAAAAAAAAAATCCTGAAACATGAATAGCATGGGAATACCTTCACAACGATTTGCAGTGCTATGCTATGTACATTATATACAGTATATTGACTGTAATTACCTTTCAATTCAACTAGAACTCGACGTGTTACTTACTAATACTCAACATGCACCTTGATGGTACCATTCCAGCAAAAAAAAATCTAATTACAGTGTGTTAGCAACAACAGCCAAGTTGGATAAAGTAAATTTATAAAAAAAAATCCATTTGTATGCAATACAAAATCGAGTACACAGTTTAGAATCAGTGGTACTTTTTGTTGTGGTTGGGTTGTTACATCTTCTGTAAGGCATGACAACATCTTTATCTTTAATACACATAACATTTAAATGGCTACTATATTTTTCCCAGACATTTGTTCCATCCATCCCCTTAATTGGCATTATTTACTAATATTAAAGGATCCTATTGTTAATGAGAATGATGTGTTGTTATTTTCAGCACTGTCCACATGGCACATAGCTGAAAGGGTGGTGGAGTCCAAAAACATTGCATAGTATATGACAAAGTGAGCCCTTTAGAGTATCACACATTAAAAAAAAAAAAAACGTTTCCTCAAGCATATTGTATATATTGATAAATAGATATTGCAAAGGTAGAAAAATGAGAAAACAATGCAAGTCCAAGCATTTGGAAGGAATGTACTGAGATTCTGCCTATAATCAGTCATAGATTGTGCATTAGTATTTGTTTTTTTATTTATTTATAATGATTAGCATGTGTATAAATAGATTTTTAAACTAAACTTTAATACTATGGGTTATTTTGTCCATATTTCAGTTGTCGAAAAAGAAACAGTTAAAACGGGGGTAAATGTTTATGCAAGACAATAAACTGAATTTTGTATGATGTTAAAGTTAGGCTCAGAGTATTTTAACTTTAGTTGTGGAGTCTATACATGAGCCAAGTATTTGCCACGTTAAACACTGGATTCAAGCTAAATATGTAAGAATCCCATTTATGAGTTTGATTTGTTGCTATTCATTTAAAAGTTTTGTATCGATAACTATGTGCCACTTGAATTTTCAGATTTCTAGACATTGTTGTTAATAAAAAACGTTAAGCCGTCAACAAATGGTCAAGTGCAATAGTCTTCAAACCAAAAGGCAAATGACCCTACAGTTTAAAAGTAAATGAAGCTAGACCTATACATCCTTTTTGGTTTTCCTGTCTTCTGTCACTCTTTGTTGGAATTAAGATTTCTCTTCAAAGAACGTGACCATGCTGGGGGGGAAAAGTGATATACGTGAGCCATCAAGGGCTCAGACGCAGTTAGCAGCCTTGGATTGTGTTGCAAATGAGGATGAAATGTTAACCGCTGTAGGCCTATCACTTTACATAGCGAGGAATGAGGGATATCACACCTGAGGTCTGGGAAGGTCTTCAGTCATTCAGGTCATGTTGAATGCAGGCAGTCAGGGACGTTTTTAATCGCCGTCACCGTGAGTAGAACCAATAAAGAACCTCGGCAATTGTGGAGAACTTCACACCTGAGCTGTCGCCCATTCAAACCCAACTTTACATATGCTTCTTCAAATTCAACCCCTAAAACAGGCGCGAGTTTAGAGTTTACGATCTGATTATAATTAAATGGCTTACATTTTAAATTTGAGGCTATACTGAAATTCATTATATCCCATGACACCTGATTACACATTTCAAAAACCGAGTTCCTCAGGCTGAATATCAGGCCACTATGTTTAGGTTGAGTTATGATGCCTAATTGTAGACACTTTTAATCCTTTAAGCTTAAGTCTCATTTGTTTACCCAAAACTACCTTTCAGTCTAACAATCACCGATATAGTGATGTTTTCTGTAAAGTGAAATGGGTTTATTTAACATTTATGAAAGGAGTCTCCAGTTTCAGTGTTTTGCTTCAGAGGTGAAAAAAAAGATAGAGATGCTTGTGAGGGAATGACTCACTTTGTGCAGCTGCTATACTATAAGTGAGCACAAGAACATTTCAGTTCTTACTATGAAGAGATAGAAATGATTATGGGATATTTATACAGAAAATAAAGATGAATTATATATATTGATGGAAGTTCCACTTAGGAGTACTTTAAGAGAAAACGTTTGGGTAGCTCAGTTACATCGCACGACTCCATCACTGGTAATTCTGCTATAACAGCATGATATAAAATGAAGTAAAATTAATAAAATAAAAAATGAACATATTCTTTTATTACAAATTGCATGATAAAAGAAAAAGAACACTGAAGGCTTTAAGATTTCGGCCAATTTCTCTATTAAATCTTATTTACCGTCACTTCTTACTTACAATTATGTGAAAATCGTTTGTTTGTTTTTTTAATGTAAAACTTATTCCTTATTTACTTATAGCTATTTGTGTTGTATAGCTCCAGTGCTAAGTGATAAAAAGACTGGCCTTGTGAACATGATTTAATAAGATATGACAACTTTTGTACAAGCTTCTTAAGTATAGCTGCACAGAAAACCTTAATAAAGTCAAATGACTTTTTGAATTATACTGTGCAAAAGTGAAAACATGAAACTAGTATATAAGTATATGAATAAATCACTAAATAAAACAAACTGCTGCAGAAATATGCCACAAAAAAAAGCCTTAAAGACCTCGCTAGTTTCTGCGTGATTAAACACGTTTATCACAGCCGTGAGAATTACCCCGGTTAGTCATTGTAAGCTACCGCGTTGTCATGAAATGCCTAAGTGAATTACTCATCTTCTAAATCTTATTACCGTTATTATACCGAACTGCATTAAACTCAATTACCGCTCTGCTAATTTTCTACCCGTTAGCGATCCTTAAGTAAACACTGCCTTTTTGGTAAAGTGATATCTTGATACAGTCATGCATGTAAAACTATACCGAGAGACAGACCGTGCGACAGAGACACCTGAATGAGGTCAACATTGACTCAATGCATTTTTCCCTTTCACACACACACACACACACAAATTCATAAATGTTTCTGTCATAAATGTAATACACCATGTAATAGCAATAAAACAAATGTATTTAAAATTCCTAAGAAATAAAGATTGTGTGTTTTGTAACAGTATACAGTACAATGATGTATTCGCTAATAGATAATGCCTTTTAGATTATTTTATAGCTAGCTAAAAGACTGCTAGCATATTTGCTTAGTGGTTAGCATGCATGTGATGAGGAAAAAGGGATTTTAAGATGATACAGATAGTACCTGATTCAAATTTTTTTTTTTTTATTACACAGTCATTTAATTTATTGCATTTGTAGAGCAACTCGCTGTTCAAGCTAACACACATAAGTGCACATTTCATTATGCTAATCTGTACATAAATGAAATGGTTTGAATGGTGGAACGTAACACTCAGGATAGAATTCTGGTGCCTGTACGCGCCCTATTGCTCTCTTGCATAGTTGTATAGGCAAATATTTGCAGATGAATGCAAGACAACCGTTAGATGCGGTTTAGGTGCAGCTCGATACAGTTTAACTAGTCTGGTCTATTTTTTAATAACATTTTCCTCCATTTCGCTGTGTAATGCAACCGAACTGTAGAAACGCACACCGAACTGTGTCTATGTCGAAATCTTTTGCAATTGCGATTTGCCATGATGAAAGTTAATAAACAAGTAGGCTAAATCCAAAACCAAGGTATTGGCATTATTTATAAAGTACTTATTCGTAATTCTGACCTGAAGCATCATTCATGTGTAATTTGGTGTCTGGAATTAATACCTATAACCATTCGAACAACACGGAACGTTTGTGGCTAATAACTAATCATGAATGTTAGTGATGCTAATATTTTACTCACTCTCACCCACTCAGCATCTACACCGCTTTATCCTGTATACAGGGTCGCGGGGGGACCTGGAGCCTATCCCAGGAGACTTGGGAGGGGACAAGGTAGGGTACACCCTGGACTGGGTGACAATCCATCGCAGGGCGCACACACACACACACACACACACTCACACACCATGGGCAATTTGGGAACACCAGTTAGCCTAATCTGCATGTCTTTGTACGACCGTGGGAGGAAACCGGAGTATCTGAAGGAAACCCACCAAGCACAGGGAGAACATGCAAACTCCATGCACACAGAGTTGGCAATCAAACCCTGACCCTTGAGGTGCAGGGCGACAGTGTTAACCACTAAGCCACGTTGTCGCTGTTAACATATAAAATTATAATTTCCTTGAAACCCTGAATTTAAAAACAAATCTTAAATGCTTAACTTTTGTGGCTCATTAATGCTATTGTTCTGGCTAATTCTGATTATAGCCAAGAGATTCTTGCATACATTTTTACCCACAATGCTAAAATTATATTTTTTTCACTTAAATAAAAATACAACTCATATATGAGCTTTGTTGAGCCATAAACTCTGAGCACTAGCTAACTAGCAAAAGAACTTAGCCAACTAATCTTAAAAAAAGGTGATTCAAGTAATGATGACTAATGAAATTATGATACTTAAATCCCACTTGTGTCACAATTGAGCTAGCGTCTAGCATCTTAGCCAGGCAGCTACTTAAACTAGCGTCTGATCATTTTAATTTATACATATTTTCCTATATTCTATAAAGCTGTTTTGCGACAATGACCATTATTAAAAGAGCTATATGAATAAAATTGACTTGGACTAGCTTTTAGCTAAACATTTTAACTAGCAGGATACGTTTTCCAAATTGGATATTGCTAAATGCTGATATTTTTGTGTCTTTAATTTAAAAAAAAAATCTTTTTAATACTCTAAATTGTAATTGTCATTAACAGATGATCATGTTGGTGTGTGTGTGTGTGTGTGTGTGTGTGCTTGTTCCACTCCGCCATTGTGTTTTTACGGTCAGACAAAGAGCGTTAACAGTCATCGTCTGTTGGTCTAAACATGCAGAGGAGACGCCCATATAAAGCCAATTTACTTTAGAATGGCAAGAGGCAAGCTTTATCATGCATGTAGGATTATAGTGTGGAAACAGCCATACACACACACACACACACACACACACTAGTGCTTTAACGCCTAGAACAACTCTCGGGTGGTCCTGAGTTCCTTCAGCCATGTGGATTCTCCACCCCTCCCCCACTCTCCCTATATGGTGAATCTATGCATGCACACACACACACACACACACACACACACACTTTCTCTGTCCTTTTTTAGGATCCATACAAGCCAAAAAATAATAATCCAACTTCTGGGATTCCCCAGAGTAATTTCTGGCTCGTGTGAGATCTGGAAGTGACTCACCTACACACACACACACACACTCTCTCTCTCATACACACATACACACACAATGAAGTGGTCAGGGATACTGTAGTGAGAGACTGGAGGAGACGCTCTGGAGAGGCTCTGTTTCCTTTATGTGTGTAAATGGAGGAGGAGGAGGACTGACTCATTAGCCATGAGTTGATTCTGACTCACAGGAGAGGAAACAGCGGACACAGGAAACAATGGACATAGCACACTTCACAAACACACATGCAAAAAAAAAAAAAAACGTAAATATAACCAGAGCTCTCGTGTCTGTGTGATGCATCACGGCCGTGGGTTTCCTGCATAACCGCCGGTGAATGAACCAAACACGTGTCCACGTGAAGTTAAACAGATCGCAAGCTTTAAAATGTAAAAAAGAAAAAAAGCGTGTACAGTGATTCAAAAGTCCGACCAAAACAACTGCAGAATTTTAAATGAAAACAAATACGTTATGAAGGAACTAGAGCAGGAGAGGTTCGTTGACTTGGGTCCAGTCAAATGTTTCGTCTTGGACGTGTCTCGGATTGGTAAGCACGTGGTCTGGGGCATCAGTCTCAAGAAATGCCGTCTTGGTCTCAATGCTCGTGTTGTCTGTCTGCGTGAAGTCTGGACAGGAAGTAATTTGTAGGCTAACTGTTGAGACTGTGCACAAATTAAGCCGAATAGTTGTAGTAAAGCCTCGGGAAGGGTTTTGAGAGTCTTGATCTTGACTCGGTTTCACTCTTCCCTCGACTCGAGGCTCTTAAGACTCAATTTTGACTCGATCTCACCTGGCCTGGTCTTGGACGCGAGAACGGCGCTCATGACTACTGCCTTTCATGTGTTTCTTAACAATAGGGATAAATCCTTTTGTGCTTTAATTCGTAAAATCGATAGTAGTCACAAACTACACGATATGACAAAAAGTATGTGAACGCCTGACCCATATGTGCATTTGCAACAATATTGGACGCACACAACTTTATATCATAAAGTTTGTGCATGCTGTAGGACTGCTGTTTCCCCCGTCAGTGAACCGGAACTAAGGCCACGTTCACATTACACGCCATGTTGCTCAATTCTGATTTTTTTGCTCAGATCGTATTTGCATGTCATTACATAATGTGGACGCATCTGTCCTCTGAAACGACACTCATGCGCACATCGATACATCATGTTTGTGTGAGCACTCATTCATTTCAAACAATGGATGTGATTTTGGCAAAAATATTGGATACTTGGATACTTTGGGTTTTGCTCTGGCGGATTGCGAGCAGTTCGTTGGCTGTAAGAAGGAAGAAAGAGCCTCAAAGCCAGCTGAATTGAGAGATGGTGTGTTAAGAGTGTGTTGGAGAGGAAGAACTCGAATATCCTGAGCAGAGCCCCGAACCATCAGGTTTGGAATGAACTGGAAATCGCAACATCAGCACCTGAACTCATTAATGCTCAAATCCCTAAAGGGGAAAGAAGAGCTGCATGTTAAATGTGATCATCATGTGTTCACATACTTTTGGCTATATGGTTTATAATTATTCAATATTATAGGATTTTTCTTTTTTTGTTGTGGATTCATGACCTACAATGCAAATTAGGTCCACAAGTCCATATTGTGACAGTTAAAGTTCAAAGGAGAAAATCCAGATTTAGATATATATATATACATACATCACTAGTAAACAAGCCAGAGGAAGCCACCGTGAGGGAAAAGTTCCTGAGATGACGTGAGGAAGAACGTTTCAGAATAACTTTAAAATAGACAGCATACTCTAACACACACTCACTGGCCACTTTCATGCAGAGTGCCAGTCATGTGCCAGCAGAGTGATGAAACCCCTTGCTGATGAGTGGCCGCACACGAGGGAGCAGACAGGACGGCTTACAGTAGCTCAAATAACCACTGTTTACAACCGTGTTGAGCAGAAAAGCATCTCAGATTGCAGAATACATTGAAGCGGATTGGCTAAGACCAGATCAGTTTCCACTTCAGGAACAGGGAATTTCGACAGATGCATATCAAGGAAACACCAGCTGACGTGACACGATTGGTTAAACTGGATAATTGCATGAACAAGCAGGTGTACAGCTGTTCCTAATAAAGTGACTGGGGAGGCATATATGTTTATGGCGGTGTACAAAATCTTATTGGACATAACTACAGCGGAATTATTGCTCCAGCTTTCATTTTCCGCATTATGCTGATACTCAGAATTATAACCTGTTTCTTGGTGTAAACATTTAATTCTTTATCAGTATTGGAAACATATTGGGGAGGCAGGGGTGGCCATACTGGGGAGGCAGGGGTGGCCATACTGGGGAGGCAGGGGTGGCCATACTGGGGAGGCATGGGTGGCCCTGCAGAAGTCCCTGTGATCAGGGAAGTCCCTGAGATTATCTTCAAGTATCTTTAACCTTGCAAAGTGTTGTTACTTTGATTATTGATTATTTTTTAAAAGTCTGGTGATTCCTAGATGTTTTTCTGATCAAAAGGTTAACTATTAAATCTGACTTGACTTGTTAGTCAATGGTGTGGGTGGCAATACATTTGAAAGCACTGTTTCACTGATAAAATAATGAGAAAAGAAACTGAAACTATAGAGCATCCTCGTGTTCGTTCTTGAAATATCATGAGTCATTTCCTCTACTGTTTCTCGAAGAGTGCCAATAGTTACATGGACTAATGATAATCATCAGTAAGCAACTTAGTTTAGAACCTTTTGTAAACAAGCGTCCTCGAACCTAGCAACATACTTTTGAATAATGGAGACGGGTGAAAGTCAGGTACTTTCCGACTCTTTTATTTACGTGCCCTAGATGACATGAGTCACCTACCAAGTTACATACCAAGAGCTCTTCACCCCCTGAGTCATCAGAAATAAGGAAGTGAGAATAAAATTTACAACCAAAAATATGTGATGGTTTGTACTGTTACATAGTTCCTCTTGAACCAATTTCCTCCACTTGCACATTAATTTTAGCAAATACCTACACTATCAGTCAAAAGTTTGGACACCCCTTCTAACTCCATGATCGTTCCTGACTGTTATTTATTTCTACACCGTAAAACAATACTGAAGGCGTTTATCCAAAATATACAACATAATAATCTACACTGAACAGGTGATATTGAGATGTACAGTATCTGCTACTTCTGCTCTGTAAAGCTTCCTAACGGCTCTAATCTGAGGTGCTGTTTGTAAGTACTGAGGTCAGTTTTGGTTCCCTGCTTTCCTGGGAAGGTCTTCATGAGAGACAGTTTCATCTTGGAGCTTGATGGGTTTTGCAAATGCACTCGACACAATACTGTTCTTGAGTGAACTGATCCAGAACAGCTGATCTTCATGAATAATGAGGCAATAATGCAAGAGGGTGAGAAACATCCAAAGTTTCTCAGACAGGTAATAATTATAATAAACAATGATAAAACTAACATTCCTGAAACAACATATGAAAGAGCTGTGTGACTTTACAGGAAAGGTGCTCTTAAAAATGGAAAAATTCTGAGAGCATTATTTTTTTTTCTCATTTTTAAATATATTTACACAGATTTCAGAATTTCTGTATTTTTGTTTTTGTGAACACTTTTTGCTTTAATGACGGTGTGTATTGCGAGCTGGAATGAACTCTACACATTTCAATAAAGGTCTGACTTGAGGAAAAGATTTTTTTTTTTAACAAAGCAGTTGAATTAGTCAATATGACACAATTTGCTTACTTTTAAAAAGAGATCTCAGAAAATGTATAAACTTTAATGTTTGATGCTCAACACTGACTATCTTTCATCAAATAATTTCACAATTCCAAAACCTTGTGTTAATTTCCAATTTTAAATAAATACATTAAAGAAATCCCTGTATCAGATGTTTAGACCACAGTGTAGATTTATTTATAGATTTTTTTCTTAAACAACTTCTTCTCAACATTGAATAAAAAATAGCATTGAACCACCTCAAGCAATATATATATATATATATATATATATATACACATTTTTAAAGACTTCTTGTGGAAGTGAAATTTAATCTAACTTGGCAAAAATATCATAAAACAACATTTGCTTAAAAAACATCTATAATAATTCCATTATGCTTTTTTACAAAAACAAGTTGATCAAGCGTGGAAGAGACAACTCCATTACTTTTTATTAAGAAATCATATAAAAGAAAGTTTGTAAATGCTTCCATTTTCCTAAAAGGTGTTCATTCCCCCATGTGTATGGAGACTTTTTGGACATTCTGTAGCTATATGGTAGTTCTTGTCTCTCTTAAGACACACATTAAGGCCTTAAGCTTGGACATCAAATGGACAGAAGAAGGCGCTAATGAATACTATTCAAAAAGCTTCTAGTAAGGAACAGATGGCTCAAGGTGCAAAGGTCTTTTATGTGCCTGATTATAGCGCAAGGGATTGTGGGTGATTAACAGATGGAGTATTTGAGCTGATTGAGACACTTCAGCTGGGACAAAAGTCACCGGAAATCTCCAGCTCGTATTGCACGATTGGGAAAACACACGCTTTAGTATTTAGCTTCTCAAATTCATGATAAACAGACTCCTAAAGCTTGTGGAAAGTCTCCCCAGAAGAGTTGAAGCTGCTATAGCTGCAAAGGGGGCGGGGCCAACATTAAACCCTACGGATTAAGCCTGGGATGTTACTCAAGTTCATATGCATGTGAAGGCAAGCGAGCGAATACTTTTGGCAATATAGTGTAAAGAGTGATTTCACTATTCCGCGTATGATAAAACAGCACAATGTAATCATTAGTTTAATAAAAAAAAAAACACACTTTTCTGTTGTTTCTGATGAGCCTGAAACACAACATCACATCTTTTTCCGCAAAGTTTATAAAAAGATTTATCCTGAGTTTCAGTCTCTCTTGGAAATGGAAAAAATGCACAATATTTTCAGCAAACATTGATGCTTAGTAACTTCTATTGCCATAAATTGAACAAAAATAAAAAAATAAAAACATTAATATGGCAAAAGTTTGGGAACTCTAAGAGTTCCAGAGTCTCAGATTCTTTTCACAAAGTTTCAGACCTTAATCAGCTCGTTAGATCTGATGCATGGCAACAGCTGTCATTAGTAAATGCCAATTTCAAAGCTTT
>JAQMYJ010000015.1:2063301-2078618 GCA_030014305.1 Clarias laeviceps
CGGAAGCCCAGGTGGTACAATATCAAACCGCGAGACGGAAATTCGAACACCCAACATGTGTGCGAAGAAAATTGGCGCGCAATCAAAGCACAATAACTAGAGATCACAGCTCAGAGATCTCACAGCAGGACGACTTAAATCATTAATACACAGAGAATTAAATAATAATAATTAATAAAAACTCGTTGTATTTTAAAGTTTATAACCATCCTGATGCAAAATGACAGCTTTAATCTTAACATTAAAGCACAAAGTCCTCAAGCACTAATCTTTCTAAAGCATTTGAAGAACTAATGTTTTAGTGTCAAAAAGCTAAATTTACAACTAATTTTTGAGAAGCAGATGGTGCGATCCCACAGTGTGTGGGAGATTAACAGTTGGAGTATTCGTGCACACATCACTGATGAAGAAACAGCAATTATTCAGATTTAACATTTAAGAGTTACCGGAAAAAAACAGGTATTTAGTATTCAGTGCTTCGAATGTTATAATAATACTTACGATGGGGCACGATGGCGTGGTGGTTAGCACTGTCGCCTTGCACCTCAAGGGTCTGAGTGTGGAGTTTACATCTTCTCCCCATCATTTGTGGGTTCTCTCTGGGTAGTCCGGTTTTCTCCCACAGTCCAAAGACATGCAGGTTAGGCTCATTGGTGTTCCAAAATTGCCCATAGTGTGTGAATGAGGATATATTTTTGTCACTTTAATTCTCAGAGAAAGTCGCAGTTTTGGATGCCAATGTGAACTGAAAGCTCTTAGACCTGTGGAAAAGTAAAAACAAGCACAAGTTACACAAGCTTTTATTACATTTCCACTGCCTATACTTGACAATTCTAAATAAAAAAATGCATTGGTTTGATGTCTAAACCGTGTGTAGAAGGATCCATTTGATCAATAGATACACAAGGTTTGCATTATGAGTGGGTGTTCCCTCTTCGCTTTATACTGATATGTAGTCAGAACAGTAAAATAAAAAATGCATCAAATCTAATTCTTGTAAATCCGATTTGATCCAGAAGTGGTTTGAAATCAGATTCAGATTGGATTCCTATAGATGTGCCTCAGTGTGTTAGCTCTACCAGCTTGAACCAGATTTAAAACTCCCCATTACATCATTTGCAACCTGACGCAGAAGTTCAAGTCCTTACGATCATGTAGTAAAGGACATGGTTCCATGGCTGACAAGCGGATTAGGGAACGATGGCTTTTTTCTAATGGAAAAATGGAGGGTGTTTTTCCCACTTTTGCCATCATCACCACTAAGTATCTAAAATCTGTGCCCTTGAATTTTCGGTGTGGCTAAATTACCCAGGAAGAGCGGCTGGCTTAACTGCAGTATGGAAATGAAAAACAATAGTGAAATGTCTGCTAGCACTTTGAAAGGATGCACAAGTACAAGCCAAGCGAGAGGGAATGTACAGCTGTGATCAAAAGAGAAAGACACAAATATAAATTTTCACAAGGTCTGCTGCTTCAGTGTTTTTAGATTTTTTTTTGTCAGATGTTACTCTGGCATAGTGAAGTATAATTACAAGCATTTCATAAGTGTCAAAGGGTGGAGCCTCAGTCCTTTAAAGATCAGATTTGTGAACAGCATGGCGTTGCCTGCAGTCTGAACAAGGGCTTAGTTACTACATCAAAAAAAAAAAAACTTTCCAGACTGCACTGATAACTGGTTGAAGCTGGACTACACATACATGCTTGGTTATTATTGGCCCTGTTCGATCAAATCATCACTTTATCAGACCATTCTGTCCCCTCTAGACCACTTATCAGTACACATATTGGTGCAATCGCTCAACTATTATGTATCATGTTGTTCATATACTCACACACTCCTCAAACGCATCAGTGAGCCTTGGTCACCCTAGACCCTGTCACTGGTTCACTGGTTCTACTTCCTTGTTCTCATTTTATTAGCCCCTTTTAATCAGTATCTCTTATTATGAACCCTTATTGCTCTATTTCGCCCCCTAGTGGAGCAACAGATCTTAAAAAAACTCTTTTGTGGCTTGTTAATGGATTAACACTGTCAGATTTTAAAATCGAAAAACCTTTTCAACACTAACACACCTAGACACCTTAAACACAATAACATAAAATCCACTGATTTTAATTACATTTACAATCATACTACGAGGGTGAGTCAAAAATGATCCGCACTGTGGCTGTAGAATTTGTCTCATTTAACTTTTAGAAAAGACAAATACGCCATTTATTTTGAAATAATCTCCTTGCTTTTCAATACACTTTGTCTGACCATCAGCAAGCGTTTGTTTTCCCTCATTAAAACATGTATTAGGTGAAGCTGTGAGCCATGAATGCACTGCTGTCTTGACGTCTTCATCAGAAGTGAATCTTTGTCCTTGTAGGGCTGCTTTCAGAGGACCAAACGTGAAAGTCTGTGGAAGTATAACAGTGCCCAAATTCTTCAAAGCAAAATTACATGAACTGAGCAAAAACTTGGCGCAAAAAAATTTATGGAATTTTCTGCATTGCAATTTGATCTGAATGGAAAAAATTCCTTACAGCATTTACAATTTAAAAATTTTTTTGCTACTGCAATTTATTGAGGGTTTTATATTTAAGATGAAAATGTAATTGAAGCATTTAAAATTCAATGCAAAAATATTGACCTTACTAAATTACTGTTCAAAAATATTTTCATATGTTCAAAATACCATGTTCATTATTTTTCAACCAGACAAATTCAGGTAAAACAAAAATTCAGGTCTTCACATCCGTCATATGACAAGCAGATAATGTATTGCTGGATTGCTGCGGTCCGTGCCGCAGTGTGTCCTTCCTGCCCCCTGTGCAGTCTACTTCTTAGGGAACTGCTTGCTAATCAGAATGCAGCACGCCGAACTAACAACCTGGGTTGCCAGTTAAGTGGCACAATAAATGGCCTAAAATTACCCCTCTGCCATAATCACTATATTCAAAGAAACAAAATTTAGTTGGGAGATATGTAAATGCTTCTGTTTATACTCTTCCCTCAGTTGGTTTAGCACCAGGTACACCCTCAGCCCACAAAAAGTTTAATTTTTAACATTTTAAATTGGCTGATTATGATGTTACTTTTAAATTATATAACATAGCAGACTGTTACTTTACTATCTGCTTAGGAATTACAGCAAGGTAGTGTTACTGTCATATTTATATTGAATTATTTTACTCGTATTATTATGTTGCTAAAAGACAATGGAATATTAAAAGCTTTTCAGGGCAAACAACATCAACAACTTAATGCCAAGGGAACACTACAAATGAGATTTAAAGACAATAATACAAAAATAAACAAGAAGAAGAAGAATACAAAAATAAATAAATACATAAAAGTATAAAAAAAACTTTATTCTTCCATAAAGAATAGTTTATTTTTTCCCTAGATTCTCAAAATGTTTTTTTTTTCATTTAGCACCTTAAAGTAATATGCATATAATGCTTTTTGCTGTAATATAATTTATATATATTTAAAATTGACTAAATTTAAAGACTCAAATAAAAGTTAAAAACTTAATACGTTCTAAGTATTACATAATTTAATTTTTGAATACAAGAAAGAGGGGCGCATTCTAATAAAATTTACATTTATGAATAAAAAACTTACCAATTATAAAGATTAAAATTATAATAAAATATTAAAGCCTATATATATATATATATATATATATATATTTGTTGGTCGCAGTCTGATGACGTAAGGAAGGGGGCGGGTCCTCTGTAGTTGTGTTGGCGCGCGCGTGACCGTTGCTCTATCCCAGCTGCTGAACGTAAACTCTGATGTTTTGGGTTTTTATTGTTGCCCATTTTTAGTTTTGTCGCTGAAGCTGTGGACACTTATGGTGGTGGGAGGCACCATGCGGTGTTAGTTCACCTCCCTGTAGTGATAAACGTTAACTCAGGATTTCACACGTTTGCACTTTACAACACTGAAGTGTAACCTAAATGATTTGTGACTCGCGCCCTGCCGACTTCCGGTTTACAACGGAAATACATTTAATCGGAACTTTAACCTGAGCAGTAAATAATCCACAGGTAACAAGTTATTTTATAATAATAATAATAATAATAATAATAATGTCCTAAAATAACTGTAAATGAAAACTTGAAATATTTAAATAAAATAATTACTTAATTTTTTTTGTTTGATAAACAAGACCAAAAACAACATTATTATTTTTATAAAAATTTTTTATAACTTTGTTATTTTATTTATAAACTTAATTTTTTAATACTTTGTATATCTTTATAATAATAATAATAATAATAATAATAAAAATAAACTATAATAAGTAAAGAATGAAAGGGAAAGTTTACATGAGTTTATAGTGAGACCGGTGATGTCGTACGGTTTGGAGACGTCACCGCTGATAAAAGGTGTGAAGCAGAGCTGGAGGTGGCAGAGCTGATATAAAGATGCTGCGATTTGCTTTGGGAGAGACAAGAATGGACAGGATCAGAAATTAGTATATTATTAGAGGGACAGTTCAGGAAGATGACAAAGTTAGAGAGGCCAGATTGAGACAGTTTGGACAAGTGCAGAGGAGGGATGAGGGGTATACCGGGAGGAGAATGTTAGAGATGGAGTTGCCAGGCAGGAGGAGAAGAGGAAGGACCAAGAGAAGGCATATGGATGTGGTGAGGGAGGACATGCAGGAGGTTGGAGTGACAAAGGACGATGTGGAAGACAGATTTAGATGGAGACAAATTGTATGCTGCGGTGACAAATAACGGAAGCAGCTGAAAGAAGATGAAGATTACTATTAATAATAATAGTACTAATAATAATATTTATAATAATGATGAGCGTTAATCATAATAATAATAATAATAATAGTAGTAGAAAACTACTTTTCTCAGGGAAAAAAAACAGCCTAGCGAGTGTATAATAGTTTATAATGATAATAATAAATGTTAATAATAGTAATAATAATAAACATTTATTATTATTATACAGTACAATCGTTAGGATGTTTTATATATTTTTATATAATTATCATTTTCATTTTTTTGTATTTTATATAATATAAAAATAATTATGACTATAGTTATTAATACTAATAATAATCATTATAGTAATAATATTATGATTATTATTA
This sequence comes from Clarias laeviceps, assembly GCA_030014305.1. Lineage (NCBI taxonomy): Eukaryota > Metazoa > Chordata > Actinopteri > Siluriformes > Clariidae > Clarias > Clarias laeviceps. Next base: position 2,068,407 of record JAQMYJ010000015.1, read on the forward strand.
GTGTTCATAACAATAATCATAATAATATTATAATTATTATTAAACACTTATTATTATTATTATTATTATTATTATTAGTAGTAGTAGTTATTTTATTCCTTAAAAAAAAATTCCTTTATTGGTGGCTATAAGGTAGCTTTTTGACACTTTATTGTGAGCAGTGAACACGAGCTTTGTAACATCGTACACATTTTCCACCTCAGTAACTGTTAACTCTCGTGTGTCTGTTGTGCAGAAACTGCTAGTTTTGCATCAGACATGGTCCGGCGCTGTGTTTTCGGCTGCTCTTCTCCCCGCACGCTGTTCACCTTCCCGTCAGATCCCTGGTTGCGGAAGCGATGGCTGGAGTTCGCTCATCTGGAAGAGAGCGGTATTCGGACGAGTTCCCGGATATGTGACAGACACTTTCCCGATGACTCCTTCAATAACCTGGGGCTGTTTAACGCCGGGATAACGGGTTACCTCAGGCTGGTGGAGAACGCAGTTCCGTGTTTGTACACAGTCGGCGCTCCTCCGACAGTAACAGTAAGTCGCTTTATTGTATTTAACAGAAACACTTATTTATATTAAATTTTTATAGATTTGAATTATGTCTGTTACGTTTTAGCCTTCGATCAGAAGTATCGGATGTCAGTACGAAAAAGTGTGTGACACCGCCAACATCAGCGTGCAGGTCAATCCGCCGAAAATCTACAGACGGAGTAAAGGTAAAGAACGCAGATAGCACAGATAGATTTACCTTCTTTAAAAAAACTGGTTTTATTAGTATAATGTGCATTTTCATATATTTTTTAAATCAATTTTCTCCTTATTTTCCCTGATTCCCGTCCACCAGCCATACAATTGGACAGCATAATATACTTTCTGAGGAAAGCGCTATCCACACTCTTCCACATACACGACTCTCACGATTGGCTGTTGTCTCTGTGAATAACAGAATGCCCCTCCCACCCAGTAAACACACCCACTTTTGCAGGCTGATGATAAGTTTCACGCTTAACATAAATCTGTTAAGCCATACAAATATGCTTTGAACATAAAATGTTTCATTTGCGCCTTAACACAGTATGATTATTATTATAGCTAAATAGTTATGTAATATAAATCAAATTTTATCCAATTATATATTTATTTATATAGAATTATTTTGGGAACCTTACATTACTAAGGATCACGAAATAATTCTAACTGCTAAAACATAATTTATGTTCTAGATTCGTTTTAGTGCTGTTAAGAAAGGAAAGCATTGTTAACAAAAGATATCTGTGATTAGATTAATTAAGGCAAATCATTTCAAGGGGCGAGGGAGCTCCAGAGGTCATCAAATATTTACATTTTTCATAAACCTTAAGTAGAGATTTTTCTTCATCAGTCACAAAGCACTGAGATCGATTGTGTGCTTTAATTGATATTTTTTGATCGATTGAATCCATTCACATTTAAAAAATGATTTAGTAAACTTATTAAACAAATACTTAAAATACTTAAATACGCAAAAAGAATGATGATTTCCCTTAAAGTATCCTATACCCTTTGCAGAAAATACAAACTGCAGGTCTACAATTGCCTCTTGATAAACCTCATGCACATTTTTTTGTTGTCATTATTTAGTAAAATTAATTAACACCTGATTAATTATCTCTTCCAGCAATTCAGGTTTGGACGGTCCGGCAGAGCGCAGACTCCGACATGAACTCCGACGTGGACGCGGAGAGGTAGGTGCAGGAGCGTAATCCTGCGGCAATTAATTTAAAAGAAGAATGAAAGTAAAAGCTGAATCAATGTGTTGAATATTGTGGTTCAGCACTGAAGTGTTTTATTCATCTTAAACCACAGCACAACAGGAGCAGTTTTATTTATATTTTTTTATTAAAAAAACAGTATGTTATACTTTCATCCATGGATTTTTATGGTTGTATTGCGTGTTCACGTGGCAGGTTAGTTACTGATATCACTTGGGTGTAACTTTACAATATGTTCCTTAAGAGCCGCACTTAATAAAGATGATAATACAGAACATGTTGCTTATCATGTTGCCAAGATCACCACGGTGGCATCAGACGGTTTGGGTCGAGGGTTTGATTCCCACCTCTCCTCGTGCTTGGTGGGTTCCTCAAGACATTCAGATTAGGCCAGTTTTTGTTCCCAAATTGCTCGTAGTGTTTAAATTAGTGTGTGTATGTGCTCTGTGATGGATTTGCACCCTGTCTGCCTCGTACCTGAGATGAATGAATGAATGTTACCAAGAAACTGCTGAAGCCATGAAGACTTTTTTGCCTGTCTATCCAACATCAATATTCTCAAAAAAAGTAATTGAATTGAAAGTGGAGTGGAATATCAGTTCATGTGATAAGCAACAAACTAAATTTTATAATTTCGTTCTAGGGCTGAAACGATTCCTTGAGTAACTCGAGTAATTCGATTACAAAAAATGATGGAGGCAAAATCTTCTGCCTCAAAGCTTCTTTTAATTAATTTTAAAAGCTTGCGTTATGTTTTTGCGCAATTATTTGTTTGGCGTGACACAGCGGATCCAAGCCGCCGCTAAACACTGACGAAGAAGAAGCGCTTACGTCACCCAAAAAAGCAGAAGGAGACGCAAACAGTTAGCTGTGTATTGATTTGAAGGAGCGTTCTGTTGTGGGAACGAACAAAATGCTAAATAGAAGGGAGCGATAAAAATATTAGCGAGTCAAGAGAAGAAGAAACCAGCAAGAGAAGACGGTAGAGATCGTCAGTAAAGGCTTATGTTATGTTGCACAACTTAGTGTTTTTGTATAATTATTTATTTTAATGTGTGTTATGCGCTAAAATGCCCCCCTGCCACGGATTGCGCCCCCCCCCCCCATATAATCTCTATCAAATATATTAGGACACCACAAAATTCATATTATTATTATCAAATATATTATTACTATTATAATTAACCCTAGGCACGTGACAAATTAATATACAAAAATTAAGACACGTAATACAAATTCTCATATAATGTTTATTTTGTGGCACATTTATTTTGCAGGGGTTTGTTATGTAATATAAAAATGTTTACACTAAATAAATATTGTTTATGATGAAAAATTACACGAAAGGATTTTTATTATTAAATAAGCAATATAAAAATATACATGTTGTATATGAAAAAAAACATAATTTATATACAACATGTCTTTTTTTATATTACTTATTTTATAATCAAATTCGTTTGGTGTAATTTGTAAATCATAAACCTATGAATTTATGTTCTAATATAATATTTGATAGAGATACTTTTTTAGCACATAAGAGCATTTAAAAAATAAAAGTAGATTTTTCTAAAAAGAAAAACAATTAATCGTTGTATATATTTTACATTGCTGTTTAATTAAGCAAAATTACATTTTATCCGATTAATCGATAAAATGTTTGGTAGAATACTTGATTACTAAAATATTTGATAGCTACAGCCCTATTACGTTCATTAGAATTATTATTTAATGTCATTTGATTACTTATTGTGATTACTAACATTAGTAAGCATTTGTCTTTAACTTACAGGTGTAAATGCTGTCGCTTTAAATCAATGATACATGAATCGGATCGTCTGCTCGGCTCACTGATTCATTTGGCTCTCAAACGATTCATCTTTTTTTTCTCTCCTCTCCAAATTCTATACAAGTGTAAGTTTAGTATTTGTGATTGTGATCAATAAATATCTTCACCACGTAACTATAAATGAACCCACATGAACAGAAAACCCGGTCATGATATGGGTCGATTCTGAGGAGTCGGTTCAAATGAGTCGGTTCACAAAAGACATATTAGTATTAGTTCAACCAAGGTGAAAAAAACCGTCACCATGTTCATGTATTGATTATGGACGAGCGGGAAGTGATCACCGCAAAACCAAAGCCTGTTCAGTATTTATCTAAAAAGCTGTACGACGCTTTCCGGAGTAAAACCCGAGTGAGTGTAGGAGCCGCGTTCGCGCGCTGGAGAGCCGTGAAGGAGGAGAAAGGCCTGAAAACAGACGCCCAGCTCGCCAGGTTCCTCCTGGACAGGTACAAATCTGATAAATATATAGTGTATCATTTTGAATTTTGCCAAAAACAATCTAACAGCGAGTGCTTTTAGTAGCGGATTTAGCTAAAACTGCTAGTTTTTGACGCTACCTCAGTGCTAATATCGTGTCCTTTAGCGAGCTAGCATAACAATGAGCCTGTAATCAACATACAGTACAGTTATTATCATCTAATTATACATTCTGTACTGATGTGACCCAGATCAAAATGATGTTTTTTGGACGCTAAAAGTCACTGCTAGTAATTAAGGTGACGTTTTTCTGCTAGACTAGGGGGTGCAAAAACTTTAAATTTCTTTCCTACAGCAGTATTGTTGATGATTTATCCATAATGTACAGTAGGTGTCTGTTAGGAGCATAACGTCATGAGGACCGCACAGGCCAAACACAGTGGTGTGGTAGATTGGGTTACACACTGTATCTGTGGAGGGGTGCCGAAACTTTTGTTGTAACCCACAACTGACTGTATCAATGTATACTTGTGATACTCAAAGATTACATTTTATATACAGTACAGTCGTAGAAAGTCGTTAGTGTGGACAAAGTAATCCGATCGGACGAGAGGTGAGTGCCGATATAGAGAACGATAGCACTGGGACGTTTAACTTACTTTTGTAAGTCACATCTTTTATAGTTTTATAAGAGCGTCTGCTAAATGCCTAAACACAAACATTTAATGCTATGTGTCGCTTCGCTTCGCAGGTGCTCTAATAATCATTAAACCGCTAAGAGCTAAAGGGGCGGGGGCCAAAACTTTAGTTTCAACCCACAATCGTCTCAGCGTATACACACATATTTGTGACCCTCTTAGAGATTATAGTTATTCAGCAGGTAGTTCAGATCGATTAATCCGATCGGACAAGAGGTGAGTGCTAATATAGAGTACGACAGCATTGGGACGTTTAACACTATGTGTCACTTTGCTTCACAGGTGTTCTAATAAGAGTTAATTACGCTAAAAGCTAAAAAAAAAAAGCTGGGGGGCGGTGGCTAGGGGTGCAAAAACTTTTGTTTTAACACACAACCGATTGCATCAACGTATACACATATATTTGTGACCCTTATATTTAGTATGTAGAATATAGTTGTAGAACAGTTAGTCCAGACCGAGTAATTTGATCGGACAAGGGGCATTCCATGAGTGCTGATATAAAGTACAACAGCACACTGGGACATTTAACGCTATGTGTCGCTTTGCTTCACAGGCTCTTATAATAATCATTAAATACGCTAAGAGGTAATTGGGTGCCAAAACTTTTGTATAACAGTTAGTTCAGCCCGATGAATCCAATCGGACAAGATGTGAGTGCTGATATAGAGTATGAAAGCACTGAGACGTTTAAAGATATATATCACTTTGCTTTAGAGGCATGCTAATAATCGTTCATTACATTAAGAGCTAAGGGGGGGATTGCCAAAACTTTAGTTTTAACTCATAACCAATTGTACCAACATACATGCGTATATTTGTGACACTCTTAGAGATTACGTTATATGTATATAGTTGTACAACAGTTACTCCAGACCGATCGGACAAGACATATTCCATGAGTGCTGATATAGAGTACGACAGCACTGGGACGTTTAACGCTGTGTATCGCTTCGCTTCACAGGTGCTCTAATAATCTTTAATTACACTAACTGCCGAAAAGATGGACGTTTTCCCGGAAATAACATTCGAGTCTAATTACGAATGGTCGTCAGGAGAGGACGAGGAGAAGGAACAAAGCCGGGATACGTCCGTGCAGACTTCCCGCTGCGCGTATATAACATCAGCCGACCTGGACAAACTGGAGAAGAGCAAAAATGAAGCAAACACATTAAGACAAACAGCGTGGGCTTTAAACTGCTTTCAGACATGGCTAAGTCTGAAAGATATAAACCTCGACTTCAAGTCCGTGGAGAAGCCCGAGCTGAACACCGTTTTGAGGGAGTTTTACGGATCCATCCGGACAACCAAAGGGGAGCTCTACAGCATCAGCAGCTACGTCGGACTTCGTGCTGGTTTAAACCGGTACATCAACGAGCCTCCGCTCAGCCGCTCGTGGAATTTAATACAGGACCCGGAATTCACGCCAGCCAATAACGTCTTTAAAGGTGTTGTTAAAGAGATCAGAAGGTCGAGGAAGGACCGGACAACGCACTACCCACCGATTTCACTCGAAGACCAGCGCGTCTTAAAATTCTCAGCGGCGCTAAACCCAGACAATCCGAAGGGTTTACTGAACAAAGTCTGGTACGACATTCAGTTGCACTTTGGACGCCGGGGCAAAGACGGGAATCGGGATCTCAAACCTGACTGCTTCATCCTAAAACGTGACGAGAACGGAGCTAACTATTTCACCATGATGTTCAGCAAAGAAACGAAAAATCATAAAGATCCCCAGGACAGAGAAAATCAGAGGGGCGCGATGTTCGAAGAGCGAGGAAATCCACTCTGCCCTGTTGCATCTCTTCAAAAATACCTGAGGAAAATCCCGCCAGGTGCGAAAGCCCTCTACCTGCAGCCCAGGAAAGACGTCGCTCCGACGGACACCTTCTGGTATACCAGCGTTCCCCTGGGAGTAAACCAGCTGTCCCAGATGTTACCCAAGATATGCAAAGAGGCAGGGATACACACGACTTACACCAACCACAGCCTGAGGGCCACGGCCGTACAGAAACTGTCGGATGCGGGACACGAGGCGAGGGAGATCGTGGCGCTGAGTGGGCACAGGTGCGGAACTATTTGTGTAGTCGGGGCCTTATAACTGATAAGCAAACAAGTCATAACCTGTTGATAGTAAATGGTGTTTGTGGGACTGTTGTATAAAAGCAATATCTCACTCAAGGTCACGGCCGTGCTGATATTCAGTATAACAGCTGACAATGACCATGTGTGTGATATTGCATGTGATTATATGAAGTTATTTAGAAAAACAGGAGCTTCTCATCCCTCAGTAAACAAATCGTTTATTGTGTTAAACCGTTTAAAGTTATCAGATAAATATCTGAATTAAATTTTATAATAGTAATAACAGATTAGTTTTATTTTGTTTGTGTTATAGATATTGTAATCCGAAACGGTTTAAAAAGTTACAGGGCAATGTTAAACCCAGGAGTTTTATAGTTTAAGTCGCTGAGTTAATAAGGTTGGGAAATAGTGGTGTATTAGGAATTATTAATGTTATGTTTGCGACGTCAGGATTTGTAATTGTAAGGTGTTGTTTAAAATAGTTTGTTAAAATACAGCTGGCCAACTGCATCCATGGATTTAAATTATTTAGAAAAATTATTCAGGAGAAAAAAGAAGAAAAAAAAAAACATCCGGTCTTAAATTTGCTGTGTGATGCGCTAGATGAAGTTATATATAAGTAGTAGAGATGGATCACCAATCACCAAAGACGCTTCGATACAATGCTATCGCGATACCCATGGGGTGATTGAATTTGCATTGCGATTTTGCTAGTATCACAATTTTCTAAACATCCCGATTCGATAGTAATCTTTTTCAGATTTCTAAACATACTCATAAATAATTTGATGTTCTGTGTGAATAGATTACTATTTTTACTGGATGAACATTTTACCACTTCAACTGCCAACATAGTCCCCGTACAGGTAGTCCCCGACTTACGAATGAGATGTTCCGGGAGCACGTTCATAAGTCCGATTTGTTCTTAAGTCTAACAAAGTGAATCTTCTATGCCTTTGACACTAATATACAATGTAAATCATACCAATCCGCTTGACTCAATCTCTGCCCCCTTTCCCAACGCTGCCATCATGTGGCCAAAAACCATAACCACATCTAGGGAAATTAATCTTACACGTCAAATGTAACAGTGTTTTGTCTGCGCCTTTAAATCGCGAGGGAAATCCCAGATGCCATTTTGTCTCAGAGCTGTTTTCCACTGTATTGGACTGTGAACTCTGTTTTGTTGAGGATTTTTCGAAATTAGGATTATTGACCATCAGGACAGCTTTACAGGACAGACATTTTCTACTATTGTGCTCCGGGACTGATTCACTGAAACCGGTGAGGGCGACTCATTTCACCCACCCCACCCCCCTCACACACACACATACTTACATACACACACAATATACCAGACCTGAAGTAGAACCGTGGTCCGTTTATATGTGCGGAAATTCGTAACTCGAATGTTCATAAGTTGGGGACTTACTGCAAATTAAAAAGTCTATTATAAAAAAAACTGATTTTGGAGTCAGTTTGGTGATTCATGAATTTCCACACAAAAGAATCACGATACATCACTAAATAGATTTTTTTTTCTCCCGTCTCTACTAAAGCAGGACTTCTGTCTTAAAACACGTTGTACTCGTTAGTAAGCACAGACCAGCATTCTCATTGCTTTAGCGTTGTTAGTCTCGTGTCTTGTGTGCATTCTTTTATTCTGTGAGAAAATGGTTTTTAAACGTGGCTACATGGTCAGAGCATTTCCTCAGAGGCTAAGAGGGAGCTTAACGTATTTAACGTCTCTCAATCAGAAAATACAAATTGTAGATCTTTGGCAAAGTGTCTGAGATTTATAAGTGGTAGTGCTGCTAGTGGTTTGTGATAAAGTGCTTGCAAAGATTAAGAAAGTGTTGAATCGTGTCCCTGTTAATAGCAAAATGATGTGTGGAAAAAAAAATACACTTGATGTCTATGAGCACGACTCTGAAGGCGTTGAGAAGACCAAGAGGAAGCAGGGACGGCAGAAGGGACGGCTAGCTTGCTGTGTAACGTGAGATAGATTCAAGATCCTGAAGAGAACAGGAGATTTGGCACCGCCTGATGTTGACGGAGCAACAGAGTTTGGAGAAGATAGAGCTTATAGAAGAGAGCGGCTTCTATTCTTCCACAGCAAAGTCTTCAGTTGTGAAGAAATTGCAGAATCGTTTCTTCAAGGAGGCTCTGGGGTTGTAGGAAAATTTAGAGGAGCCTGGAGAACTTCTCAACAAGGGCAGATCCATCAGTTTGGACAAATTCTGAGGATTTTTTTTCAACAGGATTAAGTGTTGTAAGATGGAACTAAGATGCTTCCCAAAGACTTCCCAAAACGATGTCTTTAACTGAAGCATCTAAAGTTGCGAAGCCTCAACATTCTTTAATGCTTTAAGATCCTCAGTCAATTCTTCACCAAGCAGTGACGAATGCAATCCACCAGTCAGTAGGTGATCAGTTTGGCGGCCTGGAGGTGAAGAAGGCGGGGTCAAACCGGCAGGTAATGCCTGATGAGTCTCATCTGTGGCTTAATACTTAGAGCTCAGGTACAGGAGTTTAGCTGAAATTCTCCTGCGTCCTGAACGTGAATGTGAAAGCTCTAATAGTAGATGAAGTTAAAAGCAGACTGATGCACCGTGTTTAACAGCTCGCGGACATCAGTTGGCAATGTGTGCGCGTCTCCGTCCCGTCCCCTGTCAGACCAACACTTGCGAAGTCAGGATAGATGTCGTATTATTTTTACAGATAAGGAAAAGAATTGGTAAAATTTTAAGCTGGTTTGTAGTAGACCAAGAATACCAAAAATTCCTGTTATTGGTGTTAAATTATTGTGGTGTTGTATTTTTTTTCCAATAAAAAGCCGTTCTTTAATGTTTAATGATTTTTTGTGCCTCTTTTTTACAATGTCAGTTTAGGCATCGTCTTAAAAGTATCGACTTGGCACCGTTTGGCATCAGGGAAAAAAAACATGAAAAAATAAATGATACCCAACCTTAATTATAAATAATATTTAAGTGACATTCTATCAGAAAAGTCCTGTACCTGTCTTGGATTTGTTCTGGAGAATAAATAACAATAAATAAAACTCTGTACATAGGTTGATTTCTGAGAGTTGTTCTGTAAAGAAATTTGTCCTCCGTTAGTTTCCCACAAGTAATCTTTTTTTTTTTTTTTTTTTTTAACCATATTGACCTGATGTAACAGTAGCTCACCTTAATTGAGGAAACAAAGCTTTCTTGCATCAACATAATCCATAATGTCAGTTGTGTCACTCCACGGTTAATGTAGTCGTGTTACAAAGGACAATGTTGTTAAAAAAACTGTTTAATTAATCTGTTTAATGGTTTAGATTCTTGGAAGTGAGATTATATACTCAGCAAAAAAAGAAACGTCCTCTGACTTTCAACTGTTTTTACTTTCATTAAACTTAATGTGTAAATATTTG
>JAQMYJ010000015.1:2104242-2132462 GCA_030014305.1 Clarias laeviceps
GTCAGCGTCACAGATAGTGCAGATAGTTTATGTTCACATACAGCTACATGACACACTGCATGAAAGATAATATTTGAGAAAGCATAATAGGACCTCTTTGACAGTAGGCAGCGCCATCATCGACTGTAACACTAGACGGCATCTTCTACATCGAAAACGGGTCCGTCAGGCTGAGCTTAGAGCTTCTGAAACCCCAGATCAGACTGGGACACACCCACAGCGATCGGTGAGTCACAGGTGTCAGGCTCTGAACACGGGTAAACTTCTTAACGTTTTTTTTAAGTAAATAAATTGCTACATAAAAACAAATCACGGTACATAAAAATTTTTTTTCTCCATCTCTGTCAAATTAATCAATACAATAAAAAATAGTGTATAACTTATAATTACCATATTAGAGTGAAACATTTTGAATATAATATTGAAAATTAAAAAATATATTTCATTGCTTTTAAAATCTCTTATTTTTTTCGTGTTGTATTTATTTATTCCAAGAGTAAACAACTAATCAAGACTTATTGAGCCTTTGAGCCTTCTTACTGAGTTTGATGAGTTTTTTTGACAGACTTAATTTTTATTATTTATTTATATGAAGTAAATAAATTCTTAAGCACATTGATAAATGAATACTTGCATCATTAAGTAAAACACTTAAATAGACATTAAATAACTTGCTTTTAAATATGTTTTAATTTAAAATAATAAATTTCATTAATGAGGTATACTTTTAATTATTTACCAAGAAGTTTACAACCACCTAATGATCTGGTAATCAAATGAAGATATATTATTACATCATGGTGTGAAATAAAAGTTGATGCTTCTTCAGAGTCACATTTCACCTCGTGCTTTTTGTCATAGTACACAAGTGACACGCCCAAAATATACAATACTGAAATTAATAGACGATATTACCTTGTTGTCATCTGTGAGTTTATTTCTCCAGAAACATACACGCTATCAGCGTGTTGATTTAACACGGTATGCATGTAGGCAAGCGAGTGACTCGTTTCCATCAACTGCACAACACAACTTCTTATTTTACCAATATATAATACAAAAAAGTATTTAGTCAGCCACCAATTGTGCAAGTTCTCCCACTTAAATAGATGAGAGAAGCTTGTAATTTTCATCATAGGTTTACCTCAACTAGGACAGACAAAATAAGGAAAGAAAATCCAGAGATTTAGTCAAGCGTATTGGTACGGTTTACTTTGGTTATTCGTGTCAAAGGCGTATAAGACCCACTTTGTTAGACTTAAGAACAAATCCGACTTACGGACGTGCCCCTGGAACAGAACTTGTTTGTAAGTCAGGGAAAAGCTGAACAAATTAACAGATTTCAGAGAAGCTCAGGTTTAGCGTCCCACCAATCGGGTTACAAGTTCACAGTCAAGAGAGAAAAAAAAAACCCAGACAAAGTGCTGATGAACAATTTGAGAATATGAATAGATTTATTGTTATAGTTGTTTTAAGGAAGGATCTGAATCCAATACCATTCGTTATTCATAGCATCACACTTTTAAATGCGAATCTTCCCTCTTCAGGTTCATGATCTGTTGTGACCGATGTCACGAGTGGTTCCACGGTGACTGTGTGGGCATCAGCCAGGCTCGTGGTCGTCTCCTGGAGAAGAACGGCGAAGATTACATCTGCCCGTCCTGCTCTCCGTGCCAAAGTCCCATCAGCGTCGTGGAACAGCAGCCTGCGCTCTCTAAACCGGCCCTGAGCTCCTCTTCCGAGAGTTTGTTCACGTCGTCGGCCGGAGAAGAAAGACCCAGCGAGGACGAGGGCATCAAAGGGAAGATCAGGAAGTCGAGCGGTCGCAGCATTAAGAGGAGAATCAAGATCTTCCAGCGGGTAACATGGCTTAGTTTTGCTGAAATGATTAAACAAGGACAGACGAAAGCGACAGACCTCTCTTTCATCTCTCTTTTTTTCAAAATGAGTTTAAAAATGAAACTTTTTCAGCAATCTAACAACTCTTTATATTTCTTTTCGTTAAATAATAAACTTATTAATTCCAGTTTATTAATGAGTATTAATGGATTAGAGTAGGTTATCAGATGTTTTCAAAACTTGTGGTGATAATTTTTTTTCGCCGTCTTTCCATTGTATCTTTTTTTTGTTTTCACCCTGTTCTTTGGTTCTGTGATCTGAGCTCTAAGTGTTATCCCAGGTGGAGATCGTCGAAGAACCACCAGAGCCCATACACCAAGCCGTAGTGAGGGAGCAGGACGTGTCCGAGGACGCGGTTATAAAGCGAGAGGACGCAGCGGAGAAGGTTAAGAAGAAATCTGCCATGCCTAAGTGTATCGGTCCAGGCTGTAGTAATGACGCTTTACCCGAATCTGTGTACTGCGGCCATCAGTGCATCATCCGACACGCCGCCGTGGCCATGCACGGCCTCTCAGAGCCCAAAGAGCAGCCCGAGATCAAAGCCAAGCCTGCGCCCAAACCCACGCTGAAGGTAAATCAACACCCTGACGCTGCTCTCCACCTGATGCGCGTGTGTGTGTGTGTGTCAGGATCTTTTAAAAATATACTAACAAACACGCTAGTTACGTTTATACCCAAGTGCGCTGGGATTCTGATTGTCAGGTGTTGATCAGTTTTCTATAACCGCTTGTTATACCTGCGTTTTAACAACAGAATGATTGCTTGTTTTTTTTTTTTTTTTTTTAATGGAAGGAGTCTGCAGTGTCAGGAAAATTACATTTTAATGAACTTTATTAACTTTGAGAGAGAGAATGGTGAGGAATCGCCTCCTCATTAAATGGAAATGGGGTTTCATGGATGTTCTAAAGCATTTAACATTAGGAATGACACGATACGATGATAATAATCATCTTTCTTTAAGCATCATGGTTTTTAAGTATCACAATATATGTAATTATTATTTTTTTTTTTCAGATTTTGTTTAATCAAAATTGGCGAATAATTCTCTCCTACCACACAGGATGCTGCTGCAATGTATCAATAGTTTAGAGAGGATTATAGAGGAACTGCAACATTTTACCACCTCAAATGCAAACATATACATTACGATTTAATAAAAAAGAAAAAAAAAAGATAAATCGGTTTTGGAATCAGTGTGGCTATGTATGGCCACATAAAAGAATCACTGATGTAATTTTTATTTTTTTTTTTTTTTTTACACAGGTTAGTTGTGTTGAGGTTAAAATATCTGCGTGTGTGTGTTACGTTGTCCTCTCTCGCAGAATACATTTTTCAGTTATGTGTGTTTTTAAATCTTTCCCAGAAACAAACCATGTAAGTAAATGACTTGCTGTTTGCATACGGTTTTCAGATACAAAATCTCGGAAAACTCTTTAAGAAGAAATCGGCAGCGAAGCCGGCCGAGGACGCGGATGGCGGATGTAAGGAGATGAGTTCGACTCCCGCTGCTTCTCCCACCTCTGACCCTGTTCACAAAGCAAAGGGGGAGCAGCAGCCCGCACCTGCCGCAATCGCTTCATCACAGTTTTACAGAGCCAGTATGTATCACACAGGGGTTTACAGCACACACACTCACACACACAGGTTCTTCTAACTCACATGCATACACACACACACACACACACACACACAACAGCTGAGCACGTAAACAGAAGGAAAAAAAAATCCTTAGGGAAACACTAGGGCCCCTCACACACTATGACGACATGGGGCTGATGTCAGTGCTTGGGCCCTATTAAAAAAAAACTCATCATTTTAATATAACCACGCTACAGTTATTCCTAAAAGGTAAGTAAGCCATTTATATACATGTAATGTGTCTTTTCCAGGTGAGTATTAAATATCTAAAATAAAAATAAAGATCAAAAACAACACATGGGAAAAGAACTGCTATAGTGGAGACTTCTATTTTCTTTGCCTAAAGGCGTTTTCTTCCTCCTTAAGTGCATAAATAACTTATATAATAAGCTGCTGGTGTCAAACATTGATATATATGTAAAAGCAACCAAACTTTCACCCATCACCTAAATACAGACCTTCTGATCATCTGTTGGTTTATATTACGTCATCAACATAACAAGCACCATGGCTCACTGCACTCACTCACTTCCTGATCACATTTCAATATTTCAAGCCTGTTACCCAGTCACAGGATGGAAAAGATCCAGGACACACTGAGCAAGACCATATGTTACCCTTATCCCCTATAGACAGGCTAGTTTTGCTAAATCCTACGCAAAGCATCAGATCAAAGAAAGTAACTGATTCTCAGGTCTGCCGTTTGTGTAGGAATCTACATTTTTACACAGTGACCAGATTAGTAATAGGATTCTCTAATGATTAGGTATTGACGTTGATGGGAAGTGGTAGCGCCATTCACCATGACAGATTCCCATTTTAAACCCCAGCACCACCAAGTTGCTCCTGATCAAGGCCCTTAACTCTCAACTGCTCAGATGTATAATTTGATAAGAGTGTAAGTCGCTCTTCTTAAGGGCGTCTGCCAAATGTCGTAAATTGTATCCTCATTTTTTAACTGACCCTTTGGAGGCCACACCTCCTTCACCTGTCTTCCCTTGAATTTCTGATAAGGTAAATGGCGAAAGCTATAACTTTATAATAAGGAACACATTTTTATTTCCTTATTGCTATATTTGTTCCAATTAGTATTTTTGGGGCACTTGATTGCATTTCAAACAACACACACAAGGTATTATGATACCATGCTTGGGTTTCCGCTAGCAAGCCTAGGATAAACAATTTAAGTGGGCTAATGCACACTTTAAGTTGATTTATACTTTTTTTTTTTTTTAATTGCAGGATGCTAGGGAATGCATACCACCCATATTAATTTGCTGGCTAAAAAGAAAAAAAATGCACCAAGCTTGCACAAATGTGTTGTATTGATTTATTTACTTACTTGGGACATGGTGATGACAAAACAAACAGGGACATTACAGAGAGAAAAAGGAAAAAAAAAAAAAAGAATAAATATTAGTGCGTTTGCTTAGTATTTAAATTTTTTTTTTACAAAGATGATGAAATGGCAAATCCCCAAAAAGGTGGCTGAGAGCTTCAGAAGCCGACAAGGTCAAAATAATCAACAAAATTCCCTCTAGCTAGTGCCGAAGGGAAGTATTTAAAGCTGTACCAAAAGAAAAGAAACAGAAATACAACACACTACCATTACTCCCTGATTAACCACAAAACCAAGGGAAGACAAAGTATAAACAAAATGGTATAAACTTCATAATAAGCCACTATATATACAGAATTATATGCAAATATAAACAAATTATATTAACAAAACGCCCAAATCCAAAGAAGAGGAAATACAAAATGCGCAACTGGTCATACACGGAAAGGTCTATCAAATGCCAGTCAACATCAAAAGGGGAAAATCAGAGCATAGTCAGAAAATGTAGCATAGATATACAGTATCTCTTTCACATCAATCACAATGTCAATGCACGGGCTGCAGCAATATCGTCTGAAGGGCCTCTTGGTCTCCTGGTTAGCAAATCGATAGGTAGAAGGCGGGGTCAACAAGCATAGAGCAACCAACCGATTGTAGTGACAGACTGCAGGAACCAACCGATTGGAGGAGGCAGGAGCAGAAACATTAAGGGACACACCTCCATCCCACCACCAGCAGAGACCCGAACAAAATACAAATATTAACTCAATATCGTAACAGACAACCGGGGCTTGGGCGGTTCTTCATTTCCAAAGTCTCGGTTATTTTGAATTCCTGTTCGTCTTTAATGCAAACGCTTCACTTCAGCCTGCAATGTGTCCATTGTCTCTCTCTATGATCTTCCTCTTCGCTTTTGTCACACTAAACATATTTATTGGAAATCTATTCCAGTCCAATCTTGCAAAATTGCATGCAAAGTATAAACAACTTGAGTAGACACTACGATGTTCACCATTATGCCACAAGGGAACCACTGGGCTGCAGACACTGACATAAAAAGTTCTGACTTGTCTTGTGTAAGTGTTAGTCCTGCTCTGAGCAATGCAAGCTAGCTTTTGCTTGTAATCAGTTTTGCTGCACCTGAAAAGATCACACTTTCCCAAAGTATGTCTGACTCATGTATGACATCTGGACAACATCTAGACACCAGGAATCCAAGTGTTCTTTATTTATTTTTATTTTGCTGCAACAGTTCTGTTCAGATCTGACATGTACGTTGAGTGGTCCTTGAACCAAAGTGACACAAATGTGCACATTTCCAGATGTTTACCAAAAAGATAAGAACATAAACACACCGAGATACAGAGAACCAAAACCCAATTAAAGAGCCAAATAAAGTGCTACACATTCTAGTTACAAATCAGACCAAGATGTAGGGGTCTATCACACATTCAAACACTCATTCATGTGTAGGAGCAATTTAGAATAAGCAATCCACCTACTAGCATCGTTTTGAAAACATTTACCTGGATAAATTAGGGAACCAAAACGCTGGTGCTGCTCTTTCTGCTGTGCTACTGTCTACCCACACACTTATAAGTTTAACAACCCGGGACGAAGCCTTTGGTTTGTCCTCATGGTTAGTTGAGAACCTTTGAACAGTAAAGACAATAGCAGTATGAAGAACCATGTGGCACACTCGAAGGACCTCTTTACCAGCATATCCAAAACACGCCATCATGTTCACACACTCTCCAAAAAGCTAAACCTTCAGTCGTGGATCTTTCAGGTCGTGAGAGATCCTGAAGCAAAACTGGGCCTTATGATTCAGTGCAGAAGCACCAGTGAAGATTTTGATATTAGGCTGAATAACAGCCAGTGGTGGGGAAAAAACTTTGGTCATGTCTTTGGTGTTGGTCAGTTAAGTCCTTTTTTATATATACAGATGATGCAAAGGGTAAAGAAAAGGATTTAGAAACAAAATGTTCGAAATTATAAACAAAGTCTTAAAAAGGCCTTAAAAATACAATACATACATTACACACACACAAGATGTCATAACATTAAGGATTCCTAATAAATAAAGCTCCAAGAAATACAATATTGCTGCATATAAAAAGTAAAAAAAAAAAGAACTTTTACAGAAAAGGAAAGAATACAATTAAAAACATAATCTGTAAAACAATGTACCTTTTTCCATTTGAAAGATTTTTGTCAATCTCATCAGGTTAGGAGTCAAATATAACTTACATGGCCAAAGGTTTGTGAAAACTTGGCCGTGACGCACGTGTGTGTGAACACAAACACATTTCTTTCCCAGGCTGTTGCCTCAGAATTGGACATGCACAATTGTGTCGAATGTCTTTGTACGTTATAGCATTACAATTATTCTTCATTGGAACCAAGAGGCCCAGACCCTGTTCTAGCATGACCGTCGTTTGAATCCAAGAACTCAAGTGTCCCGCAGAGTCCTGACCTCAACAAATACCTTTGGGATGAACTGAAACTCGAGCTACACCTATAAGGCCTCCTCGCCCAACATCAGTGCCTGACCTTATTAATACCCTTGGCTGAAAGATCCCAACTTCCCACAGCCATAATCTAAATTCTGCTGGAAAATCTTCATGAAAGAGTGGCACTAAATGTGCCAACAAGCACATGTCGGTGTTATAGTCGGGTACACGCAAGTGAAGCTATCCTAAAACACGAGCTAGCCTAAATCCATGCTGGATTAGAAGATGGGTAACACAATGACAGCTAAATCTAAGTCAATAAATACAGACAATAGACTTTACAAAAAACAACACAGAAAACTGTCAACTGTATGCCGACTTAGTTTAAGTAGAAATGTTCCACTACTCATCCATGTAGTTTCTTCAGTCAATACAGAAAACTGGTTTTGCAGTAAACTGGTTATAATCGTCTTGATTAAAAATAGAGCAACATTTTATTTTCCAGAACAGCTCATGAGATCTGTAAATATGTTTATTATATTGCCCAGTTTGACCATCGACCGCAAAATTGCCCAAAGAGTGCTTTATGTAATAGACGTGGCTGGAAATATTATTGGTTTGGATGCTAATTTGAGGACTGTTATGGATTATTCTGAACCATTATGGATTGCAGTTTTATATTTTGCTTCGTATGCACTACCAGTCAGAGATTTAAATTTTTATTTTATGATTGAATTTTGTCTTGCAAATGTAATTTGTGACGTTAACACCCATGGATATGTTTATTTCTAAAACAAACAAAAAATAATAGATCTTTAAAACATAGGTTTTTGCTTCAAATTAAGTTGTTTCCCCAGGCAAGTAGTTATTATCTAGAACTTTGAAATGGTTTATATGGTTTATTTATTTATTAATAACTACTTGCCTTTTCTAAGTTCTAGATAATAACTATGGCAGCAGGGTTAGGTTTCTTGCATGCCATGCAGAAGGCCCAGCTTCAGTTCCCATCCAATGCCCAAAGCCCAGCCGCTGATGCAGCGCTGGTCCCAAGTCTGGGTTAAATGTGAGGGTTGCATCAGGAAGGGCATCCAGCGTGAAACTGGTGTGCGCATCGGATCGTCCGCTGTGACGACCCCTTGACAGGAGCAGCTGAAAGACTTACAACATTGTATGGATCTAAATGCTCTAAAACATCTTTTAAGCTATTTTCCGAAACATCACTGCTGCTCTGTCAGTGAATGTGTCATCCATGTGAATTTTGTCTCGGACATCGACAAAGAAACAACCATGTGGTATGAAGTGACGGTGGCGCTTATGTACCTCTTTGCCTGGTCCAGGGGCAAAAATCAAAGCAGCACATGAACATCTATAGATCCCATTGATCTGGAAACCTTTTCTCATAAACACTTAGTAATCATTAGTATTAAACATTTTTAATACTACCGACATCCACTTCTCAATACCTTGAAGTATTGTGGTCTCAAATAATTTTGTTCTAATAGAAAATGATCCACATTTGTCACAGTATTTTGCAGTGTCATTTCCCAGGAAATTCTCTCATGCATTCATCCCCAAAAATTCTAGTCATGCATCAGTCCAAATAGCATTCAGTTATTGTAATATAGTAATTCAGTAAACACACGCAAAGCCCAACAACAATACAACTGTTACCACAAAAAGCGACTTCATTATCATCGCCTTCACAGACACCATCCACTGTTTCTCCAGTCTTCTTCCCACATAAAATCTCATGTTCTGGTTTTGGTGAAAGCCTTGCAGTTCAGAACTTAAACCTTTTTATATTTTTATTGTATCACCACCACACACTTGATTACAGATCAAGAAAGCATAGTAGACCTGATATGAAATATCCAGATGTGGAATGATCTGGCATACTTTCTGGCATACTGTGAAACATCGGAACCTTCTCAACATGTACAGGACATATGGGCATCTCCACACCTTTGTTGAAAATAAGTAGAAGCTCCTTCTCCTTCTTGTCCTCAAATCCGCTTAAGTTTTTAAATCAAAATGGGTTCACACCACACCACAGATCTGTTCGCTGTCCTCCACCCCTGAAACATCATGTTTTAAGATTCATAGTTGGGTTATTGTCAGTTAACCATCACTGACTTGGCATTTTTGGGCTTGCACACTCAAAAACTTTGGAACTAGAAAACTGTCTTATCGTCTTATACCGCTTTATCCTGCATACAGGGTCGCAGGGGGCCTGGAGCCTATCCCAGGAGACTCGGGGCACAAGGCGATGTACACCTTGGACAGGGTGGCAGTTTATCACAGGGCACACACACACACTTACATGCTCACACTACGGGCAACCTAATCTGCATGTCTTTGTACAGATGGAGGAAACCCACCAAGCACAGGGAGAACATGTAAACTCCATGCACATGGACCAGAGGCAGGAATCAAACACAGATAGTGCTAACCACTAAGCTACTCAGCCGCCTGAACACTGACTCACTCACTCACTGTCTATTCGGTTGACAGGGTTGTCGGGGTGGCCTGGAGCCATGAGGCGGAGTACACGCACAAACACATGCTAGGCGCCTTTATTACTTATTATTATAGTTTAATATTACTTCTCGTGTCTACTAAATGTCGATCTTTGACACCTTGATGTTCTACATGCATGTCCACATTGACGCATTTAAAAATCCTTACCATTATGAGAAGTAAAGACAAACATACTGATTTGTAAAACCGAGCCAGTAAGCATGGGTAATTCACACACTGCTTGTCTGGTTTGATGTGGTGTGTGCCAGCAATAATAGCGAAGCTAAGCTAAAACCTGTTGATCATTTGAGAACCGACATTACATCTTAACATTTGGCAGCAACAAATATTTTGTGACCAAACCCTTCGGTTGTCAGTTCATCAGGTACATCTACCTTGTTTCTCCATTCGCTTGGCACAAAAACACAAATGTGTTAAATGCAGTTGCTATGGAATTTCTGGAACTCAAAACATCAGGCTGAATGGTTTAAAAGTGCCGCATAAACATCAATGACATCAGTTGGTGGTGGAGTCCGTTTGGGGGCCAAGAAGATCTGACGATGACTCCCAGGAGGAAGCAGGATATAAACTGAAATTCTGGAAATGGCGAGACATGCAGTGATAAATGGCAATGGATTCATGGCAATCATCCAGGCAAGACTGGAATCAGCCAAACACTTTAATTAAAAAAAAAATATTTTTTAAAAGATTGAAACTTTTAAAATTTACATTTTAGGGAAATGCTTATGGTAGTTGTTCCACAGTTCCAACATGTTCTTATGTGTTTTAACACCCAGCTGTGCCTGAGATGCTGACTTAAATCTGCGTCTAATGAGTGGTTACTTTTAGTTCAGTTAGTTTTTCCATGTGCTGTTTGATTATTACATTTCAGTCAAGGCTTCTTACTTCTCACAAGGTTTCAAACCCAGCTTCTGAAGTCACAATTACAATATGTTGCAGCCATTTTCTCATCAGAGTAGGAAGATTAACAAAATGCAATGGTCCAGGAACAGGTCTGGGCTTCACTGATTTGGGTAGCTCACTGCTCCCCTCTAGTGGTGATTATTGTTCTCCATTGTCTGAACATGAGTGAGAGTACACCTTTTTAAATTTTTGTTGATGCATGTTCAGGGTAGAACTTCTTAGAAAGCTATTAACCCTTTATTATCCAAGGAGTTATTAGGTTATTTTATATGTTCAGCAGTAAATAGTTGTAGACAGTGTTATGTGAACAACACAAACGCAGCTAATTATGTTCTTAAGCTTACAAAAAAACATTTCTGCTGACTTACAACTGAATGTTGGCTTTGTAGCCAAGTTATGGTTAATGTCATTTTCCTTTGATATCCTTCGTGTGAAATATTGCACACCAGGCTGCATGGACTGTAAATTTGCAACTTAGTCACAGAATAAAACCTCATCTTAAAAAGAGAAAAACCTTCTGTGAAAAGTTATCTTTCACAATGTGACTAATATAAATTTTGAGATACACTTCCTGATCTAAAAGACACTGCAGAAGTGTCAAATTATGTTTAAGCAACGCTACATTACAATGACTGCAAATTAAGTTGCATTATAAAATATCAACAGTAGAAGTCAGAGCATTTCCTCATACACAACATGATGAGAACTTACAGAATTGGAACTAAACAGCTGCGTGTCCATAAGAAAACCACTTGCAATTGAGACTCATCAGAGAAAAAGTTCAGTTTGCTAGGGAGCATAGATTTTGGAGTGACGGAAAAGGGTCATGTGACCTGATAAGTCCAGATTGATCCTATCCCAGAGTGATGGGCGTGTCAGGATAAGAAGCGATGCTCCCATCATGCATAGTGTCCACTGTACAAGTCTCTGGAGACAGTGTTATGATCTGGGGTTGATCAGTTACTCAGGTTGAGACTCAGGAACGTTATGTGGCAATAAAATGAAGTCAGCTGACCACCTGAATGTACTGAATCACCAGGTTATCACATCTATTGATTTTTCTTCCCTGATGTCACGCACCATTTTCCAGGATTCAGGAGTGTGAAAGAGTGGCTCAGGGAGCATGAGGAATTATTTTCACACATGAATTCCCCACCATACTGTGTGCTGTAATCAAAGCTAAAGGCGATCAAACTAAATATTAAATTTGTGAACCCACAGTCCTGAAGTTGCACAATCACTTTTAGTATTTTAAATATAATAATAAATAAATACTTTTTAATAAAAAAAAAAAACATTTCCACATTCAGAATCGGGTTTTGGGTTTATAGTTTCATTTGGGGACTTGAAAAAAAGCTATTTTAGTCACTTATTCTTACTATTTTAGCAGTAATTTAATTAGCCATAAATGCTGATCATTAAACCATAAAGTTTGAGAAATTTAAGCACTTCTTCAAAAATCTTTTGCTTCTTTTATGGTAATTTGAGTTTAGGCCAGTGATCTTGTGTAAAAAAAAAAAGAAAAAAAAAAAGCTTAATTTGACTAAGGCTAATATTTTAAATAGTAATTATTGGTTAAATGATATTAATTCAAATTTAGATTTGTATGTGAGATTATAGGGTGTATGCAGCAGATTTAAACAGGATGTCAACTGTCCAATATATATATATTTTTTAAATTAATTTTCCATTTAATTCAATTTCATTTCAAGAATTTCATTGCTTTCTTGCAGCTTATTACAGAGGAGTAACTAACCTTGTCCAGGTTGTCTTTCTTTACAGTGATTGCCTTTGTAACGTGTGTTCAGCTACGTCTACATACAGATCGGATATGTTCCCAAATTAAGGCTCACTTTATTTTCAGATGGGTTTCTTGATTGAATTTGTTTCTTTCACCATCAGGATCACCTGATGCGATGGTACAATACGTTACAGAGGAGTCTTTAACATAATCACATTTGCTAGCCTGTTAAACCAGTAAGTGTAAGAGCAAAAAGAGTAAAAAAAAAAAAATTCCAAGTTATAAATATTGATGGCCAAAGTAAACATTACTTTGACTGTAATCAATTTGTGATTGCTGCCACGATCTCTGCCTCTTAAATCAGTGCATTACACCTCTATTCATTTCACACACTGACACACTGGGTCATCAGACTGTAGGCCCAAATCCAGCATGTTGTCGACCTGTCTGCACTGTATAACAATGCTGGAGCCTCTCATACAGTACCATATTTTATCTCTCCCCGTTTCTGTACATTCCCTCTCTCTTTGCCTGTACTGACCAAACACAAAACCCACAAAGTGCTGTCAGGCATTTTACTTTGTCCTCTGTCCTCCAGGGATTATTGTTCTCCATTTCAATACTGCAATTAAGCCTGCCACTCGTCTTGAAAACACTGCTAATTTAGCTGCACGGAAACCTCAAGGGCACAGCTCTTACATGTTTAGCGGTAATGGCACTTGCCAACTTAACTTTCTACAACTCTATTTCCATTTCTTCCATCATCTCCCTGATTGTTTTTCAGCAAGTTTTCGCCATGGATCCATGTCTCATTACACGTGATCGTGTGGACTTGAACTTCTGTGTTGGGTTGCGAGTCACGAAAAGGACAGTTTGATTAAAATCTGATTTGAACGAATAGAGCGTTCAAGCTGAGATACGGCTTCAAGAATTCGATCCAAGTCTGATCTCAAACCACCATTCAATTCCTTTTTTTATTTTTGTTGTTTTTTTTGTAACTGTTCAAACTACATGAAAGCAACCAGCTTCCAAACTGATTCAGTCTGGATCGGCAACAAATTGGATTTGGGCTGGCAGTCAAGGCCTTAGTTACTATATAGATATTAGAGCGCTGATTATTATCTAATCCCAGGTACTTAACCTTATAGAGTTGCTGTCACAGTAAACAAGCTGACCGTCGCTTTTACGGTCAAGGTGTACAATCAGATATCCAGTGCTATTGTAAACAGAATTGACTAATTAACTGAGGGTCATTAAACAAGCATGATTAAATTATTGGTTAAATAGACATCACATTTTATCTTTTATTCCCAGGTCCCATATATTGACAGACTTTTAGAAGTAAGGAGTAGAAGGCATTGATTTTCTTATAACATTGTAAGACATTTTATTAGTTTCTTTTTTCATTTGTCTCAGGTTTTAGTTAATGTAAATATATATTTATACCAATGCACAACTTTGAATCAACACATACATCTGCACATCTTCAGATACTGAACTTTTTTATAAATCACAATATTGTTAATTTTGCAAACAACTTTTAATCAGAAACACTTTAACCCAATTACAGTCCCAAAAGATAAAAAGTCCTAAAGCTAAGAAAGTATGTTTTTAATACATTTTAGTACCGTTCTTGAGCGAGTTCTCTACAGGCTGAGACTTGCTGATCATCAGGATTAACAGTCCTCCTGCTTCAGCTTAGTGAAATGCTCTGGATGAGTGCTTCAGGATACACAGGAGCTAAATTTATTCAGAGCTTTAAATGCCATAATCAATACAGTGAGTGAGAACATAATATGCCTGCACCTCCAGGATTGAGGGTTTAAATCTTGCCTATGCAGTCTGTGTGTGTGTGTGTGGAGTTGGCATCTTCTCCTTGTCCTTGGTGGCTTTCCTTTGTGTACTCAGAGTTTCAAGGATGTGGTGCAGGCCAATTGGTTTTTCCAAATTTCCCATAGTGGATGATTGTGTGCATGCACGTGCTCTCATTTCCAATTTTACTATTATATAAGTATTAGAATTTAGATTTTGTTACAATTGGACTCTGTACTTTTTGTTCATTCAGATGCCTAGTGTGCAAAGTTTGGTGTCCTGTCTCTTTGTGCATGAACTCTATCATGTCAGCCAAAAGTACTCCTGTGCAAATAGATTTGTTTGTATTGTCTTACTGTATATCTAGTTGCAACTATTTCAGATTTGTTCAAACTATTCAAAAGTTCAGCCACATTGATTTTGTTATGGATATCTGAACATAAATGCACACACTATATACACGATACTGTTTCAGGGGCAGTGGTAGCTCAGCAGATCTTTGAATTACTGATTAGAAGGTTAGCAGTTCACAACCAAGGTGCCACTACTGGGCCTTTTAGCAATGCCCTTAATCCTGTCTTCTCCTGGGGCCCCCTATCATGGCTGACCCTGCACTCCCACCTCAGGTTCCTACCTGGGACATGCAAAAAGAAAATAATTTCACTGTATTGTGATGTTTGTGTGACGAATAAACTTATTGCCTGTAAATTGACAGTCCAGGGAGTCATTAAATTTGAGATTCTATGTTGACCGTAAACTACCATACAGATGAAAGGCTACCGAAAAGCAATCCCCCAAATCTGTGGCATCACGATATCCATTACAGGTTGAACTGTAGTCATTTATCATCATGTTCCCTCTGTTTTAGCATCAACAATATCAGAAAAGGTAGCTGCAGAAAGCAAACCAGCTACACCAGTCCCTACTCAGACCGAGACGCCGAATATGCCAGCTCAACCAGAGGCTCCTGCTGCTGAGAATGCAGATGAGAAACCGGTTCCTTCGGTCCCATCAGCTCCATCGGCCCCACCGCCTCCATCTGCCCCATTGGCTCCATCTGTCCCATCAGCTCCATCGGCCCCACCGCCTCCATCGGTCCCATCAGCTCCATCGGCCCCACCACCTCCATCTGCTCCATTGGCTCCATCGGTCCCATCCGTTCCATCGGGTCCACTGCGCAAAAAACCTAATCCTCTTCCGAGCCGAGCCAAGAAAACCATGCCAGGTTCCCCTCGTCTATCTGCATCCAGGAAGCTCCACAGTGAGACTCCACAAGCAAACAAGAGTGTCTTTACTGTCCCAAATAAGCCATGCCAGTCTCAAGAAGCATCAAACGTACCCCAGGCCTTGAACTCAACCCCAGAAGTTCGAGTCCTGCCCGTCACTCCTGCCCCTGTTCCTCCACCAAGAGCTCTCCAACCTCATCCCAACATGCAGATGAGACAGAACATCAGACGATCCCTCACCGACACCTTGCTAAAAAGGTCAGAGGGTCAGGACTGGTTGTCTTTGTTTTTTTTGTTTTTTGAGATTGTAAGTTTGAACAATGTTTCTCATAAAACCTTTTTGTCAATCGTCAGGGTGAACGACAGCGATGATTTGGAGATCTCTGAGAGCAATGTTGAAAAGCTCGCTGTAAACATTGAGAGAGAGATGTTCAACATGTACTATACTACTGACAACAAGTACAAGATTAAATACAGATCTCTCCTCTTGAGCTTGAAAGACCCCAAGAACAAGGTGTGTTTAATGATACATACATTTAAATATTAAGCTGTTTGATTCCAGGCAAATGTAAATTATTTTTTTTTCAGATTGCATTTAATCATGTCATTATAACTTAAGGTAAAACTTATAACTTAGCCTCATATTTATGGTAGAGCTAAGAAACATGATGTCAAGGTGTCTTTCTCATACCTAATCAAATATATGTTACCTTGTGTAAACTTCCACTTGCGTTCAATCGATCTCAATATGTTTTCTCAGGATCTTTTCTACCAGGTTGTAAAAGGACACATCACGCCATTTAAACTAACCCGTTTGAGCGACCAGGAGCTTCTGTCTGTTCAGGTACCACCAGTTCTCTTGGTGTGCGCGTAAAAAACATACAGTAGTTTCTTGAGATGTTTTTTGATGTTTTGAAGCAGTTTTTGTTTTGACATTTTGTTTTTGTTTTGACTAGATGTTTTTGTTTTGGCATTTGACATTTTTGTTTTGAAGATGTTTTTTGATGTTTTGAAGCATTATGATGTCAACAACCAGATTGTATCTGTATTAAACACTTTTTCTTTCTTGGTAGGAAAGTACAGCTGATCCTGTTCCTCTGAAAGAACAAGTGTCTCCTGTTTGTGTAGACATGGAGCAACCTCTGTCTGTTTCTGAGAACAAAGCGGTTAAAACCGATAGTGTGGCCACGTCCTCATCGTCGGTGAGTCGTCTAAATTTGTTTCTGGGTTTTATAGGCTAATTTAACTGTTAGCAAATGATTTGAAGTGGTGGACAAATCAATGCATCGATACATTAATATAAGTTTTAGTATGATGCCCCAGTCCTTTACTTTGGTTTAAGCAAACCTAATTGCAATATAGCTGGTTAAGCAAAATAATACAGGCAAAAAAATAGGATCATGTAGCATTGTGTGTTCATCATATCATCATTCTTCATTATTTGTTTTCTAGGAGGGGAAAATGTCTCTTGCTCAGGTTAGACAGGCCCAATCAAAGAAACCAAGCCCTGCAGTCTCAGACGTCATCAGCAGCATGCTGAAAGACACTACACCAGAACACAAAGCACATCTCTTCGACCTCAAGTGTAGGATATGCACTGGTATGTTTTCACACCACCACCAATGACGTTTAAACGTGTTCATTCAAAGAATTTCTGAAAGTAACCAAATTTATTTTATTTTTTTTCCATGTATCTGTAGGTCAGATTTTTGTTGACGAGGAACCTGACGCAAAGACGCTCAAAAAAGATGAGCAGATGAATGAACAGGAAGAAAAACCTCCATGTGCCATCCCTTTATCTGAAAAAAATCCTCCATCTGCTGCACTTGGAGACAATGATGTCCTCGTTATGGAGTCCCCTGCTTCTCCAACCGCAGAAGACTGTAATATTGAGACAACACAGCCGGACTTTGCTCCACCTGTAATACCTGCGGTTTCTATAGTGACCATAACGAGAAGGGATCCAAGGACAGTGGGATACCGTTCTGCACCTCCTCCTCCTCCGTCTTTTTCTTCTGTTGTCCCTGCTGCTGTTCCAGTTCCAGTTCCCGTTCCAGATCCGCCCAAGAATCTAACCACAGTTCCTGGTGATAAGGAGGCTGATGTGGAAATTAAGGCAGTTGAGCCTCTGCAGCCACCAGTGCATCCGCCACCGATGCTCAAATCCATTCTGATGAAGCCCTCAGTCCCCACCATCTCAGAGTTTTACAGTTCACCAAGTCTAACCACAAGGTGAGTTGGTTATCATTGAGCATTAAGAATCAGTAAATGACAACGCACCTAAGTATGTCAGTCATGTTTTTGTGCTCCCTTTTTTTTTTTTTTATAGATTGCCGAGCTCTCGTGCTTCAACAGAAAACGACACAAGTCACTTCCTGTCCAGACAAGATACTATATGGAAAGGGTTCCTCAACATGCAATTGGTGGCCAAGTTTGTTACAAAGGGATGCCTAATCTCAGGATCTGCAGAGGTTCTGAAAAAGGTCTCAGATTGTGTTTTCTGACAGCAGTGCTACATGCATGAACATGAAAAACCTTCACTAACAACTTCCTGATTATTAAGGGCCCAAGCATTATGATGTCAACTCCTCGCTATGATAGTGTTGATGTCTCATAGTTCAGGTGTCATAGTGTGTGGGGGCCGCTATAGTTTTTCTAAGGATTTTGTTTGTTTGTTTATTTTATTGTTTCAGATCATCAAACAAATTTAAATATTAGCCATTTAACTAACATCAGTTCCTGACCTCAAAAAGTTTTTATGCTGGACTGAAACACACAGTCACACAACTGGACTCCAATGTCCAACTTTTGGCCGTATAGTGTAATTTTAAACAAAAGGCAGCAGTAATGCAAGCTACTTTTACTGAATTGGGGTAGACAAATAACTGTCATGCTCCCGATTCTGATAAGGTTGGCCAAGTTCTTCTAGCATAACACACATTTTCTTCACTCTCATCTTTTATGACAGGGACATTTGTGACTTTTTATGTCCAGGGTGCAAACATGACTTGGAGAAGGATAATGACTAATGGTGGTGTGCCTTTATGTGGGAATTTAAATGCTCCCAATAACCTTTACTAAATAATAAGCTTGACCGGCTATTCTTTCGCAAACAGATCGTGGGACTGGGTATCATGTTAAAGGTTCTGATTGTTGAATAGCTCATGCATTAATGGGTTATCCATCTATGAACCTTAATCATATGTGATATGATATTGTCGTATTCATGTCATTCCCAAGAATTGAATTCTGGAAAAGCAATTATATAAAAGGTCATATCGAAAGGTCTGTGAAATGATATTTCTTGCTTGACCTATTAAACAATCTTCACCAAATAGATGAATTACCATTTGGTTTTCTTTGTTTTCTAGGACTTGCCAGATACTATTCACATCGGTGGACGCATATTACCCCAAACAGTTTGGGAATATGTCGAAAGAGTAAAGACATCTTTAACAAAGGTAACCCCAATCAAGTCACCAATTATTTTCTGAGTGGTATCTAACAATTTAGTGCAATCATTTTGTCTTCACTAATTGTATTTGTTTTTTGTTTTTTTCTCTCTGTAGGAAATGTCTTTAATACGCTTTTACCCAGCATCTGATGAAGAAGAGGTTGCATATGTGTCTCTGTTCTCATATTTTAACAGTCGCAGGCGATTTGGAGTGGTTTCAAATATTTGCAATAATATTAAAGATCTTTATCTTATTCCTTTATGTACAAATGAGTCAATTCCTTCTGTACTGCTGCCAATAGATGGCCCAGGTAATTATGTAAAGAGTTAGACTGTGCTTTGGTGATGAATATGGTTTTATATATTTTTTAATATATTGTTGATTTTCTATTAGGACTTGAACAGAATCACCCCAATCTTCTAATTGGCTTGGCAGTTTGTCAGAAACTAAAGCGTCCCGGACCACAGGCACAAGAAATTGAGGAGAAAAGACCAAGAATCCAGACACCACAGGATTCTGAAGTGATGAACCTACCTACCAAACCTGCAGTTCCTGATGCTAAATATGATGAACCTTATGACCCAGAGATCTCAATCAGCACTACTCCACCCGATTCCCCACCATCTCTGAGGTCACCTGATTCAACTTCATCTTCTCTAAACCCTCTGTCTGGAACCTCAGTGATTTCTAATCTTCATGCTCTTTTAACTCCTCCAACCTCCTCCAGCACAGATGTTGCGAAGACTGCGTCTTCCAGTGCCCCTCCACTTTGTGTCCCCACTTCCACCACTGCTACGCCACTTCAAACCATTCTAAACACAATATTTGGTAAACAGAAACAAAGCTCTGATTTTGCGGTCAATACCAGTGAGACGACTTCTACTGCAGTAAAAGAACCAGTGATACCTTTTCTGACTGCAGACCCCATTGTTCAACAGTATCAGCAGACTCCTAAGGCTATGGTGGAGTTGGATGATAATGATAGACCTTATGACCCTGAGGAAGAGTATGATCCCGCTTTAGGATATCAAAATCTCGCTCCCTCGAAACCGCTTGAAATATCAACACCTAATGTGTTACCTGCTGTTGCTAATGAACATGATATTGATGACGATAGGCCCTATGATCCGGAAGAGGAATATAATTTAAGAAATAAGGTTGATTCTGTCCATTCAAGTAATACTACAATGTGTACTGATACTGAACTATTCAAAGAAACCTCTGCAAGAAAGGATGATGTAGCATATGATCCAGAGGATGACACAGTCTTTGAGGAGATGCAGAATTACATTACAGATAAAAATAAATCTGGGACATCATTGTCTGAGCAGCAGAAAATGTTAGAAGATTTGAACAGGCAGATAGAGGAACAGAAACGCCAGCTAGAGGAGCAGGAGGAGGCTTTGCGCCTTCAGAGAGCAGCCGTTGGTGTTTCCATGGCCCATTTTTCTGTCTCTGATGCGCTAATGTCACCACCACCACGTTTTGGTAGAGAACCAGATGAGGAAATGGAAAAAACAATAAATGCTTCGGCAATTAATCTGAATAGAGATCCTCGGCAATATAGACATTTGCAGCAGAATTCAGTTAATCCAACAATAATAGGTCATACTGACAAAGAAAACATAAATGAAAAAATTGAAAGTTCTAAAAGCAATTTCCTGGCAAGCAATTATTTAGAGCAAGATTTGTCAAAGAATGATCATGAAACGACATTAAGTAAGCTAGTTGACGAAAGATCCATTAATGCTGACACAACAGTGTTATGTTCTGTGAGGAATGCAGAAAAAAATACACATCAAAGTGCATGTGCACTCCAACAAGGTACCTCCTCATCATCTGGTAACGACAACATTCAGCACACACGTTCACCATCAAAAGATTCAGGCAAAACGAGACACAGTCATACATCCAGAAGACAATATCACAGTTCTCCCCAAAGACGATCAAGCAACGAGACGCGTAGGTCATACCACGAGAAAATAACCTCTGATCAGTCCAAAGACGATGGACATCGCAGAAGAGGTAGACATTCTCCTGAAAGAAGCTCTAGGAGAAGCCGCAGTCGTAGTCGTAGTCGCAGTCGTAGTCGCAGGAAGGAACATGCATCGTCAAGGGAAAAAGAGCATTACCATCACAGAAGTACATCATCAAGACAAAGTAGTAGGAGGGACAGGCGATGTTCATCATCAAGGTCACGTTCGACTCGGAGACGAACATCTCCAGAACTGGAGAATAAGGTTTCTAATCAAAAAGAGAAATCGGTATTAAGGCAGAAGGACGAGTCCAACACTGAATCAACTGACGGTACAAACAATGCAGCTTCTGAGGAACCTGCGATTCAGGGTGATAAATCTCAAAATGAGGCTTCTGGGAAAGTAGAGACAAAAGAAACCAAAATACAGAAAGCTGATGATATAAAACTTGAACCTGATCAGTCCGAGCATAGAGAGCAAAAAACGTCTGATCCACCTTGTGGTGGTTTTTCTCAAAGCAAGCAAGTAAAGTTAAAACCTAATCAAGTGGACACAAATCCATCACAAAGAGAAGATTTTCACAAAAGCATTCCACAATCTGAGAAATTATCAATACTGCAAGGTAGGAACAATGAGTTCTGTAACACCAGACATCAGCTTGGTAATCAAAAAGACAATACATTACATAATAATGAGACTAATTTTAATCATGGTACAGATGGAAAGTCATCATGGCAGGAGTCTGACTGTCTTCCGCGTAAGACAGCTAAAATAGAGAAGGAAGATTTCCCAGACCCTGATGAGACTTTTTCCCCAAATCCTCGACCACAGAGGTTACTACGTTTGCGAGGAAGTACTCCTGAAATTATACCACCCCAAAATCAGAAAAGTTGTTTTTCAATGGATGGCACATTACATCCCAGAGACCTTGTATCACAAGGGGCTCACTCCATGCCAAGTGTTGGTTTGGAAAATGATGTACACAGAAATATTCATCCTCAAGAGCAATTTAGACTAAGAACATCTGAGATTCAGTGGAGAGGTCCACAGCACAGGATGGATGGTCCGAGAGGTCCTACACTAATGCAGCCCAGAATTCCCAGAGCACCACACCCTGAAGGATTTGAGACATGTAGACCTGTAGGCCCAAGAGGTCCAAGACCAAAGAGGTTGGATGATTGTGGGCCATCTCCCAACTTTGGACCAAGGGCTCCAAACTCTGTACCTAGAATGTTTGAGGGCCCTGGTCCTCGAAGTCTTAGACCAGGGTGCCCAAGCCCAGTTCCAAGGATGTTTGAAGGAGCTTCACATCAGCTTTCTGGACCTAAGGGACGATTACCAAGACCTGGAAGGTTTGAGGGATTTGAACGACAAAATCTTGAACCCAGAGATGCCTTCTCAGGGCCTGACATGTTTGACGATACAGTTAACTTTGCAGAGTCGCCACAAAGAGAATTTGACTGCAGAGACCCTGGTATACAAGAATTTGATGACTCATGGGAATCTGATGTACCTCGCCAAGTTGATAGAGAATCATTTTCAGAATTCAGATGTCCTAGAGACCATGGTGCACCTCAACGTTTTCGTGAAAATATGCTTAACGCTAGAGATTCAGAACGAGATTTCAGTGACTTTAGAGACTGTGATGCTCCATGTGATGAGGCAGAAATTGATCCTCAGTATTGTCAGTATTCAGATGATCAAAGCGATTATCATCAGAAATTTGCTAATGAACGTTTTCTAAATCCACAAGAAGCAAAAAGTCGTAGAAATCCCACACCTCGTCCAGCACATGCCAGGTACCCCATTCGTACCCAACTGGAAGGACCTCAGTTTCCAATAAGGGAGTTAAGTGTGAAAAGGTCTCACAATTTTGATGGCCTTGGAGATCAAGCAGACAAACGCGAAACAGTTGAGCCACATTTTGCAAAGCCTGATATTTTTGAAAGTTCCCGAGATTCTGGAAGAGCTGCTCAAATTAAACGTCCACGCATTAACCCGCCTCAAAATCTTAGGGGTAAAAGAGCCCCATCCCCTCATTTTTGCGACCAGAGGATGCTTTCATCCCGGAACACTCAGTTGCTTGAGGACAAACCAAGTTCCTCCCATTTTTCATTGCCATCCACCTCCAAATCTTCAAGGCCACTGCTGCCTGGGAGCCGGTTGGGTGGTCGAACTAAGGAGCCAGCTATTCGCCCTTTGCGACTGTCTGGCCCTTTGCTTCCAACACCCCCAGGTGGTCCAATAAGATTTCAGAATCCTAGAATGCAAAGACCTTTTTCTTCCAATGAAAGTAACTTGCCCCAGCATCCTCTTGCTAGAAGACCCATGGGTGATCTTGCTAAACCAGCTATGATGTCAGGAAGCTTTGATGATGATTTGAACAACCATGATGGAGAAACCTATGGGGGGTTTATTCAGGAAGAGTTTATAGACCGGGAGGAAGAATACAGTGGTCAGGATAATAGTCCAGGGAAACCATGGTGTCGAGAAGCAAGAAGGAGGATTAGCACTGCAAGAAGAGGTCATAGTAGTGAATGAAATATTGCACACGGGGATATTGGTCAAAAAGGGATCTGTAAACATGGGTTATCAAGCAGAGATTCATGCCAAAATTGGCACTAATAAAGCTAATGTTAAAATATAGACCCAGTCCAGAAGCAATACAAGTAGTTCAGACATTGACTGGTCATGAACTTGAGATGTTTTACAGATATCCAAAAAACAACAGCTGATTTAGAGCACTAAGGACAAAGACACTGCCTGAAAAGGTTTATATTTGTGGTTAAAAAAAAAAATCATGTTAGCAATTTGTTTTATTTACATTGTAAGAATTTGATTTAATCTGCAATGAAACATTTCTGTAGGTGTTGTCAAGTTATTTCTCATGTCAGGACTGGAGGTTTAAGTAGCTAATATAAGTTTATATTGTTATAAGTTGATAAGTTTTTGTCTGTAGTAACATCACTGAACCTTTTCTGTTGGAAAAATGGATTTGTTTTTGAACTATTATTTTAATTATATTCAACTCAGACTTGCCAGCTAATTATTGATACATGTATACAAAAAAAATAGAAATGGTGTACATCTGTATATATGTAAAGATAAAATTGACCGATTTTGTAGGTGTACAGACCTATGTAATAAATGAAAGAAAGAAACTACGAAGTAACAAATAAATTGGGAATTCTGTGTACATGGTAAAGTTGAATTGTTCTCAATATGTGTAAATACTAGTGTACATTTAGGTTCATACATGTTTTATAACATTTCCTACGTAAGCAGTGCAAGGCCTAGTGATTATGTTTATAACCTCATATGAACAGTCACAAGGCATCATGTCTGATGTGATTGTTTCATTAAAAATTAAAATATTTTAAAAATGTAAAAAGTGTGTTGTTTAAATGCATTTAATTCATCAGGATGTTTCGCACTTCATATTTTTGAAGTAAATCTTCATTTTATTTAGCTTTTGTCTAAATGTAATGAATTTAAAGTAAGAGTACAACTGAAAGTTTGTCTGACGGGCAGTTTGACTGGTCAGAATGAGAATAGACTTAAACAAAATCTGTCATGTCCTTAAGTATTATCTGGTTAGAAGACTCATAGATGACCTTGCTACACCAGCTTTGAAGTCAGGAAGCGCTGATGATTTATACACAAAGGAGAAACCTGTTGGGGTTTTATTGAGGAAAAGTTTATAGACTGAGAAGAAGAATACAGTGGTCCGGATAATATTCCTGGAAAACCATGGTGTCGAGAAGAACGAAGGAGGAAAAGCTCTTTCAATCATACTACAGCTGTGTCATACCCACGCAATATATTTTTACACTTTTTACATTTTTTATACCTCTGACTTATTTCTTTCTGTATAGTCTGTAAGGCCTGCATAATTTATACTCTTCTACAGTGAAACCTCGGATTGTGAGTAACGTGGTTTGTTCTGCCAGACGAGCAAAGATTTTGAATAAATTTTGACTTGGAAAACGAACAAGTCTTGGTTTACGAGCACCGAGTATCATGTATCACGCATGCGCTTCTTGTTTTGACGCCGAGCGTCACGTGATCACTGAGCCAACGTTTTTTCTCTCTCTTGCGCTGCGGAATTGTGGGTAATCGTCTCCCCTGCTGGGTCTTAGTGCTCGTCTCTCACTGGTATAATCAGCATCCATGCATGTGTGTACTGTTTACTATAACACTGACCACGTGTGTGTGTGTACAAAACATTTTATTTCGTGTCTGAGTGTGTGTACAGCGCGTGTGTGTAAAGCAAAAGCAAGTCTCATTAGAGAGGTTTCTAAGATCCATTTTCTCTCTCTGCTCAAGGCTGAGTCTGCTCTTTGTGTCTGTGTACGCTCATCATTGGACACACGTGCCCCACACACATACACAGACTCCTCCTACCTTTGCCTTCACACACACACAGAGACATACACACACTCTATGCTGTACACAGAAACACTGCTCTGTCGCGATTCTTTTCAAAGGTAAATTGCAGGTTAATTTGTTTTATTTTTACTTTACTGCAGTGATTCCGTTAGTGTGTCGCTCAATCGAGTGTCATTAGAGACATTTCTTGTTTATTTATAAAACAGTGTTTTCGTTGTGTGTCCGCGCTTGCGCACGTGTGTGAAAAAAGTGGAGGAAGGGTAACTGCGTAAGACGAGAAGGGGGAGAGGGGATGTTACTTTAGATTCTCACACACGCACAGCGCCTGCGCGCACAAACAGAAACACTTATGTCAGGATTTATTTTGACTTTTTTTTAATGGTAAAGTGCAGGTTAATTTGTTTTATTTTTGCTTTATATTTTGTGTTAATTATTTTCATGTATTTACCTTTTTTGGGCTGTGGAATGAATTATTTGAGTTTCCGTTATTTCTTATGGGAAAATTCGATTTGGTTTATGAGTGTTTTGGAATACGAGCTGCTTCCAGAGCAAATTATGCTCGTAATCCAAGGTTCCACTGTATTTAAATTTTATTTTATTTTGGTAACTTTTGTAAAAAGTTTTTCAGCCTAAAAAAGAAAAAATGTATAATTAAAAAAAAAAAAACCTTAGTTATAGTACTTTATTGAAAATCCTAGTTTTAATGTAATTTGCCTTCCTAGTGCGATTTATTTCATCATTGAGAAATCTTTTTTTGTGAATGTGTATGAATCAAAATGATAAGACTGTCCCTGATGAGCAAGCCAAGGGCGACAGCAACAGTGCCAAGGAAAAACTCCCTGACTGACATGGTAATAGGAAGTAACCTTGAGAGGAACCAGAATTAGGGAAACCATCCTCATTTGGGTGATAACGGATAGCAGGGATTGATCTGCAGTCATACTGTGTGTTAGGAGGCTGGAAGTTCAATTTCACAGTTGATTTAACTCTAGCAGGGAATAATTATGGATAAGCATAACTAAAAAGAAGAGCCAGAAGGAAACACAGACATGAGGGGGAACTGGGATGTAAAGCAACGAGTCACTTCACCGTCAACAAACCTGAGTGATCAATGACAGCATCTAAACATACCAGTTCACCATAATACTCTACGTCCCCCAGATCTGCTCCTTTACCTAAGAAAAATCTATTTACAAAAATGCTTGTCTAAATAAATAGGTTTTTAGTCTAGACTTAAACACTGACACTGTCTGAGTCCTGAACGTTAATTGGAAATTGACTTTGGGGCTTTGTAGGAAAAGCTCCAGCCCCTGGTGTAGTTTTCATAATACGTGGTACTGACAAGCAGCCTGCGATGGGATTGTCTTGAATAAAACTAGCCTGACGTATGTTGGGTGGCAATTAAAACCTAAACATAATGCTCATCTTCCAGTTGAAGTTTCAATCTTGATTTTGTTTTTTAATTGCTGGAAACAATGAATAATTTGTTCATAATATATTCTGGAAACATAATATGTTGTGGGATCTTTACCAACTTCTTAGTTCTGCTATTGTATTAGTCTTTGTTTTTTTCAAGCTATTTGCACCAGGGAGTAACTTATTTTAATAAGTTACTAATTAATAATTTAATTTAATTAATTTATTTATTGTTTTATTTATTTCCTTTATTACAGAGAAAGTCTAAAAAAAAAAAAAAAAAAGAGTGGGGGTCCATTAAAAAATTATGCTTTCCATTCACATTTTCTAGTCTCTGGGAGTTTGGGTTCGGTGCCTGGAAAACCCAAACTGCTTCAGGTGTAAAAGATTTTAAAAAGAACATAATGGTGGAAAAGCAGTACTGGCTCGACACAGTCTCTCATTCTGAATGTAGCAAAAGATAAAGTACAGCACCCTGTTTAAATATTTATTTTAATTATGAAACTTTATAAAAGCTTTAAATAATACAGCAACCCTGCACAACTCAGCCCTTAATAACAATAGCTATCTTCCTCTTTATTATGCCAAATGTTTTCTATGGGTGAAGGATCTGGACTGCAGGCTGGCCATTTCAGTACCCGGATCCTTAGCCATGATGTTGTAATTGATGCAGTATGTGGTCTGGCATTGTCATGTTGGAAAATGCAAGGTCTTCCCTGAAAGAGACGGGAGCATATGTTGTTCTAGAACTTGGATATACCTTTCAGCATTGATGGTGCCTTTCCAGATGTGTAAGCTCATGCAGGCCACATGCACTCATGCAACCCCATACCATCAGAGACCTGACCTGAGCGCTGATAATAACTTGGGTTGTCCTTGTCCTCTTTAGTCCGGATGACATGGCCTCCCAGTTTCCCAAAAGAACTTCAAATTTTGATTCGTCCGACCACAGAACAGTTTTCTACTTGAGCCTCAGCCCAGAGAAAACGTCTGCGCTTCTGGATCATGTTTAGATACGGCTTCTTTTTTGACCTATAGTGTTTTAGCCGGCAACGGCGAATGGCACGATGGATTTTGTGCACCGACACTGTTTTCTGGAAGTGTTCCTGAGCCCATGTTGCGATTTCCATTACAGTAGCATCCTGTATGTGATGCAGTGCCGTCTAAGGGCCCGAAGATCACGGGCATCCAGTATGGTCTTCCGGCCTCGACCCTTACGCACAGAGATCGTTCTATATTCTCTGAATTTTTGGATGATATTATGACTGTAGATGATGATGATGATAACTTCAAACTCTTTGCAATTTTTCTCTGAGAAACTCCTTTTTGATATTGTGCCAATATTTTTTACCGCAGCATTGGGAGAATTGTTGTTCCTCTGCCCATCTTGACTTCTGAGAGACACTGCCACTCTGAGAGGCTCTTTTATCTTTTT
>JAQMYJ010000015.1:2138028-2154462 GCA_030014305.1 Clarias laeviceps
CATGTTAATTAATTGATTATGGTTAATTGAACATGCATGGAAAACATTGTTTAAACCCTTTACAATGAAGATCTGTAGAGTTATTTGGATTTTTACAACATTATTGTTGAAATACACAGTCCTGAAAAAGGGACCTTTCTTTTTTTGCTGAGTTTATATATACCCATATGTACACATACACATGCATCATATACTGTATATACACAAATACAAGCACACATGTTATAAACATCCATCCATCCAAATATGTACATAAATAGAGGGATAGGAAGTATATCTTAAGATTTCACTAGGTCTGATAAAATCTTAATAATGTCCAACCAATTGTCCTTCTGTTTGTAAACTTTGTAAAACACTCCAAGAAAGCAATATCTAGGACATCCAGGTATGTATGACTGGGATGGCTGGGTCTATCCACAATTTCAGTATAACCTTTTTAGCAGCAGTGAGGGCAATGAACAGAATCCTTTTTTGATTTGCAGACAGTGACAGTGAGGAATCATCCAACAGGAGTAAAAGTAGTGGATCCTTTTTAATTTAGTCTTGTAAGATCAGTTAATATATCCCGAATCCAGGACCAAAACATATGTAGATATCTGAGAGATCATTTGATGAGCTGGGTTTTTTGACGTAGCAAAACAGTTCCCCCAGACTGTATCCTACTTGATCGCCGTGCTAAGTTCCCTCTCCCAAATACCCTCAATAGCAATGTTGGAGGATTGTTGCACGACAAGTGATTTATAAATTTTACTCACAATGCCTCTAGAATACATATTGTAATCTGTCCAGTTTATCATAGGATGAGGAGATATTTTAATCGACCATGGTACACCATAATCTTTCAATGCAGATCTTAATCTCAGGTACAGGAAAAAGGAGAATCCTGGCAGAAAATTCATCTTTAAAGGTTTGAAAGGATTTGAGTCCACAATCATTGTATAGATCTTTTAACATGTAAATGCCACATTCAGCCCAGGATTTGAAAATGAACGGTTTATTGCCAGTAAAAATATTATTATTGTGCCAGATGGGGGTAGAATCGCTATAGGGATCTGAAACTCCCATACTTTTTCCTACCATTTTCCAAATTTTAATAGAGTAACTTATGATTGGACCAATCTTTTCCAGAACTTTCTTGGATATTCCTGTAAAGAGTAGATCTTGCAAACATATTGGATAAACAATATCAATTTCTAAAGCTCTCAATGGTACAGGAGAGTCGATATCCATCCAGATCCTAAGTGATCTCATTTGATAAGAGTAATAGTAGGACCAAAAATCTGGTAGAGATAAGCCACCATTTTAATCGATGTGTAGATTGAGATTTTAATCGACACATAGATTTGAGACTAATTCTGGGCTGTTTATTGTTCCACAGAATTTTTTTTACTGTGGTGTTGAACGCTTTAAAGTAGCCCATAGGAAGTGCTAAAGCTAACACTGAAAACAAAAAACCCAACCTTGAGAGTATATTCATCTTAATAGTGGCTATCCTGCCATGAAGTCCCAAGCAAAGCGGAGACCAGCAGCGAAGGTTACTTGTAAATCTTATCAAGAAGAAATGAATAGTTCCACTTGAAGATACGAGTTAATGAAGGAAAAAACTCTGTTTTCTGATTGATTACCTGATGATTTCTTCTGTTTTTTCGGGAATTTGATGCCCATCCTTGCTGCAAAATTTTTTTTTTGGACCTTACTTATAGAGGGCGTAGCATGCTGGAAAACAAAGAGAAACAATGTCAGTTTTTATTTGTGCATGTACTACAAACTGATCAGAAGTTTTAAACTGATCAGAACGTGCAGATTCAACATCGTCAAAGTCTTTGGATAGCAATCCGGTTCATCTGTCAACACCTGACCCGGTCATTTTCGGATGCAAAACCAGTCAGATTTTTTCAGCAAGGTCCTCCATAGGAACTGCAGGTTCATCTTTCTCCACCACGGTCTCTCGTGGTACCGTTGCTACAACTCCCTTTCGAGAAGATTTTACGGCAGAATCCAGGTTGAGAGCTAGTTTTTCAACCTCCACCGGTGAATCGAGAAGTAAGGTCCGTCCTCGGTGGGTAACTTTCACTACCGTGGGGTAGAGCAAAAAAGACGATGTTCCCCATTGAGTTAGCTTCTTCATTGCCAATGCCATCGCTCTTCTCTTAGACGCTGGGTGAGTACTGTAGTCTGGGAAGAATATCAACGTCGTTTCAATATACAAGATCTGTCCAACATCTCGAGCTCCACTGAGGATCACATTCCAATCTTGATAGCGCAGCATCTTGAACATGAATGTATGATGGGTTGTTTTTGAGCGTTCACCGCTATATACACGATGGGCTCTTTCAATCTCCATTACCTTGCCGGTGAGAGATGGGATCCATTTAGGAAGATGATTCTGTATAAATCACACAAGGTCAGCTCCTTTTGCACCTTTTTCAACCCCACTAGACAGATATTAGACTGGCGGCTCTTATCTTCGATTCTTGCTAACTTCCGTAGTGTCTTTCTTCGCATTATGAAGAGCTGTCTGCATGTTGTCAAATTAGTTTTTTATCAGACGAACATCTTTTTCCAGAACTCCAAGTCTTTCCGCAATAGGGGTGAGTTCTTCTTTGAACATTTCCCTAATGAAGCTAAGATGCATTTTTTATTTGTCGGCGGCAATGGTGCGGAATATTACTAGGGTCTTTAACTCGCTTTTTTTCTCTGGAGAAGCTAACACTATTTGGCGCAGCAAACAAATTAAATCAGATGGTGATGGTTTAACTAAAAACAAAAGAAGATTTAGGATACTGAGTCAGGGAGCGATCGAACTACGCCGCCATTGCCATTGGTGGGTAACGTGACCTCCCCTAAGAAAAAATGTTAAAAACCTTAGGTTTGGCCACTCAAATAAGTTTTCGTGACTCTGGAACATTCCTTGGTAAACCCTTGGACATGCTCTTACATTTTTTCTAGGCCTGTTAACATTAATGTGTGTGATTAATCTAGAGATTTTAACTATTTTTTAACACAAATTAGTCATATGGTCTTCACAATTTTGTCATTCAAGCACAGAACAGAACCGGCCAGGGACATCAACAGTGCCATTAGCCAGGGCGATTTAAATGTAATATCCACTATCATACTAATTTCATCTCAACATGTTACTGATGTAAGTGAACATGGGGTAATACAGGTTTTAAGAGCTACAAAGTTGAAGCAAAACAAGTTTTAATGAAACTCATCCAAAAGTGCTGCTTTTATGATCAGTGAATTTAAGTTATTATAACAAAAACAATAAATCAAAGATTTGGATCAGAACGTAATCTTTGTTTGTCTTTGTTCAATCCCCACTAAAACCCAAACACATAAATCATCCTACGCAGGGTCTTGCCTTGTGGAAAACAACACACGTTCCTGTCTTATTTAGTTGTATTTGAACAATATATTGGTGTAAAACTTGTGTAAGGTGATTACTCTTGTAGAGATGAAAGCATAAAGATAGATTTGCTAAGCATGTTAAATAACAACAATTGCATAGAAATAAGGCAAAAAGAAAAAGAATTCCTGGATTTTCCAAAAATTCACACCAACCGAGTTTATAATGTGTAAACATTTGTAAACCAGTCAGGGCCAGTAATAGTGTGTTTTGCACAGCCAGAGCAATTTGCATGCAGTCACTGTATGTGTGTCTGATGGGAGGAAACATGCACTTTCACATTTTACTTGACTGAATATCAGCATTAAATCGTTATACACAGAGTTGCCGGTTTATGTATTATATCTGTATATGGGAAACCAGTGAACTTGCCCGTGTAGTCTGATCCAATAGAAGAGCTAGTGTAGATCATAAGGTTAATGCTGGTTCCAATAGAAAGTAGAAAGGTGTGGAACACACAGTGCATTAAAGTTTTCATAGCAAAAACTCAATTTTAGATGAGTGGTCATAATGTTATGGATGATCGGTGTGTGTGTGTGTGTGTGTGTGTGTGTGTCTTTAAAAAAAATTGTCTAAATAAAGAAAAAAAGAGTTAAAATAATATTTTTTTAAGTGAATACGATTCAGCAATTTAGTTTAAATTTATTCACAAATAAGAAGAAAACCACTAACATGATTCTGGGATCAAGAATGACTAATTGTTAATATGGGATTCAAATACCAAATTGAAAAATCAACCCACATTTAGAAATCATTCTTTTTCAACATTAAGTTGATCAAGTTCTTATTACATTAAGTTCAATTTCATCCGTTACGGCAACCCGGACCAATCTGTTTTTCCGATACAGAGATCAGGAACAGGAAGCTCTATCGCGCTAAATAATAGACACAATATTATTTTCTCACGTTAAATAAAGTTCATGAAACACCTGTCATTTTATGAAGATGGTGGAATAAATTGTATTGGTTAAAAAAGTTATTTAAATACTTTGAGAAGGTCTTATGTACAAGGATGGGTTTAAGAAGACATGGCAACCTCTCCTGACGTGCCCGCGCTTGAAATCACACGGTTGAAGTTTGAAGCGGTGACGCGCGCGACGTCAGTTTATCAGTTTTTACACGTTATTATTCTTCATTAGTTTGAAGCCGCTCGAGACTCTCTGTCTGTTCAGGTCTGTTCACAAGCTTTATTATTACTTTATTGAAACATTTCTCAACTGTTCGGTGATTTATAAACGATTAGTGACAGTGACAGGGTTAATTTTAAAAAAAATTATTATTACTATTTTTCTGAGCCAAGCTGATGACGACATTTAATGCGCGAGACCCTGTCACTCAGAGCGGGAAAACCTGCCAGTCTGCGCGAGACCAACATCAGTTTTAGCAACATGCTAACTAGTTTTTCTCCTGACAGAAAAACTACAATTTTACCTCTAAAACGTGCACAAGATTACATTGAAATGATTTTAATAGAACAATAACTAACGCATTTATCAGTTTCATCAGAAAATCTCACAATTTTAGTCCTATAAATCTTTCTAATATATGTTCTGTTTATGACGCCGTTCAAGTTTGGATCTAAGATGTCCAATTAAAATCCATTTATCCAGCTCAGATTTAATCCTTAAAAAGCCACAACAGTAATAATATGTGTTATAAAAAGTTATTTAATAAGGTT
Source organism: Clarias laeviceps (assembly GCA_030014305.1). Classification (NCBI taxonomy): domain Eukaryota; kingdom Metazoa; phylum Chordata; class Actinopteri; order Siluriformes; family Clariidae; genus Clarias; species Clarias laeviceps. The sequence goes on from JAQMYJ010000015.1 coordinate 2,143,119, forward strand.
TTATAGATTTTTAGACTTAATATTTTATAACCCATTTGTCAGTATGAACTGCTTCACATCTGGATCTGAAAAAATATTATTGTATATGATATAATTGTTATAATTGTAGTTTTAATGCTCTGAGCATTTTCTCCATTTTTTGTTTCGCTGTTTAAAAAATTTTTTTTTTTAAATAAACATATATAGGGAATTTTGTTTCATTTTAACAAACTATACAAATATGACAGAGCAAAAGATTGATATTTATTTATTTTTTGCTTGTTTCTATGACCAAAAAAATCCAAATTTTTTAGATTCGACAAATCTGCAATGTCATTCTCGCTGTTCTGTCCTTCTTCCCTTGGCTTTCCACTGACGCAAATGAGTTTTCAACGGCTCACGAACGTTCGTGTGATTTAGCTGGCATTCATTTCAGTTCATTCATTCGTATGCCGTAAATGCTTCGTATACTGGTACAAATGTTTTGCAAAATTTTTAATTTCTTAAGGTAAAAATTCGTAAGGGAGGGCATTCGTATGCTGAGGTTTCGCTGTACTGTACTTAGCTTGGATTTTGTGAATTGTATCTCACAGACTTATTTTTGTATTTTTCAACTACGCAATACATAGACTGTGTTTTAGAATCAGCTTACTAATAATCTTCTCTCTTTTCATTTGTTTATTTATTTATTTTAAAGAATGAACACGTCAGTAGCGTGCAAGACATCGTACGCGACGTCTCCTTTGGGTCAGTACGCACCTGAGCCTGTGAACGTGACCATCAGTCAGAAGGGATGCGATCAAACTCAGGTGGCCAGCTCTGAATTTAACATCATGGAAATGACAGAGGTTGAATACACACACATTCAGCACCTCATTCAATCCCATATGGAAACTCAGGATGGTGCTGAAGAGATCAGGATAAATCCGCCGTCTTCTACAGAACGCGATATTGAAAACAGCTGCAAGGTGTGTCCTTCTTCAGACGTGGCTTCTGCGTGTCAGGTGGACGCATCTTCTTTATCCTCGTTGCCCACAAACGCGCAATTTGCCTCGGGACCTAGCAACGACAGACGCGAGGACGGTCAGGAAGTTAAAATGCTTCTTTACAGTGATTCGAATTGCATAAGTAGTTTAGGACCGAGGACGCCAACCAGTAACAGCGAGGTTCCCAGCTTTGTCCTGGCGAAGGTGAGAGGCGCCATGGAGGTGGTGAGAGAGAGGACTGATCACAGAACGGTCCCTCCTTTTGGTTCGAGACCCAACCCATCTGCACGGGTTTGCTTGGAGAAGAGGTTCGACTGTGATTCGTGTGATTTAACCAAGAAAGAAGAGTCACAGGCTGCAATAATGAAAACGTAATTTTACTCAGATGTTTTATTCAACTATTTTCCAAATGGTCTGTTTGAATTTTCATGCATTTTCATCTTAATTATAACAAAAATTGTAGACGCAGAGCTCCTCTATGCTTTAGTATCCTCTTGATGTTAGGTGAGACAGGCATTGCTTTTTTTTTGGTTCAAGTTTTCAAACCTATCATTTTTAAACTCACTTTAAATACAACAGGTTACACTCGGAGCTCTATTGTATTACTGCAAAATTGATGTGTTTAGTCTTTTTAATATTTGATTTGTTGTTTTATCATTCCAAAAGATAAATTCAGCTAATTTAGGGTCATGTAGGAAAATGTACTTAATTGTCATAATGGAAAAAGAGAAACAGAGCGTTGCTAAAAGTATGTTTCCTTTAATCTCCAATAGGTTGTCCTAGTTGTCACACTGTCACTATGATTAATTTTTTTTTCTTCACAGATTTTTGTCGATGCTTCACAACTCGACGGACATACCCGGGATTGTGATGCATTCACAGCCAGAAAAGTGGCCCAAAGCAGAGAAGACCGGTGCAGCAGATTGCGCTCGTCCATGCACAGGAAATCAAGTGTGTCAGGTATTAAGAGCAAATATTTGTTTTGCAGTTGAGGTTATGATGAGCATAGAGTTTGCTACCATGTTCTTTGCCACTTCAAAATACAAAACTGATGCTAACAGTGTTATGAAAAGTGTGGCTTGTCATCTGCTCTCAATTGTGTTTTCTGGTCATGTTTACTTCTTTAAGCCACTTCAATTAATGTTGTAGGGGTCACACGGTCACTTCTCTCAGCTGTTGGAGAGCAGCAACCTTCCCGAAGACATTACATCTAAGAACCTCAGCGTCAGTAAGAGCTCTGACTCTGTGTCGAGATCCCCGTGTGTTATATTCACTGATACAGCTAGCGAGGAGCAAATCATGAACATTGAAAGTAGGTATCTTAAAAAAAACAAAAACAAACGTCAAACCTATTTTTTTTATTATAGGGGAATGAGTCACACTGTAGTATAAAATCAGTATAGAGAATAAAATAAATGGCAAGTCTGGCATTTAAAATTAAGAAAAAAAATATATAAAGTGAAAAACTACACAGAGAAGGATGTGGCTATACTGCAAGAGGCGTAACTGTGATGCTATTGTTAGCTTTCAATGTAAAGAAAATGCCCACACATGCTTTGTTTCTTTAGTTAAGGTTTTATTTTCAGTCTACAGGTTTTGTGTGTAATGCAAACTAATGAGTTACTAAAATACTTTACATTTGTTTTACATTTGTTTATTATGAAAGTTATCTTTAAACTTAAGGGTTTCATTAGCTTTTTCGATACAAAATCATTGCATATGCATTTGTCTATATGGTAAAAGTACTGCGTTGTTATGTTCTTTAAAGTGCAGAAGTTTTGGCACCCCAGTCCAAATTATCCCCAAAAGGCATGCCAAAGTTAAAGATAAATCAATCCATTCATGTTTTAAAGTTTTTTTAATATCTATGTTTTACAATTTAAAAATACTGTAACAAGGGCCTGAAGTAAAAGTTTGGGCACCATGCACGGTTACTCCTTTACCGTTTCTCCCTTTGGCATGTATCGCAGCAATAGTTTTTGGCATAGTGTTGTTGTAAATCCTTTTTCTTTTTTAACTAGCTACGATCTAACTTTTTTTTTTCTTAATTATTCTAATTCTTATTTACAACAGGCTTTAAGTTTAGTGAGATTCTTGGACAGTCTTGCATTTGCACATGCACTTTATAGAGTCTTTTGTATAGTACTTAGATAGTTTTGTTAATTTATGGTGTTTTTGGTTTTGGTTTGTCTTAGCTAGTCGGCTAATTAGGTGTGTTAGTTAGCTAGTTAGTTTGGTTAATTTATGTGCAGTATGTAGTACCTTGGTTGAAACAACAATAAAATCTGACTTGACTTGATGATGTTTAGATCAGGAGGATCTGATCTAAACTGTGAGGATCTGATTACAAAAACCAAAAACCTTCAGCTTTCGCCTCTTGAGATTCTCCAGTGTGGATTTTGTGGTGTGTTTAGGATTACTATCCTGTTTTAGAATCTATCCTCTTTTCATTTTTTACTTGTACTTTTTTTTTTTTTTTTTACAAATACATATAAAATATCGTTTCATCTTTAACTTTATGCCTGTTGGAGATCAGGTCATTTTCTAATCAATTAACAATACTAGAAGTTTTGATCAGGTAGGCCCAAATTTTTGCACGACAATTTATTTTACTAGATATTACCCTGGAAGCTTCACTTTGAGATTTTAAGATTATCTTGCAATTTTTATCTGTTTTTGATTTTAATATCAAATTTTCTTTGGTTGTAAAAGATGAGGTAGAGCTCAAAGTTGTAAATCGAGTCAGGACACGTGGAGCTCGTATTTTGCAAGCCCAGGACCCCAATATAATGCACGGATCTGGGAAATGGAGATCAGGTTGCGATATGCCTGGTCGTAAGCCGGCTCAAAGGACCCGATGTCAGTCGGATATTAGTCAGCGAAAACAGAGACACAACCTCAAGGAGAGAGACCGCAGGTAGGCACGGTACAAAGACGGTAGGGACGCAATAAAGGCAAGTATTATGTTGTGTGTTACACATTTAGTCAGTTGGATCAGACATTTTGAGTATCCATAAACAATCCAAACAGTTTTATATGTATTTTTCATGATTTCTTTTCCTTTTTCTTTTGTGTACCAAGCTTTCGGGACTGAGATTTTCTGATTTTCAGGAGGAGAATTCGGCTGTGTTGCGATGAACTGAACATGTTGGTGCCGTTCTGCTACAGTGAGACTGACAAAGCCACGACTCTCCAGTGGACAACCGCCTATCTCAAATACATCCAAGAGATCTACGGAGACTCCCTAAAACAGGTCATGAAGTCAGCTTCTTGTTTCTTATACAAACGTTTACACAAACTACTACACATTGTGAGGTTATAGTTCACTATACACACTCAGAGTACAGTCAACCCTTGCGAAGTCTCGGGCCGCTCGCACATTTTTCCTTAGAAAAATTACTAATTGTTCCGGAAACCGCCGCAATTTTGCGGAAACCCAAATATCCTACAGTATATCCTATTACCCAAATATTTTTTATGGCTTATTTTCATGCCAATATATAATTCTTCATGTGTTTTAACACTAAACTAAACGCTAATAAGAACAATATCATTTACACATTTTTTTACGTAAATATTAGCGTAAATTCAGCTAGATTTTCATATAAAATATAAAAGTGTATAAATATTTTTGTACTGTAGAGAGAACACAAAGCAACTGTAGAGAAAAACGTGGCTTGTGATGGTGAATTATTACCTTATTTACCCTACAGTACTGATACCAAAGAAAACCCACTCGCATGAATTACAGCACATATATAGGGGTATCATCTGTGTTTTACATTCTAGCACTGAAGGAGACGCAGCAGTACAGTACAGTACAATACAGTACACGGGTTTACCTTTATATTCTTTTTTTTTTTTAAGGGTAATGTATTGAGCTAAGTTTGAAATGAAATTAAAATGTTTTGGTATCATATTTAGGCTTTAAACTATAAAAATAGGCATTTATAGGCATTTTTTGGACCACATCTAAAATTCGTGTTTTTTCACAATTCGCGGATGCTGTAGGAAACCCCTGCCAATTTCGGGGGTCGACTTTATAGCACCATTCATGCAATTTATCCAGTCAGCGAGCCAGAAAAGGTCAGAATACAGGCGGAAATGTCTTGTTCATATACAGTACGAGGCCAGAGGGTAACGGCCAGATTCGTTCAAGCTGCTTGGGTGGATACAGTAGCTCATACAATAATAATAGTAATAATAAAATCGAGCTGAGCAGAAAAGCATCCAGGATACTGGACTTGTGTCAGTCACGAACAGAAACCATGGGCACAGAATCACCTGGACTTTGAACTTCAGAATATCGTTTTCGACTGACCGGAGAGTCGACCCTAGTGTAGTCTTCACCGCTGTTGTAGCCCACAGGATGTTATTTGTGTTTCACACCATTCCATGTAAACTCTACAGAATGTTTTTGTCCACCCATCTGCCACCAACCAATCACCTCTGTCACGTTTATCAAAATATATCTACAATTCTGATGAGATTCTCAATCTATATCTGCATGATTTAACGCATTGTGCTGCTGCTACTGCTATACGATTGGCTGATTGGATATACTGTAACTTCATGGTCACCTGGTATTCCTAATAAAATGGACTGTAAGTCTGTATACAGGCCAGTGTTTTAATGTTAATGATAGTTGTGAAGTTTTTTGTTGTACTCTTTTGCTTCAGAATTTTGAAAACACTTTCTGCGGGAAAACCGGCGTCCGGATCAAGCCGCGCTGCGCTGACGATGTCTCCGGGTCCCAGAACTCGGAGCTCAGCACCAATGGCCTGAAATGACTTCTCATCGCTACATCTCTATATTATCTATATAGCCAACACTTGCATTAGAACAAATTTTCAATTAGTCATGGCATAATCTTTTTTCATTAAGCTTTACTTAATTAATTATCATATTTACAGTTAGGTATTTATTTATTTATTTATGGAGCATACACTCTGATTTATTGCTGTAATTTATTTGTCCGTAAGAAGTTATTTATCTGAACCACAGTGTCTACACTGTTTAAAGGAAAAACAAAAAAACACAGTAAGAGAAATGAAAACCTTTGCTCTACTAATGTACACTTCATATTTCCCTGATTTGTATATTTTTTTTTAATTTATGTTGTCACATATATGTTCATAGATATGTTTCTGCTCAGCTATGAATTAGATCAGGTTTTTCTGACAGTCATTTTAATTAAACCTGACATGGTTGAGTGTCTTTATAGTAAACTTTTTTAATCTCCTGTGCAAATATTAAACACTAGATGGCGCAGTTTTTCCACAAAACAGTTCTGCAGCACAATTGAAGTTAGGTGATTTGTAATATAGTTAGAGTATATAATATATATATATACTAATATATAGTTAGAGTCTTAAAATGATATTTGTGTGTGTTAGGGTTTTAATAAAGATTCCCGTTTGTAGGAATTAAACCAACAGCTTGTATTTCAGTATTTATTATTCCAAATGAAAATAATCCTTCACTGTTATGTAACTTCTTAACTTTGAATAAATGGTTCTGTATTAAACATTTGTTTGTTCTTTCTCAGGTGAATGGCTAAGAGACTAGACGTCTAAGAGAAAAGTGACGTTTTTACTGAAAAGTGGCTTTATTTATTATTTATTTCTTACAACACGGTGCCATAGAGTTTCACTGTACATACAAGAGTCGCCCACACAAAATAAATAGTATTAAGATCAGGGATATTTAATAGTTTACAGCACCAGTACATAGTGGGGATGTGTTGGAAAATTCCAGAGAAAACTCCAGTAGAGTTTATTGTAGAGTAACAGTTCATCAAGCATCTAGATTGATGCTTTCAGGGTTGTTTTTATTTTATGTCAAAGATTTTGGGAATAGTTTTTTCAAGCATGTTTTTTTTTTTTTTTTTTTTATAATTGAAAAAAAAAAATTAGCTGGAACAATACAAACAATGATAATTGAATAAAAAAAAAAACATACTGAAAATCTGGAAAGTACTATGCAGTAATATACAAAATGACTCAACACACTGAGTGATGCTCGGGTATCGGAGCTGACGCGTTCTCGCTCAGATTTTGAGGATACATTTGTTCTTTCCAGTCCGAAAGAACCACAGTGCACAGAGCTCGTCACTTTTGCATTTCTTTTCCAATAACAGTTTTTCAACAGGATTCTGTGCGTAGAGATTTTATGCTAACAGACAACTGAGGAAAATAGTGACTTTTTTTTGTTGTTGTTGTAAAAATGCACACATGTACATACTGTATCTGACCGGTTTTCACCATTTCAGTAATTTTGGATTTTTCTTTTTTCTTTCTTTTTTTTATTTTTTTATTTAAACACATCTACACAAATCGGTACTTCAGGCTCTTTGCGCTTTAGGTTTCATCATCGATCAAGTCTTGGCTTGAAGTCTCTCATCTCACTCGTTCCTCTTCATCCTATTCAACATTTGCAGTTCTTTAAAAATGCTCCAAAGATGATCCGTCATTTATTTTTTTTTTATTCCTCACCCCTTCCCCAAAAAACATTTTAAAAAATATCTTGCTTGTTCTTCGTTCCTTGGGGTGCGTGTGTGTCTCTCTAAAAAACGAAGGTGTCGGCTTTTAATGGTTTTTAGGGTTGGATGATTTCCCGTGAGGTGCAGCACCCTGGCAGGCTGTCGTGTCGCAGATTCCAGGGGGTCCTTGATGCCCTATCCTTCCCGCCCTGCCCTGTTCTCCAGGCTCACCTGCGTCTCCAGGTGCTCCGTCACGACCGTCTTTAACGATGCCATGTACGCCCCGGAGACCTACAAAGCAGAGAGGGTGAAAGAAAGTGTATTGATGATGTACTGTATTGTGATAGCATAACAAATGCTAACTTTAACTAGGCTAATTTTTATATTCTTTTGTAAAGAGCTCATTTGAAAGCCTTGGTGGTAATTTTAAGGAATGAAAGCATGAAAGTGGGAGAATGTTGATGTGAGAAAGAAGAGGAAAGATAGAACAGTAAAATAAGAAAGAGAAATGTTACAAGACCATGAAATAAATACAGAAAAAAAACAGAAGGCATGAAGAAAGGATAAAAGACTGACAGACGGCACAAAGGTAAGACAGAAAGAAGACAAAATCAAGAAAGAAACAAGGCAGAAAAGACATGAAAGCAAGATACAGTATAAAGCATGAAGGGAAGATAGAAAGCAAGAAAGAATAAAAGCATGAAGGTAAGAGAAAGATGGCAAAAAATAAAGAAGACAAGGCAAGCTAGAAGGCATGGATGACACAAAGCAGGGAAAAAACATGGCATGTAGGCAGGAAAGAAATAACGCGTGTGAAAGAAAAAAGGCATGAAGGAAAGACAGCAAGAACACACGAAAAAAGGACAAGAGAGGAAATAGGAACAAAATCTAGACAAAAAGAAGAAAAAAAGATAAAGAAGCCATGAAGGTAAAACTGTAAGACAACATTAACAAGGAAAAAAAAGACAAAGGTGAGAACAAGAAGGCATGAAGGGAGGACAGAAAAAAGGGAAAGCAAGAAGATAAACAAGGCTTGGGAGGAAGAGTACGTTTCTTCTATAATTTAGTTAATTGTAAAGAAAAAAGTTTTAAAATTTGGTTAATGCATCTTTAATTCTTCAATTTATCATTGTAGAATTAAAGGTAGTGATGGTTCAGGTGAGGAGCAGCAGCAGGATTAATGCTAACGTCCAAGTACAGCTTTACTCTTTTTGTCTTTTTAGATATTTTAGAAACACGTGAAGTTCAATTTGCTTCATAGTGACCTTTTTAAAAAAAAATTTTGTATGTATTATGGTTAGTGTCGGCACTATAGCACATAGTCATACCTGGTTCTCCTTGGTCTCCAACTGGTCCATCAATGGCTTTACCAACAGGTCCCTTATCACCCTGTTCACCGACATCACCTGCAAGAATTTCATCACAACAGAGTCTCATCAGCTCATCATTTCGTGCTTTTCTGACAACGTTGCCTTTGTCAACATTCTTCATTCTCCTCACCTCTGGTACCAGGATCTCCAAGATCTCCAGGAAGTCCTCTGTATCCTGGGGCACCACGAACTCCAGGAAGTCCCATCACTCCTGGTTCTCCTTGTGTTCCTGGAGGTCCAGCCGGACCGGGACGGCCTACGGCTCCCGGAGATAACGGCCTCCTCAGGTGAGCAGCCAGCTGGGCAATCTGGTCTGAAATGGCACATTCGGACATGTTAGCTAGCTAATGCTCTTCCTTACCCCTGGTATTAGCGAGCACGGCACGAGATTTCCGTCTCACCGTCGATCATTGAGGCACAGAGTTCTCTGATATGTTGTTCGCTTGCCAGATTTCCCTAAAAGAAATAACACCATTAAAAGAAATATCACAATAAAACTTCAATATAATCCTATCTTAAGCAACATCAATGCAGATCGATATCCGTCACTAAGTAATAATAAGTATGTGAAGCACGATTAGCTACTTACAGGAACGCCAGACTTTCCGGCGACACCAGGAGGTCCTGGTTCTCCATGGAAGCCCATCATACCAGGTTTTCCAGGTAGTCCTCTTGGTCCGGTCTCTCCCTGTGGACCTGTTACTCCTTTAGGACCCAGCTCGCCATGCTTCCCCGCCTAAAACGTACAATAGCGATGAATAAAAAACCTTGTTCTCGTTTATTATATCTTATATAATATAATACAATTATATATAAAAAAAAAATTTATGGGGACGTAAGATGAGTAATAGAACACATCAGGAATTTTGGTCTGTCTGTTTGTCTGTTCGTTTGTGAACGCATCACATAAAAACTACTGAAGGAATTTTGATGTGGTTTTCACAGGTGCATTGGCTGAGCTTAAGGTAACATGAAGGCTTAGTTACATCGCAATCGACCCACGCGAAGAGAAGATATGCTATTTTGATTTTGAAATGGAAAACGCCCTTTTATCATAAAAAAAGCAGGCAGATCTAATAGTCTATCTATATAGTGTAGGTTTGTCAAATTTCATAATGATTGGTCGTGGTAATATTCAAGGGAAATATTAAAGAAGAGAGTTATTCAAGTCAAAGTGGGACTTTTGATTGTGCAGAATAACAACACAGTCCTGAGAGTAAAAACTCCCTTTATTTCTCTATATAATCCCTGATACACTAATGTGTCTGTTCTGCACGTTGGCAACAAGTTATTTGTCGATCAGGCGTTCACTTTCGCTGAATGTTCACGGGAATGAGCTCCGAGTCACCTCAGCTTGCATCATCATTCACGGATGTACCGCCTCCTTTAAAACAATTGCACCGTTCGAATGTTTTATTGCGGCTAAGAGTCTCATCACCGTACTGTGCTTGAAGTAAATGCCAATCACTTTTACATCTTCATTCACCAGAAATTTCATCAAAAAAGTTTGGATAATTACTGCAGTGATTAATCTGTATTAGTCGTCTTAACTGATTGGTTTGATTCCCATCATCCATACATGAGCTCGGCTAAAAATGAATGCAACCCTTTGAAGTTTCTTGCATCATGATAAAGAAACCAACATCGTAACAAACACACCATAATCAGAGCTAATGTTTGTCCAATGAAAGTCAAGCAGACAGTATAATTACATTTAGGCAGATGCAAAATAATCTGACTCATGGAGCAAGGCATAGAAATTAAGGGAATAAATTAAACCGCTAACTGCTTACCATCTTCTTATTTATATATAATTTTTACATGTATGATGTGCATTAGTTGTGTTTGTGGGTTTGTTGATGGGTCAGAGTGAGTCCAGTATCATCAGCGTGTCTGTACATTGAAGATTTTGTGAAGAAATAATTTGGGGGGACATAAGATGAGTAATAGAACACATCACAACGGTTTTGGGAATTTTTTGTCTGTCTGTTTGTCTGTTTGTTTGTGCACGCATCACGTTAAAACTACAGAACACATTTGAATGTGGTTTTCACAGGTGTATTTTGCCGAGCTTGAGGCTTAGTTTAATCGCAGTCGGCCCACAGGAAGAGAAGATATACTACTTTGAAATTTAGATGACAAACGCCCCTATATCATAAAGAAAATCTTTCTCGGAAAAATGATCAGTTCATCTCAAAATTCAACAGATGGCGCTGCACATTTTTAAAAAACGCACTTATGAATGTGATAAAATAAATCAATTAAATTCCACACGAACGAAGTTGAGGTTCACATCATGTAGTATAAATCTAACACTGAATTAAATTAATTAAAAAGAATCAGGGCTGCTTATAAATAATTAAACATTGTCACAATATCAAAATAAATAAATACATCTAAAATAAATCTACAGGGTGGGTCATTTATATGGATACACCTTAATAAAATGTGAATGGTTGGTGATATTAACTTCCTGTTTGTGGCACATTAGTATATGTGAGGAGGAAAACTTTTCAAGATGGGTGGTG
>JAQMYJ010000015.1:2154562-2171476 GCA_030014305.1 Clarias laeviceps
CATTTTATAACTTAATTAATAAACTTGTAAATAACTCATGAAAGAATAAAGTTAGGTTAAAACCAAGCACACCATTGTTCACTTAAGGAAAGGCTGTTAATTAGCTTATTGGTAAAATCAGGAATACTGAGAGGTGAGAAAACACTAAAAGGTGGAGGGCAGGCAGAACAAACAAACAAACAAACAAACAAACAAACAAACAAACAAACACCTCCACCATACCATCTCTGATATGTTAGTCCTTAACAGCAGCTTGTTTTTTTTCAGTCCTAGATTATTTTGATCTTCGGCTGTACGAGTCCTTGTGTATGAGCTGTTACAATGGAAATGTATAACAACAAGCGCAATAATATAAACCTTATCCTTATGTTGCGATCATGACTATAGTCTGAGTCATGCGGTTATATAAAATGAATCCACATCTTCTGACCAATCAGATTTGTGGATTGCTGAGATTTTTTATCTTTATGTTGGTATTCCATCACATCTACGATTATTAAAATTCATATTCACCTCTCCTTTTTGGCCAGGAGGCCCGAACGGACCCTGAAAGGAAAAGATGTTCATTTTAAGCAAGCAATATTTAAATCTCTCTCTCTCTCTAAATTATTCAGTACAAAACACACTTACTGCTTCTCCGTTTTCTCCAGGCAAGCCATCACTTCCAGCCATTCCCTAAATGAAACAAAAAAGGCAATTGGCATGTGCATAACAAAAACAAACAAACAAACAAACAAACAAACAAACAAACAAACAAACAAACACACACATTAACCAAACATATAAACCTGAAACAGGTGCACTGTTTACAAAATGTTGTACTTACAATATCACCTTTAGGTCCTGCAGCTCCTGTTGGTCCCTGTGAGAGAGAGAGTGACAGAATCAAAGAGAGGCAGATGAATTCATTCATGTGTGTGTTGTGTGTGTGTGTGTGTGTGTGTGTGTGTGTGTGTCCAAGCTGTGCTGCTCTATAAGGCCAGGCTTTGTTATTTTCCCGGCTCCCTGCACAGGAGCTGAACAGGACCTGTCTTTGTTAGAGGTCTCATCTAAAATTTTTATGAAAACATGGCACATGAGAACGAGGCCCTTCTGTGATGCGTTATTTAATGTGTATGTGCGGTTTCTTGAAGGAAAAGACTTTCTGGTATATATATATATATATACTGTATATATGGAATATTAGGCATTTATGGAATTAATTAAAGTCGATTAATTTGAGTATAAAAATTAGTCATGCGAGGGATAAATACAAAAGAGCACAGCTGAAAATTCTTCCTTTACCTTCTATATTTCACACAAAAAGTACATTTTATGTATGTTTTATTCACATATGAAGATAGATGTTCATATTCATGTAGAATACAAGTACTGACTGCAGTAACTGGATAAGACCTTGTATGTGTCTAGTTAGAAGCTAAAGCTCATACTATGCACATACTAAAATATAGAATTTTTTTTTACCCACAATGTACAGAAGTCATTAATAACTACAAAAAAGTAACAAATAAACAAAATAAGCAAACAGAATAATAATAATAAGGTGTTTGTGGGTTTAATCCACCAGGGACTATGACATTTTTATGTTAGTTTTTTATGTCAGTTTTGTTAGTTTGGAAAAACTCATCAGTTTTTTTTATTGCTTTGTACATTCAGTTTTGAAAAGAATAATTGTAAATCTGTCAGCAAATCCATGTTCGGTATTCAAATCCCACACCACATTATACTCTGTTATAATTTGTTTAAAGAATATATAAATTATATGATGATCTATGATTGGTTACAGTTCTAGAGCACGAAAGTTAAATTATTGAGTTTTAGTGCAGTTTGGCTCCGTATGTATTAATTATTAAATCTCAGTGTCGAAAACACTAAGTTACTTTTAAACAAGGTGGTCGTGAACAATGGTGATCATTTGGCTAGTTTTTTATAAGTTCCCAATTTTTTTAAAAAATCCCACCCACTTCGTTATGATTGGTTATAAATATTTGGTCTCCTCTATGATTGGTTAGATCTCCCCCTTCTTGTAATTCGGGACTTGAACTATTATGTCGTTAACATACATTAGTTTAGCACAGTGTAGCTAAAGTCAAACAATGACAATATATTAGGGACTAGAACTCTGTGTCAGTTTTAATCATTAATACATTTTCATTGTTAGTTTTATGTTAGTTATGCCTTAAAAAACACTCCAAACTATTCAGAAAACCCTGAACTCTCGGCCACACTAGGAAAAATAATCCTCATCATTAACAACAATCATATTTAGTTATTTTTAAACATGATTGTTGTTAATGAGGAGGATTAGTTTCCTAGTGTGCCCAGTGTTTCTAGCACTTGAAGAAGGACCCAGCAGTGGATAGAATAAAATAAAAATGTGTTACTGTTTTTGTGCATCTTCACATACCCGCTCTCCAAAGTCTCCTCGGAGTCCGGTTGGACCTGGAAGGCCGGGATCTCCAACAGCACCTTTAATTCCCTGTTATCCACAAAGCAGTGTTGCTATTATATAACGACAATACGTTTATTTCCCGAATGCATGCAGTCTCTAAGTCACATAAAGAAAAATTTAACTGCATGCTAATTTTATTTTAAATAAATATTTTACACTGTTTTTAGCAATCAACATTCTTTCTAGAACTTGTGATGGGCTACAATTACAGAAACTGAAGGTCTGCTCAGCTTTGCAGCCTTGTCTTCTTGTTCTGTACAGTGTGTGTTAACCGATTGCTTGACTAAAATGTAGTCGTTTATAAAAATGTATATTCCTTCTTATTCTTTGATGTATTATATTGATTTGATACAAACCTGGAATCCTTTGATTCCCTGAGTTCCTGGGTTTCCAATTAAGCCGATGACTCCCTGAAAAATCACCACAAGTCATGAATCAGAAAAGTTATTAATATATAATAAAGTATATTAAATTAACCAGTTTCATGGCAGGACCTGTTTTCATATATGAAAACCTAAAATGAAAATACATCTTCTGAGTCTAACTTTTTATATGATTATAGCACAATGATTAACCAGTACCAGTAATAAAATAAACAAAGTCCTGATGGGGTTAGGAACCCAAAATTCATACCAGTTATGTACTGATAAGAACCTGTAACCAACACTATGACTGATGTACCTTAAGCTTGTTTTTTTTCAAGTCTCAGAATTTGATCCCAAACTTTTATTATTTCAGCATCTATTGAGAATGTAGGGAGAGTTTGGTTTGTCTCGTTCAGGAGAAATTGTAGCCAGTATAGAAAAAATACCATTTCAACCATGCTTGGAAATTTGACATTGTCACCAATTTTGGTGGGTCATACAGTAAGTCATTCATAGGTGGGGTGCTTTGCGCCAATAGGGACTGGTGCACTTTACAAACTACTGTAGATGCCATCATGAGAACTGGGGATTAGGTGGCTATATTAAAGCAACATCTCAAGACATTAGCCAGGAAGTTAAATCTTGGTCGCAAATGGATCTTCCAAATGGACAGTCACCCCAAGCATAATTCCAGAATTATGGCAAAATGACTTCAAGACAATAAAGTTGAGGTATTTTAGTGGACCTTGATCCAATAGAAAATTTGCGGGCAGAACTGACAAAATGTTTGTGAGATAGGAGGTCTAAAAAACTTTGTCAGGAGGAATGGGTTGAAATTCCAGCAACTTATTGTAAGAAACTTGTGGAAGGTGACCTAAAATATTTTACCAAATTTAAACAATTTAAAGGCAATGCTACCAAATACTTACTAAATGTGTGTAAACTTCTGACTCACTGGGAATGTGGTGAAAGAAATAAAAGCTAAAATAAATCTTTCTCTTTATTCTTATTATGATATTTCCATCCATTCATCTAGAAACCTCTGTAGTCCAACTAGGGACAGTGGAGGCCAATGGTGACCATCATATTTATCCCCATTTGTACGACTGTGGTAGGACCTGCGGTCAACATTCACACACTATGTGCAATTTTGAAATACCACTTAGCATAATCTGTATGTCTTTGGACTGTGGGAGGAAACTGGAGTACCCGGAGGAAACCCACCAAGCATGGGGGGAACATGTAAACTCCATGAGCCCGAGGCGGGAATCAGGAGCCTGGAGCTACAAGGCGGCAGTGCTAACTGCTAAGCCACCATGCTGCCATTATGACATTTAACATTTTTAAAATAAACTAGTTCCTAACTGACCTAAGACAGCGAATGTGAGTGGATTTAAGGTCAGGAATTGTGAAAACCTGAGAATTAATGTGTTTGGCAAAAGGTGTATGTAAACTTCTGACTGATGAACTGTAGATGATTACGAGTGATGAACCATCAAGAGTGTAAATTTGGACAATCCAGTTTATTCTAATGAACAGTGCAGGAACGTGTGAAAGAGGCTTTAAAACCACAAATCGACATCAGTACTGGGAAACAGTATTTGTAACTAATTAGCATTAAATAATCAGCGTCATCATGAACCATTTGCATATGTTGGTTGCTACCATGTGCTGCTATGCACCTCCTCATGCTGAAATTTAAAACTCATGCTGTTTAAACAGCAACTTAACAACATTGGCATCAAAGTAACACAAAGAAAAATTAATCTAAGCTGTAATATTCAAACTCGTGTTTACAGCCTTAATTGGAGTACAGTTCCCGAGGAACACTGAACTATGTGGCCCTTTCATTATTTCCCCCAAACTATTCATCTCATATAACCGTCGCAATAAACACAATGTTTGAAGTAGAATGGGAGCGAACCTGTAAAAGCTGACTCACAGCTCAGTCAGAATTCTCACCGTTTGCAGTCCTGCCCTCTCTTTGACACCTATCATTTGTTCTACAGTTCACTCATACCAGTCTGTAAATGTCATTCTGGATATTTTTCATGATATTACAGTTATTATAATCTTCTGTTGCTTAGCAACTCCTGACCCGTATGATCTTCCACTCATGAGCCATCATGATCTATTGTTTTAGTCAGATAAATAAGCAGAGGCTCTGCTGGAGCAATAGCTCTGTTCTTCCCACCTGCTGCTGTTCATCTCATTTCTGAACAGGATTTAACATTCCAAAGGAGACAAGAGAGAAAGAATTTGCCCTTGTGGTTTTCAGATTTAGGATTTCTAACAGGTTTTGGCATCCTCGTACAAACAAGCAGAGCGGGGTTAAATATAGATGATGCTCTGGTTTGTCTTTCTGGAAGAAGATAATAGACTTTTACAGAATGCCAAATGCAATATTAGTTTAGTTTTATAACGGTCTAAAATTGAACCGGAAAAAATACATATTTGGTGAATTAATAATAAACTATACTAGTTCATTTCTTAGCTATGAGTATATTTAACTGAACACAAAGATTATTATTGTTATGCAATTAATCCTTCATTGTTTACTTTAGAAATTTCCTCACAAAGATCACAATGGAAAAAATAAGGTTAAGACCACCAAGACCTATTGTCTACTTGGATATATAATTCATACAGACAATCCTATTTATCTGCATACTTACCATGTTACAGTGGTTAAAACTATTTTTATTAGGTTTTTTGATGCAAATTGATATTAATATTCTCGTTTATACAGAAATAAAGACCAACTAAACGTGTGAGTTTGCGTTGTTGCATGGCAGTGATTACTTAGGTAGAAATATGACCGTAGCTGTGTTGGCAAAATGCTGACATTTTGTAAAAAAAAAAAAAAAAACAATCCTCGTACTTACTTATGAAATAAATAAAGTAAAATACTTATAGATACATACATTTACCTATGCATTTAATTTGACTTACAGCAATGCCTCTTGGTCCGGCTTCACCTCTTTCTCCTGGAATGCCAATCTCACCCTGTTATAGGTGGCAAGAGGAAAATCCACATTAAAATTGAAAGACCTACTATTCAATTCAATTCAATTTTATTTGTATAGCGCTTTTAACAATTGACATTGTCCCAAAGCAGCTTTACACAATCAAAAGAATTATTTAAGTTTGTATGGAATTTGAATGTGTATGAATCAAAAAAGACTAAGTCTGTATAACTACATAAAAATGTAACATCATAGTAAAGCAATAACATGATAAAAAAGATGAAAATGATAATGCATAAAATGAATGAAATTATATAAAACTCAATAGCTAAATACAAGAGCTATATAACGCTGAACAACTACGTATATAATATTAAGTATGTCCAGAATGACTTAAAGTAAGTAAAATCAACTCAGTGAAAATATTAATTAAAAGTTAATAAAATGACTGCAAAGAAGAGACATAGCTACATTGTAACTATAACTAACTATACTGAAAGGGAATACTTTAAACAAATCATACTAATATAATTAAATAGTAACATGAATGAAATAAATTTTACTACACATTAAAAAATATCATTTATAAAAATATAAAAATAATGCAACTACACATATAAGTAACTTTTACATAATCAACTATGTTGAAATGAACTGTTAAACTCACCAAATCTAAAATCAACTCTATGTTAAAAACATACCTACCAACAACCATAAAAGAACTGAGAAACTGCATAAATTTAAGAAATAAAACTACATAAACACAACTGCTGTATAATTGCATGTATTAAAACATCTACTGTGTCAATTAAACATGCGGCGTTATTTTTGCCTTCGAATACAGAGCACATTTATTTAGATGTTTTAGTTCGATTAATTATACATGATCATGTTTAAGATGTTCGTCTACAAATATTAATCAGATACATACAGGAATACCTGGCTCTCCGGCTGGTCCTGCTTCTCCCATCTTTCCTTGATCACCCTGCGTGATGAAAGAGTTTAACATTCTTGTAGGTTTTCTGTTGTATAAACTACAGTCAGAGAGTCACAGTGGAAGGTACTTTAACTGTGGGATCTTTCTTTGCGGGATTTGCGATTTAAATTGAACAAACAGGTAAATAACGACTCTGTTGAGTGATAACTACCAAATAATTGTGGACTCCAGTATTGTGATCATCCTGAGGATGTTATGCAAAGTACAGTGTTACAGTTGCTCTGTATCTGAGGGATTAGTACCAAAATTATCAGATGATCAAGTTCCTTTTATAAGAAGTATTTGCATAGGTATGTGTATGTATGTTTCTTTAAGTGTTGATCCAGATGGACACTAAACCTTAATGAAACAATTTAGCTGTAAAGTTTTTAAGCTTTCCTGCACCCCTGCTTGCCTTACATTCAGTTCTTATGGCACAGAAGGGTCATTATTATCTGGACATTGGCCCTTTTTTCCCTTTTCCCACCTTAGATCTTAAAAATATCTGAAAGATTTGACCATAGGCAAAGTAAAATGGATTTTCTTATTACTTTTTTACTGGGTCACAGCGGTGTGCACGCATTTCAACACAATGGTTCTGGACATAATCAATGCTCTTAAATTTTCCCTTTGTTTATATTTGGTGCATATGTTTTTGGAAACTAGTTAGATGTAATTTTGTTTATTGATTGATTGATTGAAGCATGATCTTAGAGATTGTGGATCTTGGAGATTTTAATCTGTTCTAAGAAAAGCCACCTGTGGACTTGGATTAAAAACTTTAAACAAATCCAAACCTTCTTCTAAAACTGTTCCAGTTTTTTATGTATAGCCACAAAAAAAAAGCACTTTTACTCACAACAACTCCTTTGGAACCTTTTCCTCCAGGCTTTCCTTGCAAACCCTAAAAACAAACCAACAAAGAGACTTACACACACTGCTTACACAATGCTGTGAATAGATGAAATGATCAATAATTTATATTCGATCTTGTTGTAGTCTTAATGCAAACGTCTGATGTGTCTCAGTCAGCTGAACACTTACAGGTAAACCGTTAGGCCCTTTCTCTCCAGAAACTCCAGGCCGGCCGGCATCTCCCTGATGAAAAGTTAGCAAAAGTTGTTCATGGTATGATACATAAACTTAACAGCAAAAAATGCCTTCTTTACATTCTGGAATTTCAAAAACAAGACTTACTTTTTCACCATCTAATCCCTGAGTGCCATCTTTGCCATCTCTGCCTTGCATGCCCTAAAGAAGAGAGAGAAAGAGACATATGTGTGTGTGTGTGTGTGTGTGTGTTAAATCACACTCAATTATAATTACTCTGTTATAATAATATAAAAAGGTAATCACTTACAGGTTCTCCTTTAGGGCCTGGAGGTCCAGGCAGACCTTTAGGACCTATTTTTCCCTGTAGAGAAGAGATTACGATGTAATGATTAAAAAACCAGTAGTAGGTGTCGTCACGGTTATTATTTCAGGGTTATTCATTCAAAAAGAAATAAAAATGTGAATTAAGAAGGTGATGCGATTCTTAAGGTGACACATTTCCTTTTTAAACCGTCGAGCATCATGTTGAGGTTCATATAGTGTTCACATTTCTGCTAAATCTAAACAAACATGCTAACCATAGCACAAGCACTTTAATCAGATGTATACAGATATTTTTATTACATACAATTGTAGGTTTAGGCCTTTAAACAGTTGCAGCCAAAGTGTATATTCTACAGCCCACTATGTTATTTATACATCTAATTATTTTTTGTTTAAAATGTACAATATGTGCTTCGTTAGCGAATTAGCAACTTAACCTGACTGTAGAGATGCCAACGGTCTCTGCTACTAAGCATTTGTATTATAGGCAATGTCTCAATAAATGTTTAATAGGAATAGGGTCGCACTATTTGAAATCACATACATATTGTGATCATAATTTAAACTGTGATATTTAACTATTAAATGGTTCTTTTTGCATTCAAATGTATTTATCTGTGCTAAGACGATGTTTGCTAATATTTATTTATCAACTTAAAGTTATAAAAAAAAAACTCTAATATTTTAATTAGTGACAAACTCTACATAAATTCCCAACTATGCGTATATTACCTGTAATAAATTTCAGTGTTTTGTGATTAATTAATTGCACAGGTCCTTCGATTTTTTTATTTGATTAATTATGCTGCACTTAATGAGAGGGTAAATAGAACAGGATAAGGTGAATCTATGGTTATAGATTGTAGAGTTTTTTTTTTACCCCACATTTTTGCACTTCATTCTTTAAATGGGAACTAATCTAATGTGGGAACTAAAATGGTAAAAGAGGACCTGAACGTAGGTTTGGTCAGAAGGCATTGTTTTAGTCGGACTATTCGCTAAAGTGTTGCTTTGTTAAGGTTTGTTTGTGATTATATCTTAATTCAAATGTCAAATTGTATAAAAGTGTAAAATCACAAGGATTCCCTGCTGCTTTAGCTTTTATCAACAGCATCAAACTTAAAAAAAAAAACATTATCAGCCAACAAAATGAAGCCGAAAAATGAAGGCTTCTGCAAAATTAGTTACATTATTGATTTCAGTACACATGGTGGCCCAAAGATCTGGATCCATTAGAATTTTCCGTATATGAAATTTGATATGTTTCTTTCTGTTTCACTCCCACCATGGCTTTTCTACCTAACATTATAAGCTTGAATAGAGCCAGATCTAACACCACTCTGAAGTTTATTAGAATCCATAGTACTGCTCTAAAACCATGTAGTGACAAACTACAGCTATTAATCCACTATAATAATCGGAGCGTTTATACTTAATGATTAGTAATTTCACACATTGTTGAGTATACATACAGTATGCGACTTGTAGATAGCACCTAGAAATAGTTTTGTAATGTCATTATATGTAACATTAACTGAAAACCCTCAACATTGCATTACTACATAAATAGGATTTCCGTATCGCAGTCAACTGAAACATATGCACACTCACGATTTCTCCTTTAGGTCCTTTAAAACCAACGGGTCCTTTCTCTCCGGCGTCACCCTGGAATTATCAAATGAGAGGCATAGAGCTCTTTTATTGTTGAGTCTCGTCCCTTGAGTTCATGTTAAATGCAATTAATGTGATCTGGAGGACATTTAAGATCACAAAATCCTGGAGGAAAGATATCAAGGTTATGGAGATACTCACTGTTTTTCCCTGAACACCAAGAATACCAGGCTTGCCCCGGAAACCTGGAAAACCCTGCAGACCGGGAGGGAATAACAGCAAGCCGAGTGTGAGTGATGCTGATTATTATTATTACAGTATTTGTGGTGCATTAAACGTCATAATGATAATAAAGAGGTAAAATATCTCACTCTATCTCCTACGGCTCCCACAGGACCTGGGAGTCCTCTCAGCCCTCGGGGCCCCTGTCAAAAAAATTACCCACAAACCTTGATTTCAACGTCATATCCCTCAATTCGGTGTCTGTGATGCACCACAAAGCTTGTAATGATATAATTTGTTTTTTTACTGAACTTTTTAATGAAATAAAACTAATTAAAACTATAACCTATACATAATTCCTCAACATGCTTTTCTCTTTGGATAGAATATTAAAGTTCCTAAATTTTCTCTACCCCAATTTTTCCCAAGTTCTGTCTTCGTAAACAACAAATAACAGAACAATGTTATTCGTGCCCAAACATGTGGAAATGTCTTGGAGCGAGGTCAGGACTGTACGGGTGATGTGGCGATAACTCCCAGCCGAGTTCCTGTAATGTGCAAGTGGTGTTGCTGAATGATTGCGTGTACAGTTCACACACATGCGTCTCTTCCGCAAATTGGCGACAACTTATCCTTCGATTATCACGTATCCATCTTTCCACGCACTGAATGTTCACAGGAACGACTGCAGCGTTTGCACCGTTCAAATGTTCATTTCAATTCATGCATCATAATGAACTACTGCCATAAAAAACTAAATGTTAACTCTTAAATTTAAAAAGATCTAAGGCTGAAACAAGAATCTATAAGATGGATCACTCACCTGTAGACCAACAGTTCCTGGGATACCAGGGGGCCCGGGTGGGCCTCGCTCACCCTGTACCGAAAACGCAGAGATAGTTACACAAACTGTCAGTATAGAGGATGCAATGAAATAACATATCATCCAGTATATACTGCAATCACTCCATCATCTAACCAAATATTTAAAAATCCAAGATACTTAATAAAAGTCCCATCACACCCCAGTCTTACCTTCTCACCATTTTTCCCTAGTTCTCCTTTGTCTCCTTTGTGCCCTGTGTGTCCCTAAAAGGTAAAAGTAAAAAAAATGTTACTTAATAGCTACCAAAAAATATTTTCAGTTAGTTTTAGAGAATTGATGTTTCAGTAAAATTAAAAGATGTATTCATATAAAGCATCAGATTAGTTACCTTGAAACCAGGCATTCCAGGAGGCCCTGGGGGTCCCGGTGGACAAATAGCGGGGCACTGAAATATGAAAAATGGTAATGTATAATTACATTTTCTCAGAAAAATTTCAATTCTAACAATAAATTTCAATTGTTAATACTTTGATTTTAAATCGAATAAATATTAGTAAGTTATTTAAATCAATTCCATCAGTGTGACGAATTGCTTTAAAAATGGATTTACAAATTTGAAACATTAAAAAAATGTAGCAAAAGTAGTAATGTGTGAAACTTTTGAAGTTTGGAAGTGATAAATTTGCTTATTATTATGAAATGTTTATAGGAGACTGACTTAGACAAAATGCTTAGTCTAGTCTGTTAACTCATCTATTTACTGAAGATGATAAATTTTTCTGCCTATAGAAATAGAAAGTTATTGCTCTATTTCATGTTTATTTTAGAATTTAGGGGTACAGCAGGCAAAATTTTAAATTGATAATTACTTCTAAATTTAAAGAGAAATTGTTCATTTTAAATTAAAAGTCAGATTTGGCCTGTATTTGGCCTGTTTACACTGTCAAGACAATGCAAATCTTTTGTTAAATATTAAGAAAAGCTATAGTTTGAACATAACAAAAGTTGTCTTTTTAGATTTAATATTTATGTTAAAGATGCATATTTTAAAACTATACACTATTGAACTATTGCATATCAATTACAGGAATAAATTCAACTTAGCATGATACATTTAGCATGATGGGTGTAGTTTGAAGAACTTACCAGTACCTCTCCATTTCCCTCAGGAAGTGCTCCAGGTAGTCCCTAACCAGACAAGGAAGCACACATTATACTTTTTTTTATAAACCTGAACAAAACACACAGTTAAAGATCGAAGGTCCATTTGTTGTCTAACTCGTGCATATTTTTCCTTCACTTGATTTTCTGTTGTCTTTAGCAGTCTAATTCAGAAACATCGTCAATTTGTGTATTCATTATTATTTTGGATATGCATGAAAAATGCATGCGTTTAGGAGTCAGAGGGATTACTTACAGGTGGCCCGTCTGCACCTGCAGGACCTGGAGGTCCTGGAAGACCTTCTGGTCCCTAAAAAGAGGCAGATGATTAAAATCAGCATAAAGTGAAGTAATTTATTAATAATTATTAATAAATTAAGTTCTTTAAGAACGCAAGTAAGCATATGAATCAATTAAGTGAAGATGATTTAACAGATTAAATAGTTGACTCTAAATTCTGTGACAGTGTCTGGAAGTCCATAAAGTTTTTTCTTTATTATTACTACAATGAATAATAATCTCAAATTCTATTTATACACCACTTAGTCATAAAATGAACTCATTAACAATGATTATCAGTTATTCCCCAGTAAACCGGTGACAGGATCATGGGGACCTAAGGCTCATCCATGCTTGCGGGGACCAAGAGCCAACATGTTGGGTCTAATCCCACAGAAAAGCCAAATTACAGAAAAAAAATGGCAATACTGGCCGTGATAGAAAGGCACCAGCATACTCAGTGTCTCCACGCAGGCTAAGAGCCCGAGCCTCCAACCTGGTCTCCAAACTCCCAAGATCCCAGACTACCCGAGTGGCACAAAGGCTATTTTGTTTTAATGTCGTGATGTTGTGACTGATTGGTGAAATTGGTGAAATCTGATAAATAGTAATTAATAGTAATTATAGGGTTAACATGAAAGAAGGTAATCTTAAAAAAAGATGACATAAACAGGAATATTACATTATAATGGAGCTATGAAGCAATAATTAATAAAAGTTCGTACTGTTCAATTTTGCCATTATCATCCCAGTCATGTCCATCACACAATTCTGCTGTCAGGTCTAATGCCAAGTTTCTTAACTGCTAATAGATACAGTAACAGTGTGTTGTACAGAATCAGACACGACATCGGCAAATCTGTCTTAGACACTGAGCACCAACATGTCAGCTGACTGAGGAAATGAAGACATGATAGTTTTTCAGACACGATCCCGTTGGGAAGCTTCTTTTAACATCCAATTCAACAGTTCTAAATGTGACACGCTGACGTTTGGTATCCAACCCCAAGAGTCTTTTTTTCCAATTCCTCTTTTTATAACACGACCCGACCAGGACATCGTCTGTCCTTTGTGTTGATGTTTGAAGAAGATTAAAAGACTCACTGGGGGTCCCTGAGGTCCAACACCACCAGGCAATCCATTAGCTCCAGAAAGCCCCTGCAATCACACACATACAGTTTACACACTCTGGTTATTACAACATCATTCCTAGTACAAACTGATAATCAGTGACTGCTGGAATATGTACGGTACTTACAAGAGCTCCAGGTCTCCCTCTACCCTAAGAGAGGGACACACACACACACACACACACACACAGGCTTATTATGAACTTATCAACATCAGACAGTTAATGAAAAAAATACTATTAAAATTATGTTTATTCTAATTATAAATAAGGGATAAATCTATTAAAAGGAATACAAATTCAGCAATGTATTATGTTTAATGTAAACACAATGTAAATCCCGTGGAATATTAATCCTGGGGAATATATTATGCTGTAGGATGCTGGGAATATGTAGCTCAGGGAATAATAATTCTGGGGAATATACTGTACGGCCATTAGAATATTAATCCTGGGGAATGAATGTAGGGCCCTGGGAATATTAAATGAATGAACAAACTAGTGTAACGTCTCAAGCAGAAGTTCTTCTCGGAAAAGCACAAAAATGGGGTAAAGTTCTACAACCTCTTAGAGCCCAAACAAACGCATGTAATAAGACATATTAATCATGGTTGTACTGTTTCAAGGTGGACTTACAGGAGGGCCAGGTGGTCCAGGAGGTCCTTGATCACCCTACAAAAACACATACAACATTCCTTAATGCATAATGTGCAATGTATAAAATGTGGTGAAGTTTGTTGATTTGATTTCAACTATATAAAGTACCCCAAAAAATGACCAAATGACTTCCAGAAAGATAAAACTTTAGACTAATAGACTGTATGAAAAAAGACCTGGACAAACCCTACGTTACGTTACAAAGAGCAGTTTTTAAGCTCAGCTATGGAAGCTCTGGTTGTCGCATCTTAGCAGGAACTGACTCCGACTAAACCCCGGTTAATCCAATCCGATTGGGCAAATGGATGGAATGAACCGAGCCTAGCTGATGGTTGTAACACATCTACTTACCACAGTTACAAGCTAGTTTAGATAAAATGCTAAAATGATTAGCATTAGTTTATATGCTAAGGTTACTTTGCATTTGATTCAACTCCGTCATCCATAACTCCACATGCCATCCCGTGTTCACTCCTACATTCCTTGTGGCTAAACTACACACATTCAGCTAATGGTTTGAAACCTGCATTGCAGCTGTCACTCAAAACGCCCCTAATTATGCATCATTTTATGTCTTAACATACTTTTACCTGATGAGCTGCATAAAAATTCCGTTGACCGTTTTATGACCGTTGTCATAAAAGGGAAATCTAGCTATGAAGACCAGAAATGTTTTTTCTTAGTGTGTACCAGGTTGTCAACTCTATAGCTATTTCGGTTGTAAAGTTCTATCTGGTGGCTCTATGGGGTCTGAATCACTTTTGGAATCAGCCCCCAGTGGACATTTGAGGAACTGCACATTTTACTAGACTACAGCTAGTTAAAGGCACCAGGATGAAATTTGGCTAGAAAATTCAACCCTTGCCCGCACACACACACACGCACGCGCACACACACACGCACACACACACACACACACGCACACACACACTCTTACACACAGCACTGTTTTAAGTAACTGTTGTATTTAAAATGTAGTAAAATTATTCCTTTTTCATCAATAAAGCAGAGACATGTTTGGAGGTTGTTTCATTGGGAGCAGCACGACCAAAAAAAAAAAATCTAATAATTCTCTATACTGCTTATCATATACAGCTCAGATGCCTGTTGCGGCTACTGTGGAAAATTCACACTCCTGAAATAAATACGAGGGCTGGTCAAGGCAAACCAGTACTTTTAATAGCACAGAATTAGAGAACACGGTTATAAAACTCCCTTTATTTCTCTATATTATCCCCTCCTACATTAATGCACTTATCCCAGTGTTTCACTAGTGCTTGGACATCATCAAGGTAGAAAGTTTTCTCAATACTCCGGAGTCATAATCGGACTGCCTGCTTCACGTCTGAAATGCCGGCCTTCCAGGAACCCCTTTAATATCTACCCAAACATGTGAAAATGGCTTGGAGCGATAACTGGTCAGGGCGATAACTCCCAGCCGAGTTCCTGTAATGTGCAAATGGTGTAGGTGGATGAGTATGTGTACATTTCACACAGACAGATGTGTTTCTTCCATAAGTTGGCGATGGTGATTTTCAAGGATCAGATGTTCCACTTACTGAATGCTAGCGGGAACGACTGCAGTGAGCTGTGAGCCACCTCGGCCCAGATCGTCATTCATGGATGTACGACCTTCTTTAAAAGGTTTTCACTGTTCAAATATTTTATTGCGGCTAGTCGTTTACGGTTAATATGGTTATCAACTAAATGTTGATAGTTGATAGTTGATAGTGATGGACCTTTGTTCAATTCTTCCATACTCCTGTCCTTCGTCTTTGAACAGAGCAAGTTCACTCCAGACAGCTCCTTACTTGGCAGGGAAGAACTAGTACTAGTATTATGCGAATGGATTGAATCTGACCCTTTGTCTGCATGTCCCCTAGATCCGGCCCCTCTAGGTTTAAAGGTGGAATTATGGCAAGCATTTGGAACTTGTGTTGAAAACAAAATAACCTTATTTAAGCTTTTACATAGTAAATATTATGTAATTTCACATTTTATAAAAATGTTGGATTAAGATTCGTACTGTTGTTTGAATCAAATAAATGAGGAAACATGTCATTGACTAAATTTGATGAAGATATATTTTTGGTTTTCCAAGCAATTTTTTAAAAGGAAGGAAAAACTAATTAGAAAAATATAAAATAGGATATTTTTCAGAATCTTTAATGCATGCTTTCTAATGCTAGCATGAACATGCACAAACACACACACACACACACACACACACACACGTTAAGCTGTGTTTGATCTATCTGTGTAGTGTGTATTCTCTGTGTCTGAAGTTTATCTTTCATGAAAGTTTATCTTTAGCTAACAACAAACTAACAAGCTAACATTTGTGATTTGAATGACCTTTAACATTGTGAATGTTCCTATTATACTCATGTTACAGATTTTCCTCAATAAATGCACTGTTGATTAACATAAAGCACATATGGCTATAATCTCATTAAGGTAACTAAATGCTACTGTTTACAATGTGAGCAGCCATGCTAACATGATGTCATGTCCTGATCTTGAGATTAAATCTTGACTGTGGAAAATTTCCAAGTAGAAATTTCAATTTGTGAAAGTTGTTTGTTTGTTTGTGTTTAAATTAGTAATGTCAGGATGTCAGGTAGCGTAACCTGACAGCCTTTTAATTAAACCTGACGCGTTATTTAAAGGGAAAAAAAAAATCAGTATCTACAGTGCAGTTGATGCTTTTGAAAAATAAATATTAATATGTTTAAAATATACAGACATTTGATAAACTTGGCTAAATAAACATCATTCACCCATTTATCTTCTCATTCACTGTATTATCCGGAAACTATATATATATATATCTACACTACCGTTCAAAAGTTTTAGAACACTTTCTAACTCCATGATGGTTCCTGATTTTTAT
>JAQMYJ010000015.1:2184896-2204695 GCA_030014305.1 Clarias laeviceps
CAGAAAGCCCGACCCAGTTTTCCAGTCTTTCTATTAGTATGTTATGATCGACAGTGTCAAACGCAGCGCTAAGATCTAGCAGTACCAACACTGATATTAGTCAGAATTTAAACGATTATCATTTATTATCTTTATGAGCGCCGTCTCTGTACTGTGATGCGCTCGGAAACCAGATTAAAAACTGTCTAGGTATCCATTTGAGTTTAAGTGGTTGTTCACCTGATGAAAAACAACCTTTTCAATAATCTTAGCATTATTGAAGTTATTTAATACGGAGTTATCAAGATTATTCTTTTTCAGAAGTAGCTTAACAACTGCAGTTTTCAGAGAGTTTGGAAAAGTCCCAGAGAGAAGTGAGGTGTTCACCACTTCTAATAGATCTGTTTCCAAACAGCTTAACACACTTTTGAGAAAAAATGTAGGAAGTGTGTCAAGGTCGCAGGCTGACGATTTGAGGTGCTGTACTGTTTCTTTCAAGATTTTGCTATCAATTTCTTGAAAGACAGACATATTACCTATTTTGTGAGTTTGTGTTTGAGTTTTTCTGATCTCTGCACAACTTATGTTAATAGCCCTTCTAATATTACAGATTTTCTCCAATTTCTCCAAAATCCAATTTGTTCGTGGTGATCAAATCATTGATTAGAAATGATTTATTTTTTAGCGAGCGAATATTTAAAAATGCTAACTTGATGGCATTACTTTTTGTCCCCACAGTAATCTTAGTTTGATGCATAACAGGTCGGAGATTAGATGGGTCAGCTGTACGGCTTAAGGCGGCCTTGGGCTTTCTATCACGTGATAAAACAGAGATAGAGAAAGCTACAGGCACACTGGGTTCCCGCTTGTTTTGTAAACTGAGAGCTGCTATCTGTTTGTTTTATTTCACCTAGACCAGATGGAGGAGGCAGGTTTGAGCCTTGGCGCTGTGGCAGCGGTCGGAGAACTCTCACAGGAGGACGATGACGAGCTGGGGCCACAGGCCTTGGTGGTTGTGGAGCCCGCTGTTTTTTAGTTGGCATCTGGGGGCTTGCAGCAAAAGAGTGGGAGAGTTTGGTCCCAGTATACACCAGTTCCTCCATTTTCTGTGAGAAGCTTAGAAGTGGAGAAGCTGGAGAGAGGGATACTGTGTCTGGTCAGATGGGCCCTGGTTCTGGTGTTTCCGGTGGCTGTAGAAACCAGAGTACCAGGAGGAAACCCGCCAAGCACAGAGCATGCAAACTCCACGCACACAAACCTGAGGTGGGAATCGAACCCTCGACCCTGGAGGTGATAACTTCTACGCCACCGCTGGAAATGTGTGTTCTTTGCAGGTTTCTTCACACAAACCGTTGAAAACAAGTTATATTTAAATTGACTTTTATTCTGAATTCATTCAGCTTAATAAATATGCATTTAGTGTTTCTTGTTCAAGTTCAATGTCCAATTGTTTATTGGAATTGGTTGTTTTGTTTTAGAAGCATTTATAAGACAGACTTATATCATGCACTTAATGAAAAAAAAAAAAAAAAAAAAGAAATCGTGTTGATCTAGACCCCGTCCCTCCCCCCAATCTTCTTGACTACTCCGAGTGCATCCTAATCTCATACTCAGGTATTTTAGATGAATAAAAGTCAAAGCATTCAGGTACAAGAGAGAGATTCCTTGAAATACTCGGTCAGAAAATAGTGCAAGTCAACATGTTGATTTTTGTTTTTTTTTCTTTTTACTTTTCTTTCATCTGGAATAAAAAGAGAAATCAAATGAAATGCAGAACATTTCAGTACATTCCAAACCGGGGTGACAGGCTGCATTCACAAGCGTGGAATGTTTCCCCAAAGTCCTTGAGTGCTCAGCAGGTCAGTCCATAAAGAGATGAGATCAAACTTCATGATCTTGTTTCACACCAGCCAAATGCATTGGAAACTATATTTGAAATATTTTTTGTAAAACAAAACAAAACCAAAAACAAAGAAAAAGCAAACAACATTCTTTTATGTAGGACATTAGTCAGGAAATCGAAATAGTCTGTGATCCTATTTTATTGGAAAGCATAATGATGTTTGTGATCTTGAACACAACCACAATATATTCTCTCTGGCCACTTTATTAGGAACATAATTCTTTCACTAATTCAATCATGCGCATTATTTAACCCATCAATCAATCAATCAATCAGAGAAAACCAAATGGAACCAAAGCAATGCATAAAATCAAACTTCAAAAACACAAGGAGACCCCATCAGGTTCGACCGCCTTCAGCCATAAACAGGAATCTGAGGTAAAATCGGTCACAGGATGGGGAAAATATTGTCTCGTAGGACATGCAGATCACAGGCGACTTTAACATCACCGTGTGACAGATTCGATTTTTTTTTACGCTGTCTGAACTCATAAATCTGATGCTTTTCAGATTGGATTGAAGCCACTTTTGACTTGAACGAGAACGGTCAGATGGGAATTAATGTGACTCTGATGATGTCATCGAGCGTCCTAAGCATGCACAGTCAGCGCCAGCGGCGCGGGGATTTCATAGCAGTGCTTACGACGCACTGAAACAGCTAACGCAAGACACGACATGTAAATCCGATCTTATTAAAAAAAAAAAAAAAAAAAAAAAAAAAAAACACATTTGAGTTGGAATTGGGCAACGCGGCTTGTAATGTGAACGAGGTATAATAATGTGAGTGGTGTACTGTAGAAGTGTGGGAAAGATTTTCTCAGAACATGTCGAGGGTCAGAATACCAATAAATCAATCACCGTAAATTCTTAAGCTTATCTTGAGATTTTTTTTCCCCGATTATATGCATCTCTTCATGAATGCAATTAAACCATTTCATAACAGCTGTTATAAAACGGTGTCATAATGTCACGATATTGTCTTAAGCTGATTCCATGAAGATGATCTAGAGATCTAGAGTGTACTTCACTTCTGAGAGCTCCAGGATAATCGAGTTCACATGTGGCATTCATGATAAAGTAGCCAGAGTCAACTGGAATGTTCTTAAATAAAAATTAAATAAAAGACTCATCATCATAATCATTAGTCGGAAAACTTGCGCAATACTTAATAGATTTAAACTGAAAAACTAAACAAAAACGTACTGCCTGTTTACGAAATCAATTCAGTTCAGTGCGCTGAACCCAGTACGAAGAATCTGATGAAGTTCATTTAATCGTTTTAATTTTTTTCCTTCTTCTTCTTCTTTAGATTAACAAAAGTGCTAATTATCATCAACACCCAACAATCATCATCATCAAAACGAGTGAAAAGAAATTTAAATAAAAATATGAGCAACAATTATGGCAAGATTTAACATCTTCATATACAGGTAGACTTTTTGAAAACGAAAATAAAATAAGCATTTACATCTTTTACCTCGAACGAACAAAACGAACGACTGAATTCATCCTTTCGTTTAAAGAATAATTTTCACATTATTAGATTTTGATATCGAGTTCATCACATTCCATCTTCTTTTGTTTTTTTTCCCCTTCACCAAAATTATTGTTCCTATCTAGACACTAATTCATCGAAAGATTATTATTATACTTTTTTGTTTTTTTTAAGCATCACCGCAGCAGGGCTCGGTCTCCATCAGCTGAGCCGTGTCCGTGCCGTTGGTTTTCTCTCCGCCGTTTGTCTCGGAATGAAGACCCGGTTTCTCCGGCGAGCTTGGGGCGTCTCCTGAAGATTTCGAATAATCGGTAATTCTTAAAGGGGCGCTCTCCTTGGTTCTGGCAAGTTTTCCCGCTCGTTCAAAACGAGGTGAGGACTTTAAGGTGTGTTTGGGGCTTTGTGAGACCTGCGTTCCAAAACTCGATCCCTTCTGAGATGATGAAATGTTCTTGGTCTCTTCGACGTCCTTGATTTGGGTCATGTCCTGATCCGATTTAGACGACATGCTCTCCGTGTCTGGTGTGATCACGCTTTCTTCTTCTTCTTCTTCTTCTTCTTCGTCACTCTTAGCGGTGTTTGTTTCAGCGCCCGAGACGTCCATCTCTCCGTTATCAACATGGTTGCCGTTGTTCAGAGGTACCAGATCTGTTGAACAACCTTCATCTTTTGGTTCTGGGTCCACCGACGAACCTTCATATTTCGGTTCTGGGTCCACTGACGAACCTTCGAAGCGCGCCGACTCGTCTTCCTCTCGGTTCTCGCCGTCTCTCTTGTTTCTACTCGGCGACTCCTGCCGCTTTGCCTCTGCTTTCTTCTTCAGGCGTTTCTGGATTCTTCTCGGACACCACACGAACTTGTCCTTGGGCTCGAAGTGCTGGAAGGCGTAGCTGATGAGATCACGGCGCTTGCGCTTGTTGCGCACGGCGAACAGGAAATAGTCGAGGACGCTGCGCTTGACGCTGCTCAGGTTCTTCTTGACCAGCGTCTCCTCCAGGAAGAACTGCACGAGCGGAGCTTGGTAATGCTCGAAGCCCAGCTCGCCCAGACTCTTCAGGATGCGTGTGATCCGCAGGTTGTTGTGCATGTTCCTGAAAGAACACATCAAACACAGAAAATCACTCCAGAAGATGAATTTTATATCACAAATAATGTTTGGGTCTGATTGACAGATCATAGAACATCCCACATGGATGGCGGAGCTGATTTATTTTCTATAAAAGCACGCCGCAAAGAAGTGTCATTCCGACGAACATAGCACTTTTTATGGTGGTCGAGTAGTGCGAAACAAAAAATATGAAAAAATATAACGGCAATTCAGATAAACTGGAAAAGGTAGGTGTGGTTTGTGAATTAAATTCTTACAGCTGATCATGAGTGACAGATGTCTCGTCCAATCAGTGGTAAGACTTTCATTCACCAACTATACCATTTCCAGTTCGTCTGAATTGTCGTTGTGTTTACTGGTTTATTTTTGTTTTGGGGTTTGTTACTTTGTTTTCTGACTTGAATTTTGCTTTTGAATTTGTCATTTTGTTTATTTATGATGTTGTTTTTTCGATTTTGTTATGTTGTTTTCGGTTTGTTATTTTGGTTTCAGTTTTGTCATTTTGTTTTTGAATTAGTTTTTTTTTTGTGTTGTTATTTTGTTTTCGAATTTGTTATTTGGTTTTCGAATTTGTTATTTTGGTTTTGTTATTTGGTTTTTGAATTTGTCATTTGTTTTTCAGTTTTATTTTGTTTTGCACTTCTCGGCCCAGCGTAACTTTTAGCCATTTGTGTTTGTTTATGAGCAGCGTTCGAGTCAAACTGGGACAAAACACAGAAAAAAAAATATATATATAATATATAATCCTCTGCTACACTAATGCACTTATTCCAGTGTTTCACTAGTGCTTGGACACCATAAAGGTAGAAAGTTTTCTCAGTACACCAGAGCCACGATTGAAATGCCTGTCTTAACAAAGCAGGCCTCCCAGGAACTCCTTTAACATGTGGAAATGTCTTGGAGCGAGTTCAGGACCGTACGGGGGATGTGTCAGTTCACACAGACTGACGCGTCTCTTCCTCAAGTTGGTAACAAGATTTTCAAGGATGCCTTCATTCATCAGAAATTTTACCAAAAGTCCCGGTTTGACTTGAACGCCCCTCATAGTTAATCTTACTGAGCCTTCACTTCAAGAATAAAGAAGTGGTTCCTACATGAAGCTCAGATGTGTGGGCGGGGCCTTGCCAAGTCCAAGAGATGATCTATGGAGGTGCCAATATTTATGCTCCTCAGTTTAATGTGTATCCTGCTCAATTATTTGATATTACATGAGGATTTCTAGCTCGTTAAGATTAAAATAATAATAATAATAATAATAATAATTCTATAATAATCCTCAAAGTAATATTCATTATTACATCATCTTTCCAGGAAAAGAAAACATTTAAGAATAAATAAACATTAAGTTCCTTTATTCCGCGTGTACACGCATGAATATTAAGTGATGTGAAAGCAAGTTCACTTGTTATAAATACAACTTCCTCTCTCTGAGTGTGTGTGTGTGTGTGTGTGTGTGTGTGTGTGTGTGTGTGTGTGTGTGTGTGTGTGTGTGTGCACTCCGTGTGACTCACCGCTCCAGATTAGCGAAGCGCTCCCTCCAGTTCTCGGCGCGTCTCACATCGCCGGTTTGTCTGTCCGCCAGCTGGATGCCATAAAAACCCAGCATGAGCTCGTAGGAATCAACCAGGCGCCTTTTTGCCTCTTCGTTCTTTTGAAATGCCTGCGGAGAAACAACACACACTCACTCAGACACTACAAGGCAGGATACAGTCACTGAGTCCAGCTTTACTCAGACATGAGTCTCTGACCAGCAGCTGTTTTATTATATCAGGTATAACAACATATACTGTGTATATATATATTTATAAGGGAACTGTATGAATCGCTCTGCGTGGTTCAGCACGTGTGAGCCGCAAATTAATTGCAAGTTTAAAGGCCAGTGCGAAATAAAAATATACTGCCGCTGTACTGCATGGTGGTATATTTGGGTCCATCCTTTAGTGAAAAACTCATTTACTGCCTGCACAAAAATTGTATTGTTGTTCATTTAAACTCTCTGCTGTATCCACTGCCTACTTTATCATGACTTTCACACTGGGGTTGCCAGATCACAGTGAAAATGAATCCCTCTACGCATTGCTAAAACCTGTCTACTTTGGACTGGAAAAGGTAGGTGTGGTTTGCGAATTAAATTCTTACAGCTGATCATGAGTGACAGATGTCTCGTCCAATCAGTGGTAAGACTTTCATTCACCAACTATACCATTTCCAGTTCGTCTGAATTGTCGTTGTGTTTACTGGTTTATTTTTGTTTTGGGGTTTGAAACTCCACTGTTATTGATAAATAACGGGCGAAATAATACATCTGCACTAGAACTCATACTTTAAATGTGCATATTCTGTTTAGCTAAAATTATGCAATCTGTTCTATCATCATGAAGATTAAAAAAAAAAAAAAAAAAGTATCTGAATTCTGATTATTTTATTCGCTAATGCTCAAAGGAAGACCAATGAAAAGTGAACTTGTGTCCACATTATCAAACAAACGAATTAATAAATGTCCATCACGCCTCACATTGCACTTTAATTTTACAATCAAGTATTAAACGTTTTATTGAAAGATTATAATTAAACCCTGGACATCATGGACATTCATTTCATTTAAAAGTAGGGACAAAAGTTCTTTGCTTTAAGTGTTCCTTACTTCTGTTAGTAACAAATTGAAAGCAGAAATATATTTGTCTGGTGGTTTTTTGGGGTTTTGTGATCCACTGCACTCTTAGTAGTTTTAGTATAGTTTTGTAAATGCATATTATTTATTCTAGGGTTGCACGATTTGATTAAATAAATAAATAAATAAATAAATAAATCACTGCATTACTATTATTTTGGCACATATTGTTATTGTGGTTTAAACTATTAACTATATAAACTATTAAATGCATCATTTAGTATTCAAACACATTTATCGAGCTACAGCAAACAGCAAAAATGGCAAAAATAATCTTATTAAGAGGATGTTTTCCAATATTCATCACCTCATAAAATAAAATAATAAAATTATTATTTATCAGCT
The DNA here is from genome assembly GCA_030014305.1 of Clarias laeviceps. Taxonomy (NCBI): domain Eukaryota; kingdom Metazoa; phylum Chordata; class Actinopteri; order Siluriformes; family Clariidae; genus Clarias; species Clarias laeviceps. The sequence goes on from JAQMYJ010000015.1 coordinate 2,192,398, forward strand.
CATAATTATTTTAAGAAATAAACAGATACTTAAATTATTGACCAACTCTATATACTAAATTCCTGACAAAGTCCCCTACATACAAACATTCGAGTTACGAGCATTTTAGCGCATAACACCAGAAGTGAGTGTGAAATCAGCAGTGATAAAGCTGGTACTAGTAATAAGCGCCCAGCAATATGGAGACAAAAGTGAAAATAATTGGCAGAAGGTGAAAAGATGGCAGACATCGCTTGTTCTTTTAACCTGAATCGTTAAACCATCGGCACGATTCTAAAGAATGCTCTACTGTAATATAATGTGAATAGCCAATTGTGTTAATATCCTAGTTCCTAGACAATGTCAAGTCAAGTAGTTGTCACTTCAACCATATACAGTTAGTTAACAGCTTGTTGGACTTACGAACAAACTGGACTTACAAACAGGCTCTTGGAACAGAACTCGTTCGTATGTAGGGTACTTGCTATGTATACTGTATTAACTGTATTAAATTGCAGGCTTTGGAGATTAAATAATTGCACAAATACATGTCGTGATTTTTATTTTTTTTATTTTAGATTTTTATGTGATTAACTGTGCAGCTCTGATTTGTTCCTTTAATTAATGCTTGTTTTTGTCAAACCACAGGCGAATTTGTATTGAAAAATCCATTACCTGATGGTCTGGGTGAACGCAGAGCACCTTAATGCTGAGCCGTTCCCTTTATTTATTTATTTTAATTAACAATATGCAAACAATATTTCCCATGAGCCACTGTACCTGTTCTTATATTTCACAGATGAAAATAAACCTGAGTGCTCAGTCAACTTGTTCACGTCTTTATTCTCACCTGGATTTCCTTCTTGGTCAGCTCGGTTGCCAGGTAATTCACCCCCGGCTCACGCAGAGGAAACAACCTACAGAACAGAGTTGTGCAAGTTTATTATTATTATTATTATTATTATTATTATTATAACCACAGATCTACACTACAGTATCTACAGTAAGACAACCTTAGAGGTAGCTGCCTTAAAACACTAGCACAGAGACGAGACAAGCAGAAACTGGGGCTAATAAAAAAATAACACCAAGCATTTAAGCCTCATGAATCTATTAAGATCTTCACCACTGGATGTAGGAATGAACTCGTTCAAGTCTTTTATAATCCGATTTCCACTCGCTGTGAAACGTCTCGATGGACACGTCTGAAAGACAAAAGTGGAAAGAAGAAAAAAAACTATCATTCAATTTACTTTACATTAATGATTACGGATTATTTAGTTTTACATTTTCTTCAATTAGTTTTTATTACTAATTACTACAGAGCAGACGAGGCACGCACCATCGGGAGACGACTTTAGTTCATTTAGGTAGAACTTTAAATTCAGCATCCTGTCTTCTGAACAGTCTTCATCGATGAGGTTCTGAGGACAGAAGAGCCCCAGTTATAAACAAACAACTCAAATAATATCACTGCTAGGATTTACGCATTGGTGCGATGACACGAAGTCACAGTGTGGAGTTCCTGTCATACAAGATCCTCTAAACGAGACGTTCCTGTGGAAATGATAACGAATTAAAAACGAGGGCAATAAAAATAAACCTGCACTGCGGTCAGACCTTCTGATCAGTGTTAATCGGGATTAAACTTCACTCATCGGACCCGTACTGGAGGTACGAGGCCACAGTACAGCGCTAACCACTACGACACCCAGGCTTTGCTACCCAATAAATATCATAAAAACTAAAAGAGCCTTTAGGGTTTTTAATAGAAAGTATTGCATTATGTATTGCGCATTAATAAATATGAATTCTGTGCTCGTGCAATAACGATCTACTCACTGGATAGCCGCGTCTGTAGGTCTGCATGTCTTTGGCCGCCCGCAGATTTCTCGAGGAGGAATTCGACCACTGTGTGATAAGAATAAAAAAAAAGTTACTTATTATAAATTATTTATAATTTTAATATTTAAACAGGACAAAGAAACTATTAATGAAGTCAGGAGGTGCTGAGTTAACACATACAGGCGTAGCAGGCTATATGGTGACACAACACACATATATATATATATATATATATATATATACACATATATACATATATACATATATATACATACACACTTTTTGAGACAGGAAGGCAGAGATGGTTATAAAGCAGAGACGGAAATCACCTGATACAAATAGATTCGACACCTGGGTATCATGATGATATTGTATTACGTTTCTGTAAGTATCATGTTTGTTTTTTTTTAAATATCCTGATGCAATATAACAATTTTTTCAGATTTTATTACAATTTACCATGAATTAAATGTAGCCCGTCTCTTAATAACAATAGTTTTCTCGCTTAAAAACCAATGCAGCGTTTAAACAACACAAACTAACTTCAAACACAAGAGTTTAAGGTTTAACTTCAAATTAAATTAAACAAAAGGCTACATTGTTACAGATAAGCGCGTATCTCTGTCATCTGCCAGAATTATTATTTCTAAACAAGCTTGGCAAATACTTCACACGGGATGCCAGTGTGTGAATAGTTCAGAGTGCGCCACCTGCAGGATTATAAAGAAATGGTGACATCTTGAGCGTGTGTTCAGCAAGTGTGAGCATGCATAGCTTCTAACACTTGTTTTGAGATTTGTGTAAACGTGTATAATGAGCTGGTTTTGAGACCAACTCGCTTTCAGACTTGGCGTTTTTCCAGAGAAAAATGCCAATCAGAGGCTTTTTTTTAAAAACGCACACAGCTTTTGATAATGTAACACCATAAAAATGCGTTTCTGTTGTGCCCAAAGAAAATTAATTTTTCAGTCAATATGGTGAAAATAATCGTGATTTATAGCTGAATGGATTTTTCCTCCATCTCTAAATCCCACAGTGTTGAAAAAGAGAGCGACGGTACAGACTGCACAACTCACTAAGTTTAATTTATTAATATACGCACCCACCCATTTCACCTTATTCTACTTTTTCTTTTACCTCTACTTTGTTTTGGTCATTAAGCAGTACGTTTTATTATATATATTTATACAGTGTATATTTATTTACAGATGTTTACTTTTACAGATTTTAATACAGATGTCTTTTTTAAGCATTAACAAATTAATACCATTCATCATTATTCCAACAGATGTATTTTCTTTGGTATTTGAACTGATGGCTTTTTTTTTTTAAACTACCCTGACTTCCTTAAATTGCCCCATGGGGATAAATACATTTTTTTTATTGATTTAAATTGAAATGGTATGTGTACTAAGTGAATAACGACACTGTATAAGGACAGAGTTTTCTTACTAAACCATGGCAGATGGATGTGATTTATTTTCCCCTTTATGTTACTGTTGCCTCTAAAACAATCCTTTTTCACTTATTATTATTATTTTATATAAAAGTGATCAAGATGCTCATTCAGACATGAAGCGGACGCATTCAGTCGGCTTCAATTTACTGAAAAGCAGTCCATGTCTAAAAAGAGATTTAGACTGAAAATCTAATTGTCCATGTAATTTAACCAACAACTCCACTCTCGGACTCATTATTATTACTATTATGATTATGATGTCATGAACGTGTGTTGCTTCCTGTATAAGGAGTAAACCGAAAACTTGACTTGTGGTGGTATATGGCGTCATAATTTAACCTCTGGTTATTACAAATAATTTTTCTTTTATTAAAAAATTAAGGGAAAAAAGAAATTGGTGGCTTTACCCCCTCATTATTCCCAATCGTTTTCGGATATAACCCGGATGTTGCGCTACAATTGGCTTAAAATGTCACTAGTTCCATTAAGAGATGAAATTCGGACCAATCAGAATGCGATCATTTAAATATCTGATATCGGATATCGTACCTAAAACACGATCGATAGTATCGTATCCTCTATAACGCATGCGCAGTAGCGACAACAGTCTGCATTGAAGCAGTCATATGCTTCGTTTGAGCTTACACACACACACACACACACAAAATGATCTTATATTATACTGGACAGAAATTATAATATATTAAAACACTCTGGGTTATTTTCGACATAATTCATTTAAAAACACTCAGTTAACTAGGATAAAATCGGTGGATACTATTTTTCCCCTATTCCCAATCGTTTTGCGACATAACCCGGATGTTGCGCTATGATTGGCTTACAATGTCCCGCTCCTATTATGAGATGGAACTCGGACCAATCAGAGCGCAACGTCAGAACGTATTAACCAATGACAGCGAAGGAGGCGGGACGTCTCGGAATCAAGGTGGGAATAACTGTGAGCCAGATTATCAACACAAACGCAAATGAAAAAAAAACAAAACACAAACAGCACTTACAAATCCGGGCTTCGCTTTTTTATTTTTATCCGGACACACGCGGCGTGTGGAGTGCTCTGCCACCAAATCGTCTCCATCGTCCGTGTCCCAGGTGGAGTCGTACTCGCAGACCAGCTCGTCCTCCATCCTCTCTCTCTCTCCTGCGCTCTTTCTCTCTCACACACTCAGATACACACACTCTCGCACCGCTACACTGTTAGAAAGACCGAAAATGCAGCAGGATTGACACCATTCTTGAAAAATCCCCAAAGTTGGATCTGCTGTAGAGATCCGGGTAGCTAGCTCACCGGCTAACCTAAACAGTACCGCCTACATCCTGATTACGTCATAAACAATACCGGAAGTTATTTCGAATGATATCGGGCACGTTTTCGAACGCCAATGTTTGCGTTAATAATTAATTTCATTCAACAAATTAATTTTTAAAATAATAATAATAATGATAATAATTCTGTATCCTACTTCCGCTTTTATACTGTATGAAGCAACGCGGGAAGCATCAACCAATCAGAGATCGAGTTCTCATCCGGGAATTATCCCAGTACTGCTAGAACTGCTCTAGTGACTCGATTCACTAGAGACTGAAGAGCTAAATGTATTATTTTTTCAGGGGCCCAAGAACTATGCCATTAACACTAGTGATGGGAATTTTGGATTATTTTTGTGACTCGGATCTTTGAATCTGTAGTTCATTTTGTTCTTTTGATCAGAAATAAAATTTAAGGTTACATTTACAATAAACAGTCCCCAACACGTCTACATACACAAATTTTGGCTATAGTTTCAGTAATGAAAATATTACAATGCAGCTAAGGACATATTATAATAAACACAATGAGCAGCTCAACTTTAATATCTTCTGGTCCGAATTGTTCGTTCTTTAGTCACATGACTCCCATAGACGCTATGCAGTGCATTACACAGGAAACAAAATTGAGAGATCTTTTTAGAGACCAAAAGCCACACAGATTGTGTGGTGCGCTCAGTGGCTATGGCACAGGTGCTTGGGCCCACTCATCGTTGTTTGAAACTATAGATTTTAAATAATTATTATGATATTGATTACTTGAAATTAATCGAGAATATAAATTTTGTGATGTCTACACTGAGAATCTGCAAACAGTTATGAAATGAATAATTGTAAAATCTTCTTTCTTTGGATTTACAATACAAAATATCTGTTTATCCTGTAAATTTAATAACAATAAAATCCATCCTTCCATCAATATATCCATCGCCTTGTCCCTCAATCCATCATGTTTTTTTTTTGTTAATTCATTCTTTTTCTTCTTCTTTCGTCTACTCCTGTTAGGGGTCACCACAGCAGACCATTTGTCTCTATCTAACTCTGTCTTCCACATCTTTCCTTGTCACTCCAACCTCCCGCATGTCCTCCGCCTTCTTTTTCTTCTCCTGTCTGGTAGCTTCATCTCGAACACTCTCCTCCCAATATACCCCTCATCCCTCCTTTGCACCATCCATCCATCTAACTATCTATTAATTATTATCTCCCATCCATCCATCCATCGATGAAAACACCTGTCCATTTTTTCACATAATTTGTCAATCCTCTGCTCCTATCACGTAGTTCAACATCTGTCCATCCAGCCAGTTTAAAATACATCCATCCTTTCACCCATAAACGGTTTTGATCCATCCATCCACTCTATTCTTATCCATTGACCAAGAGGTCAATCCATCCTTTCATCCAACTAAAAAAACATTCATCCTTTCATCAGTTGATCAACATTCTCACTCATACAGCAATGCATCTGTTCATACATTTATTCCCTTATTTATTTACCCACATATTATTGAATTCATTAATCAACAAATTCATATATCTGATAAATTAGCTATTCATGTTTTCGATCATTTGGCTAAACATCTATCCATCTAATAAAATCCCTGCATCCTTTCAGCCATCAGTTTATCCATCCATGCTACTGTAGATACACAACAGGTTTTAATCCTTCCCACCTTCGTCCGTCCGTCTGTCTGTCCAGCTATGTGTTTAATACCATACACACTGTTTATCTCTTATCACTTACATCTTATATTAAACCATGAAGATAGATAGATAGATAAATAGATAATAGTTTTCTTACTCTCTGAGATTTAAATTACAGTGGAGTTGAATAAACATAGGACTGCTGTTACAGTACAGAAATACTTTCTAATACACAGGAGACATAAACCAGAATCCATCAAACAGGAGCGTTTAAAAAGACCCATAAGTACATTTACTCTCTGTGTCATCATGGTGCTCTAAATGTCAGCCGGTGTTTGCCTGATTTGTGCGTTTCTGACCCTGCTATTACAAACCAATAAGAGTGAATAAGGCCGTTTCCATGGCGACAAATTAACCAATTCGATGAGAGATGGTTCAGATGTCATTTGCTAAAGCGTCGGATCATGTCCTCCTCTCTGTCCTGCAGAGTCTTACTGCAGGCGGTGATGCAGTACAATCACAAACTATTTCATTTCTATATAATAACATCTTTTCAAGCATTATTGTATCAATGAAACAGGATAGAAAATAATGCATAGTTTTTTTTTTATTACTAGTAAATGTAGTGAAAGGTGACCAAAACAGTAGTGCTAAGTGTGTTAGTTTTGGACTTGAGCTTTATGTTCTACTTAAGCAATAAGACACTGCATGACTTAAATTGTAAAGACTTGATGTATATTCAGTTATACAACTGATTTCCTGTAGCCCTTTAAACCCAGAGCATTTTAGGCATTTTTTTTGTTTATCTGATTTTTTAATACACATATACTACTGTACAGGGATCAGGATTGTGCAGTACAAAGTGACGTGTCCTTTTTTTCCAGCACAAGTCAGGTACACATGATCATGTGTTTTTTGTTGTTTTTGGATGTTTTTAAGACCAAATAACAATAATAATAATAATTATAATAATAATATGCTCATTTTGAGAGTTCTACTCCATTTTCCAGTAGTGGTAAAATTTACATGTTACAAAAGTAATAATAACTTTCATTCAACCTGACAGTTTGATGTCTGAAGCTTCACCATTAACGCACACAGGCTTCCATAAGCACTTGTTTTAATTTTTTTATCATCATTGACCTTTGCTGTGTTGCCGGTACAGATTTGTGCTGCTTGAGTTTTAAGGGTCTTAACATAGTTTTCCATTCAAATCAAATTACAACTGATGTCCAAAATCTGATCGAACCTCACGAGATCCCTTTGTCCTCCATCACTTTTTCGTTAAATCCTCATATGAGGACTGTATGGCATTAATCTTATGCTTCTTATGCTCTAACTTCTTCTTTAAAAAAAAAAAAAAGACAACTGATAAAGTTCAACAGGTGTCCGGTGCTAATATCTAAAGACGGTGAAAAAAAATTACAATAGAAATTGTGTCTCAGGAGGTTAACATGTTTATTTAGCTTCTGTGACTTTTTGTCCACTTTAAAGATCCCAGGATATCACAATGCACATCATCAGAAATATACTTAAGATATTGCACATGGCTGATTTCAAAACAAATAATAATAAAAATTTTTACCATGACTCTAGGAAGCAGAAGACATTTTATCCATTTCAGGTAAAAAATTTGTCTAATTCAAGTAAACTGCAAAAAAGGAAAAAAAAAATCATCTTAGCAAATGAAATGTTCTTTAATCTAGTTAAACCTATCTATAATTTCTTAAAATATTTTACAACAAACTAAATGTAAAATTATTAAGCATATCTCTTGTCAAAATGTTACTAAAACTGTAAGCAAAAATGTTTATTCTGTTGGCAAAAATTTTGCTTCCTAAACATAGGAGTAGAATCGCAAAGAGAACAAAAAGTTAAAAATTTTTTTTAAAGTTTCTTAAAATCTTTGTAAAATGTGATTAGAAATAAACTAAATACTCTAAATACTCTTAAAACATTTGGTTTGTTTTAATCTTATTTTGAGAAAGTGTAGATAAATGTAACTATAAATCAAGATTTTTTTACTTGCTAAGATTTTTTTCTTTAAAAAAGAAATTCAAAGTAATTTTACTGTTTAAAAATGTTCTGAAATAATCCTATATTTGTTAATGTTTGATATATAGTATTTAACTGTATGTATTGTGTGTGTGTATTAATTAGATGGGGAGGTGGTGTGTGTGTGTGTCTCTCTCTCTCACACACACACACACACACACACATTTATCACCTGCACTGGATAAAAATAGCAGTGACCATGGAGGGAAATGTGAAGTTAAATGGCCCCCAGTATGGAGTTACTATTTTTAGAACTGGTAACCGTGGTAACGCACAGGAATTGGTTTTTCACTCCACACTGCAGCTTAGCATTTCCCGGCTCATTTTCTGCTCAGAGCGACAGCGAGTTAACGAACGCTCGCTGCAGGAGACCATCCTGTTACCTCCTAACACGTCTGTGCATTAAGGGAGTGGGTCGAGGCAACGGGTAAATGGGGGTGCATACACAAGTTTACCACACTGATGTGTGTGTGTGTGTGTGTGTAGATGATTTGATATTATATTTTACATTTGTAGATGTTTAAACCATAATATTCACACCCGAGAGTTGTGAGAACATACAGTACGTCAGCTCTTTCCTCCTTAAGTTTCTGACTTCTTTTGTTGCCATAGCAACTACTAGGCTCGCTAAGGGTGATGTCATTATTGTTAAGTCAATTGTTCTTAAAGTGTTTCTTCACTGGATAACGAGAGCTCCTTTCTTCTAATGACACCAAGAAGATTGGATGTTAAAACACGATTCTGAGTCTTATTAGATCTAATTAGGAATTTATTTTTTCCGGATTAAATATATTTTCCCTGATCTAATGAAGTTTTCCTGGATTAATTTGATTATTCCTTAATTGATTTTTTTTCAGGTATTTCTTGATTAAAATAAGATTGTTCAGATTTTTCCAATATTACATGTTTCTTTAATAAACGTTTTCCAGACTAAAACAGACTAGTACTAGATTTCCCAAATGTACCTAAGTCTTCCTCAAATAAATAATGTTTTCCTACAACAAATATGCAGATTTCCTCAGAATGAACGGAATCATCTCTCGTGCAATGAACTTTCTCCAGATAGATGGACTTTTCTTTTCTCTCTTTTTTCAAGCTTTATTAATATTTCAATTGCATTACAAGTCATTGCAATACAAGGATTGTATGTACATGCAGATGACTAGAATTTTAAAACTTCACAACCAGTAAAAAGTTTGAACACCTCATCTAACTCCATGGTCATTCCTGATGTTTATTTCTTTCTAAAACAATTCTAAAGGCGTTTGACCAAAGTACACAATAATCTCCTTTGAACAGTTGATATTGAGATGTGTATCTGTTACTTCTGCTCTGTAAAGCTTCATAACGCCTCTAATCTGAGGTGCTGGTTGTTAATTGGTGATTTCTGAGGCTGGTGACTCTAAATGAACTTCTCCTGCAGCAGAGCTCAGTTTTGCTCTTGTTTTCATGGAGCTTGATGGGTTTTGCAAACGCACTTGACACAATACTGTTCTTGGAAGATCTGATCCAGAACAGCTGACCTTTGTGTCTTAAAATAACAACTAACTGTTGATTTTGTTATTTAATGACCTAAAGTAATTCCATATGTGTTATTTTATCATTTTGAAAAAATTTAGAATGTAGAAAAAAAAAGGTGTGTCCAGACTTTTGACTTCTGTTATTTACACCCCAAAATTTACAAAAATATCATAAGAAAAGTGTGTCCAAAGTGAAGAATCCTTAGGTAGTATTTTGTTTGGCTTTTGTCTTTTCAGTTCAGTTCATATACTTTTGAAAACCAAAGTTTAGATGTTGTCATGCATATTATGAACCATATGAAGGAAGTCATGTAGATTTTTTTATCATGTTTTTATTTAAAAACACAGTAAAAACTGACATTGAACCTCATGTGTCTCTGATACAGTCTGAAAGTCTTTAGCCACTCGCATTTCTTCATATCAAATTAAATTACATGATGTAGATTAAATTAAATAAACAAACGCTTTACTGCGACCGTCTGCAAAGTGCCTTAAGAAAAACTGGTGTTTTTGTAGAAACCTGCATGGTGGCACAGTGGCTTAGTGGTTAGCACTTAGTGGTTAGCACTGTCGCCTTGCACCTCCCAGTCCTGGGTTCGATTCCTGCGTTGGGTTGATTTGTATGTTCTCTCCACTGTGTGGCTTAACAAACCAAAAATATTCTTCTGAGGCTGATCAGGGACTGGACTGAAAATGAGACTGATTTTTTTAGAAAAAATATATTGGTTTCTCATGTTTCTGTTCAATTATTAAAGAATAAATACACTATCTCACAAAAGTGAGGACACCCCTCATTTCAGCAACCACTTTATTATATGTTCTCAAGGGACAATACTATAGAAATGAAAATTGGATCTACTTTAGAGTAGTCATTGTGCAGCTTGTATATCAGTATGGATTTACTGTCCCTCTAAAAATAACTCAACATGCAGACTTTATTATCTAAATAACTGGCAACGAAAATCAGTACACCCTAAGTGAACATGTCAAAACTGTGTCCAAAGGGTCAATATTTAGTGTGAGCACCATTCAGCTTCAGGTCTGGAGACATACTTGGCCACTGACAAACACATGAACATGATGAAGAGGTCATGTGACTTTGCATGGTTAAAGATGTACAGCTGTTACTCACTTTTGCCAGCTATTTTGAAAAATAATGGCTGTATGTTGAGTTATTTTCAGAGGACAGTAAATCTGTACTGTTATACAAGCTGTACATTGAGCGCTTAAAAATATATCCATATTTCATTCCTATAGTATTGTCCTTTGAGAAGATATACTGAAATGTTTGCTGAAATTAGAGGGGTGTATCACTTTTGTGAGTGTGTGTACATTTGTTTGAATAATTAATCCAGTCTGTGTTTAAATAGTTGTAGTTGTTGATAGACGCTGCATGCATTACTGTATCTCATGGTACTGATGGTCTTGAGTGACCTTTTTAGTGATATCTTATCTATTCTGATGGCAGCTCTCTCACTTGCCCATAATCTGGTTTTAATTGACATTCCTATGGCCCCCAGGACCCCTAATTCTCTTCTCCCTTTTTTGTGACTTCTCTAATTGTATCCCAAATAAAATCATAGCATAGCTTGTTTTTCTTCACTTTTGTTCATTTCTTGGTGGTTGAAAAATGCTTGCGGCCAAAACATGGTATTAAAACGTATCTCACCTAAGTGAAAGAGTAAATTTTCCAGATAGAATCATATAACACCATTCTTCATAATACTTAATGCTTCGCATTTATGTTTTTATCAGATAAAAGAAACACATTTGCTAAATACAATTTAATGCCCTTTTATGTATGTAGTGTCCGTAACTTTTTCCAGTTCAAATCTTTCAACAATCTTACTTGTCATTTAGATAAAATTGGCCGATTTAGATTTCACACAAAAATATATAAAAGTGTATTATTCTAAAATGCTAAATTGTTAAGATATAGACATGGTTAAAGACACTACAGTTTTTTTTTTATTTTTTTGCTTTTTACGCTTTTACCAAAAACTGGAATGCTTTAATTTAAGCAACAATGTTTACAGGTCATATGCTTCTATAGGCTTACACCAATTTTAGTATCAATACTCATAAAAATATGAATAATTTGCATTTTAAATTATTTAAATATTACTATTTGGAGTGAGACAGTATAACGCCGAAAAATGGCATTTTGGGGGCACATATAAAATCATCTCTTCAAAATGGCTAAAGTTAGCGACTTGAAATTTTTTGAGAAGTGAGATTGGTCACCTCCATGTTGCATAAACTTCAGAAGTAGCTTCTTTGGCACACACACTTTTACACGTATATATAAGAGAAAAACATAAAATTTGGAGATTAACCTAAATTTTATTGTTTCAAGAAAGAGGGCTAGAGCAGATTCAGATGCAGTGAAGGTGTTTTAATACAAACCGGATTCCAAAAAAGTTGGGACACTAAACAAATTGTGAATAAAAACTGAATGCAATGATGTGGA
>JAQMYJ010000015.1:2219339-2240745 GCA_030014305.1 Clarias laeviceps
GTGAATCCAGCAGGATCTCTCTCTCTCATACACACACACACACACACACACACACACACACACCCACACAAACACACACATACAGTGCATACACACATATACATACACACACACACACACAGACATATACATATACACACACACAGACACGCAAACATACATACACACGCACATATATATACACACACACACACACACACAGACATACACACACACACACACACACACACAAACACACACATACAGTGCATACACACATATACATTCACACATACACAGACATATACATATACACACACACAGACACGCAAACATACATACACACGCACATATATACACACACACACAGACATATACACACACACACACACACATTTACTCAGACATACACACACACAAACACACACACTTAAAATTGATGCAGAAGAAGCTGTCATAGGAAATGAGCGCCGCCACCCCCCCCCCCCTACAAACACCTTTCATTTCATGATCAAACAAATGTTCCCCAGGCCAAAATGATATGTAATATAAATATACTATAACTAATATAGTTAAAGAGTTTGGTGAAATAGTTATAGAAAAGATTAAAGCTAAACATAAGCTGATCAGCTTTAATGTAATCAGTGATGTCTTTAACCCTTCACCTGAAATAATAATATCATTAATAGAGCGAGTTCTGACCAATGTACAGACAAAACCTTTTTTTTTTTCTTTCTATATTGCCAAAATCCACCGCATAAAACAGAATTGCAGGATAATTGCAGGCAGTAAAACATCAGTGACCTAATGGTGTAGTGAAGAGTGTAATGGTGCCTCAGGGTAATGGTTGTGATCAAGCTGACTCTGTTGCAAATGTCCTTCTATCTCTTCCTGGGCAGAAGGAGGGAGAACAGTTTGTGACTAGCATGGGAGGAGTCCCTGATGATGCTGAGTGCTGAGTGCTCTGTGCCGACATCTACTGTGGAGAAAATATCCCATGTGCCACATGCAAGAAGCGACATACAAACAAATTTGTCTTATTTTTTATTTGTTTCTTATTTTGCTTTTCTGGGATTTCACAGTGTTATCTTATTTTTGCTCTTCTCTTAGGTGAGAGAAAAATTACGAGTGGTTCGAGAACACCTCTTACCAAGTTACGAAGAATTAACACCAACAGTTTAACAGTTTGTAAAATGATACTCAAGGCGTTTATCCAAAATACACAATAATCTCCTTTGAACAGTTGATATTGAGATGTATATCTGTTACTTCTGCTCTGTAAAGCTTCATAACGGCTCTAATCTGAGGTGCTGGTTGTTAATTGGTGATTTCTGAGGCTGGTGACTCTAAATGAACGTCTCCTCTGCAGCAGTGGTAAGTTTTGGTCTTGCTTTCCTGGGAAGGTCTTCATGAGAGACAGTTTCATCACGGAACTTGATGGGTTTTACAAACGCACTTGAGACAATACTATAGTACGTCAATAAAGAGATCCTATGATCCACATTAAGACTATAACCCTTGGTTGCTTGCATGCCTTCTGCTTCTGAACATCATACAGATTGCAGACTGAACATCATACAGATTGCAGACCAGTATGGCCTCAGCCATACTGGTCTGAAAACCACCATCCAGTTTAACAAGATCTTTATTTTGTTAGGTACTTTGATTACACTTGCTGTAGTTCTTTGTCTTCTTTTTCCTATGTATCTTCAGTGGCATCGTTCCAATTCTTGTACCTGATTTGCACAAGACACAACATGTCCCTGCCCTTATATGGTGTTTAGGGGCATTACTTATGGTAATTACATGATAACACTATGCTAAGTCTATGCACCTCCAATGTATGATCAAGTGGGATTCGTCATTCAGCTCATCTTTCCATGGCTTTTGATTTTAGACACAGTGGATCTGCCATAACCCACTGTAAAAGAGTTGGCCAGCAAGCTCTCGGTGGTAAAAGGATAGGAACTTGTTAAGACCTGGGGAGACAGGTGTGTTTTTTAAGTCTTTGGGAAGTAAAGATGCTTTTGCACCTTTCTCACAAGTATTATAGTGCAAGGAAAGATTTTCCAGAGGTTTGGACAGCCAGGAACTTGAAGCTTCTACTTACAGTAGATAGCAGTAGATAACTGTTTAGTGCACTGTGAAAAGTATTTTAGAAAATGGAGAAAGAGGGCGGCAGCCTTGCACCTCCACAGTCTGCTTTCGATTCCTGGTTGGGTTTGATTCCTGGCCTCTGTGTGCATGGAGTTTGCATTTTCTCACCATGTAGATTAGGCAAATTGGTGTTCTCAAATTGCCTGTAGTGTGAGTGTGTGTGTGTGTGCCCTGCGATGGATTGGCACCCTGTCCAGGGTGTACCCTGCCTCGTGCCCTAAGTCTCCTGAGATTTGCCCCAGGCCATCATGCCCTGTATACAGGATAGACAATGAGTAAGTGAGTGCGTGAGAAAGAGGACAAGAAAGAAAGTATTTTATGGGTTTTCTAAGGGTTTCAGGACTAGAAAAGAGCATTTAAACTAAAAAGAAGATGGCGGAGATCAAGTCCAGAAGGTGGCAGTAATGCAACATAGTGGATGGCAACTGCCGGTAAACACCAAGAAGACAAGAAGACCAAAGTTCTTTGTTTTTTCTTGGTGTTGAGGAGATTGTTGGTTGAACGCCGTGCTGCTTGGCTATGGATCTCTTCCCCATTGACGGACTCATCGATGAGGATAAATCTAATAATTTTGATTCATACACATTCATATTTCCATAATTTCTTTTGATTGTGTAAAGCTGCTTTGCGACAATGACAATTGCTAAAACAATTAAAAATGAATTGAATTAAAGGGCATGTGATTGCCCAACTTTAAAGGCCAATGTTTGTTTATTAAGAAGTGGTTAAGGCATTGGACAAGTGATTGGAAAGTCTCAGGTTCAAACCCCAGCACCACCAAATTGCCGCTGTTGGGCCCTTAACCCTCAATGGCTCAGATATACAATAAGATTTAAAAACAAGTAAGTTGCTCTTGATAAGGGTTTCTGACAAATAGCATAAATGGAAATGGAAGTTATGCAGCATCCAGATGCATCTGGAGATCCTGATTCCCAGTTCATGAAGCTTGGTGATCAGTTTAGTGGGTTATGGCTTAGAGTCATTGAACAGCATCCTTATGTACTGTATGTGGTGTTGTTGTCCAGATGGGTGAAGGCATTGGAAATAGCATCCGCTGTCAATCAGTTCAGGCATTACGCAAATGGGTGGGAGTCCAGTGTAGGTGGTACAGTAGATGACTCAAAACCAGCTTCCCAAAGCACTTTATCACAATGGGGATGAGTGCAACTGTGTGGAAGCCATTCAAATGCACTGCAGCAGAATGCTTAAGCATCAGTTTGATGATTCTTGTCTTCAAGCATGGTTGGAGCGGTTGCCTGGGCCAGTGACCGTTTAAAGATGTATGTTGAGATCTGTGCCAGCTGCACAAGCACAAAAGTGATTGTGCTAATCACGGAGGAAGGCATTGGTGTTTGGGAGAGACATTTATTGTTGGTTTGTGGTCAGTGACAGTCTGGATGCTCTTCTATACGTGTCTGAAGTCAGACCTTCATGTGGAATTGCTTTTGAATACAAAGTTTGTACGAGTATTTTGCTTTCCTACAGGCCTCTGCATCACCAGTTCATCCATGGCTTCTGATAAGGAAGTGTTTATCACATGGTTGAGGTCTGTGCATTGTTTATAGATGTGTTGATACGATACAGGAGAGAAGGTGTGTAAGTAGATTTGTGTGTGAGCCCAAGGTGGCCTGGTTCAGTCAGTGAACCAGTGTTGAAGTGAAGAAAGCTGACAATTAAGAATTTTCATGTACTATATATAATCAGTCTTCTGCACAAGCAAATGTATGGAAGTACGTAATTACTGGTTTATTGTCAGACAAAATTCAAATAATAATCTTAAAGGACTGTAAAGAAAGTTAATGTTTTCTTCCTGTTTTTCCACCCCTGTAGGTTATGGCCATGCAGCTCCAGGTACGGACGCCGGGAAAATCTTCTGCATGTTTTACGCTGTTCTCGGGATCCCTCTCACTCTGGTCATGTTCCAAAGCTTGGGTGAAAGAATGAACACTTTTGTGCGCTTCCTGCTCCATCGCGGGAAAAAGTGCCTCGGTTTCCGGCGTACAAGCATATCCATGGAGAACATGGTCCTCGTGGGCTTCCTGTCCTGCCTGGGTACTCTGGGTTTGGGTGCGGCTGCTTTCTCGCACTTTGAAGGCTGGACGTTTTTTCACGCCTACTACTACTGCTTCATCACGCTCACTACCATCGGCTTTGGTGATTTTGTCGCTCTGCAGAAGAAAGGTGATCTCCAGGAAAGGACACCGTACGTCGTCTTTAGCTTCATGTACATTCTAGTGGGCTTGACGGTCATTGGAGCCTTCCTCAACCTGGTGGTGCTGCGTTTCCTCACCATGAACACAGAAGAAGAGAGGGAACGAGCATCACTGAAGAGGAAAGAACGCAACTTAGGCTCCCTCGCTGACCAGAACAGCCATAGCACGCTTTTTTTGCCGATGGAAGAGGGGACGAGTTGCACAAACCTCATCCCGTCTCCTGCGAATGAATGCTACCGCCGTCCAGTTCTTCCTCGCCCTCCGAGTCCGGTTCATCAACGGTCGCGTCTCAATTCTCTCTGCTCTTGCTGTTATCGCTTTGATTTGTGCCCTAGCCTCATTCCATCTCGACCCGGCTGTAACATTGATTCGGTTTACTACAGTTCCATTTCTTATCGGATCCACAGAGGTTCATTTACCAGGGAAAACACAGGATTTTCTTCCCCGGGAAGCACACTGTCTCCTGGGCACAGTTTCAGAGAACTACCCCGATTACGGAGGAAGTCCGTCTGATGGTTCACAACGTTTAAAGACTTGATTTGCAGATTTCACAGACAGATTATTTTTGTAGCGAACACAAAAAAACAAGGTCTTTCGCATGGTGTGAAATAATCCGCATGTGTGAATATTGGAAAATGGAGACGCCAACAAAACAAACCAAAACAAAGATTTTTATAAAGAAAAGAGGTAAGACAGTTCAAAAATGCAACATGCTAGTTTTCAGTCACTCGCAGTGTCTCCTCATAACTTTTCATAATTAGGGGAAATAATTGAATGCTGTTTTTAATTGAAAGTTGAATGATTGTGGATTTTTTTCATTTTCTGGCTAATCAGTCCTTTCCCAGCATAATAAAAGCTATAGGAGTGTATCGACATTAGAATCTGAAAAAAAAAGGTCACAGGAGCTCTGGTACGAAGCTTCAGAACAAAGAACGGACATGTTCACTAACACGAGGGTGTGTATGGTACACAGCACTTCGGCATAGGAATTTAATCCCTTTCGGAGACGAGATCTTAGGATGAAATTTCGTATTGCGAAACAAATTTAATACCAATATCACCAATTTTCAACATTATAATTATTAGAATTATATGGCATATAAAAGCAATTAAAACATTTAGAAAAGACATGAAAATGAAATAGTTATGAAATAAATGACCTCACTTAACATTAATTTATGATTCCCCCTCGGCACCGGCTGCTTTAAAAACCAACCTGAAAACGACTCCCTTTTTTTTTTCTTGCTGACGTGCTTCTTAACTTCCCTGGGACCCCATGGTGCTACAGTATGTCTTCACTAGATCTTGCACAAAATGCAACAAAAAAAAAACACACAAAAAAATGTAAACTCGTTTCACTTTCACTGACACAAACAAGTTTTGAATGGCACCCAGACATACAGTAGGCACAACCGGCTCGCCGGCTCGGATGCCAAAAATGGGTGCTTCGTATGCTGTGGCAAATTTCTTGAAAATTTTTAGTTCTTTAGGGGAAAATTCTCAAGGTGGGTGTGGCCGTATGCCGAGGGACCACGGTACTCGCATGGCGTTGCGTAATTCATTTACTAGATTAATTTATTGGTTATTGATAAATGCTTTAACCGCGGTGGGTTAGACTTCACCAACTGAAATCAATTTAAAATAATTAGATGCAAACTATAATGACTGCAGGTGTGTTAGTGAATTATATTGGCGTCCTCATTTAAACTTAGTACAAATCACATGACTTCAGCATGAATAAAGGAGTCTTAATGCTAGCAATGTGATACTATCCGTCAGATTGCAGTTTCTATGAAAAGTAATAAGTACAATTAAGTCTCTTTGTATGTTAACATTTATAATTCTGAAGAAAGAAAACCCAATTCCAATCCCAGTCTTTTTAACTTATTACAAGAAGTCATTTTTTTTTTCTTTCTGATATCCAATTTAATCTTTGCTATATTGAATGCATGATCATAAGCCTTATTAATACACTTTGTTGAAACAGAGCCATGCTAATGACAAATAAAAACCTGTAACCTTAACGCTACCTTACAGTACGTAGTAATTATGTACAGTAGTTATGCAGTTTTACGAAAACACAATTTTCTGTTTGTAAATGCCGTCCATGGTGAAATCACACCGTTCCGCTAATCGTAACAGCTCGGAGTGTGATTTACAGGCAACACCTGCAGCTCCATAATTAGCATTTGTTTTCCCTTGTTGTGAGAATTAACATGTCATTATAAATACAGTGTATTAGGTAGTGAATGGGTGGAGCTAATGATGTGGAATAAAGTGTTATTTCCTACTGAGAATTCAAACATGGGCAATTCACAAACACATCTTTATAAAGAAACAGTCTTCAGTTTTAATAACATCCAGAGGGAGAGAGGCGTGGCCTCTGTGCTTGTCAGTCACAGTGAAAGAGGCGTGGCCTCTGTGCCTGTCATGTTAAACCCAAAAGACACATCAGTTTTACTGACAAGTGAACATTTCCTGCTTCCGGGCAAAGTGTCTCTGACTGTTAATCACTTTATCATATTCCTGCAGTGTATCATTTTTAGAAACCTCTGCCATGACTGTTTAATTTTTATATACAAAAAGTTACTCCAGAATAGATTGATAATAACATGTAAAAATGTATAACATAATGGCAAATGTTAAAATATGTTTAACTCGATGTGTACATTCGTTGCATGCGTTGGGTCGATATGATGGGATGCATTGGACGTTTAGAGAAAAAACAAAATCACTTTTCGCTCTGAAAACACGTCATCCTGAGAGGTTTTTACTTGGAAGTGGTTCATTTATTTATTGTTATTCCCAGCACTGAAAAATGTCAAGGAAACAATGAAAGTCAATCAAGCAAAAACTAATTTGCATAATATTTCAATTAACGCACATCTATCAGGTAAGACATTCTTGATATACACACTTTTCTTCTTCTTCTCAATTTACGGTAGATAAGTCTAACTTTTTTCTAATTTTCTGGATTTCCATGTACTTGTTTTAAAGCCTGTAATCTCATATTTAATGTAAAATTATTATTTGCATCATTTTGGTTAAACCTTTAGGCTTTAATGTTGGGGAGGTGTAATATAATTAAATGCCTTTTGCTTCACTCTTCCTGTCTGAAGCCATCTTTATTTTGAATGTCTAAAATAATTTAGGGTCTAAGCTTTATTATGTTTAATTAAATGCATTATGTTCGCCAAATGACGCTGCATTGTCTTCACACACTGCATCCATTTAGATAAAATAGCTTTTTAAATAGCTGAAATACATCTGTTGAACTGCACGCCTCAAATTACAAGCCAAGTTCAACCTGAACCCTCATTCATACACGCGCCCACGTATTTGATATACATGTGTATAGATACTGTACATCAGAGCGGAAACATCTCTTTCCGTTTGGATTTCATGCGGATTGTTGACGAGCGCCGTTAAAAAACGTTCCACTGTCATCATGATTAGTGTCATGAGCTGTGTCTCAATACGCCAACGACACCTTTTCAGTACATGCAAAAGTATTACATTATCTAGAACATTGTTTCCCAAATTGTTGGCCAGTGGATGGAATCGGTACTGCAGGCATCATGTATAACAAATACAATTCTCATAAAATATTTCTAATGAAGTATTTACATTTTAAAAGTAATCAGGATCAAATGAATCACAAGCATGTTATTTAAACATCATGATATTCTACTGTACATTTATCTTCGTCCCGTGTGCTGGTCAGAGTTGTAAATAAAGGTTTGGCTGAGCCGCAGAAGATTTTCACATTTCAAACTGGCCCGTTTTTGTTCACCTTTAAAACTGGTCATGGAAGCACTTTCAGCACTAAAACACACCAGATCACGTTATGTCATCTTAAACAACACTTTGTTTCCTTAGTAATCACTTCTAACTTGCTCAGAATTGCCACTGAACCGTCCGTGTTGGTCTGTTCACGGCTAACAAGCAAACTAGCTTCTAACGTGCGGCTGAATCCAAAATCCCTCTCTAATCAAGGGCACTACTTGGTGTGTGGAAAAAGGGATTGTACACCCTACATAGTGCACTAGCTTTCCATTTAACACTATTTGGGATTACATTCTGGAACAGTCACTTAGCTGAGGCTATTCTAAAGCGGAATAAATGGAGACATAAAGAGAAACATGGTTTATATAGAATGGTTTATGCTTTTGGCTTTTGGCTACATAGTACCAGTTTTAAAACTACTTTCATCCCTGCACTACTGTAGTTAAGCAATGACTGTATATAAGCAATGATCACAATTTTGGATTTAGCTTAATAAGAGACAGTAAGGCTTGACAACAGCATGAACGTGATACATGAACCAAGGCTTTGACTTAAATACCTGTGACGATTAAACCACGTGATTCAGGTGCTCTGGGTCATGTGACACAGTGAGCATGTGATGTGCAGTGATTTATGGGAGTTGTAGTCCAGTAATACCATGACTTCATATCTTGAAAACATCTATCTATCCACCTATCTATCTATTCTTTAGTTTGTTGTTTTTGCTATTTTTTGGATTTATTTTTTTTTTTTATATATTTAATATCATTTCAATGACATTATGCTCTTGCAGACATTCCAGAAAAATCATAACTAGCTCCTATAATTAACATTCATTTAGGCGTTTTATCTTCATGCTGCTGTGACTTTCCATCCTGTGTAAGGAAACATGCTCAGGAATAAATTCATACACAAGATACAACAGGAAAAAAAAAAAGATTATGACTGTGCATGACTGCAAATGACCCCATTTAGCTGGAACAGTTATTATATCCTTCAGAATGATCCCTGCACTAATTTATGCAAACCATCTGCTATGACGTGACACATGATTGATCAGAAACACACCTCCATTTTCTGAGCATAGGACAAAAAGAGAGAAAAAAATTTAAAGAGAAGAAGACTTTTTCCGTACATTATGATCATAATGTAGAGCACAGCTGATGATGACGATGAAGATGAGAATAATGATGAGCACCACTTCCTTCTAAATTAGTCCGATCATTTTATTTTCCTGTCACTTTTGGACATTTGACAAGAAAACAAAGCTTTCTTTGACTTGAGACAATCACAAAGACAGCTTTTTTCCTAGAGAGTAAAGACAGCTGGAACAAAAAGAAGAACGACACCATCGCAAAAGCCATTCTGTTTTTGCTCCTGATGGTTTTGTATGTAAGGAATAAAACATTCAAGCTGTTACATGAAAGCAGTCTTATTTCTCTATAACATAAAAACATATCATGAAGTGTTTTCCAACCACTTCAATGTTTAATTTATTAATGAATTATCCTATTGTTTTCCTTTAATCTATTTACAGTCACATACATTCAGTGAGACCAAAATCTCTTACTTTCTCCCTATAAACTTAATTAGGTAAAAACAAACCACTTGTCATGTTACATATAGACCATTAAAAACACTGACACTGGAGACTCCTTCCAAAAAAAAAAAAAAAAAGATACAGAACACCTCCATGTTAACTCAAAAATTCTGCTTAACTTTTTAGGAAAGTACATTTTGAGGCATTATATTATATATATATTTTTAAATGTGTTGAACTTTACCTCATTGGGCCTTCTCTACCATTCGGTTGAGGTATGTTAAGGGTAAAAAAAATTGATGACTCTAAGTCTTTAAGTAGTATCCCTTTAATCTAATGCACAATAACAGCTGTGATGTTGCTGTTTTGTGTCACAACACAAAGCGTTTGATGCATTTGATGTCTTTTTGGATTTGTAGATATATTGATACTTTTACCATGACACAAAATCTCAACTGTTTGGAATAAGGCTTTTTTTTTAATATATACTGTACCTTGAGCATTTTACCTTTCCAGTAGTTGCCACATTGGATCAATCCATCCAAAATTTAGAGTTATTTGTACACAATTTTTTTTTACATCGAACAACAAAGCCACAAGTGTGATACTGCATTTATATAACAGTTCTATAAACGGCATGTTATCAACAGATTATGATTTTCTTGTTTACTTAATCAGCTACTTTGCTTCACCAACACGTATCATTCTGCATCTGGTGGAACTTAGCATTGCTGTAGAGTAGCTGGTAGTTAGTGTAATTAACAATTATTAGAATTGGTGACACATTTCCTAACACTGGAACTAGCTAACATACTAATGCTTATGAGTTAATCACTGATGCTAAAGACAGAAATTCTGAAGCTATTAGTAATTTACATATTAAAGTTATACAGTTGTCATATTGTGAGCTGAGATTGATTATTTATACGCGGTAATGCGACTGCAGGTGTGTAATCAGCTCGTATTATGTGTGACTTCAAATGAGAATATAAACTTACAGAAAAACACAGATAAAAACACAATATCATTTGAAAAAAGTATAGATAGTGCAAAGTTTTGCACTGAAAAATTAATGACGCATATTGCCTTTATTTAGTATCTTATATCAAAGTTTATTATAGACGAATCGACAATATTTAGGAACAAATATGAAATATTGCTAACAATAAAAAAATAATAATAATGACATGTAATGACAACTCTCATTTTTGTAGATTTTTTAAAAACTATTCGAGAACATCTAGAAAATAAAAGTAAATAATAATTCTTGGATACATGTATTATATAAGGTTCCATAACACATATAGGGTTTTAATGAGAAATTAATAGCAGCAGAAGCTGTATTGGAATCTAATAAAACCATTAGATTGTAAAATGATTTGAGTTCTCGTTAGGAAAATAAAACATCAAATATTATGCAAAAAGATTTTCACACATCCAGCATGTCATGTGACCCTAAATTTGTCATGTCATTGGTGCTAACCATAAACAGTCTTAAACACATCTAATATAAACACATAGACATTGATAACAGATTGATTCCCACTGCATCCTCTATGACCTGGATTTAACACGAGTTAAGATTCTCAAGGTGCATAAAGCCTTCTCTTCTCAAATCCATAAAGATCTGCCTTTTCCTTTGGCTGTAGCTCCCTCTAATGGCGAACTACGCCGATCCTCAAAACAAAAATCATCATTTAAGATGAGGCAATTTCTCACATGTGATTTTGGATCTTGACCACGTGGTGATGGTTCCTGATGCGTGTTAGCATGCGTGAAGGAGCTCATCATCAGAGACGTCAGATTCCGTCCGTGTGAAATCGCTGCCTGGTTCAGGCCGAGCCGGGCTCGTGCCCGTGCCGGTGCTGAGGTCGAGCTGATTCTTTTTTTTAGATCACAAAGTAAAATGATGTAAACAGTCACACAAAAGCCCAGACCTCGAGCTCATGAATTATAAAATCTTCCTCTGAGGACAGCACATCGTTATCGAAGGTTTCGCACCGCTGGCTGCTGCCGTGGAGCAGATCGCTGTGTAGCCACAGACCGAACCGGCCTCTGTGAGGGAACACAGGGAACATAGGAAAACATTACACAAACACTGCATTATATATATATGTTCTATATAGATATATATTAGTTGATTTACTGTATATGCTGTAAAAATAATTGTCCTTACAGTCCTCCTCCGAACAGCAGAGAGTCCATACTTCCTTTAATAAAGTAAGAGTTGAGGCCTGTCCATTTGTACACCTACACACACACACACACACACACACAGATTTATAAAGATGTGAATGGATTTACGGAGTTCTTGAAATTCAAAGGGGAAACAGAAGTGTGTTAGCATTGATGTGTTTAGTTATTAAGATTAACTTTAGTGTCTTTCTGTAATATTAATCATTACTATTAAGAGTAGTATTACTATGTAATGAAAGGACAAGGAATTTGAAGAAAGATGGAGAGCAAGAAGAAAAGGGTATGAAACACACCTGTAGATGTGGAGAAAATGAGAACAGAAATGTCTCTCCTGTGCCGTAGTAGGCGGGGCCAACTCTGAGAGGGGCGGAGCAAACGGCACCAAATACCTGCAACAGACAAGAAGTAATAAAAAGAGTTAAACTATTGCATACAAAAACAAAGTACTACCACTACTTATAACAACAACAACAACAACAATAATAATAATGATAATTTCATTAACATTTGTTATTTATTTAATTCATTTTATTAATTTGCTTGTATATAGTGTAAGCTTAATTTAAATGTGAGGGAGGTTGTAGTGAGGAAAAAAAATTATATATTATTATTATAATTATTATTATTATTATTATTATTATTATTATGACTGTATAGGAAGTCTCCCACATACGAACATTCAAGTTATGAACTTTTGAAGATACGAACATGCGCAGAAGTTAGATCACACGTCCGGCGTACATTGTGACGTGCGTGCAGCGTGGATCCAGCGTGGACCATACAGGTGGTTGTGGTGTAGTGTACAGTACTGTAAAGAGTACAGTAAGGAAGTACAAACTCAGGATGTCTGCAAGCAAGCGTAAAAGCAGTGGCGATGAAGCTGGTACTGCTAAAAAGCAGTACAGTACTATACTGTAATATACAGTGTATAGCCGATTGTGTTAGCATCTTAGTACCAAGACGAACTTTGTTGGACTTACAAACTAATTGGACTTACGAACGAGCTCTCAGACCGGAACCCGTTCGTATGTAGGGGACTTACTACATATAAAAACGCAACTGGACCGATTCTGTGACATTTTATTTGTGCTAAGGGTGCACAAACATTTGCACTCATATCTATTTAAGTTACCCAGCCTTTTTAAATAGCATGTGCATATGTCCTCTGTGTGTATGTGTCTCACCTGTCCGTAGGTGTCTTTAACGAGGACGATCATGCAGGTGTCCAGCTGGTTGGTGTTTCTGTACAGTGTCCTCAAACTGCTGCCGTGGATCTGAGTGCGATATGCTAACATCCACTCACGCAGCTGCAAACTAGCAGGAAGCTCTTGAGAGAGCTAAATACGAACACATACACACGTTTGTATCATTCATATTTACTAAATACTAACAATAATAATAATAATAACAACAATAATAATAACCTGCTGTATCTGCGTGGCGCTCAGCACTTTGCTGTGCTCAGACACGATGTCGACTCCATCGAGTCCGATCAGACGGGGTGTGTCCCAGACGCCCCACTCGTCTTCCAGCTTCTCTCCATCCTCATTCTGCATTTCCACCACGATGAAGTCTTCGTCGTCATCCTCCTCATCTTCAACGCTTCCCTGTAACCAGGAGGACGAGTCTGCTTTACTGAGACGACTCATCTGTGAAATGGGACAAGATCAGAAAATGAGAAATCAGTCGTTTACTCTCTTTATCTCTCCACAACCATCCTCCTCCTCATCATCACCATCATCATCACCTTCATCATTAGCATTCTCTTCCCCTCCTCCTCCTTCTCATCATGATCATGTTCCTCCACTTCAGCATCTGCATCATCCTTCTCCTCCTCTTCATCCACCCTTATCCTCCTCCCCTTTGCATCATCATCATCCTTGTCCTCCTCCTCTTCATCCATCCTCATCCTCTTCCTTTTCCTCCTCCCCTCGCATCATCCTTGTCCTCCTCCTTCTCCTTCTCATCCATCCTCCTTCTCCCCTCCTCATCCACCCTCCTCTTCCTCATCCATCCATCCTCCTTCTAATCCATTTCTCCTCATCCACCCTGCTCCTTCTCCTCATCACCTTCTTTCTCTTTCCATACCTATATTGTCTCATCTTCATCATCATTCTCCCTTTTTTTCTCTCTTCATCGCACCACATCCTCAGTATTTTCCCTTCCTTACAACTCTTTTTGTCCTTTCATCATTTCTCATTCACTCATAGTTCTGTTCTTTCTCTACTCTTTCTCTCTCTCTCTTACGGAGGTGTAACAGTGGAGCTGACATTTTGAAAAAGCCCTTCTTTACCGTCTGTGTAGGAGAAGTTAATGTCCTTCTCTCTTTGTCTCTCATTGCTGTCTTGTAAAAACAGTGCATTTATCACTTCTGAGTTAACATGCACACACACACACACACACACACACACACACACACACAGCACTACATGTCCTCGGGGATGTGTGTCACTGCAAGTGAGTTTCTATGGAATCAGGAACAGTGTTAAATAAAGCAATACACACACAGACAGGTGTGAGGTTGAAACAAACATCTGTGGAACAGAGCTATATTCTGGATCCTGATTGGTCAGAAGGAGTTGATGAATTTACCAGAAAAGCAGCTTTGGCAGTAGTTATTTTAGGAAATGTTTTTCTTTAACATTTATGGAAGGAGTCTGAAGTGTTAGTGCTTTGTACCTGTTAGAGATAAGGCTGTAAAGGTTGTGGTCAGACTGGACAAACTGCAATTTTGTGTTTCTGACGTGTGTGGGACCGAAAACAGGAACTAGCTTGTTTCAATGAAACTATAAAAGGATAAAAATTATGATGTCATAAAAGATTATGATGTTATTCTTTAATAAACACAAAGTTGTAATCAAAAGAAAAGCAACAAATACACAAAATCTTTCCTTAATAAATACTTTCTAATAAAGTTTTTTTATCTTATCTTATTTATTTATTTCCTTAATTAATAATATATTATTGTTTGTACTACAGCAGCAAACTGGAAACGGAATAAAAGTTATTAAAGAAATGCAGTTATAAGAAACTAATTAACCTTACTGTTATAACAGTAACAGAGCGATTT
The DNA here is from genome assembly GCA_030014305.1 of Clarias laeviceps. Taxonomy (NCBI): domain Eukaryota; kingdom Metazoa; phylum Chordata; class Actinopteri; order Siluriformes; family Clariidae; genus Clarias; species Clarias laeviceps. The sequence goes on from JAQMYJ010000015.1 coordinate 2,234,281, forward strand.
ATTCTTTATTTACTCGACATAATACAGCTAACAAGTCACTAAAGCACACAGCTAGCAGTTCTCATTAGCATTCACTAGTTTCCTCGGTTCTCTTTACGTCCATCTAAGGAAAGTAAAGTTATAATTAAATAACTACAGAGAAATAAAACATTCCTGAACCGACACTGTAAATCATGTCTGTATTGACGAGGAACTATGAATCGCATCAGATGTTAAACTTGTCCGTCTCCTCAGGCAGTCACGTATCAACAGAGTCGTGTTTATGTAAGAGCTGATCTCTCCTGCTGCTCATTACGGAGTCAAATCTACTCTGATTCCATGCTGGGGTTTAGCACCTTGCACTCGTTTTATTATTTGTTTTTCATCTTCTTCATCACACACTGGATTAGAGAGGATCAGGATATTTACTAAGCTTCATTTTCAGATTCCTCTTCCACACGCGTCTCCACGGGGGCAGGGCTAACGGTGCCTCGGGGTCTGGCAGGGGGAAATTGGGACCAAAAAAAGAAACGGCCCGGGGATTTGGTCTTGCGTCTGCTCACTTCCAAAATACTACAAATATTAATAAATAAAAGTAGTATGTTTAGTTCAGATATTTAATAATTGTACATCGGTTTACTAGGTCTAAAGCAGTAGTCGTAGTTTAGTGCAGTATAACAAAATGTATAGTACATAAACTTTAAATATAAATGCTATATAAAAAGATACAAAGAAAAATGTACAAATATAGCAAATGTCATATTTAAAGTGTCTCAGTTTATTATGATATAATCAGTTAGTATTAATATTGCATTGTGTTGTGTTGTTGCTCTTGTTTAAACATTTGCACATGCACTTTATGTTGTCTTTTGTAAAGTTTGTTTTTGTTAATTTCAGATGTCAATTAGTTTTTTCTTACCTAATCAGCTAATTAGGTGTCTTAGTTAGCTAGTTAATTTTGTTAATTCATGTGGTGTGCAGCACTTTGGCCCTGTGTACTGAACTGTAAATGGTTGAAATGACAATAAAAGCCTACTTTACTTGACAATAATATTAATATTGTAATATAAGGTTATTACAGCTTACTGTAAGCAAAGTTTACTTTACAGTTAATTGTAAACAGCTGCACTTAATGAACTGATGCGGTGTGTTATGGCTCCTGGGGACATTAACCCATTTAAAAAAGAAGATCTCCCTTGTGGTTAGTCTCTTGTATATCACAAACAAACAAACAAACAAACACCCTGAGAGCCGCCTGGTTCACAGCCGATACAATGTAACCGCTCATTCCTTTCATCTCCAGCTTACCGTGTCGCGCGCGCGCTGCCACGCCGTCCCGTTTCGCGGGTTTTTTTTTGTTAACCCATGTCTCTGACAGAGAGATGACCGAACTACTGATGTCGCCTTTCTTCACTTTGTTTATTTTTTTTTAGAAGTAACGTGGCGTCTCACAACAAGAGCGTTTCACACGGGGTTCGCTGTGGGTCACGTAGATCAAACCACAGCGGATACCAGGTGTTTGGAGACTTTAACCAAATCACACTAAACACCCCGTCCCGTCCCGTCCCGCCCCGCCCCGCAGACCTCCCAGTCAGGGCCAGTAACCACACTGCTCTGTTGGCCAGTACATCAAAGCACACACCCATCACACCAACTGTCTCCATGTGGCCGGTGCTTTAGGGCTGAATAATGATCAGTCAGCGGCTCAGGACACGAGGGGAGGAAATAAAGAAATAAAATAAAAAAAGTAATGGAGATGCAGAAAACTAAAGCAAACAAATAAATGAAATAGAAAAAGGATCAAACGAAGAAATCCAAATGAATTAATAAATGGGATGCAGAAAGAAAGAAGACAGGGAAATTAACCAAACAAACAAAATAACTAAATAATTTATTATAATAAAATAAATATTTATTTAAATCATATTAATAAAATAGTAATTAATAAAGATTAATACAGTTTATAAAGAATTAAAAGAAAAATTAATGCATGAAGGAAAAAAGGAAGGAAGGAAGGAAGACATGTAGATAGAGAAAGACTTGTACAAATTACAAATAGATTAATAAATTAGATTATTAAATAATAATTGGGAAAAAGAAAGAAAGAAAGAAAGCAGACAGGGAAAATTAACCAAACAAATAAAAAATAATAAAAATTAAAAAGAATGCCTGAAGGAAAAAGAGGAAGGAAGAATGGAAGGAAGGAAGACATGCAGACAGAGAAAAACTTAAATGAACAAATTAATGATAGTTAAATTAGAATAAGGTTTTAATGATATTTAATAAATAATAAATCGAATGAAGAAATAAAGAAAGACAAGCAGAAGAAAGAAAAACAAATTACCAATTAAAAAAGAAATACATAATTGGGTGTAAAACAAAAAGAAAGAAGGAAGGAAAGAAGGAAGAGTGAGAAAAAGTTTTGCAAGCTGGAAGTACATTATCAGCTGACCCTGAAGACTTGAGGAGAAATTCGGGTTGTTCCTGCAGATCCAAGATGAGAACAGATGAGTTCATGTTTACAGAAGATAGGAAGTGTGTCTTCCAGTACCTACGGTTACATTAGCATTAGAGCTCCAGAGCTAAAGTAGCAACAGATGCAAACTCTGACGTCTCAGTCGAGCAGCTACTGTATGTTCAGTGTAAAGATCGATGTACTGTATTTTCAGGCACTGACATCATACTTTGGTGATTTCCACAGATATGTTTTCTAACTGCATGAGCAGGACGTTATCTGAAGGATCAATACCTCTGCATGTAGAACTGCATATAGACCACGCATGGTCAAAGGTCAAACTCTGAACACTGCAAACGAGAGATATTTGTGTGTGTCTATTGTACACTGCTAGAACATCGAGCCTCATTAAAATGATCCAGATCGACATTTCCCAGTTCTGTTTATTTCCCAATAAAATTAAAACCATTCTCAGGTCATTTACATCCATCGTTATTACTATCACAGACTTTTACTTAAACATTCTTTTGAAATTTTACTCAAAATGTCTTTAATAAGATATTTCTGGATTCTGATTGATCAGAAGGTGTTGATTAATTCTCTATAACAGCAGCTCTGACAGTAGTACAGGTTCATGCTAACAGCTCATACAGAGGGACTTCATTTTAGCAAACATCCAGGAGAATTGCAAAATTGAGAAATTACCAAATGTGTAACTAAAATGTGTTAAAAGTTTAAGCAGCTAAGATTTAGATGCTAATATATTATTAATACTTCGTTGTGTTTCCTTTAGCGGCTTTAAGAGGAACACCTCACCTACGTGTAGAAGATTTCTGAAAGTTGTTCTGAAGAGATCTTCAAACTGCACAAATGCATCTTTCAGAAGGCCCAAACCTGAACAAATTATGGGGTGTATTTATTTCTTGCATATCTATGTAGCTTTGTGCTACAAAGGACTAATGTCGCAGTGGTTAAAAGACGTGATATAAAGCTTCTGGATCTTTCTGCAACGAATCTTTACATCACTTGCATTGCATTGCTATTGATGTTGCACGTCTATTGATCCTGCATATCAAGCGCAAACACTTACACAATGTTCAAATCAACAGTCAGCTAGTTTCGTGACGATATCTAGCTTTAAAGATACGATACACAAGACATTGACTAAATGTTGTACCATCAAGGAACAAAGACGATGTGCGCTGACTTCATTTACACAACAACAAAAAGCTGATAAAGACAAAGACTTTGAGAGTATTCATCATTTACACCAAAACCTCTCATTAGCATCTAAACAAGCATGCTTAGAAATGCTAATTAGCATTACAGAGACATACGCTGCAATGTGAGGTGATATTTAACCTTGAGATAAGACTGAAACATTTTAGCGATGGGTTTTAAAAAGAAATATATAGAAACCTGGAAACCTACAGTATCCAATTACTTTATTATTTATGATGCATGTTGTATATTCTAGCTCAAAGTTTATTAAAACTTAACAAAATAGCGGAATTTAGAATAAAATAAATTAAAGAATGTAATGAACAGTAAAAAAAATAAAACAATAAAAATGATGAATAAAACAAAAATGAATTATAATTCATAGCCAATAAAAAAAAAAAATCCAAATCAGAAAAAATAAACTAAATAGCAAACAAATAAAACTAGTGCAAAAAATGTTATGTATGATTTTATTATTTAATATTTTATATTTGATTATAGTTTTTTTTATAAAACAAAATAAAAACAAAAATAGAAAAATGAGGAATCATTTCATTATTTTTTTTACATGAGAATATTAAAACTATTTAGACACTTTACATTAAACATTTCATTAATTAATGTTAAAAAAGTATTTATTTTTTTACTTATTTATTTATTGAACTGTTGTTTTACTCACCTTGAACTGGTAACGCAGAGATTGCAGCATCTTTTGCTCTGCTAGAGTCTGAATTGGAGCAAGGATCTGGTACACCGGCTTGTGAAGGCAAGAGAAGAGTGTGTGTGTGTGTGTGTGTAAAGGTGTGTAAGCGTGTATAAGTGTGGGTGTGTGTGAGAGAGAATTTAAGTGCTTATAATCTGTTGGTCAGCAAAGGAAATCTCCTATGTTAGGTAATTCTGGCCCCGCCCACTGTCAGTCTCACACCCCTTTCACTGTGTGCGTTAGTAAAGACTATCACCTACTTGGAACTGACTTCATAGATAAAGAAGCCAACCTTGACCTGAATTTTGGAAACTATACAAATATTATAATTTTAGTATTCCACTATAAAATAAAAGTGAGAGAAAAAAAACATGAAGGAAATATTTTCATGTAAAAACAATATTTCAAAAGACTAATAAATTTCTTCAGGTTAATAAATGTTTTTATTTTTTTGCTTAAACATGTTTTCAGAAACAATGCCTGTCGATGCCCGTTTCTCTAAACCGTTCACACATTTAAAAACCTTAATGAATTATGAGTAAAATGAAACACTGACTTGAAAACACTCTCGTCTAAACACATTCACAACAAAATCACATTGATATACTCAACAAACTAGTGTTCATTTTGTCACCCATTTTCTATTTTAGTCTTAGTCTTAGTCCCGGGATAAATGTCCCTGTTAGTTTTTATCATATTTAGTCAATCTTATCCAATTTTTGTTAAGTCAAAAGTCTGGAGATTTTAGTCTAGTTTTAGTCAATGAAAACATTACATTTTAGCACTAAGATTGTTATTAATTAACCCTACAGTCAATCTAGTCTATTTTTTATTTTTATTATTTTTTTTACAAAATAATAATCTTAACATTTAAAATGTATCTTTTCATCTGATGAAGATTAAGATTTTATCTAATTATATTTATTTTTAACATCACAACAACCGCTGCATGTCCATATTATGGACAATACAGTTTTTGAAACTTATTATTATTATTTTTTTATGATTTCTTTTTTATTTTTATGACTTTACACACTAAATTTAAACTTCTTTAAATTTAAACTTCTATGAGTCACAATCATTTGCTAACCTATTAGCTTAATCTGTTTGTCAACGGTTTAGCTATAAAATAAAATACATCACAATATAATTATGTTAAAATGTGGTAAGATAATTACCACAAAGAGGCTGTAAAACTAGGTGATTATTATGGTATGCCTTGAAGCGTCTCTTCAGGTTTGTGGTATTTTTCCCAGCAATTGTGTGCACCCACTGTTTCCCCTCCGATATTACTACACATCTGCTAAAACCACATTTTAGTCTCGTCTTTTCTTGTCAACAACATTGCATATGCTGATTTCGTCACTGTTTATTAAATTCTATGATGTCTTGTCATTGTCTCGTCTTAGTCACAGGAAAAAATTTGGTCAACCAATATCAAAATTTTCGTTGACGAAATTAACATTACAACAAACCATGCCGATTCATTAGAAACACCTAAATGGACTAGAGGCATTAGAGACATTATACAGCAATTGTGTTTGTTTATTCATGTATCCTGATTGAATAGACAATCATTGAATGTAGTATTGTTATTAAAATTGTCTAATAATCAACATAATAGACCAAATAAACTATACAAAACTGTCACACTGATGAGGAAAGCTTATAAACCATCCATCTATTATCTATATGTAGATTGCACAAGCATTCCCACTTTTCTTTTTATGGAAGTTTCAGTTTTATCTTTATTGTCTTTATTATTCCATATATAACATTAAAATGCAAACAATTAAGCCCAAAATAGTGCACGGGAGGTTCCCCTTGTGCCACCAGGGCAGCTCTGGCTCCTTGGGGATTCCACTCGAACTTCAGTAGATCATCTTGATCATAGATAAAGAAGCTAAAGAAGCTGTGAGTTGCTGCTGTGTGATTGACTGATTAGATATGTGTATTAACATGCAGTTAATTCCCTACAATACAGTAAACAATGAGGGATTGCAGTCCATCCATCCATCCAGATCATACCAGTGGAGGTATGGAAGTGCTTAGGAGAGGTGGCAGTAGAGTTTCTGACTAGTTTGTTTAACAAGATCTTGGAGAGTGA
>JAQMYJ010000015.1:2242034-2256080 GCA_030014305.1 Clarias laeviceps
CAACACACACACACACACACACACACACACACACACACACACACACACACACACACTTACTTAAATCAATTCCTGCACACAAAGCAATTACTACCTGTGTGTTTTGCTCAAAATGATAAAATCCACAGTATTGTGGAAAAGACGACAGATAACCCAATACATGTCAGAGGAAGGTGTTAGTGAGTGTGTGTGTGTGTGTGTGTGTGTGTGTGTGTGTGTGCGTGGTAGTGATCTAAAGATACATCTGATAGCAAATTGCTCAGTCTGCATGAACATGTAGTGTGTATGTGACTAAGCAAGTGTCTCCATCCATTCTCATGTCTCCATGCTGCTCGTGTGTGTGTGTGTGTGTGTGTGTGTGTGTGTGTGATGTGGGAAACTCAGTTTATTCATATATGAGTATTGGCGTACACAAAGTGTTTGTATAAAATGAACAAACACACAATGAGTGAAGATTTAGTTTGACCAAATAAACAAATAAACAAATAAATAAATAAATAAATAAATATATATATATATTTTTTTTTTAGAAATTAATAAATCTATATACATATAATAAAGCTGTAAAGTGGGCGTGTCTGTAATTTGTGGGGACGTAAGATGAGTAACAGAACACATCAAGATGGTTTTTGGAATTGTCGTCTGTATGTTTGTTTGGTCATGTATCACGTAAAAACTACTGAAGGAATTTTAATGACGTTTTCACAGGGGTATCTGTCCGAGCTTGAGGTAACATTATAAAGCCTTAGTTTTCATCGGCTCACAGGAAGAGAATATGATATGCTAATTTAAATTTTAAATGAAAAACGCCCTTTTATCATAAAAAAAAAAAAAAAAAAAAAATCAACCTTGAAAAAATTATTAGTTCATTTCAAAATTTAACAGATGGTGCTGTGCACTTTTAATATGCGCTTATGAGTGTGCAATTATAATCTCCTTAATAAACAAGATCTCACACCTTTATTCCGCACACTTCATGGTAACATGTAAAAATTTTAGTTCATTCCAAAATTCTACAGATGGCGCTGTTTTAAAAAACATGCGTATGAGTGCGCAATTTAAATTCCAAGTGAACGAAGACGCAGGCACATCTAGTGAATAGATAAAATTCTTGAGTTTCTGAATCCATTTGTAGCCAATGCATGCACCAGCTGTGCCAAACCGAATGCACGGTCTGTTTTACACTGGGTTTGTAAATTTATAACAGAACTTTTGCCAAAGGAATAAGACAAGGAAGAAGGAGGATGAGAGGAAAGCTGAAGTAATAAGAGGAAGAAGATGAGTATGAGGAGAAGGACGTAAAGAATTGAGGACAAGGAGGAGGTGATTAAGACGTTTAAGAGGACGAGAGGGCAATGAGGTGAGGAAGGAAAAGAGGAAGAGAAACCTGAGGGGGACGAGGATGACAGGAGGAGGAGGACAATGAGGTGGTGAAGAAGTAAGAGGAGGAAGAGGAGGATAAGATGAATGTTGAAGAGAAGAGGAGGACTATGATTATGTGGAGAAAGAAGTAAGGACAAGGAGCAGGTGAGGAAATAAGAGGACAAGGGGATGAATAGGAGGCTGGGATGAAGGAGAAAGAGGAGGACAAGGCCAAGGTAGTGAGGAAGTAAGAAGAGGAACCTAAGGGGGAGGAGGTTGTGGAGAATCAAGAAGAAGATGAAGACAACTAGGTGAAAAATTAAGAGGAGGATGAGGAGGATGAAGAGGTGGAAGAAGTAAGCAGAGAAAGAGGGAGACAAGGACAAGGATGTGAATAAGGAAAAGGAGGAAGGATTAGGAGAAGGTGAAGTAATAGGACAAGAAAGACGAGGACAAGGAGGAGGTAAAGACTTAAGGGAAAGAGAATGTGAAAAAGCAATGGAGAGGTTTCTTTCTTCAGCATACTTTCTTCAGTATGCTCATGACAGCCCACTCAGAGGACATTTCGGTAAACTCAAGACTCTCCTTCGTCTCTTAGAAACTGTATACTTGCCCACCATAAGGAACGACATGTGGAAATATTGCAAAGTATGTCAACAATATAAACCAGTGCTATCTAAGGTCTCCGGCCGTTTAGAATCTACACCCATAGTTAAACTTGGTTATATGTTAGGAGTTGACATCATGGGCCCATTCCCCAAGAGTAGTAAGCAGAATGAATACCTTTTAGTCATTGTGGATTTACTGCCCTAAGTGGGTGGAGATGTTTCCTCTCAGGTCAGCAAAGACTCCTAAAATCGCACATACATTGGTGGAAGAGATCTTTACTCGTTGGGGAACTCCAGCATATTTTGTGTCAGATCACTGTTTACAGACTAGTTCACCTCTCAAGCTAGTCTGTAAACAGTGGATTGTTGTTCAGAAATTAACGACCGCTTATCATCCCCAGACCAACCTCACTGAACGGGTAAATAGAAATCTGAAGACAATGATTGCCTCCTATGTAGGAGCCCACCACCGACTCTGGGACAAGTGGATCCCTGAATTCAGATATGCCATCAATTCTGCCTATCATGAGAGCATTGGTTTCACCCCAGCTGAAGTGACATTAGGAAGGAAACTCAAGGGACCGATGGAACGGGCACTTCAGCGACCACCCATTCATGATCACCCTGCCTACTCAACACTTGACAAGCAGAAAGAGCTCTTTACTATCGTCAGGGATAATGTGGAACGAGCCCAAGCCAAACAAAAAAGTATTATGATCAACATCGTAAGCAAACCAATTTCCAGGAGGGAGATATGGTTTGGGTACGGGCACATCCTCAATCCAAAGCTGATGATAGGTTTTCCGCAAAACTGTCAGCCAAGTGGAAAGGTCCAGCCAGGGTTTAGAAAAAATGAGGGCCTGTGAATTATGCAGTTGTTTTTTTTGTCTGACCCTGAAACATTTGGTTATGGCAAGGAGGGAGGGGTATGTATACAGGTATACCGACCTGTTTGTGTTACATTTAAGTATCACATTCTTCCTTACAATTAGGGGGCGCTAAGCTACTGGTAGATTATTTATTCAGGTAGATAGCGTGAGGAAGTTAGCTTGCGTTTGGGGAAAGGAAGCAATGGTTTCCTCATGCTCACCTGTCTGAAGCTAAGGGTCCTAAGATTAAGGATTGGTGTTCCCATGTCAATCTGTAAGTGTTTCCCATTTGTTCTATATTTTTTATTGGAACATAATGTTTGTGTAATGGTGGATATTAGATTGTTTTTTTCGGTCGCATGATATTCTTTTTCTATAGATGGATCTTTTATGTTTTAAAGACTCTTATCAAACATGAAATGGAATTGTAGCTGACATGGCCTACAGAGCTTGTGGTCGCTTTGCCTGCTAAGCACTTGCTTATATGCTGACACCTCTCAGGTGCACTTCAGGGAAGTCTTGTGGACTCCACCACCTTGCTCCATTGTAATTTTTCTTTTGGTTACCCTCAACTCCTTTGTCCATCTGGAATAACTCTATCATCTCCATCTTCACCAACTTTCAGCTCAATCCGTACCATGTACTGCATATTCCCAATTCTCCACCTGGCTTAGAGATGCAAATCCCATAGGGCATTTTGACCCTCATTTCTTCATCCATTATTGTTATTATTATTATTATTATTTTTTGAATAGTCTTTTCTTATGTTTATTTTGAGTTTTATAAAATATTTCCATACATGAGATCAATTGCACACTTGTAAAGTGCATATATTTTTTAAGCCGTTCAAGGTTGTTCTGAGTCCATCTATACCAACGTGTACATCACATTAAAGGAACTGTTCCAGATCCCCCGTTTTTTTTCTTTGTGTAACTCAAGACTAATTAGGGTAATGGTTATAGTATGAGGAGCAAGAGATGAAGAGGTAAGAGTAGGATGAAGAGGATGAGGAGGAGGAGATGAAAAATTAAGAGAAGGAAAAGGAGAATGTAGGTGATGATTTGAAAAAATAAATGGACTAGGAAGATGAGGAGGTGAAGGATTAAGAGAAGGAAGAGGACAACAAGAGTGAGAAGGTGAATAAGTAAATGAAGGAAGAGGAGGACAAAGACTTAAAAGAAGGAGCATGGAGGTGAGGAGGAGAAGAAATAAATGGAGGAAGAGGAGGCGAAGAAGTCAAAGGAGGAAGAGATGGATGAAGAGGTGAAAAAGCGAGCAGGTAAAGAGGGAGACAAGGATGAGGTGAAGAATTAAGAGTAGGAAGAAGATAACAAGTGCAAGAAGGTTAGGAGGTAAATGAAAGGGGAGGATGAGGAAAAGGAGGTGAAAAAATAGGAGCTGGAAGAGGAGCACAGAGAGGGAAAGTATGATGGGAAAGAGGACAAAACGGAAAAGGAAGTGAAAAATTAAGACCAGGAAATGGAGCACAAGGAGAAGGAGATGAAGAAAGAAGAGGAGGATGAGGAGATAATTATGATGAGCAAGAGAATGAGTGGTAAGGAAAGGGTGAGGAGGATGAAGAGGAGGAGATGAAGAAGTGAGTGGGGAAGATGAGGATGAAGAGGAGGTGAAGATATCCAAGTGTTATACAGTCATACTGTACTTTACACTTATACTATCAGTGCCTGGTCGGGGCTTCGTGCACTTATGTGCGTGTGTGTGAGCAGTATTGACACAAGAATTTTGAAAGAGTTGTTTGCGTGTTCAAGTGATGTGTAATGTTCTGCTGGGGCAAAAGTACTGGCACCCCAGTGGTTGGCACTAAGCTTCAAGGGTTCAATTCCCACCTTGGTTCCCAACCAGGTTTGAGGAAACCTGGTTTCCTCCCACAGTCTAAAGACATGCAGATTATGCTAATTTTTCTTCTTCTTTGCTTTTCAGGCATCGCCACAGCGAACCATCTGCCTCCATCTAACCCTGTCCTCTGCATCCTCTTCTCTGACATCAACTAACTTCATGTCCTCCCTCACTACATCCATAAATCTCCTCTTTGGTCTTCCTCTAGACCTCCTGCCTGGCAGTTCCAACCTTATCATCCTTCTACAGATATATTCACAATCTCTCCTCTGAACATGTCCAAATAGCCTCAAAATCTGGGCTCTCTGACATGCTAATTGGTGTTTCCAAGTTGACTGTAGTGTGTGAATGTGTGATGTGTAGCCTATGATGGACTGGCACCCTGTCCAGGGTGTACCCCAAGGTGTACCCCAGAGTGAACCCCGCTTTGTGCCCCAAGTTTCTTTGGATAGGCTCCAGGCTTCCTGTCACCCTGTATAGGATAAACAGTATAGAACATGAAGAAATTAAATAATGGATGAATACGACTCCTGGTGGCACAAAGTGGAAAAAATAGCTACTTTTCTTTGTGCATTGTATCTCCATAACAGACAACCCTTGCTATCTAATTTCCCCCAAACACATACCTTACATTACAGCAAGGTGAAAGTCTTTTTTTAAAATTTTTTTTATGTATCCCCAGATGTGGGGTCAGGCACGGTTCAGGTGCCCAACAGTGGCAGCATGTTGCAGTTTGACCCCCTGACCTACTGATAGATAATCTTAACCACTGAAATCAATACTGGTTCTAAATTTCTGGGTGTAAAAGGCACTGAGACGTGATTCTCTTGTATGAGTAAAGATACTCCACTTGACTCGAGACATGACCTTGTGTGTCCCAGTGTTTACCTTTTGCCTCTGAAAGACATGACCCAACCAATTGTTCCTGATAAGAAAGATTTCAACAGGAGATCAATGATCGATGGAGGTGCACAGATAAGATAGCTGTGTGTGTTTCTCTGTGTGTTTCTGTTTGTTTGCAGCCCAGAGCCACCGATGACCTTTGCTTTGTCCTTCTGTTGACTCGGCTACGATTATACGAGATAAGTCTACATGTCACTGAGCCATGCTTTTGTCTATAGCATATTATTTTCTTTCTCACAGAGGAGCATTTTATATAATCACAACTCAGCGAGGTGGCGACAACACTTGATATCAAACTGATTCGTTACAGAAGATGGTCCGACTGAACAAGGACACGCTGTACTCGTGTTAGATTGGGAAATTTTTTTTCCCAAAGATGCTTTTCAGACAAGGAAACATAAAAATTATGTGAATTAATTTATACGCATTAACTGAAAGAGTGCTGTGTAAGAGGACTGCAACAATGATTACTAATTATGAACAAATACAAAAAATCTGATTAACTTCATTTTCAAAGGAAAATAATCATTTGTGAGGTGGAGTGATGAAACTGAGAATTACTGACACAGTCTTTCGACTGCTCCCGTCTAAGGATCGTCACTATGGACCATCTGATCCACACACACAACTACGGCGACCAGGCCAAAATACTGACTTCCTTATGACCAAAACTGCAGTTAGGTCGAATAACATGAACATGATTACGGCTGTAACTGAAACTTGGTGAAACTACAATACTGTAATTAATCTATGGGTTCATGTCCTTCATCCTCCAGCACTGTGAAAGTTTAATGGCTGTGTTCAATAAAGAGAAATGATAATTGTTTGTATATGATGAGCTTAAGCACATTTGTTTGTATTTTGTTGTGTGTTGATGTGAGATGAAGATCAGGTCACGTCTTATGGAAAAAGATTGGAGAAAACCAGTTAATTCCAATGGGTTCACGACATGGTTTTCGTTAGTCTTTCGGCTGCTCACGTCAAGGGGTCACCAAAGCAGACCATCTGATCCATACACAACTTGGCACAGGTTTTACCTTCCTGACACAACCCTCCCATTTTATCTGGGTCTGGCACCGGCACTCCACTGGGGTTTGAGCATCAGTTGGGAATCGAACCCGGGCCTTTCGCATGGCGGTCGAGAATTCTACCACTGCTCTGCCAGTGCTCATTTACCATCACCACCAGGAACTCTAACATTTGTATGAAGTTGTCATATACAGGTAGGTTTAATTAGGTTGTCCATCCAACCTGTGTTGTGTTGTGATGTTGGGTCACTGATTCAACACACACCCTCACCTGAAGCCTATCCCAGGAGACTTAAGGCACAAGGGGTACAACCTGGATGGGGTGCCAATCATTTACAGGGCACGTACACATACTGTACACACGTGCGCTATGGCCAATTTGGGGACGCCAATCAGGACACTGAGCAGCATAAATACTATAAATAAGTGCATCGCGACGTTGTCTCAGTGTCAGTTTGTTTAATTAATTCTAATTTCTATGTAAGAACAACCCAATACAAACGATGGCTTAGTGATTAGCACTGTTCCCTCGCTAATATGTGCATGGAGTTTGCATGTTCTCTCCGTGCTTGGTGAGTTTCCTCCAGGTACTCTGGATTCCTCCTACAGTCCAAAGACATGCAGATTAGGCTAATCGGCGTTCCCAAATTGCCCGTAGTGTGTGAATGACAATCAGGAGTCAAGTTGGCAACCCGACCCCTTATGTAATTGCCACAGAAACAATTAATATATTGGACCATGTGGACGGACCAAACTATAGACAAAAAAATTGGTGTCCCAATTTGGGGGCACCAGTTAGCCTAATCTGCATGTGTTTAGACTATGGGAGGAAACCGGAGTCCCCAGAGGAAACCCACCAAGCACAGGGAAAACATACAAACTCCATGCACACAGACCCCAAGGAGGGAATTAAACCCCTCGACTCTGGAGAAGCAAGGTGACAATGCTAACCACTATACCATCGTGCTGCCATTTCTTAATGTATTTCCTGTGAAAATTTTCAGAATATTTATATGTAATATTTTTAAATGGTAATTATCTCATTTTCTGTAAAGTGAAACTACAGTGGTGTGTGTTAGAGTGTGTGATGGATTTGTGAATTTTGAGGCATTCAATTGCCTTCTGTGACTATGAATATAGTATATAGTTTATTTGCGTGTGTGTGTGCATTGCTGAAGATTACATGAGGGACTGGGACACCTGTTAGGCCCGTATTTAGAAACGTATCTGATGAAACCTTCAGCAAGTTTTACGGTGTCCTCCCTGGAGAGCGGAGACGGTGAGACGAGAGAGGTGATGAAATGTATCATCGCACGTACAAAAAGAGAGATATAGATAGATAGATAGATAGATAGAGAGAGAGAAAGGAGGGGCGGCGAGAGCATTTAAGTGAGAAAAATTCTGACATTCCAACAGAGTGCTGTTTAAACAGTCAGTGATGGAGAGAGAGAGAGAGAGAGAGAGAGAGAGAGATGTCACGTTTGCTCGTCTTCTGTAAAATATGTTGTTGCTTTTTGGACTTCTACTTTTCAGTATGTGTAAACACAGCAACTAAAGACTTGTTTATGCCTTTTCAGAGCTTCATCCTTCTGTAAATTAACTTTCTTCCGAGTTAAAATGACACATTTAATTTTTTATATCAGGAGAAGAAAAGAAAAACAAAGCCTTCGCCAATCTGTAATTAATTACTCATGGCAGCAGACAAAAGAGCTGCAAGGCACACGGTGACTAGGCATTTAAATCATCTCTCTCTCGCTCGCTTTCAAGGTTCAAAGGTTACTTTAAAGGTTGCTTTCCTGGCATGACAAGTGTGAACACTTCTATTGGCAAAGCTTGGATACAAACTTTGGTAACAAGTTAGAAAATAGATAAATAAATAGAAACAAATGTGCATTAATTTAACAACACAATCAGAAGTAAACACTGGTCATGAAAAGCACTGAAATGGAAAGGAACACTCGATGCCAGGCAAATAATCAACAATAGGGTGGTGTAATGAGCAAAGTTACTGGTACCACCCTGAAGGTGATTATTTTCCTGGAAAATGTCTTGATGTGTTGTATTCCTCATACTTTACAGTCCACTATTGCAATTTTGTTCATTTATCACACTTTTGTCCATTTATAGCTGCTTTTAATGTTGGGGCACATTTGAGCAAAAATTTATTTCCTTTTCTTGCTTACTTTATAGATAAAATGTGTTGTTCCTTCACAAGGTTCTCTTTCTCTTGAAGTTTAAAAGCACAAAAAACAACCAACTGACCAACCAAACAAGCAACCCATCAAGCCAACAGACCAAACAAGCAACCAAGTAACCAACAAGCAAGGAACAAGTCAACCAACCAACCAACCAACCAACCAGCCATGCAGGCAACCAAGCAAGCCCACAAGCAACCACCCAAAAACCATCCATAAAAGTCAGCAAAGAAGCAAGAAACTGACCAACAAACCAACAACGGAACCAAACAAGCAACCAACTATACAAGTCAACAAACATCTAAACAAGAAAGCAATTACACACATGAACAAAATTGTTGGTACCCTTCGGTCAATGAAAGAAAACAGAAATAATAAAAATCTGAATTTTAAAGTTAAAACAAATTAAAATTATATGAATGTTAACCAATGAAGGTCAGTCATTGCTTTTCAACCATGCTTCAATGGAATTATTAAATAATGAATAAAATCATGGAACAGGCCTAGACAAAAATGATGGTACCCCTAACTTAAAAGTTTGTTGCACAACCTTTTGAGGCAATCACTGCAATCAAACGATTCCTGTAACTGTCAGTGAGACTCTGCACCTCTCAACGGGTATTTTGGTCCCCTCCTCATGAGCAAACTGCTCCAGTTGTTTCCGGTTTGAAGGGCACCTTTTCCAGACGGCATGTTTCAGCTCCTTCCAAAGATGCTCAATAGGATTGAGGTCAGGGCTCATAGAAGGCCACTTTAAAATAGTCCAATGTTTTCCTCTTAGGCATTCTTGGGTGTTTTTAGCTGTGTGTTTTGGGTCATTGCAAGACCCATGACCTACGACTGAGACCAATTTTTCTGACACTGGCAAGCACATTTCTCTCTAGAATCCCTTGATAGTCTTGAGATTTCATTGTACCCTGCACAGATTGAAGACACCCTGTGCCAGGTGCAGCAAAGCAGCCCCAGAACATAAGAGACCCTCCTCCAGGTTTCACAGTAAGGACAGTGTTCTTTTCTTGATATGCCTCATTTTTCTGTCTGTGAACATAGAGCTGACGTGCCTTGGCAAAAAGTTCCATTTTTGTCTCATTTGTCCATAAGACATTCTCCCAGAAGCTTTGTGGCTTGTCACCATATAGTTTGGCATATTCCAGTCTGGCTTTTTTATGATTTGTTTTCAACAATGGTGTCCCCCTTGGTTGTCTCCCATGTAGTCCACTTTGGCTCAAACAACGACGGATGGTGCGATCGGACACTGATGTTCCTTGAGCATGAAGTTCACCTTGGATCTCTTTAGAAGTCTTTCTGGGCTCTTTTGTTACCATTCGGGTTTTCCGTCTCTTTGATTTGTCATCAGTTTTCCTCCTGCGGCCACGTCCAGGGAGGTTGGCTACAGTCCCATGGATCTTAAATTTCTGAATAATATGTGCAAATGTAGTCACAGGAACATCTAGCTGCTTGGAGATGGTCTTATAGCCTTTACCTTTAACATGCTTGTCTATAATTTTCTTTTGAATCTCCTGAGACAACTCTTTCCTTCGCTTCCTCTGGTCCATGTTGAGTGTGGTATACACACCATGTCACCAAACAACACCGTGACTACCTGGAGCCCTATAGGCCCACTGACTGATTGCAAGATTGTAGACACCTGTGATGCTAATTAGAAGACACACCTTGAATTAACATGTCCCTTTGGTCACATTATTTTGTAGGTCACATGTCTTTTCTAGGGGTACCATCATTTTTGTTTAGGCCTATTCCATTCTTTTTGTCAGGACAATTTTGTCCACGTGTCCTGAAGATGGCAGAAAAGCTACAGCTTAATCTCTTGACTGTTGCAAAGCAATGCCCCTGTCAGCTCCTTCCATTAATATTAAACAAACAGCTCTTACACACACACACACACACACACATTGCCGTTGAAACAATAATGTATTAGAATGAGTGCATTGATTTTAACTTGTGATTTGCTGCACTAATTCCAGCGCTGCTGTCGTAAAAAATTAATCCACACCTCCTAAACAATCCAAAACTAAAAATAACTATTCAGTTACTAGACTCTAGTAATGCTCTGCTTCTCTTTTGTGCATCTTCATCAGAATCTTTTTGCTTTCTTCAACCCGGAAGTGTTAGATGGAGGCCATTTCCCAATGAAAATGATCTTCAGAAATAAAAATAGTTGGTGAAATTTCGGCTGGTCTCTACTAATCTAATTATGCCAGTAAATTTTCCATTAGCAATAGTTTCTGGCAGCAGTGTCGCCTCTGAAAAGTTGTACGAGATGAACACATAATGACAAAATAAACACAGATGCTGTCAGTGTGTCTGAGACAAACTCACCATCTGTGACAATTTAACAGAAGAAGCGCTGCGCTTTGAAGAATTTTTTTTCCCCCCATCTATAAACACTCTTTATACTTTGAACTGTGCCAAGCTGTGAGAAATCTTTGACGAGTTTTATTCTGTGACTTTGAAGTGAACGTGATTGAAAATTCCATATGTAATCTTTATGCATCTTTAATTTCACGCCGCCGTCAACATCCGTCCTTTCGCGAGCTATCGGTGTGTGTTAATTAGACGTGCGGGATGTAGCCCCGTGAAAGATTGCGAGATATCGCCCGCGGCATTATCAGCTCCTGTATGTGTGAAAACCCTTTAATGAAATTCTGTAGTATAGTGCACTTCTAAAGTGGAAGCACTCAACCATAAAATATCAAGCATTCTTTCATGCAACAGATTATCAGGGAGTTCGTTCAAGTGACGCATCAGAATCCAATCAATTCAACAGGCTGGGGTTGGAACCATGAAAAGATTGGCTGCGCTTATTAGAGACCCTGTACTAATACTGGTTGCGCCCTCCATTTGCTCAGGTTCGGATCTTCATGACACGTGTTCTCTGAGATGTGAGCATTGCTTTGAGATTCTGGTCCATGTTGACATGATTGTATCATACATTTGATGCACATCTATGACTTCAACCTAGCTTTCAACCTGCATCCCAAAGAGGCGCTATAGGACTCAGGTTCTGTGAAGTTCACTTGTATTTATCATGCTGGGAGATGGTACATTGTGGCCATAATGGGATGCACATAGTCGGCAACAATATTCAGATTGAAGTTGTGACATTCACATGGTGCTTGATTTGTACTATTGTGCCAGACATGTTCAAAGACATCACTACACCCCCCCCACCATCACCAACAGTCTGAAACATTGGGAAAATTATCTTTACAAATGATTGATCTGTCTGAAGCCAAATTCTGACCCTACCTCTTTATCGGACAGGTAGTAATTTTCCATTCTTCAGTAGTCCAGTTTGAGTTTGCTTGTTGCTTTAGATTCCTACTTTTGAGTTGAAACAAGTGGAACCGACTGTGTTGTTCTGTTGTTGAGAAGCTTTTCTGCTCACCCTGGTTGTCAAGAGTGTTCCTGTCAGCTCAGACCAGTCTGGCCAAACTCCTTTGTCCTCTCTCATCAACACGGCATTTAATCCCACAGAACTGCTCCTTACTTTGTTGTATAAACTTTAACACATGGGTCTCTAACTCCAGTCCTGGAGCGCCAGCATCCAGCACAGTTTTTCACAAACACCTAAAGACACCCACTTCTTCTTCTTTGCTGTCAGGGGTCACCACAGTGAATCATCTGCCGCCATCTAACTCTATTCTCTGGCAGTTCAAACCTCAGTATCCTCCTATATATTCTCAATCTCTCCTCCTCATGTCCAAACCACCTCAATCTGGCTTCTCTCACTTTATCTCCAAAACACATCACATGGGTTGTCCATCTGATGGACTCATTCTTGGTCCTATCCATCCTTGTCAGCTCTGCTACCTCCTGCTCTGCCACCTGTCTTGTCTTCAGTGCCACTGTGTCTAAGCCGTAGAGCATAGCTGGTTCCTTTCATTCTCGCTGATACTCTTTTATCACACAACACACCCTTTTCTCAACCCGTTTCAACCTCTTCACCTCCTTTCCACACTCTCGATTGTTCTGGACCGTTGACCCTAAGTACTTAAAGTCCTGCACCTTCTTTACCTCTGCTCACTGTAGCCTCACTGTTCCACTTGGGTTCCTCACATTCACACACATGTATTCTGTCTTGCTGTGGCTAACCTTCATTCCTCTGCTTTTCAGAGCTAGCCTACACCGCTCTAGATTTCCCTCCACCTGTTCCCTGTTCTCACTATAAAGCACAGTGTCATCTACACCGAAACACACCCACTGAACCTAGTAAATCACAGATTAGTTGAATCAGCAGTGATTGAGCAGAAGAATCACCAAACTGTGCTGGAAACTGGCCCTCTAGGACTGGAGCTGAAGATTCCTGCTTTAGAGATTATTATCACATAGGGCACTTGATTTATAATTTGTTATAAATGGTTATATAGCATTGTTGCTGTTACACGATTGGCTGTTTGGATCACTGCATGGTAGAGAGGGATATGCAGTATGTGTCCTTAATAAAGTGGACGGTCAGTCTAAGTACTGTGGGGCATGAGAGACTATGAGAGACAAAAAAAAAAAAAAAAAAAATCCAGAAAATCACATTGTAGTATTTTTAATGAATTTATTTGCAAATTATGGTGGAAAATAAGTATTTGGTCACCTACAAACAAGCAAGATTTCTGGTTCTCACAGACCTGACACTTCAAACTCCACTATGGCCAAAACCAAAAAGCTGTCAAAGGACACCAGAAACAAAATTGTAGACCTGCACCAGGCTGAGAAGACTGAATCTGCAATAGGTAAGCAGCTCGGTGTGAAGAAATCAATTGTGGGAGCAATTATTAAAAAATGGAAGACATACAAGACCACTGCTAATCTCCTTCGATCTGGGGCTCCACGCAAGATCTCACACCGTGGGGTCAAAATGATCACAAGAACTGAAATCCCAGAACCACACGGGGGGACCTAGTGAATGACCTGCAGAGAGCTGGGACCAAGGAAACAAAGGCTACCATCAGTAACACACTGCGCCGCCAAGGACTCAAATCCTGCAGTGCCCCCTGCTTAAGCCAGTACATCTCCAGGCCCGTCTGAAGTTTGCTAGAGAGCATTTGGATGATCCAGAAGAGGTTTGGGAGAATGTCATGTGGGCAGATGAAACCAAAATAGAACTTCGTGTTTGGAGGAGAATGTTGAGTTGCATCCAAAGAACACCATACTGTACCTACTGTGAAGCATGGGGGTGGAAACATCATGCTTTGGGGCTGTTTTTCTG
>JAQMYJ010000015.1:2266006-2282323 GCA_030014305.1 Clarias laeviceps
GTGTGTGTGTGTGTGTGTGTGTGTGTGTGTGTGTGTGTGTGTGTGTGTGTGTGTGTGTGTGTGTGTGTGTGTGCGCAATGGATTGGCCCCCTATGACTCCTATGAAAGGCCCCAGCCCCCCCTGTATACTGGATAAAGCAGTATAGGTGATGAATGAGAGTAAACTATTAATGTATCTGTGAAGTAACATTTTATGTAAGACATTTTGTGGATAATTAATTTAATAAGTAAAAATGAAGCGCTGTGGCGTCATCTTGAGTGAATTTGACTGACAGCAGTACAGGATAATAAATAATTGCACACTGTATAGTATTACACGGAACAGTGTACAGAACAGTGTTTACTGTAGATGAGTGACAGGACTCGATTACTACTCACAAACATTGAGTGTGATACTTATAGATTGGGCAACACCGCCATCTAGTGGTTGAAAAGGAAGCGCATACTCTGTGATCTGCATATCCTCATTTAAACATGCAATATTTACATTTCTATATTTATTAACAATACAAAAACAACTTGTGTTGCAATTAAAAATATATATTTTTTAATAAATGATAAATAATTATTGTTAAGTATTTATATCACTACTTTTAATTCTTACTCATAATGTGAAAAATTATTTACAAATAAGAAAAAAAATGCTGTTTCCAAATGCGTACATTGTGTATTAATTAAATAACTGAATTCTGTCAAGCGTTTTAAAGACAAAAGCGCCTCTTCACATCTTCATAAATCAATATTATATACATTTCTTTGCCTGTACGAGAATGCACGTCTTATAAATTTAGTCCAGTTTCTGTTTGGACATTAAAAATATTAATAGTACAGTACAGTGCAAAAGTCTTAACCCACCTCAATGTTTCAGATTTTCTTGTATTTTAATTAACACTTAATGTAGTGTTGAGGAATAGTTCTCCAGGCTTCCTGAATGACTTATTGTCTCTCAATTTCAGTCCAGTACCTGATCGGTTTCAGAGAAATGTTTTTTTTTTTGTTAAGCCACACAGTGACCTATTAATCTTTCATGTATTAAACAAATTAAACCTGAGGCACGTACCAGTGAGAAACAGGTAGATATACAAAGTTTGACATTGCATAAGCTTAATAAAACGACGCCACGGCCGTAATCAAAGCAAAAGGCTGTCAAATGAGATTTTTCTTTCGTGCAGTGCATTTAAAAAAAAAAAAAAAAAAAAAAAAAAAAGTGTCATTTCTAGTTTTTATATTTACACTCCATTCACTATTCTTATTAATCAAAATTTCAAATGGGCAACTGTAAATTACCTGGATGTAACTTCATTATGCTCAGAGTTTTACACTTTCCAGCCAGATACAGATTGAATCATGAACTAGGAGCTCGTCATGGGGGAAATGGTGTCGATGATCAGGTTTGATTTCTGTGCTTAAAAAAAAAAAAAAAACACACAATCTTTTTTTCACATTTTTATTCAAATTCAAAATATGAAATGAGCTAAATGCACCACACATGAAAAATAAAGTTGTAAAGAACGTCATAGTGCCTCCTGTTGAACTCCTCAAGGTCAGTATAAAGAAAAAGTGAATTTTAAAAAATGGCACCTGGGACGATGAGCACACAAGGGTCAAATAAAAACAAAACATCATTCAGGTCAGCTTACTTAAAAAAAAAAAATAAATAAATAAAAAAGGGAAAAGAGAAAATTGTAATAGTAGACAATGATAACATACAGCTTATTGACAAGCTTCGGATTTCTGCCTTCAATATGAGAAAAATATTCAGCTGACATGCAAAATTGAGATGGAAAATCCAACGTCAAACCAAAAAGATGTGGAATAACTGAACCCGTCCTGAGGTCAGTCAGCAGAATACATGGAGGTCCACGTGCTTTCGGTTTTTGAGTAATCAGAGAGAAGCCCATGAGTCGTCCAGATCGTCACTTATATGATGTATAACAAAGTATTTTTGAAACAACTCTGTCGGCTGCCTACACTCTACATCGTTATGAAGAACCTGGAACGGTTGTGAGATCAGGAACATTGTCATTTTCTAAACAAAATAAGGTGATATTCTAAACCGTCTAAAGTTACGTCGTCATCGCTGGATGAAAATGGAATCCAAGCACAAGCCCTCGCCATCCCGGTCCTACAGTTCATCAACCAATCACAAACCTGATCACATCAACTGCCAAATAATAACCACGAGGGATGTTCAAACTAAACAGGGACTTGTGAGACACATCTGTGTGAGAATTGTACACACAATCATTCACCAACACCACTTGCATGTTACAGGAACTCAGCTGCGAGTTATCATCACATCCCCCATACAGTCCTGCAAGCCATTTCCACATGTTTGGGCTGTTAAAGGAATTCCTGAGAGGTTAGTGTTTCAGATGTGAAGTAGGCAGTCTGATCATGGCTTCGGCGTACTGAGAGACTTACTTTTTACTCTACCTTGATGGTATCCAAGCACTAGGATAAGTGCATTAGTGTAACTGGGGATTATACTGAGAAATAAAGGTAGTTTTTACTCTCTTAACTGTTCGGTTATTCTGCACAATCACAAGTCCCAGTTTAACTTGAACGCCCTTTGTAGAAATGAAAAAAAAAAAAAAATCTTTAACAGAATAAAAAACCTTGAGCACTGTGAACCAGGTACACACGCACAAACTACAAGGTCTACGTTAACACTTCCTACACAAGCTGGTGCATCAGGTCTGTACCACCAACTCCTGATAAACATTCATGAGCATATAAAGCAAGTTGATTGATGTTAATCAGATAAATAATAAGCATTAAGTTTAACGTTACCTCTACGGTTAGCCGAACTCACAGTGTCATTATTAAATGCAACGCCATGGTTTTATGTTGACTCTAGAAAACGTTGAACGGTGTTGTGTGATCATGTTCGTGATTGACTGATTAAATCCGAGGAACGTTTAGCCAAGAGCTCGGTCCAGGACGAGACGGGACACTTGTAGGTGAGCAGGCACGGTGGACATTTTTCTCAGCTGTTTGCAACTGTGGGGAATATTTACAGTACACGTGAAGGAAGCTGCGTCGCAGCTCTGCGATTAGGAACCGTTCTCCTCCTTCGCCTGCTTGGAGGCTGGAGCGTCAGCGTCTGTGCCGTTGGACTCCAGCGCTCGCTTCTTTGGTGCTGCGGGTTCTGCGAGATCAAGATGGGAGAAAAATTTTGAATAAATAAGCAAATAAAAAACAGGAAGTCATTACAAAAAGGGGATTTTATAGAAAAATAAAGGAAACTTTTACTCTCATAACTGTAAATATCTGTATCAGTATATACGGATACAAACTGCATTTACACACTTTAATAACCCCCACTTCTGTCCAGTCTAATTTATTACATACCATTCAATCATGCAAATGGTCATTCAGCACTGGCTTAAAGTAGGTGTCTTAAATAAATAAAAATTAGAATTCTCCTCCACGTACAGCATCAAACTCTCTTAACTTTTAATGTAACCAGGACATAAAGGAGGATCTGGACCGAACAGGCTGGACTTTGGTCCCAACAGGCAGGTGAGTGCACATGATCCTGTCGCCAGTTTACTTCTATATAGTTGGTGTGAGTGGTCGGAACTGATCAGTGATCATCATCCGAGTGTTTTGTTCCTTACAGACTTCTGTGTCGAACCCCATTCCTTCTTACCTGCATCCTCGCCATCATCGGCTTCATCATCACTGTCAAATTTAGTCTTCTTGCCCTGGAAATGTGTCTGCTCTCGTCCTCCTCTGTCCCTCCGTCCACCCCGGCCTCGGCCTCGACCCCTGTGACCTCCTGCAGGTCAAAACAAGAACAGTAAAGACTGAGTATGATATTAATACTTCAATCAAGTCCTGTCTTATTTTCTCAGCCATCCAATTACTGCTTAGTACCAGCATTAGCTTAGTGTTACTAATGAAAATATTAAATGTTTTTACTCTGCATCAACATGCAGTCCAATCATTTTCAACCCAATTAAAAAAAATAAAAAAAAATAAAAAAAAATTAAGAACTAGTAGAACCACATTAAATGAAGGCAGGACCTCTTCCTCCTTTGCGTTTGTTGAGAGATTCCTGCTGGCTCTCGATGATCTTCTTCAGGGTCTCCAGCTCGGCGTCTCCCGCCAGCACTTCCCACTGCACGACTTCATCTTTAATCTTCAGCCCGGAGTCTCCGGCTGCTTCCTGCGCGTTCTGCAGTGCTGCCTTCGCGTCCGAGCGGAACAGGATGGTGCCCTACGTATAGGGAGAACAGAATGAGCACACAGAGCAGCAGTGATCCTCGAAACTCCTTTTTCACTCCAACTGTAACTCGGAAAGTAATAACGATTCGACAGAAACAAACTCTGCACTGATGATATCCAGTGACAAACTTTATTTTTATTAGATTGACTTAATTGGATTTGCATGAACACTTTGAATAAATATTAGGAATATGGCAGACCATGTACCAATTCTTTTTGGTTTTAGACTTTAGATATCACGCAAGCCTAAATTACACATCTGAAATTCTGAACTAGCGCTGTAATAGAGCTGTGACTGATGGGTAGACTGCCGAGTGGGTTAGATTTTTATGCATTGTGATTTTCGATTTGATTCCACAGCACGATCGGTTACGGTCTAATTTGCCTCAAATAATTTTCTTACAGGTTTTAAAATATAAGAAAAACTACTAAGTACATCTAATAAAAGAAAACGGGGGAAAAAAAAAAAAAAAAGGTAAATGCTGTTGATTTTTAAAATGTCCAAACTCGTACAAAAGGATAATCTTTCTTTTCCTGACATTACTGCAATACTCATGTGAACTGTAAATATTTATAAAATATGTAGGTGGGTTTATATTTTCTGCAAAACCTGTGATTTTTTTTTTAAAGGAATTTGTCCATTTTAGATCATTTCACTTTGGAAGTCTAGAACTGATTCTGAATTGAAAATGGACCATTCAAATCAATTAATTAAATTGACGAACAAACGTATTGCAAATTGCATTACTGATTAAATCTTACAGCTCCACACTGTAATTACCATCTAAAACTAGCCAATTTGTAATGGCATCTCAGAAACCTTCCCAGAACGCACTGCAAGTCTCACCTCTTTAGCTCCTCTGGTAAAGTCGATCCATTTGATCTGAGCGTGCTCAGCGAAGACCTTGTGGAAATCCTCTCGAGACACTTGATTCAGTTCTCCTGAGAACTTCAGGACACAGCCTCTCTGCTCATCCAGAGATTTCTGGAAACACGCACATATTTATAAAAAAAAAAATAATAAATAAAAAAAACATTACATTTTTAAAACATTAAATGAATTACAGCAACAGCACTAATGTACAAACCCATGTTGCGTAGGCAAGAAGACTTGGGTATAAACTCTTAGAACTAATAATGAGGGCTTTTGATTAAGACAAAAAAAAAAAAAAACTCACCATTTCCTCAATCTCAGCCTGTTTCTGCTTCTCTTCTTTTTCACTGAAAACAAAAAACAGTTCCCTTAGAAGTTTAAAAGACTTGAAAATTCCAGACAAATCAACAAATTATGCTGGATCTCCAACACGTATCCTAATGCCAAGTGTTAGCGCGAGGTCTCCTCACCTCCTGGCTTTGGCCTTGGCGTCTGCGCGACCCTGCTTCCTCTCCTCTGCTTTCTTAGCAAAGTATTCCTCTCTGCACAAAGTTGTCAAATGTTAAACAATGCCTTCCATTAACTCCGATCTGACTCCTCTGCATTAACGAACGCTTAACTAAAAAGGCTTAAAGGCTATAATAGCATTTATATGGTGATTAACAAGAACATTTCATTGGAAATCTGTGTATGCAAGAAATACTGTATTGACACCTCATTAATAATTTAATAATGTGCACCTTACACAGGGCCTCACAGCGGATCGTAAATTGGTTAAAATCAGTCTGATGTATTGTCCAAGAGAACAATTTAGTACATTTAGGATCATAAAATACAAACATATGAATTATCACAATCAATTGCTCTCTAGCTTATTAACAAAGTATGTTTAAAATATCAAGAAATATTTGTCTGCAAAATGTGGCTTAAAATATGAAGATTTTTCAGTTAAAACAAACTTTTCGCCCTTGAGTCAGTAAGGTTCATCCAGGTCACGGCACCAATACCGGACGCTTCATAGTGGCACATTTACAACACGCAGGCCTGCTGAGGAAGCCGAAGCCAAATCTCACACCATGTGCACTGAGGCCTACATGTTCACACACAGCAACACTGCATCGTGACTTACTTGATGAGAACGATCATGTCGTTCCCTTTGAACTGTTTGACATCGTCTCTTGCAACGAAGGCCTTCGCTGCGTCCTCTGACTCCAAGACTGCAAATATGGAGCCCTGAAATTAGCAAATGAATGAATACCCCTTCATCATCATCACGATGAAGTCAGAAACCCCTTTTATGAGCCAGAGATCATTTCACTATTTAAAAAGCACAACCATTCCATAAGCAGATACAATCAATTCCTAAACCAAATCCCTCAGCACTTACACAGTCCAGAGGACTACAGATTCATACTTATTGCTTTTACACATTTATTCGAGTATTAGAGTGATCGAATCGATTCATAAGTTTAGTACCTTTTAACACTTCGAAACATGTAAGAAATATAGCAGACAAATCAGAGAGTAAACTTTGTTATTGAATCGAAACAAAATCACATCATACAAAAATCTAATATAATTGATGGTCTTCCAGAGATTCTACTTTATTTCCACTTTTACTACTGTGCTTACTTTGAACGTTTTCTGTGGCCCTTTCCTCATGTGAATGTTCTCAACGTGTCCTTTATCAGAGAGCCAGTCTTTAATGTCGTCCAGCGTCGTGTCCAAAGGAAAGCCTTTCTGTGGGATTAGAATTATTTATTTATAAAAACCTCAGCAAGTGTGTTTGTATTCATCAGAACAGGCGTGTTAAGGCATCGGATATAGAGTGCATAGACTTTTTATACATTGTCAATATACAAGGAGTATTCCAAGTTAAATCGGGACTTTTTATTGTTTATTTTTTCCCCCCAATTTTTGCCCGATTTTCTCCCCTAATTTTGTCGTGTCCAATTCCTCCCAGTCACTAGGGGCTCCCACATTAAGTTCACAACGCCACTCAGTAGGGATGGCCGAACCAGCGCTCTCCGGATGATAGGGCGAGCGCTTTACCACTGCGCCACTCGGAGGCCCTATAATTACATTTAAGATTACATTTAGTAAATTTAGTTTTTTTCATTTGTTTATTTGCTTCAAACATACTTTTCTCATAAAATACAGTACAGCCGACTATTGGCACAAATTATAAAAACATGAACTCCCCACAGCCCCATATCAAAGTGCGACTTAAAAGGTGGAAAAGTGAATGAACATGGAAATGAGCTTGCTCCTACCACAACTACAACATTTAAAATTTAGGTAAAAATCCATTATAACTTACCATAAAATACTGCCAGCTTTAAGTGGCGTGACCCTCCCTTCAGAAGGGAAGGATCCAGAAAGTTCGTCATGCAAGTTTTCAGAAGTTGCCATGGTAAGGCAGCGTTGGGCGGCTACATGACTACACCTGTATTGCCTGCCTGGAGCTCAAATCTCCGAAATCGTTGGGGCAATTTTTTAAATAGACGTTATCTTTAATAACCGATTGATGTTTTTAGCTGATGTTTAGAACATACATTCACGCTTATAACTACACTTTGTGGCACAATAACAGTGATATTTCAAACATTTTGCAGGCTGCCATTTGGAGAAACCAGAGAATAAAGAATAAACCAGTTGTTGGGTCAAATTAACCCAATCAGGTGTTTATTTGTAAATGACCCACTAAATTTAATTTGACCCAACATAGAGCAACCCAACAATGTGTTTAAAGTACCCGAAATAACCCAGAATTTTGACCCAGCAAAAACAACCCAGCAATTTTTAGAGTGTAGACATAATGCCAATCAATCGCAGGGCACACATGTGCACACACACACACACACACACACACAACCTCTACACAAAGAACCCTTGAAAAATACATTAAATAAATTTTAACAGCATGGTGGCATTTGGGCCAAACATTAACCACTACGCCACCATGCCTTTAAAATTATTTTAATATACAGTCCCTGATTTACGAACAATCTCCATTCTGTTCATAAGTCAGACAAAGTGAGTCTTAAACCCCTATCTCACCTACGTGGAGGCAGCGCAGTTTCACGCTGTGGCCGTAAGAACGATTTATCACAATTCAATACGAGTTTTGATGTAGTGATTACGTTTCCAATCTTTCCATGCAAAAAGTTAAACATATTTAATTTTTTTGCCAGTCCAAAAAAAGCTGCGAGGAGGGATTACCTGTGATGCAACAGGGTCAGCTGATGTTACATGGTGTTTATTGCGTGTTTGAATGGACGCCATTTTGTCTCAGAGCTTTTTTCGGACTGTGAACTCTGTCTTATTTAGGATTTTCCGAAATTAGGATTATTCACAATCAGGGCAGCCATACGTACAATATTAACATTAAGTCACTAGACCCTAGAAATTGTATACATTCTCCTACACACTGAAAATATTGTATATAATTGTAAATAATGGTATCTTGTGCACTGCAGTGTATATTTTTTGTAAAATACACATTTTGCTACTTCCACAATTTGTTCACATCTACGGTTGTTCAGAGATTCGTGTCCCGTTGGTATCTGTGGAAATTCATAACCCGAATACTTGGGGATCAGATTTCAAAATGTGGTTCTGTTGTGGTAAGTTATTTAAAGAATCTGAAATCACATTACAAGTATTTACTCCAATACTATTGCCTATTCTCTGTGGCTTTTATCCCAGAGTTTCACTAGTGCTTACAATGTAATCAGGGTAGAAAGTTTTCTCTGTACCCCAGAGCCATGACCAGACTGCCTGTCTGATTCACGTCTGAAACGCCGGCCTCCCAGGAACTCCTTTAATGGCCCAAACATGTGGAAATGGCTTGAATGGAGCTTAGGACTGTACAGGGGATGTGGCGATAACTCCCAGCCGAGTTCCTGTAATATGCGAGTGGTGTTGGTGAATGATTGTGTGTACAGTTCACACACACATGTGCATCTCTTCCTCAAGCTGGTCACATTGATTTTCAAGCATCAGGCATTCCATTGGCTAAATGTTCACAGGAAGGACTCAGAGCCACTTTGGCCCGGATCGTCATTCACAGACTGCAACCAAGAGTCTCATCACCGTCCTGCGCTTGAAGTCTTCCGTAAAAATGTCAGGTGTTAGTTTTAGACCTTTGAAATGAATCCTGGTTTGACTTGAAATTGTGACTAAATGTAATTAGTTACAGTTGCTTGCTTGATTACATCACTCGACTTCTTTAGATCATTTATAAAAGTAGCAGTGTCTCCACATTGCACACTCGCTGCTTTGCTTATACTATAAATAGTTATAGAAACAAACAACATTCTCTGTGAACAGACTGTAGATGAGACAACGGTTTCATTCTCGACTTCACTCCAGGTATTAAAACTTCAGGGTAGCAGGTGAAGCGTAAAGCCTCAGTGATGTACATTTGATTCGATTTATCGCATTAGAGCTCGCCGTGGCCTGCGGGGGGTTTTGTGTATTTAAAGAAGTGATTTAAAATAAAGGACTGCATATTTACCAGGCACATCATACCGTTTTATTGATTTCCAACTCTGACTTTTTTACCTGTGTAAAATGGAAATTTATGAGAGGAAATTTAACTTGAGTGAAGTGAGTTGGAAAGCAGAGGAAACTTTGTATTTAGACGTTTCATGGTGTACGTCAGCTTGCATTTTAATCCACGTGACTGGAATTCATTTTAATTTGGAGAATCCAAATGTACTGTAGCCACACTTCAGACAGTCCAAAAAAACACATTTACCCTCGTCAACAGCCTGCTGTCTGACCTAGCAAGCAGATTATCCTTATGAAAATCTCCCTATTTAATATAAAACACCAATTAGCCCACTGTAGCAATCTTTAAATCCTCAATCTGAAGAGGCGACAGAGTTTAAAAAGCATGCTGTTTTTCACAAACTAGTAAGCTACGCTAATAGCACACTAGCATGCTAGCAAATCCAAACACTACTCTGAAAATACTCTCAAACACTCACTCACTCATCTTCTATACCCGCTTTATCCTATATACAATTCAATTCAGTTTTATTTGTATAGCGTTTTTAACAATTGACATTGTCACAAAGCAGGTTCACACAATCAAAAGAATTATTAAAGTTTGTGAAATGTGAATGTGTATGAATCAAAATGATAAGACTGTCCCTGATGAGCAAGCTGAGGACGATGGAGACAGTGGCAAGGAAAAACTCCCTGAGATGGCAATAGGAAAAAAAATTGAGAGGAGGCCTGGAGCCTATCCCACGCTGGACAGGGTGCCAGTCCATCGCATACTCACACACTCATTCACACACTTTGGGCAATTTGGGAACGCCAATTAGCCTAATCTGCATGTCTTTGGACTGTGGGAGGAAACTGGAACACCCAGAGGAAACCCACCAGGCACCACAGACTCTGAGGCGGGAATCGAACCCAGACCCTGGAGGTGCAACATGAGTATATACGTAGATAAGACCAATTTTTTTCAAAACGGAAGGAAATTTGAGAACCCTAACAGACCCGTGGAGGACGTGTACCTGAAGTGTGCTGCGATACCACTGCCTGCTTCACCCAGTAAAATTTTTTGCGTAAAGTTCATGTATTGCGTTTATAACCTGAACAGTTACATCAGACCTTCAAAGGTTTGTTTTAAATCCTTGTGTGTTCACACAATTTATCATTATTCAGTAACCCTGATATCACCTTGAAATGATTCAACAGGATAATTGGCTGATACTTGAACATTTCATAATCATGACAAAATTCAGTGCAAATGCATTAAACTGAAGTCACGACATTTCTAGCCATTCACCTATCAATGACAAATTTGACAAAATGACATTAAAAAAATATCAAATTTAATCTATTTCACATCAAAATAGGCTAAGGCCCATGACCTTCGAATGTACTTAAAGTCTTTGGATATTTTTACATGGACAGAATCTTGCAGCCGTCTTAAAAGCTGTAAAAAGACCTTGACTGACTTAAAATTGCACAGACCTTGTTATAAGAAATCTGTCTGCAAATCATTTTAAACATAGATATAGTTTATTGATTGACTCGGTTACACCAAACAATTTGTAACTGTTAGGTCATATAAAGAAAATAAAGTGGTGGTGGGACTCAGAACCCAGTCTGGCCAAACACACCTTTAACTAAACCCAAAATAAAAGGCGCCGACTTCCAACTAAACACCGTTTAACTAAATGGAAAGGGCAAACGAAGTCAGCAACAAGCAAAGAGACACGCACAGAAAATATCAATATACAAAGCAACAATAAACACGACAAAGCAAATGCACTGATCTGATCTGGAGAGATGTGAATGGATGGGATTTATTTACGCTCCCGATCCTACATCCATCCTCTAATGACGCAAGATGGCGAGAGCGTGTTGTGTAAACTGTCAGTGACTTTCCAATCAGTGTTGCCAGATATAGCTGGTGGTTTTCAGCCCAAAACCTCCTCGAAAACTGCCAAAATGCACAAAAATGCCCAAAATGTCAATATTCCCAAAAGGTCAATATGTCAATGCCCAAAAGGTCAATATTCAGTTCAGCATTCTGTCATTTGCAGTTTGTAATGCTGCAACCACACGTACCAACGTTGCACAAGAGCAGGCAGCCATTCAAGTCATGAAGTCAACAATGCACAACAATCCAATACCACCCCCTACTGGACGGGAGTGTGAGAGAAGCGCTCAGCGTGGGAGACTTCCTTCAGTCCTCTAGTGCACAATGATTGCAGGTCAGCACCTGGGTCTAGTAACCCATGGTACTGACAATCTTTAATGTACTGTAAATCATTCCACAATGTCCTTCATCATCTAACCAAACGTGGAGTAATCCATCCAACAATCTTCCCCTTAATCAAGTCCTCATTGTGTCCCAACTGATTTATCAGATAATTTTAAAATGTACTTATTGGTTGGGTGATTACATTAGGCAGCTAATCAGGTCTTGGTGGCACAGTTTTAAACAAAGAAGTGTGAAACCAGCCAACACCAACGACATTTTCAATTTTTTATTTGCTTTTAAATCATTCAAATAGATTGGAATCAGATTTAAACTGTAACTTCCTTCTTAGTTACAGTTCAAGTCAACAAAATTTTATTTGTTTAACGCTTTTAACAATTGTCCTTGTCAAAGCAGCTTTACACAATCAAAAGAAATTTATGGAAATTAGTATGAAATGTGTGAGATAATATGTATAAATCATAATGATCAGTTTGTCCCTGATTAACAAGCCGAGGGCGACGGTGCTGAGGGAAAAACTCCCTGAGATGGCAATTGGAAGAAACCTTGAGAGGAACCAGACTCAACAGGGAACCCATCCTCATTTGGGTGATAACGGATAGCAGGGATTGATCTGCAGTCATACTGTGTGTTAGGAGGCTGGAAGTTCAGTAAAACAGGAAATGTGTTTAAGTTAATATGGAATCCAGTTCATTATTGGAGGCTCAGGTTCAAAACTGTGGGAAATTCCAGTCCTGTGTGTGAGTCCACCCACTATTACGTGTAGAGTGTAGAGTTAGCCCACTCTACACTAGCCAGAGTTCTACAACCCCAACCCCCAACCCATTTCATCCATTAAGAGCACTTTAACAATCATATTGAGGGAAAAGGGGAGAACACAAAACCACAGTGGCATATTAGTTAGCTCTTTGGCCTTGCACCTCCATGGTCAGGGAGTTTGCATTTTCCCCACGTGCTTGGTGGGTTTTCTTCCGGCTACTCCGGTTCCATCCCACTGTCCCAAAACATTCTGATTGTACCACTAGGCATTTCCAAAATTGCCCGTAGTGTGTGTGTGGATTGGTACCCCATCCATGGTGTACCCAGCCTCATGCCTTGAGTCCCCCGGGTTAGGCTCCAGGCCCCCAGTGACCCTGTACAGGGTAATTGGTGTAGAGAGTGAGTAGGTGAAGGGAGTACAGGTTCACTTCTGTCTATTGCTGTATACAAGCTCTTATTATGGGGTGGTGGTGGCTCAGTGTGTTAAGGTTTTGAGTTACTGATCGGAAGGTGGGCAGTTCGAGCCACATCTCTGCCAGGATGGATGCCACTTAACCCTGTCTGCTCCAGGTGTGACATATAATGACCCCATATATAACTGCATACTAACAAAAAGCTGGGGATGAAAAGAACAAAGAATTTCACTGTGCAGTAATGTTCTGTATATGTGACAAATAAAGGCTGAACTTATTAGCATTAATGTGAAATGTGTGTTTTTATACTTGGACTTTATACCCAGAGTTTGAACCAGGTAAGTACCATCTCTGGTTCACCTTAATGGTTTGGGCTGCACCATTAAAACAACTTGCTTGCATTACTTCCTGTTTCAAGTTTCTTGTTATTATGTTACAGATTAAAATGATGGATGGAAGAACAAAAAAGGCGTTTTCTTTCAGCTCTTCGCCTTTGGCTGTGTGCAGGAAAGTGACACAAAGTGTGATCTTTCCTTAATTCATTTTTCCTTCTTTTGTGTACTTGCCCTGCAGCCAATTCCGGTGCCACCCAGCACGTATATGACAATATAGTAAAAACCAATAAACACCAATATCCTGTAAGTATATTCAGCATCTTTCTGGATCTTTCTGACCTCCACAACCCAAACGTACTTTTATATTCCGCCTCCATTCTGCCATTTTCACCCCAGAGAGTTACACGAAAAAGGACAGAATTTGAATGCTCTTAATGAAACTCATAAAAAGGCAAACTAGTCGCCTACTTTTTTTTTTTTTTGAGGAGATAGACAGATCAGCTTTATTATTCTCCCTCTCTCTCCTTTCTTCATTGCTCCTTCCGTCCTACCGAGCCCTTTTGTTCCTTCTCGCCGAGTACAACTTTTTCCCTTCTCTTGGAAACTGGAGGAAATAAAGAGTCCCTTTGTTGCGCGGCGGAAAATATCATACATTAAGAAAGGCCATTTTAAGAAAATGTAGCAGTGCCAGAATTTGAATGGGGTGAAGAAAAAAAGATAAAAGTGTGTAGGCGGAGATAAAATTAATCAAATTCGGCCTATTCTGCAGCCGTTTAAAAGGAGAAATGTATGATGTGTAGAAAAAAAGTGTAGAATATTGAGAGTTGAGCCGCAGTGCACATCTATAAAAGAAACAAGTATGAATTTGGAAAGCTAAAATCTCCTATTTATTGTTAGTATCATTGTTCTACACTTTGCTTATATCTCTCTTTGAACGTTGGTTCGAAAACCTGTAGGTTATGGTTTTTAAATATTTTATTTAAATATTTGCTATTTTTCAGGCTTCTGTCTTTTTCCCCCAATTATTTAGAGGTAAATAGTAAGTATTGAAAAAATATTTAAAAAAATTAAGACAAGATACTTTAAACATTCACCCCACCATCACCTGAGTGTTTACTCACTTCCTGATTATCAAACTTTTCAGATTCCCGTCACTTCCTCATTTAGACTTTTACATTTTATGAAAGGGATCTGAATTGCAATTCATCTGGATGCAGTGCTGGTACCAGGCCCAGATAAAATGGGAGGGTTGCTTCAGGAAGGGTATCTGGCGTAAAACCTGTGCAAAGTTGTGTGTGGATCACATGGTCTGCTTTGGTGACCCCTTGACGTGAGCAGCTGAAAGACTAACGTGAACCCATTGTGAACTGGTTTTCTCCAATTTTTTCCTATAAGATGTGACCCGATCTTCATCTCACATCAAGTGACAACAATATACAAACACAATTTGCTTAAGCTGATAACATACAAACAATTATCATTTCTTTTTATTGAACACAGCCATTAAATTTTCACAGTGCTGGAAGATGAAGTGCATGAACCCATAGATTAATTACTTCAATATTGTAGTTTCGCCAAGTTTCAGTTACAGCTGTAATCAGGTTCATGTTATTTTGGTCATATTTTGGAAATCAGTGGTTTGGCCTGGTCGCTGTATCTGACAGAGGTCTTACAGGTGTTTGCACCTACGTCATTGTGGAAACTGAAGTACTTCACACTTAATGCCACCTCCCCAGACTGCCCGTACCTGCTGCTGTCTCAGCGTGTGACCATCCAGTGATAGGGGTGGAGAGGGGGGCATCTCGAGGATTGCATGCTTGGGCTGATGCTCTCCAGCATCAGATCGTCCAGCCTACATTATGTCTGTGAGTCTGTCACTGCTGTGTGTGCACAATGCACAATGAAACCCCAGTTCCAAAAAAAGTTGGAATTAGTTTACATGTTTAACAGCACTTGTTCTTGCCACCTTGTTGTAATTTCTATCTATCACATTGTTATTAGTCTTAAATTGGCCCTGTCCCAACTTTGGTTAGAGGATGCTGCAGCCACCAGATTTGAAATTAGTACATATTTTCAGCAAACAACTAAATTTACATGCTAAATCATCACATTTTTGATTCA
Source organism: Clarias laeviceps (assembly GCA_030014305.1). Classification (NCBI taxonomy): domain Eukaryota; kingdom Metazoa; phylum Chordata; class Actinopteri; order Siluriformes; family Clariidae; genus Clarias; species Clarias laeviceps. Next base: position 2,281,490 of record JAQMYJ010000015.1, read on the forward strand.
TACTAAATTTTCTCACACATTTCATCCTCATTTCCATAATTTTCTTTTGATTCTGTAAAGCTACTTTGTGACAATGACCATTCTTAAAGCTCTATACAAATAGAAATTCAATTAAATCAAATAATGTGTTCTTGTAGAGTTTTCAATATACAGTAGTATAAGGTGAGAACATTTTACTCTACACATGACTCCTTTTGGGTTTTATTAATTTGCCTACTGTTACAAATTTTTTGGAATCAAAGTTGTACATCTCTTGCTGAACTGTTTTGTGTTTCCTGCACTACACCTTACGTAAATAACACCTGTAGCTTCAGACATAGATTTGATTTTGGTTATGGCTGAAACTGCTGCACATAATTTACCGCGGAAAGTATAACTGCAATTATGGCGCCAGTTACAGTTACTATAAATTCCGGTTTCGGTCTGGGTTTTAGGCATTTTCATTACTAGAGTTCGGAGTGATGTTCTGTTTGATAAACTCCACACTTGAACCATGCATTTTAATTTATAATATGGAAAAATTAAAGGGTCCATTTTTTCCTTTAATTAAGCCTGCATGCATCAAGTAGGTTGGTTTAGAATATAATAAAATATAATCCCAGCAGGATCCCTTACAGTGCATGATGTTGTTACTTAGTTAGAATTAGGTTGTGGCAAAAGACACAACATTGCACCATTTTATTTTATTTTTTTGGATTTTTTCCAGATTTTCTCCCTAATTTAGTCGTGTCCAATTCCTCCCCGTCACTAGGGGGCGCCCACATTAAGGCTACTACTACCACTCAGTCGGGAGGGCCGAAGACTATCACGTGTTTCCTCCGAACCACGTGACGC
>JAQMYJ010000015.1:2282423-2294267 GCA_030014305.1 Clarias laeviceps
CCTCCCCTCTGAGAGAGCTCGGCCAATCAGCTCTCTCTAGACCTCCGGCTGCGAGAGGTTACAGCATCACCCAGGAAACGAACCAACGATCTCCGGATGATAGGACTTTACCACTGCGCCACTCGGAGGCCACCATTTTTCCTTTTGAAGGTAAAATGACTTTGTTAAAATGATGTTGGGATAATGTTAGGTGAATGACACAAAACAATGTTGCAATTACAATCAAATATCAACATTTATTTACAATATTACTGACTTTGTAAATTGTAGCTGTCTAGTACTTTTTCACATGGAAAAGTTATTCTGTGGTGCCTGTTGTTTGACGAATCGATGTACTACAGTATGCACATTTACTATCCTCAGCAGCAGGGTCCCTGGTGGATTAGTGGGTCAGCGGTCAGCACTCTCACCACAATGACCTGGGTTCGTGTGTTGCTTCAGGGCATCGGCCATTTGTAAGAAAGCATTTCATTGATGTATTTCAGTTGGATGTTGAAGTCATGTTTGCAATATCGTGTCATTCAATCAATGTCAATGTTGGTCCAACATCATTTCATCAAAGTTAATCAATTGTCTGTAATTCAGCCAAGTTAACGTCACCACATTTTTACAACCTAAACAATCCTGCTGAGATTTTACCTAGGACAGACAAAACAGCCCCCGAGTTAAAAGGATGAACAGTGGCACCCCAGCATATTAATGCCTCGCCTCACTAAGTTTCGCATTAAGAGCTGAAATTTTGCAAGACATTCGCATACAAAGTGTTTTCAGCGAACGAACCGAGCCAAACCGAGCGTTGTTGCACGTATGTCTGGGAGTCGATCAAAGCATTTTTGTGTAAGTCGTAAGCCAAACAAAGTGAGTTTACATATTTTTGTGGGTGTTTTTGCATTTTGTTAAAGATTTAGTGAAGAAGTAGCACCATGGGTCCCAAGAATGTTAACGGAAAATGTTAGCGGTAAATTTTCTTTCAAAAAGAAAACAGAGCCACTATTAGTTCGGTTGATAAAGCAGCCGGTGCCAAGAGGAATCCTAAATTATGGTTAAGTGAGGTTTAATGTCTATTTATTTCATATTTTACTTCATTTACATGTCTTTTCTAAATGTTTTGATTGTTTTTATATGCAAAAATATAATTATAGTGTTGTAAATTGGTAACATTGCTAATATTTTTGGGTGGAATGGATTATCTGCATTTACATTATTTCTTATGGGAAAATACGTTTCACAATACAAAATTTCACCTTAAGCACTCGCCTCCGGAACGGATTTAATTCGTATGCCGATCTACCGCTGTACCTGCCGAGTCTGTTTACTAAGGATTAATACCAAAAATACTAATCACAGTCATTAAAAACCTAAATAGACCAATTGGTTCGATGTAAAATATGTAACACATTAAATAATAACCTGTAACACTTTCCCTCTCTCCCTCACTCTCTTTCCTCACTCTCTTGTCTCTTTTTGTCTGTTTTATTCTGAACTTGTTCAGGACTCTTCACACATCCCCCGGCAGCATCCTTGCGTTTCATGACAGGTTCTGTAAGATATGTCATGAGAGATCATATCTTATCAGAGATGAGTATGCACGCTCTGTCACATCCACAGTGCATTTTCATTCTCAGTCTCACGCCGTCCATCGTCGCTCCGCTGCTTCTGCGCCTCCTGTTCCTCATCAACGAAATGTTCATCCTCAACAAAGCCATTTCGAATACTGCTGTTTTTATAGATGGTCATTAAAGTGAAAGTCCTTTAAGTTGGAAGTCCCTTAACAGCATCTGATGGTGGCAGAAAAGGGAATCAGCCATGACTGGGCAATGTGTTGTAGCGCTTAGAGCTTTGAACTGCTGATCAGAAGGTTGTGAGTTTAAATTCCTGTATTGCAAAGCTGATATTGTAGGGCTCATGAGTCAGGCCCTTAGCCCCAGCTACTCAGCACAATTTGAATGGCTTTTATTTTGCAAAAGTCATTTCATAATCAATTTACACATTTGTCTCCAGTATGTGCATGGACAAAATATACTTGCATAGATTTGCATAGACTCTACTCTAGGTTGAATTCTTTGAATCAGCTCAAGTCTGGTGCTTTCAGTTATTTGCTTTCTGATTGGCTAGAATAATGCACTTTCATAAAGGGTCAAGTGTGTGCAGGGGGGGGGGTGTAGTAGGTTATTTGCATATAAAGCAACAAAACAGTGAAACAGGAATCTTAGATCACACCTCCATTACTGAGATTGACAGGCACAGAAGCCACACCTCCTTCACTGAGACAGAGAAACCAAAGCCACATCTCCTTCACTGAGACTGAGGAACAGAAGCCACACCCCCTTCACTGAGAGTGAGTAACAAAAGCCACACCTCCTTCACTGAGACTGAGGAACAGAAGCCACGCCTCTTTCACTAAAACAGAGGAACAAAAGCCACACCTCCTTCACTGAGATTGAGGAACAGTAGCCACGCCTCCTTCACTGAGATTGAGGAACAAAAGCCACACCTCCTTCAATCGGATTGTGGAACAGAAGCCACGCCTCCTTCACTGAGACTGAGGAACAAAAGCCACACTTCCTTCACTGATAGTGAGGAATAAAAGCCACACCCCTTCACTGAGATTTGAAGAGAAGAAGCCACACCTCCTTCATTCTAATGGCCAGTCAAAGAGACCACACCTTCATTGAGACTGAAATTTAATGAATATTGAAGTTAATATGGACATTCATGACACTCACTACTCTCCCACCAGTAGTACAGGAGTGACCCTGTTTTTTTATGGATTGCATTTGCATACTGCAACCTGATTGGCTGTTATATTTTATGATGCAATAACACCCGTCTGCCATTTACTCAGATATTCCAGATAGACATTCAACCTCGTCTTATTTTTTTCACACACTGATCACATTCATGAACAACTTCATTAATGGTGATAAAATGTTTTTCCATTAACTGTTTATAAATTTAATACATTGTTCAAAGATTTGCATGAAATGAAATTCTGCAAGTTGAATCTTGCTGTTATAATTACCTAAAGTTTTAAAAAATAATATAACTTTATAATATTTCCAGGGATTTATGACTGTATATTATTTCTGAGTTTATGAAACGCGTCTCTAAGGAGTTATACTCAAGGAAATCATGCACATATTTTTTTTCAAATAAATCCCTGTCCGTGCCTTTCCAGCTTACAGCTCATTTTAAGATCGCCCACAAGTCATTAATATTCATAAACAGAGTCCTGGATGCTCAGTGATAATAATTACATGGCTTGTGTAAATTCCAGGAGCGCAAAATATTAAATATTCAATTATGAAAAGGTGGAAAACTTTAAACTGGCGAGTTTATAGTGGGGGGTTTTTAATCACGGCTGGCCAACTTTATTGTCGGACCCCACAGCTGGCGAGATAAAGTTATTTTACTCCGGAGTATAAGCTCGATTTCAGCCTGCTTAGTGTTTTAGCAACTCTGAAATACAGGGAAAAAATATATTTATTTATTTATTTTTCTCAGTATTAAAAAGTGCTGTATAGATGGCGCAGTCTAATACGTTTCCAAAACTCAATGATAAACAAAAATTTTTAAACTAAAACCCAAACATGTTGTCTGTGTATCACACTCAGACAAAGTCACTAACGATGCTGCTGAATTTCAGCGTATTCATGTGGAGATTCGATTTTCTAAAGTAAATGTGTTGCTCTTGTGTGTGTTAATGAATGACTAATGGGCAGCTAATGTACGTCTCTGGATGAGAGTATAAAGGACTTCTGTATTCTGTCATTTTTTTTCCTGTCCAAGTTGCCTGTGTTTCTGAGAGCCGCTGCATCGCATTGCACTTTTTCACTAGCTGTGGAGTGAATCACGGCTAATGACAGCTAATGGCATCTCGAAATGTTGACACAGAACATTTTAGCCAAGCACTCTTGTACCAAGTGCGCATAATAGTCCTGCATATTGCAAATTAGCATAACATCTGGGGCTGTAATGGCTTCCTAAGTGCTGTTGTGCCCATATCAGGTTACTGGCTTTGTTAAGGCTTTTCATTTTGCCTTTACTTAAAAAAAAAAGAGGGGGAAAAAAAAAGGAAACGGTGCAGACATTTGGACGGATTAGTTTGCCGTGCAGGAAACTGTTTAATTGCTGGAGCGCTTTCTTTGGAGAGGCGTAATTTAACGGGTCGTGGAGTCCACTTTATGAAATGCTGCTGATCGAGAAAATTATGGAAACTCATCAACAAAAACAGCGTCTTCGATCAAGTATTGCTGCAGTTTTCTCCCTGAACAGAGCAAAAGGGGACATTTTTCTGGCAATTTAATTAACACTAGCATTTGGGCATTATAGGGTCATGATTTTATAGCTTATACGTAGCAAATTCGTTTCAATCTCAATTTTTTTTTTTTTTATATTTCCACTATGCAGTGATTAATGGTTATTACTGTATAACGTGACAAGAATATCAGAAATCATTACGCCATTAATGGAATGCTACAGTGGTCAAGATAAATGTTGTTAGTCTTTCGGCTGCTCTTTTTGAGGGGTCGCCACAGCGGACCATCTGATCTGCACACATTTTTGGCACAAGTTTTTATGCTGATTTGCCCTTCCTGACACAACGCTCCTATTTTATCCAGGCTTGCGTCCAGTGTTTGGGAATCCACTGGGTGGGAATTAAACCCGGGAAACCTACAGTACCACTGAGCCACCAATGCTCAGTGATCAAGGTAATGACATCATTAAATAATTCTATCCCTGGAAACACTTGGGACTGTTTAAAGTAAAGTTAAAGCACACGTTATGATCAAATTCATACGGATCACGTTAATGCATGTTGGCATTCATGTTACTACAACGTTGGAAGCATAAAATTGTAAAAAGTCTCTGTGTGTTGTAGCATTACAGTCTCTCCTTCACTGGGGAACTGTTCCAGCATTACGACGCTCCATGAAGACATAGTGTGTTAAGAGTGTGTTGGAGCGGAAGAACTCGAGTGTCCTGCACAGCGCCCTGACTGAACTCAACCCCACTAAAGCATCACCTTCGGGATGAACTGGAACGGGAGCCTCCTAGACATCCTGACAACAGAGCCTGAGCTCACTGATGCTCTTGTAACTGAATGAACAGAAATCCACACAGCCTTCCCAGAGGAGAAGACCATAAAGAAGAAATCGTATATGTTCAAATAAAACAGAATGTCACAGGGTCCATTCTGATTACTGATTTTTGAGAAAAATAAATATGCAGTAAACATTAAGATATAAAATATTACAAAATATAAAAAGAGAATTTTGTGCAAGTATAATAGCACATCTATTTTTTTTTTTTTTTAATAATATTACATAAAACACGCTACAAAAGCACCCTAACATCTGGGACTGTAAAAGCTTCCTACTCACTGTAATGGCTTCCATAACTACTAAAGGGCTTTCAATGCAACCACTATAATGAATGAAGTATAATTAAAGACGTAATTTGTCCATCTGTGGTTCTACAAAGCCATGAAAATATCCCTGAAAACTGCATGGATGTGTGAAAAAAAACCACACTATAACCAGCTTGTAATTACACAGTTGTAAAGCAGATTTATTAATTATGGCCAAAAAGGGACTTTAATAACCTTCTCAACAGTTTTTCTGAACTGCAGTTTTGTCATCATAGTGACACAGATCTCTGCCGGAGGCTGCAGAAGTGCCAAGACAAAAATAAAATAAATTAAAAGAAAATGTATAATTAAATAATAGAAGGAAAATATTCACATAGAGTACATATTTATTGGCACCCAATACAGATAGAGGGCTAAAGAGAAAATGGGAGAGGGAACAGATCTTATATCGAGAACTAGCACTGCACCGACACCGGTAAAAATAAATGCACAAATGGATGTGTGAATGAATAAGTAAGTACAGTGGAACCTCTGATTGCAAGTAACCTGATTTGTGAGCTCCGCAAGACAAGCAAAAATTTTTAATAAATTTTGTCTCGATAAAGGTGCAAGTCTTGATATACGAATACCAAATATAATCGAGTATTATATTATATATTATATATCTTGCGCAGAGGTGTGTGTGTGTGTGTGTGTGTGTGTGTGTGTGTGTGTGTGTGTGTGCTTGCGCGGACGTGTGTGTGAGTGTGCTAACATGTTAAAAGACGTTTATTAAATTCATATTTTTTAAAACATAACTATAAACCGATATAAAGTATGACGTCATTCTTTACATGATGTCATTTTATTCTGTCCATATTGAGTCATTTTTATTGCAGTTGCATAATTCCAGATCTTGTTGTCTTTGAAATAGTGACCCAGACTAACACTACCTCATGTATGATCATGAGCGTGTCCCCACTGTGCAAGAGACACCTGAGCTCCATCATTGCCTTCGCTCTGAGGTAATCCAACTTTTATCCAATACAATCTTCCATTACTGTAAGAGTTTAACTGAATAAAAAGCCCAACAGTTTTGTGAATGTCAAACCTTCTGGGATGTATTTGTTCCTAAATAAATAAAAATAAAATTCAGACATTGGATCGCCTTTTGCTTTGATTACAGTCATGTGCATGGTTTCAATAAGTTTATGCAACGTCATATCATTTATTTCCATCCAGTCACATTAATTTCTCTTCAAGATCTTGTATCGATAATGGGAGAGTTAACCACTGCTTAAAGTCTACTCCAGCACATCCCAAAGATTCCCACTGCGGTTAAGGTCTGGAATAACTTGGTGATTCAGTACATTCAGGTGGTCAGCTGACTTCATTTTATTGCCACGTGATGTTGCTGAGTCTCGACCTGAGCAACTGAAGCAACCCCAGATCATAACACTGTCTCCAGAGGCTTGTACAGTGGACACTACACATGATGGGTGCATCGCTTCATCTAACTTTCCTCTTACCCTGACACGCCCATCACTCTGGAATAGAGTCAATCTGGACTCATCAGACCACATGACCTTTTTGCATCGCTCCACAGGCCATTTGTTACGGCCCCTAACAAACTGAAGCCTTTTTTCTGATTCGCCTCATTGAGTGGTTTTAATCAAGTGGTTTTCTTAAGGCTACACAGCTATTTAGGCCCAGTCCCTTGAGTTCTCTTTGCATTGTGCATGTGGAAATGCTCTTACTTTCAATATTGAACATAACTGTCAGTTCTACTGTTGTTTTTTTTAATGGTTTGATTTTACTAAGTGTTTAAGTGATCTCTCTAAACAATCAATCAAAAAAAATTTTCAGAACAAATTTCTTCCTCGAAGATGAGGGTTCACCACTGGTTCAAAAAAAATGTTTTTCAGTTTTTAACCCAGTGTTAGTAATTTCAGAACTATCCTTAGTTGTGTTGTTTGCTTGGTGCAGACCAATAATTTGATCCTTCTGAAAAAGAGTAACGTCTTCGTATATATAAAATAATGAGATGTGTCTTGACATTGTGTTCAACTCAATATTTCAGTGTTAGTACAATAGTAAAGCAGATGTAGCTCGGTGGTTAAGCCAATGGATTATTGTCTGGAAGGTTCCAGGTTCAAAACCCCACCACTACCAAGTTTCCAGTCTTGGACCCTTAAACAAGGGCCTTAACCCTCAACTGCTCAGATGTATAATGAGATAAAAATAAAATAAGTCACTCTGGCTAAGGGCACCTGTAAATGTAGAAAAATTATTATTGTAAATGCTGTGTAGTCGCCATTACATTATAAAATTAAAATAAAAAACATGCAATAAATGCAATTCTAGTTTCTGGAAAATCTTAGAAATATAATAATAATAATAATTATTATTATTGTTATTGTTTAGAGGAAACACGAGTAGTCTCTAGAAAGTTTAAGCTGGTATACTTCAACTTTGTAATGAAATACCAGCACAGCTGTTAAAGACCTTATAAACAAATAAAAAAAAAAAACATATGTATTTTGTAATGTAGAGAATCTTTTGGGAATACTGTGCATTTTCTATTTCTTGCCTCACTGCAGCTCCATCAGCTGTTGAAATCTCAGGGAAAAATCACTCAAAGACAAAACACTAGAGAATTTAAGAACAACAACAAAACATTACTATGAAGTGTAACAATCCAGAACGAAGCCTTTATGCCAAACCAACGTGTGATTTGCAGATTTTTTTGATCCGAGGTCTGTTTGGGTGGCAAGGTTTTTCCAGTTTAATTTGCTCCCAGGAGGATGACGAATGCACAACCAGAGGTCAGAGTTACTAATCTCAGTGCCAAGACCATGAACGGAGACAGAAAGTGCTGAAAGGCCAGAGCATTACGGAAAATTTATTGCTACGCGGCGTCTCTCACACCCAAGGACACTTTGCAAATGTGAAAATACAAGCGGGAAATTAAACGCAATACTGTCGCAGGCTAAATAAGCTTGGGTTCAGAAGCGCGAGGCTCATTTATGGCAACGGTTTCCAGGGAGGCCAGGTTTTAGGTAGCAGGTTTTCCTAGCGCAACTATTATCAGGTCCATAAGTATTTGGACACCGACTTTTGAAATGAAGCAGTCAAGACGTGGTCAAAGTGTAGACCTGCAGCTTTAATAACAAAAAATATTGCAACTTTTGGGAATTGAAGCCTTTTGTTCTTTACGGAGTTTACGGAGTTCTTCCATTTTCCCAGGTTTGAAATATAGTTACAAATATTAGGATTAATTTTAATACTTGGTTTCAATGAAGGCTATGGAACTCATGACCAGCACCAAATGCTGGGTTACTGCCTTCAGTTGCTGTTTATTTGTTCTGTATGTCTTTCTGCCTTCAGTTTTGTCTTTTGTCAGGAAGTGCAAAAAAAAAATTCAATTGCATTGAGGTTAGGTTACTAACGTGACCCTTTAAGAACATTTCCTTTTTTCTTTGCCTTTTAAAAATCTTTGGTTGCTTTCACAGTACAGTTTGGGTGATTATCCATTTGTGTTGCAGTGAAAGTAGAGAACATTCAATACACTTCAGAATTCATCCTGATACTTGTGGATTTTCACACGGCAGGACTAAAGTTACTCACGCATCTGCCGTCTTTGGCTGAGATGTCCCTTGGAAGGAAAATAAATGATAAATACAATTAGCCCATTCTTTCAGTTATAGATCAACATCCCCTTAAAACTATAGTATGATGCGGGACGCCTTGGACCACGAATCCTTCCTTTCCTTTTCCGTATTATGGAAATGTGTTCCATTGTGCTGTTACTCTCTCTCTCTCTCTCTCTCTCTCTTTCCTTCTTTCCCTCCCTGTTGCTTTCTTTCTGTTTTGTATATGTTTAATTCTCTTTTTTGGTCTCTCCTTCTGTTATTCTCTTTGTCCATCTATCTTTCTCTTTATCTTTTCATCCCTCTTTTTTTCCTTCTCTTCTCTATTGATTTTTCTCTCTCATTATTTCTCTCTCTATGACTCTCTTCTGCTCTCTTTCTGTCTGTCTTGCTTTCTATCCATCTCCGCTTTTCTCTATATATTTTCCTCTTTCACTTTAATCTCTGTTTTTCTATCCCTCTCTGCTCCTCCCTTTCTGTCTCTGTTCATCTCTCTCTCTCCTCAATCCAACTATTTCTTTCTCTCCCTCTCTATTGCTTTCTTTCTGGCTCTGTATATGTTTATTTCTCCTTTTTTGTGGCCCCTTCTGTTATTCTCTTTGTCTGTCTATAATTTTCTCTATATGTCAATTGCTTTTACTTTCCTTCTTTTCCTCCTCCTTTCTTTCTTTCTTTCTTTTTCTGTGGCCCAGTCTGTCATTCTCTCTCTGTCTCTTATCTTATTTCACTGCTTATCGGCTAATTTTCATTTTTAAAAGATTTTAATTTTTTAAGCCTTGTAAAAAAAAAACTCTGTAATTCCTACATGTTTTTTGTTAAACACGTTTATTGATCACTGCTTGATTTCGAATCCATTTTGCTGGTGTAGAGAGACAAAGATACCAAAACGGTGGCTTCCCGAATACTTATGGCCCAACCTGTATGCGGTTAAGTGTGAGGTTTGAATACAGATGTGGTCAATTTTAGGATTCAATCCTCACATTACTCATTTAACTCAGCTGTGAAAACGTTCCTGAAAGCCCACTGAATGTTCGCGGCAATGAATTTAGCGTAAATTAAAGCAAATAAAATGTCAATACTGCCAGAAAATGATGAAGTGGAAAAAGAACAGCTTCCTGAAACCTGGTGGTTGTGAAAGCAGAGGCTCAGAATATGAAACACATTTTCTCCTCTATTGGCTGAAATCTAACTCCATTAAAGAGATGCAGTCCTTGAACGATTTGAATAAAATGAATAATGCATTTCCCCGTTCTGTGTGACTCTGATAAACCGTATATTACACACGGAGAGGAAGCCGTGACAGCCAACGCAGCAGCACGACGTGTTTCGGAAAAATGATAAAATATAAGAAAAAGCGCTACAATCTGGTGATATGAATATCGCTGTGCTACCTGTCTGTAATATTCATATCTGCAGCATGACTGTTTCTCCAGGGTCTTTTTTTTAATATATATATATATATATATTTTGTAGCATGTAGTGTTTTTTTTTATTTATTTACATTTTTATTTATTTTATTTTTAACATTAACATTTGTTTTTATTAATTAAGTCTATTAATATTTTTAAATATGGGCCACTATCCATTTTTAATAAGTCATATTTTATATCACACTTTCTGTTAGCATTGCTTTGGCTAAATTGTATAATGACAACAACAGACAAATTTTCTATTACAAATGAATTGAAGCAGTTTGATTGCAAAATGAGATAAATACCATTTCAGACTTTTCTTTAATATTTAGAACCTGTTATGTTTTTTCATTCTTTTTTGCATTGTCTGTTAATTTTTTAAATTACAGGTCACTATACATTTTAAGTGATGCTTTATTATGCACTTTTCTTTTTGACTGCAAAATGAGATGAATAGGATTTCCAGACTTTCACTCATATTTGCAAACCTCAGACACGCAATGTGGTCTATAACAAAACACTTTTTTTTCCTTTCTGAAAATCTGCGTGCTTAAATAACCACAAACACAACTGCAGGCTGATTTATTAATTTTAACAAAACTGTGGGATTTATAGCGTTTTGCAAAATCACACAAAATTCACACTTATATAATCAAACAATTTTGACAAAATATTTTGTCAGTCACTTATGAGTTTTTGTCAAAGAACTCATTCACTCATCTTCTATACCGCTTTATCCTGTATTCAGAGTCCCGGGGGGCCTGGAGTCTATAACAGGAGACTTTGGGCACGAGGCAAGGAACTCTTTCAGCTCCCTCCCCCCTCTCGTCTTCCTTTCCTACCTTCTTGTTCTCTTTCAATCACTCTCTTTCTTAATTTTCCTCTCTCTCTCTCTCTTTCTCTCTCTCTTTCTTTTGCTTTTTTGGTTTGTTCGTTTTTTTATTCTATCATTCTCTTTTGTCTCTTTACTTGTTTCACTCTCTATATCAGACTATCTCTTGCTTTCTTCTCACACACTCTCTGTTGTTCTTTCTTCTCCCCATTTCTCTCTCTATTACCCTCTATCGCTTTTTTCTTTTTTCCCTCTCTGCATTGCTCTTTCCATCTCCCTTTCTTTATTAAATTCTCTTTCAATTTCTCTCTTATTGTTGCTCTCTTTCTGTCTCTCTGTCACCATCCCTGTTTCTATCTTTTATTTCCCTCTGTTTAGCAATCATTCTTTAACTTTTTTTCTATTTCTGTCACAATCTTTTTTTTTTCTCCTTCCCTTAATTTCTTTTTGTTGCTCTCTTTCTTTCACTGTCTTCTTTAGTTTGCTCTCTCTCTCTCTCTGATTTTCTCCCTTCACCTTTTGAATGACCTTGTCACTAAACCTGACTCCAGGGGGCGTGGGGGGGGGGGGGGGGGGTTTAATCATTTTACCCCATTGGCA
>JAQMYJ010000015.1:2297214-2309493 GCA_030014305.1 Clarias laeviceps
AAACACACTTAGAAAAGTAATCACTTTACGTAAGATATATCTTAAGAGTCTTCTTAGCGCGCTAAGAGTGTGCGTTACCGGGCCCAGATTAGTTAAATCAGCTGTGTTTGAGAAGAAGAATCACCAAACTGTGTTGGACACTGGCCCTCCAGGACTGGATTTGGAGACCCCTGAACTAGACTAAAAGTCTGAGAAAATTTGGAGCAAAGTATGTATTTTTTATTCCATCTAAAAAGGACAAATATTAAATTTTAACAAATATAAATACAATAAAAGATAATGAAACTCAAGTATAGTATTTACTCAGTGGTTAAGATGTTGAACTGCTGCTCAGAAGGTCATAGGGTCAAACCCTATCACCACCAAGCTGCCAATGTTGGTTTTTTAAGCAGAACCATCAAATGTATAATGAGATAATGTTTTTCACCTCTGATTTTCACCTCTTTTAATCTCTTGAAGATCTAAGCTGTGGAAAACTACAGCATACTGTAAACTCACACTTCTTTATATTATAGTTTCCTCTCTTGACTTTGCACTTGACAACATTTTTGCATTTGTTTTTCATTAATCATTGACCAATATAATTGATTAATGGATAATAATCAACTACCAGCGTGTAGCCTTTATGCACCACAACTCCAATGTTCCTGGTTTCCTTTGGTGGATTGATGACTCTGAACTACCCCTAGATATGAATTTGTGAAAAAGAACGATAGCGGGATAAAGGATAAAAAGGGATAGATGGCTATTTCAGATTTGTTAATGTTGAAGCTCATTACATTTCATGACATTTTTACAATATACCACGACACTCTTGTGTTTGTTTGTCATGTGTATACGGATGAGAAATCCACTTTAAAGTGAGATGCAAACTTGCGACGTGATGATAAGAAGTCCTATCCTACCCGTGACAGTCTGGCTATCATTGATGATAGCGTATCAAAACTAACAACCAAAAAAAAATTAATCTGATTACAGACGTAATTCTGTATTCACACCAGGAGCCATTTGTTGCTATTGTGAAACTCACTCGGGAAGGCGATTGACCTGCACTTTAAATAAAACACTTGATGATTTATAGCTGCATTACATGCCAAGGAGCTGATGGGTAGCAAAGACAGATGATGCTTCACTTACAAACACACACACAAACACACACACTTATACACACAGAGACAACCCCAAACCCCAGTGCTGAATATCAAATGAAAAGGGGATGACAAAAAAAAAAAAAAGCTGTGACAACTTGAGCGATGGCTGGATGACACACGCCTTAAGGTTTACTGCAATTTCTGGAGGAGTGCTTGAGGGTTTTTAACGTTTCTTCTGAAAAAACAAAAAAAGCAAGTAATGACAGAGATGAGTGTATTAGACAGGATAAAAGTAAAATGAAGGGAGGCGGAGAAGTGGGAATTATGAAAAAGCAAAGGAAAGAAAGTATGAAAAATCTGGCACTTCACATACTGTAGTGCTGCAGTGCTCGCAGGGTCGCCAAAAGTCTGATCACACCAACAAGAACTGGTTTACTTTATCATCTACACTATGTGAAGTTTTTTAAAATTATTTTTTTACATTGAAATCCAATTAGGTCAGAAACAGATCAATGCCAAAATTCCAAATCTGAGACTTTAAATCCTGTATTCGGCTCCCTAATTCATTTTTAATAATTATACTTTGAAATTAACATCATACACCATAAACATTTAAAATGGTTTTACTGAAGGAAAAAAGCATGGCCTCATTTAATAAAAGCTCCAAGTATTAAAAAAAGTACAGCTCATACAAGTCATTGAGGAATTTGGCGACTCCGAGAACTATTTGAATGGATCTTTTCATAAAAATTGGCACACTAATTCGGAATAGTCTTAAAAATCTTCCCACCAATTTTTAGGCATGTACCTTAAATCGTCTAGCGCCACCAACAGGCCAAATTTGTGAAACTTCTCCTTAGGTCTTGACAGAATGACGGACATGACAAAAGAAGTTGTTTTAGGGTTTTTATTTCTCTAATACTGCAACAGTTTGGTAATGAGGGTTAGGAGATTGAATCTTGCCGCTGGTCCAGTGTGTATGTGAATGTGTGTGTGTGTGTGTGTGTGTGTGGCACTTGTATGCCCATCTCTTGCTTAATGGGTTTCCTCTGGGTACTCAGGTTTCCCTGAGACCTGATGTATATTTTGATTGGTGTTTTTGCCCGTAGGTCTGCCCATCTTTAAGCAGGATGAATGGTATTGATAAAAGGGTAGATGGATGGATGAATGGGTGGATAAAACAGCATGCTTTTTTTTAAAACAGAGAAAAAGAGAAAGGCCAGTGAGGGACTGACTGTTTATAGCGGTTATAACAGAAAATAACTTGTTTCACAGATGTTACACATTAAATATAATTATGCTTGGAGAAAAAGAGTGCAATCTTCTTTAATAAATAAAAATTATAATTACTGGCAAATTGCTGTGGGGCAATAGATTTTCATCCCACTTCACCATAACAGATATTTTTTATATATACAGTAATAGCACAACACTCAGTTTTCTATTCCTTCCAAATGTGACTAATCTGTTAAATTTTTAATGAAGCAGAACATTATGCGCATTTAATTTTTGCCTAAAACATTCATTTGATGTTTTCATAATTTTCAACCAATCCTCTCCTGGAACCATCACCTTATCACGGTGGAGAGGTTTGAGTGCCCTCATGAACCTGGGAGCGGTATTGTCTGGAGCCATGTGCTCCTGGTAGGGTCTCCCAAGGCAAAGTGGTCTCAGGCGAGGGGCCAGACTAAGTATGGTTTAAAAAAAAACATGAGCAGAGATACCAATATATATATACAGAGAGAGAGAAAAATCAGAAACTGAACATCTAAACTTAAAAAAAAAAAAATTTCCTCCGAGGTTCACTTCGTCCCTCGGAAAGGGGGCGTCTGATTGCCTCGATACAAAAGACATGTTCTCCTGCTCAGAGAGAAACGGGGAAGATAATAACGGAGCTTTCGATAAGAAGCCCCTAAAAATACAATTTCCTGAACACGGAGTTCACCGTCGATTTTTTTCATCCATCTGCTCTCTCTTTTTTTTTTTCTTTTGGGAAGGGATTTCAGGAGTGAACAGTGGCTTGGAAAGACGAGCGATGCAGAGAAGTAAGCATCGTCTTCCTTACAAAAAAAAAAAGAATCTAGGGTGATGAGAACGAAATGAACAGTGAGTTTCTCATGGTGAGAGGGAGTTGGACCTTTCCGACCTCTCTTTATCGCTCGTACCATGTTTCTCCTTTTATCCTCTTTTCCTTCATCCTTAAAAACTCGTCCTTATCTCAGCTCAGAGAAAGAAATATAATGAAGTGAGAGAAGCAAGAGATGATGAGGAAAAGGAGTGCAGTGATTAAATCTTTTATTGTGTAATGTACATTATATACATTATATATACTACATAATTAAATCTGTAAAACAGCTGGAGCTGAAATGTCACCAGATCAACCATTTGGTCATCTCATGTCTTTTCAAAAGCGGTTTTAAAAGTTAGTTTAGAAGAGAGAAACTCCGGATAATGCTCGGCCTCATGAAAGGAAAAATTCACTAATGGAGGCAGGAAACAGGTGGTGGTGCTGGTGGTGCTGGTGGCTCAATTGAGGCAGAGGGAAGGTAGAGACTCTCTGTGACATTTTTTTTGTCCTTATGTAATACATGATGAATACAACTGATTGGCAATAAGTTTATTTCTTTTCTGAGAATACACAGGGATGATGGCATGCTATATTCTCTAGAAATAATTAGTTTGTCTTAAATTACAACATGGACGTTTTTGTCCATTTATGGTAATATTTTATGATGTGGAATGGACCTGAAAGATGTTGCATCCTTTCACTGCATTTCTCTCCACTGTTTTTAAAAATTGTTGCCACTGAAATTTTGATTAAAGCTGTTGTGGACAAGGTCTTTTTCAGTACATCCATTTATCCATCCATCCATCCATCCATTAAACCAATTTGCTCATCCATACATCAATCCATACACCCACCCATCCATCCATCCATCCATCCATCTTTCTAGTCATCATTTAACCATCCATCCATCTATCTATTTATCCATTAATCAATCCATTGATCAGTCCTTCCATCCATCCATCCTTCTATCCATATGTCTAGTCATCATCCATCCATCCATCCATCTATCCACCTACCTATTTCATCCATTAATCAATCAACTGATTGGTCAGTCGATCCATCCATCCATCCATCCATCCATCCATCCATCCATCCATATGTCTAGTCATTGTCCATCCATCCATCCATCCAGCCAGCCAGCCATCCAATCCAGTTTGTTTATCCTCAGTTATTGTTGCTTTAGTGATGAATCAGGAAGTAGATATTTTGATTGTGATTCTAATTACCTATTATGTATCTTGATTATTTAAACAGTTAGAGCAAATATTTAGCAGTCATTAAGCATCTGATTGTGTTTTGATGTTTCAGGTTTATTGCAGCTATTATCTCCCTCGATAGCTCGTAAAACATTGTGATTAAACACATTTCTATAACGGTACTTAAATCACTCATAGTCAAGAGTAAAGATGGAAGCTTTAATCTGAAAATACTTTATGAGCTTTCATATCACTGACGGTTCTCAGGAGGAAAAAAGATTTTTTCCTATTTTCTTCATTAGACCTCTAGGCTTTATATTTCTCCAGTGCCAGTTTTATCATAGGTTTTATATATATTTTGGATTTGTGGTTTGGATCGCATCCCAGACCCAGTTATTTTAAAATAACATAGAGGTCATTTTTATTTTTGATTGAATTTCATTATAAGCCAGAGCGAGTAAAGTGGCTGCAGTCAAATTATAGGTACAGTTATCCAGCAGACACTGAAAAAAGTATTACAAGAACACATTTCACAACTTACATTCTAATTGAACATTTAACATTTTGTAAGTTTTGTAAAACATCAATACTAAAAGATCTAAATGCAAAACCTATAATTAGTTTTCTGTCAACAATAAAACATATTCAGAGTCAGTAACTTAGGTTTAACCCTAAACCAATACGTTCAGCATGAACACTCCCATTAGACCCTGGAAAAAAAAAAAAAGAACTTATATTGGACATATTTTTGCTCTTAAACAACACAAAAGCAAGAGACGATTTAATAATAATAATAATAATAATAATAATAATAATAATAATACACCATTCATCCATAAGATTAAACTACTTAAAAAACATTGATTATCTCATTACAGTTGCACTTGTCAGAGGGTGAGATATATTGGGCATCATGTGAACACTCAGTTCTTGAAATTGATGTTTTGAAAGCAGGAAAAAGGGGCAAGTATCTGGCTTCAAGTGATACTGATAAGGACCAAATTGTGATGTTTAGATGGCAGAGTCAGAGCTTCTCCAAATCAACAGATCTTCTGGGGTGTTCTTGGTATGCATAAGTCAGGATGTACCAAACCTGGTCTGAGAAATGACAACTGGTTAACTCTTGACAGGGTATACAGTATATATTTGGTCCAATCCCATGGAAGAGCTACTGTAGCAAAAGTGAATGCTGGGTCTGATAAAAAGAAATCAGAACACACAGTACATAAAATTTTGTTGCATATGAGGCTGCATAAACTGGTCAGTGTACCCATACTTATCCGTGTCCACCACCGAAAGCTCCTACAATGGGCATGTGAGCATCAGAACTGGACCATGCAGCAATGGAAAAAGGTCCACTGGTTTGATGAGTTACATTTTGCAAATGCACAAGGCAGTTTGTGTCTATGTGCATCAATTACTTTGGGAAGAGATGGCACCAGGAAGCACTATGTGAAAAAGGTTGGAGGCAGTATGATATTCTTCAGTGCAGACCAGGGCAGTGGTGGCTCAGAGGGGGCAGTGGTGGCTCAGAGGGGGCAGTGGTGGCTCAGAGGCGGCAGTGGTGGCTCAGAGGGGACAGTGGTGGCTCAGAGGGGACAGTGGTGGCTCAGAGGGGACAGTAGTGGCTAAGGCACTAAGGTACTGATTGGAAGATCGACGGTTCGATCCCCAGCTCCACCAGGTTGCCACTGTTGGGCCCTTGAGCAAGGACCTTAACCCTATCTGCTCCAGGGATGCTGTATCCTGGCTGACCCTGCACTCTGACCCCAGTTATGCTGGGATTTGAAAGAATTTCACTGTTCTGTAATGTACACATGGCAAATAAAGGCTTAACTTGGTTTAACTATTTGGTAGCACAAGGGGGTATTAAACAATGTTAGGAAAGTGGTTTTTATGTTATAGCTGATTAATATGTACATTATGAAAAGATGAGGATGACTTAAAATAAATTGTATTATGGTCTAGCATATTAATCATTTCCTGCCTCTGGTCTGTGTGCATGGAGTTTGTATGTTCTTCCCGTTCTGAATGAGTGTGTGAAAGTCCTACAACGGTCATAAAAATGGAAATTAATACAAAGGTGATCACCACTGGCCTCCACGGTCCATACAGACTACAGAGGTTCCTAGATAGATAGATGAATGGATGGATGATAATAATCATTGCGCATTTCAGGTTAAAGTTTTAGTTAATATTGTGGCTTTCAGACTCATTATTCTGCAGCTTCTGAAACAGCAAGGCAGATAAGCATTGAGAAAAATGCTGCAGCTACTCCTGGGAGTTGCTGTAAATGACGTAAGAAAACCAAAATATATATATTTTTATACTTGGTGCTGACAGTTAATTGTGGTATTAATTAACACAGCCGCCAAATGCCCAACCAAGGTCATAAAATTCTACTCTGCTACGCTTTTATTATCACTCTTTTAATTCACCACCTTCATGACTTTGACATGTTAAAGTGATTTTTAATGGGAAATCTTCTCTCAGCCTGGGATTTGAGAAAAAAAAAATGGAATTCAAAGAGATCAGACAAATATATCAGGCTTTCGAAACTTCTTCAGAACCTAAACTACTTCCTCTGACAGATTTAATCAGGACTAGCTGTTGTTCTAATGAAAATACGGATAGTTACTTCTTCAGAGCTCGTGTAAGTAATTATCATCTGAAACGGACAAATCTTTCATTTTTAAATGCCTTTAAATACAGTAATTTTTTGGGTTTGTGTTGCTAACGTACATGTCATTCAGGAAATCATCAGCATTTAGTGCGCTGACACAGAACGTGTGTTTGGTCAAAAAAATATCCTCGCTTCTTTTGTAAGTCTACAAAAGGTTTTGATGAGTAGGATGAGTAGGAGTGAACAAGCTTTTTTTTTTCTTTTTCATTTTTCTTTTTTTTTATTACCCAAGCAGCTCGATATCGCAGCACTTTTCTGACGCTTTCATACACTGAAAAACTCTTTCTGCATGTTTGTACTCATGATTTGACCCATTTTTCGGGCTAATTTACCCGCAGCCTCGTTCAGAGTGGATTTATCAAAGCCTGTGTTTTTTTTTTTCTTTTTCCTGCCTGAATGAAGCAGAGCTGCGTCTGTAACCCGTTAACCTCTGTCGAAATTGGCCGATCAAAACTTTCTCAAGCCTGAAATTGTTGCAATTAGACGGGAAAACATGACTGTTTTCCAAACGTGGTTAATTTTCTCTCATTTTAAACGCTGCACTGAGCGAAAGGCATGCTGTGCCCAGGAAAAGTTTTACACACCGACAACTTTGTAAAACAATAATTAGCGTTATTGTTCATGTGCATACATACACTATATACACACACAGGTTCTCTTATAGCACCTTACACAAGTTATAGAGATGCACTCAATCAAAAGCTCAAAGGTTTGTGCACCCCCAGACCATCACACTCAGATGGACATCTTAAGGTTTATTCTCCTTTTACTGTTATAATACTGTAAGCTGTTACGCTTTGATTGTTTATTCAGCTAAAAGGGCCTCAGTTCGTTCAGGTGTGTTAGGTTTTATATTGAAGTTGGAAAATTTGTTGAAATACAATATTGTATAAAAACAACCAGCTCATGTCGGAATTCCTTATATCCCATGAGATGTTGTTTAAGGTTTAAGCGCTTTTTATTGATTTAGATTTCCGTCTACTAAACCAGTAGATTTGCAGTTATGAAACACAACTCCTTACTAATACAGAGCTCCTAAGACTTACTTATGCCACTTGGAACTTGTCTCACCTCAATACCAGTGCGTTCATTTCTACGAATCCTGACACGTTTGTTTCATAAACACTCATGCATTATTCTCCGGGTTTTTGTTCTCATCTGTCTTGGCATCAGTTTGTCTTTTTTCTCGACGTCTCGACTCAATTAAAATGCAGTTTTATAAAGTTTTCAAAGCTCTAAGTTATTTCTTAATATTTTCCTGTATTTTTATTGTAGTTTAATGACACACAGACTTTTCTTCTGCTTTCTTCATCCCTGCTGTTTCTCGTTTGCTTTGCTTCTTTGAAGCATTGTCTTTAATCACATTTACCAGACGGGTCATTTCCTGATTCTCTGTCAGATTTCCATATTTTCCATCTATTCTCTCTCTTTCTCTCTATGACTTTCTTTCCTTTTCAGAACAAAAAAACCCTTCATCTGCGCTACTGAACAAATCTCTGATTTCCGGCATATCCTGCTCTCGACGTAAATATTAATTTCATGCCTTTCAATTTCAATATGCGAGCCTTTTTTTCTCCGAGTTGGGCTTGTGCTATTTCAGCCAGACGGGTTTCAGATGTTTACAGAGAAAAGTCATTAGATTTGCCGCTGTGGCAAACACCGTGGCTAATTTTCAGGAACCAGCATTTGTGTTTTAATTTTTTTGAGAAAATGGAATAGGAAGACGAGAAAGACGTTGATGTTGATCGGGTTTAACTTGAGCAATGTCAAAGGGATTGTGGCAAGTTTGTCTGCTGCCGATGCATCTTATTTAATTAACAATAATATTTTTTTTCTTTATGATTATATAATCATGACATCCATCCATCCATCCATTTTAGAAACCTCTGTCGTCCAACTAGGGATCAATGGGCAACAGTGACCATCCGGTCAACATTCACACACTACGCCAATTAGCCTATCCCACATGACGGAGCTCCCGGAGGAAACCCACCAAGCAACATGCAAACTCCATGTACACAGACTCCAAGGTGGAACTGAAAAGTCATGACAGGAAGTCAGAAACAGACTAAAATGTCATATTAATGCAGTTTGCATCATGAAACATACAAACATACAAATTTACATAAACCACAAATTTGTTTATACTCTCACCAAGTCATTAGGAACACTTTGCTACTACTGGGTTGGACTCCTCGATTCTTTATGGCATAGATTCAAGTATTGCAATTTTTTTAAATAGATTTTTTTATCCATTCTGACATGATAACGTCTGCGGATTTGTCAGCTGCACATCCATGATGCAAATCTCTCGCTCCACCACATCCAGAAGCCGTTCTACTCGATTGAGATCTGGTGACTGTGGAGGCCGTGAGAATACAATGACCTTATTGTCATGTTTAAGAAACCAGTTTGAGATAATTTTAGCTGTGAGACATGGTGCATTATCCTGTGCTCATAAAGGGATGGACATGGTGAGCAACAATACTCAGGCAGACTGTAGCATTTATACCATGCTCAATTGGTACTAAGGGGCCCATAGTACTTGCACCATTACACCACCAACACCAGCCTGAACCTCTGATATAAGGCAGGTTGGATCCATGTTTTCATGTAGTTTATGCCAAATTCTGACCCGACCAGCAGAAATCTAATTTAATAATATTTTAAGATTTTTCTTTTTCAACCAATCTACTATTGTCGGATTTTGGTGAGCTCACGTGAACTGTAGACTCAGTTTCCTTTTCCTAGCTGACAGGAGCAGCACCTGGTGTGGTCTTCTGCTGCCATGTCGACCATGTCTACATGCCTGTAAACAGCTGGAATTTCTGACATGTGCCACCTCAGTGTGTGCTTTTAATGGGGACAGTATTATTCAAAATCACTTGTCAGTCATTTGTAGACATTCATATGGACTTCAATGTGAGTGCAAAAAAAGAAAAAGAAAAAAATAATCAATGTTTATATTGGCTGGAGTTTTAACAAGAATTAAACACAGAAAAACACCTACATTATTTAGTGTCCATGTGTCCAGATTTTATCCTGAGCCCAAGTGATTGTGTTTGCAGATTATCCTGGGTTGGGTAGTCACTCTAATTTAAAAGCAGAAATTGTTTTTCATAATTCTTTTGTTTCATCCAGGAAATTAAAAATAAATAAATACACAATGCAATATGAAACACGGAAAAAAAACACTGATGCATGCTTGAAATTTAGCATTAAAAAAAATACATTTTCAGAGAGCTGTATGCATGAATGCTATATCTAATAGTCATCTTACGATCTTACGAGATCGTTTTTAAATCACTGCTCCAATCCAATGCAATTTCTGGGAGAAATGACTTAAAAAAAAACATCTTTAGACTCTTTACTGTATGTGGTGAACCTGAGCACAATTTTAGGATGCAGGTTTGGGAAACAGTGTTGTTGAGTATGTAATGCAGATACAGCGGTATCTTGGCATACAAATGCCCTACCTTATGAATTTTTATTTGTTATGAAGGACAGTAGCAAGAAGATAAAGGAGTCGCTTTCAGTTTGGTCTGTAAAGCAGTCGGTATCAAGAGGAATCATAAATTAAGGTTAAGTGAGGTTTAATGTCTATTTATTTCATATTTTACTTCATTTATATGTCTTCTCTAAATGTTTTGATTGTTTTTATATGCAAAGATATGATTATAGCGTTCGACAATGGTAATATTGGTAATATTTATGGGTGGCTGGAACGGATTATCTGCATTTACATTATTTCCTATGGGAAAATGCGTTTCACAATACAAAATTCCGCCTCTGGGACAACTTAAATTCATATGCTGAGGTACCGCTGTATAATATATGTAGACGGGGTAAAAGTAGTTAAAATTAATGATGGTATTAAATGGCCAAAAGATGAGGAGAATATGTGGTGATGAGCTGATGGACCGTCATGAAAATGTCCTTAATTTCTTTAGAATAGCCTCAGCTGACTAACTGCTCCTGGGTTGAGTCCCAAATAGAATTAAAAGGAAAGCTAGTGCATTATGTAGGGGACTGGATCCCTTGTTCCACACACTAAGTTGTTCCTTTGGGTTAGAGAGGGATTTGGGATTCAGACTTGTGTTAGCTTTGTACAGTAGTTCACTTTACCTGTGAACAGAACAACACAGACAGTTTTAAAAAATTTTAACGAATTATTAAGGAGACAGCGTGTTGTTAAAGATGACAATGTTATCAGGTGTATGTTCTTGCTGAAAGTGCTTCAGTGATTGTGATTAATTTGCCCTAATTGTTAGAACAGACTAGTAGTTTTTTTTTTTTCTCCTAAAACCTAAAACGATAGATTTGTCTGTGTTGCTGAACTTTAGCCTCAGATTATTTTATGAAACGCTGTATTGGAATTTTTAAAGTTACAGTTACTGTACATCCTGCAGTGAATCAACTCCCTTATGTTTAAGACAGAATAAAAGTCCAAATCCCAGGATAAATCGTCCTGTGTGAACTCATTTGTAGACGGGTAAGTTTTTATGGTGCGTAAGAGAATCCTCTGCGGCTTTTGTTTCCTCCCCTGCAGATGATTAGCCTATAGATGTATGTTCAGTCTCAGTTTTTCTGCTGTAGTAAAAAAAGGAGCTAAACCACTGGGACTGCGAGTCTTCTTAGCCACACATCCAGCCTGCTCCTGATTTTGCCCGCCAACCCCATTTCCCTCCACCCTGATACACGCACATTGTTTTCTAGTTCCCAGTGGCCTAATTAGCGTTAGCATGTGGCTGTGGAGAGTGGAATGATCCTCGATTCAGCCGTCTGTTTTGTTTGAACGCTTGATCCCGGAACTTTTTGGATTTTCTGAGTCTGTCTGAGCCTCTTTGTGTACATGTTTGTGTGTGTGTGTGTGTGTGTGTGTGTGTGTGTTTTTCAAATGTTTTAAGACCTCAGATTACACTCTTCGCTGTCTAACGAGAGTCTATTGAAATGGTTTTCTAAAATTTTTTGTCAAGTAAATAAAATGTTAAAAAGGAGAGAGAGTGGACTCTTTACACTTCTGAGTCAAATCCAGTGAGCAGTGAATCGACTGTGAATTGACTCACCTACAGAAGTGAATCACGCCATGAGATTTAGGTTGAAATTTTTTTCTAATTTGATGTGAGCTGATATAATGAGCCAAAGCTATAATAGTAATAACGACACCATGGGTCCGTTCTTCGTACGTCGCTTGACACATCCGAGATGAATTGAAACATCTAAGATCAGATCATCGTGCTA
>JAQMYJ010000015.1:2340925-2343425 GCA_030014305.1 Clarias laeviceps
ACATAATTTGACCATTAATTTTGTGACATTATAGGGGAAGCTGAGCTTCACTTGCAGTCTTAAAGAAATCGCCACTGAGTGATCTCATACTGCGGTTGTCCTGAAAACAAGGGTAGTTTACTGCAGGTGCACAGAAAATTCAAGGTAGTGGTAATAGTGCCAAAAGTGGAAAAAAGACTCTTGGTGACCTCATAAAATATAGCAACTTAACTTGCTACAAAATTATAGTTATTTATTTCTATATTCACTTCTTCCATCATCTTCCTTCTCATCTTTCAACAAGTTTTTACCATGGATTATGACTAGATTCTCAGAATGCACTCATGCATTCATGGATGCACTACCCACCATTATGTCCGTTATGTCACTGGCAACCTGATGTGGAAATTTAAGTCCACACGATCACATGGTATGGACCTGGATCCATGGTGAAACCTCGTTGGAATCAAATTGCTTTCAGACTATATGAAAGCAATCTGATTCCAAATTGATTCCGATCTGGACATGGCAAAAAATCGGATTTTGGCATGGAAGTCTGAGCAAGGCCTAGGGTTTCATTGCACAGTTTCTCAATAGACATTTCAAGAACTATTTGAAGACCTTTGATGAGAATGTGTGATGCTGACCATATTAAGTACTTGTACAAAAGGTCAGATTTGCCTAATGTCTAATCTGATGCCTGATAGATTATTTAAGTTATTGCCTTTTATATATGGATGCAATGAAAAAAAAAAAAAAACGTGGAAGCCAGACATTAGCAAACAAACAAAAAGTTAAGGTTCATATTAAAAAGCACACATAAAGCCAAACATAATGGTTGAAATGCACACGTTAATGAGACTAATTGCAGGAGACAGGAGAAGGTGACGGGCGAGGGTGAGGTTCAGGGCAGAGCTGACTCAAGAGCAAAACAGGACGCAGGGATGTACTGTAGAGTGATTCTGTGTAATTACCCGAATCACCCATGAGCGTTACTGTGAAAATGCTAAAACACAAAATAACTTTATAATAAACAGATGAAAACAAGAACTGGCATTGTAGGAAACAATGTCTAAATGAAATTCAACGTATGTTTATTGATAAATAAAAGTAGTTATTAGCATTAAACTAAAAATTAGCATTCCAGTGAACAAACTACAACACAAACTAGCATTATAGAAAATTAGTTTCACATAGTTGTGAACAGGCAAAACCATATTACATGGGATGTTCAAGTCAAACTTGGACTTTTAAAATATATGGTGAAACGTGCAAATGTGATTGACATTTACTGAAGACTTTAAGCTCAGTACGGTGATGAGACTCAGTAAAACATTTGAACGGTGCAAAAGTTTTAAAGAAGCATCTTAGAATGCAGCTTAAAACACTAATTACTATTATAAGAAGCAGATAAACTAGCATTGAAGAAGAGATCAAATTGTCAAGTGCTTTGTTAATTCCCGAAGGTCACATGACTCTGGTACATTAGTTAAACCCCACCTGCATATACGGACGTTTTGCAGCTGAGAAGCCGCGATAATGGCTCTTAGTGCACTGATAAAACCTGTGTGTACTTTGATTCTTCCTCCTTGCTTGGTTAGAAGATTAAGAGGAGCTGTGGTTATCTTCAAGCCTGCTAGCTCTCGGTACGGATCTTAGCCAGTGTTTATCTCTCGTTTGGACTGCACGACTTCCCCCCTCCACCCTAAAGACATCTAATCTCTGCATAGCGATTCTCACTAGTTCATTAGGAGCACTTCCAGCTCTGACAATTTAGCACTGGGGTTTCATGGAGCTGAAAATGGTGTTTTGCACAGAGCTAATTGGCTTCATTTTGCAATGCTAATTATCTACACACACTCAGACACACACACACATACACACACAAAGAAACAAATATTGATGAATCCTACATCTCGGTAGACGCTTGCTCAATGCTATCAGTCAGATTAATTTGTTTACTTGGAAAGCTAATCTGTCAAAAGGAATCTCCAGATACCGAGCAAAAGCAAACAAATATGATTATGCAAATATAAAGTGGAGAAAAAAAATAGGCCTTATCAGCATTTTATCATCAGATGATAGAAATTATACCGTATCTGTTATAAGGGCTTGCTGCATTTATTTTTCATTTCATTTAAACAAAGCAGTTTGTCGAATTTGAGTGTGTTTGAATTTTACTAAACTAAGTGTGCTGAACTTGATTTCGGGAAACAAGCCAAGTTTTGATAGAAACGCTCGGTATGTGGGTTTCTGATGAGCTGGATGAGCCCTTAGGCTAGCATTAGATTCTGTTTGTGGGAGCTAACCAAAAGCTAGTCGGCTTTACATTGTATGATATTTGGCTAGATATTCTTGTACATCCTGATTTAAGATGCGTGGAGATGCAACCTTTAATATGACATACTCACACCACCACCGCGATCCAAGGTCTACAGTTGTTGTAAAATCAAGTTCTATCTATTAATGTTACTAAAAAAAACAATTTCATCAAGTTTGGGTCCCATAATGTTGTTTAGCA
>JAQMYJ010000015.1:2345925-2360750 GCA_030014305.1 Clarias laeviceps
TGGATGAAGGGAATGTACAGATGAAATCAATCTTCACCAAGAGGGGGTGCTGTCCTACAACACTGATGAGCTTCAACGAGACTTTTCAACCTCGTGCCTTCTCATCCCTTCCTGCGAAAGCATAAAAAGATGAACTGAAAGAGGGAGAAGAGAAAGCACGAGTAGAGTAAAGTGAAGGCAAAGTGCAATAGAGAGAAGAGACAAAAGCAGGGAAGAGCGAGAGAACAAAAATGAATAGAGTAGGAGCAGAAAGGAAAGAGAAGAGAGAAGAAAGAAAGAAAAGAAAGGGATTGTGTGAAAGCAGAGAGCAAGAGGAGAGTGAGAGGAGAGATGGACAATAATAAGAATAGAGTTGAGTGTCTAGATTGAGAGAAGACAGCAGGAAGGGAAAGAGAGGGAACAAAGGGATTTCAGAGAGAGGGAGGGCGATTGAAATGTGTGTAAAAAGACAGGGAGAAGGAGAGATGTTTGAAGGAAGAGAGAATAGATTGAGAGAAGAAAGTGGGGCAAGGAAGTTGTAGCAGAGAGAGAAAAGAATGAAAGGAGGGTAGAGAGAAAGAGAGAGCAAGCAGGAGGGTGAGAGAAGAGAGAGGGAACAGAAGAAAGAGAGGGTGGAGACAGAGAGAGAGAATGATGATGGAAGTAAGAAAGAGATGGAGAGAGGGAGAGAAAAGGGTGAGAGAAAAGAGAGCAAAGCAGGAGAGTGATAGGTGAGAATGGAAAATGAAGAGAGGGTGGAGAAGGAGGGAGAGAGAGAGTGAGCAAAGAGAGTTATGGCAGAGAGGGAGAGAAACGAGTGAGAGAGAAGAGGGAGAATCAGGAGTGGGAGAGACGAGAGAGTAAAATTAGGGTGGAGAGATGGTGAGAGGGAATCAGGGAAGAGAGAGAGACAAAAATGAGAGAACGCAAAGAGAAAAGATTGAGTAGAGAAAATGGAGCGAGAAAGAGAGAAGGGTGGGACAGATGGCTGAGACAAAAGACAGTGTGGTTGTGAAGGGGGAAATCACAGCTCTGGTGTGTAATCTCGGGAGACTGCTCGGGGCTCACTGTAGGGCACGACAGCGGCGCTCAGGCTGAACAGCAGGGGAAGTGTGTAACCTTCTGCTCACTGATTGGAGAGGGATTAGGGAGGAACTCGCACCCTTGGAAGGGACCATTAGTGTGATACAGGAAGGGAGAGTGTGATCCATGATTATTGTCAAAGTAACCAGTGTAGTGGGGATGAAAGCTTGAGCTGCGCTTTAACATTCCCTCTGCTTCCTTTCTTTAGCTGAGAATCTGACTGTATAAAACCCAAACACCTCCCTGTTAACCATCCAGTTAGAGACATTTTTTTTGTTGCCAGTTAAACAACCTCTTCTGTAAATAAATGAAAAAAAGTGAAGTTTGCTCTTTAGAAGTTGTTTAAAATCTCTGCACCTCCAGGGGGTTCCATCATTAAGACAGATTAAAACAATAAAATAAATCAACTTCACAATTTGCTGTCCTAAAAATGTTACATATCTGGTGATCACAACCCCCACCCCCCCTTGTGGTGTAACGAGAAACTGCACAAAACTGCGATTGCGTTAGTAATCAGAGGATCACGAAGAAACAGCGATCATGAAGCGTTCATATCTATCAGGGGCACAAAAAAAGGCAAAAAAAAAGAAAGCAGAACATCAAAAAGTATTCTAATTATTTGCTTTTACAGTGGACCCTTGGATTACGAGTGTAATCCGTTCCGGAAGCGGGCTGGTATTTCAAAACCAAACCAAAATTTCCCATAAAAAATTATGAAAATAATTTGTTCCACATGCCCAAAAAAATTAATACATAAAAATAATTAACACAAAATATAAAGTAAAAATAAACCAAATTAACCTGCACTTTACCTTTGAAAAGAATCGCAACAGAGCAGTGTTTCCATTAGAGAGAGAGAGAGAGAGTGTGTGTGTGTGTGTGTGTGTGTGTGTGTGTGAGAAAGCAAGAGGTGGTGTGTGTGTGTGTGTCTGAAGGGGCATGGTGTCCAATTACAAACTGTAGGCTGATACAGAGAGAGAGAGAGAAAATGGATCTTTAACGTCTCTAATGAGACTTTCTTTTGCTTTACACACGCACTGTACACACGCAAACACACACGTGGTCACAGTGTTATAGTAAACAGTACATACGTCCACGGATGTTGATTATACCAGTAAGAGACGAGCACTAAGACCCAGAAGGGGAGACGATTATCCACAATTCCACAGCGCAAGAGAGAGAAAAACCGTTGGTTCAGTTGTGATCACGTGACGCTTGGCATCAAAACAAGAAGCGCAGGCGTGATACATAATACTCGGTACTCGTAAACCAAGATTTGCTCGTTTTCCAAGTCAAAATTGATTAAAAATCTTTGCTCGTCTTGCGGAACACTCACAAACCGCGTTACCTGTAATCCGAGGTTTCACTGTACTAGGTTTATTTAAATTTGTGATTTAATTTGTTGATGTAATAGAAATTTAGAAATCTAGCAATAGCAAGCTAGCTAGTAGCTAGTAGCTACAGTAATATTTTATTCCGCTGTTTTTATTTTAACTGTGTATTAAAATAAAACATTTATTTTTCTCTCAACCAATATAATGAAGTCTAAATTTTTTTTTTCTATTTTTTGCTTTCTCTCTCTCTCTCTCTCTCTCTCTCTCACTCTCTCATAAGATCATCTACTCCCATTTCACTATTAACCCCATTTAACAACAGGCTAACAAATGTATCAAGACAAACATGATCCATTTTAAAGTTCCTGAATATGATCAAGTTTATTTTTTGGAAGAAGACTTTAATACAAAACAAAACAAAAAATGGTTATGATTTTATGTGTTTTGGAGGTCATGAGAAAGAATTGCCTCAAAGAAATAGAGAGCTGGGGAACATCTTTTTTATGTTTACATTATAAGGTGGTATCAAAAAGTTAAAAGACTAGTTTTACAAGACGCCAACAGATGGCAGCATAAAGCTGTACGCATCAGTCACATGGAGCATCGACCTTCATAAGTCAGTGCAACTGTGCAACTGGTGACCACATCTGCTATTTTATTATGACAGCATGTTAAAACAAAAAGCATACGTAAAATTCTGTGGCAAATCTGGCAAAGCGACGTTTGACATGATTCAGCAAGTTTATGGGGATGCTGCAACGAGTTGTTCAAGCTGTTTTAACTGGTACGAACACTTCAAGGGTGAAAGAACATCACTGGAAGACAACGAGAGATCAGGAAGACCTTGAACGAGCTCAACCATGTGCATGTGCCTGATGATCATTGGAGAACAATCCACAACATTGCTGCTGTTGTCGGTGTGTCATACGGAACAGTCCAGGCAATCCTCATGTGTGATTTGAACATGCGCCATCTTGCTGCCAATTTCGTCCCCAGGCTGGTGACCCAGGATCAGAAGGAACATCGCGTCGAAGTCTGCCAAGAACGTCAGCGTGCCGTGGATGACCAGTCCTTCATGTCGAGGATCATTAGGAGTGGCGAAACTTGGGTGTACGGGTACGACCTCGAGATGAAGCAACAGTTGCTACAGTGGATGAGTTGAATTCACGACTGAAAAAGGCGAGGCAGGTCTGCAGCTTGACCAAATGCATGCTGATCATCTATTTTGACATTCGTGGCATTGTCGATTGTCCGAGACTTCCTTACTATTGCTAATTATTATAATTGCTAAGACAAAATAATGTAATGAAAACAAACTTTAGTCATGAGCTCAGGTCCTTTTCTACATATCCTCCACCTAAGGCGACACACTTCTTCAAAGAATGGTTGAGCTGGTGGAGACCGTCTTTGAAGAAACCCTCTTTTTGGCTCTTGAGGAAAAATTCCACCTCTTAACCACCTCATCGTCATCTTTAAAATTCCTAAGCCTGAGAAATGTTTTTTTCAAGGATGTCAAGGGAGATAGATGGGAATAAGGTAGAATTTCGTACCTCAAGTCGCCTGCAAGTTTCACCATTTTGTGAGATGAATGGGCTGGCGAGTTGTCATGAAGGAGGCGAACCAGCTTTGTGAGTATTCCTCGATGCTTCCCCTTGGTTTTGACCCTCTAGGGGAACATTACCAAGAAGAAATCTTCATGAACATACTCATTTCCATAGACATCATTTCCATTTTTTCATTTGATATTGCAAATTTTATGACTGCCCCTCGTATATATTTAGGAGGAACATCGGGATGAACCCTTAACAGGTTATTGTACAAAATGAAACTTTTGTAAGCAAGCTATTACATGAGCTAACACCTAGGACCAATTAATTAGCAGGTTAGCGAACAGACTGAAAAACACAATATAACCACACATTATAATTAGAATTATATGAAACAAGCTAAACCACCAATGAACATTATAACAAGAAATCCTAACCACTACTTATTTAAACTGCCATAGTACCTTCCTTATTCAACAATAATGGCATAAAATTATATATTTAAATAATAATTATATTATAATTCTCATTACTATGCTGTTTAAGAAAATTTTAAGAAATGAAGTTTTTAGCCTTAAAATAAAAGCATTTATTCATATTTGGCTTAAATACATTTCTTTATGCTAATAGCCTGAACGTATTAGCTGCAGGTATATTTTTTTGTAATTAGCTAAAGTAGGTCCATCTTGAAATTTAAAGTGCAAATATGTCAAAATTTTTAACAGTTTAGATTTGCCCCCTGTATTATACCCCCAGCTAATTGCTAGCACATCCTGCCTTAGCTTTGAGAAAGGTTAAAGAGCGGTACACACTTCCTGCCGTGTTTATGAAGTCCCTCATTATATCAATTTGAACCACCGCTTATTGCTGTAACGTTGTCAAACGCTTCAGTGCGTTCAGGAGAGCTGGAGCGAGAACACAAGACCTTCTTCATTAAAGTACAGACAAGTGCCTTTTTCATCATGCTGAGGTTTGGGTGGACGGGACGAGAGAAGCTGATCTCACACATGGTTCGTGAGTGAAACGTAAGTTATACAAACTTAAAAAGAAACGAATAGATGATGTCAGTTAGTTTACTTAAACATAGAACCCATCTCCGGTCTATCGAGTCAACTTTGTATGAGATTTGTATGTTAAAACGAGCTGCTTCTCATTATCAGACCTGTTATCAGTTCTCAATGTTCTAAAAGTTCATGATGTGATCTACAGTAATTGTACACAATAGCTAGCTGAAGATCAGCCATGGTGTAACTATTTTATCCTTAAATCATTTGTATGAGAGTTTTCTGCAAGAAATTTGTTCCTACACTTTAAACTATTTCACTGTGTCATGCCTATGATTTTCCTCATTCATAACTTTATAATAACTTTTATGATGTTTTGTGGGATCATTAAATGCAAAGGAGCTATTTAGTAAATCCAGCAAAAAACAAACAAACCAAAAAAAAACTGTATACCAGGGATATAACACAACATGTATACATTGTAATTCAAAATGAAAAAAAAAAAAGTGTTGTAAACAAATACAAATGCAGGTATTAATATAATCAGCACTATTTATAATTTTTAGATTCTTGTTTTTATTGTTACTTTAGAATGGTTGATAAAAAAAAAAGGTTCACAGAGCATCTGCTTGAGATGCATATTGAGATTGGGAACCTCTGGCACACAACAAAAAAGTGTTTGGGTTTTTACTTTCGTTTGGTTGTTAGAGCTTGGGACAAAGAATTCCTACTTTTGTTAATATATGAGATGTGATCAAGTCAAACTTTTACAGACTTTCAGATTTACAGAAGACTTTAAGCACAGTACAGTGATGAGACTCTTAGCTGCAGTAAAACATTTTAATGATGCAAACATTTTAAAGAAGGCTGTGTGTCCAGCCGAAGTGGTTCGGAGCCCACTGCATTCGTTCCCATGAACATTCAATGAGTGGAAAATCTGATACTTAAAAATCAACGGATAACTTTTTCCCAATTTGGGGAAGAGACGCATCTGTCTGTGTGAACTGTACACACAATCATTCACCAAGACCACTTGCAGGAACTCGGCTTGGAGTTATTGCCCCATCCCCCGTACAGTCCTGACCTCACTTCAAGCCATTTCCACATATTTGAGTCATTAAAGGAGTTCCTGGGAGGCCGGTGTTTCGGGAGACAGGCAGTCTGATCATGGCTCCAGCGTACTGAGAAAACTTTCTACCTTGATGGTGTCCAAGCACTAGTGGAACACTGGGATAAGTGCATTAGTGTATCAGGTGGATTATATAGAGACATCAAGGGAGTTTTTACTCTCATAACTGTGTTCTGAATCAAAAATGCCGATTTGACTTGAACACCGCACGTACGTAGTAAGGAGCTTACGGTTTTGCATTGGCTTCATTTAGGCTATTAAAATTCTAATATTGTGAGAATTAAAACTAATTAAACATTAGCATTGACGAATGCAAAGAAAAGTTACAAATTATTCAGCAAACAATAATCTCTAGCTGAGCCCAATTATGAACTGATGGAGTGATGGAGCTGAGATTCTGAGATCTGTCAGTCACAATTCACAGACCCCACTGAAACATATTTAATTTTTTGCTAAATTCCCTTTCAAATGTAGGCCACGCCCACTTTGGTTTCAGTATACACACAAATACACACATGAACGTGAAGTAGGAAGCAAATTTACTGTGTATCTTTGGCAATCATTGTGCTGAACAGACTTGGAGAAAACTGCTAGAGCTCAGGACAATTGTGATGTCTTGGAGATGGAAGATTTTGGATTGGTTGTTTCTTTGTTACCTACAAATCTGGAAATCTAAAAACAGAAAAATTATGCTAAGGTGACTACAAATCGAGCGTGTAATGTTATTTAATCACTTTACACAGAAGGTAGGTCTGGGAATTTACAGATGTGAGACCATGTTGAATATGACAACGCTCGAATTCCTAGAAGTCAGTTTCATCCATCTGGAGATAGGAATCTTTGCGATTCTGACGCATGACAGCACAGAGAACTGTCGCGGACCTCTCGAAGATCATCCCTTCCAGAGACAGGCGTTTCACGCGCTGCTGCCATGAGCTACATTACAACACAGAGGGAAAAGGGAGCAGGTCTGACTGATGGAAGAAGGACAGAAAGACAGAAAGATCAAGTGGTTTAGACAGCAGATGGTAGGAGAAGAGAAGATACCTTACCGCTAGAGAAGAGTTCCTCCTGCTGGTCGTATTTGTCAAAGTCAAACGCAGCGGTGTGTAATCAATTCACATGGAGCAAGGACAAACGGTCCGAGCGTCCCACCAAGAGACGCCCATCTGAGATGGACAAAGAGGGACAAAAGCACACAGTCTGAGGTTTGACAGATATGCCAGGAAGCTACTTTTGCACAAACACAGCTGTGCTGTTGCACGGGAGGGAATGTGAGCTCGGTACCTGCTGGCTCTAAGAGAAAAGGTCAAAAAGAATTGTCTTAAGGGTGAAAGGAAGAAGAAGAAGAAATAATAAGACTGTAGGAGACACGACTGCACTGCCAGGATAAAACGTATTTAAAAAAAAGTCCAAGATCTCATATCTTGATCCAAATGTTATTATTAGAAGGAGGTGTGGCTTCGGTGTCTTAGTGACCTCTGTGTCTGTCATTTCTCGTCATTGTGGCACCGATTATTTGTTCATCAGTCACAGTAATGTAGGCGTGGATTATGTGCATGTCAATACTGGTGAAGAAGGCGGAGTCTATTTTCCGGTTAGGTTCTGTGAAAAGGGGTGTGGTCTTTGCTTGTTAGGTGTGACAGCAGTGTAAGTATAAGAGGTGTGGCCTTTGTGTCTAATAGTCCTAATGAAGAATCAATTGTAAGTTTTTTTGTTATAAGTCTAACTATACTGTATGAGGAAGGCATTGGTGTTTGTCAGTGTTAGTAAAGAAGGCGTGGCCTCTGTGAGTGTAAATCCCAGTAAAAGGGTCACAAATTTCCATCCATCCATCCATCTAGTAGTCTACCTCTGTAGTCTAGCCAGGGACCGTGGAGGCAAACGGTGACCATCGTATTTATCCACATTTGTACAACACCACAGGCAATTTGGAAATGCCAATTAGCCTAATCTGCATGTCGTTGGACAATCGGAGGAAACCGGAGTACCCGGAGGAAACCCACCAAGCACGGGGAGACCATGCAAACTGCATGCACACAGACCCGACACGGGAATCAAACCCAGGACCTGTTAACCACTATGCCACCGTGCCGCCACCGATCTGCCTACCAACTGTATATCTCTGAATATCCATCTAGTGAATCACTTTAAAGTCTTTATATTAGTCATTAGTCCTTTATTTACTACCGTGACTGCTCTAAAAATTATATAATCCAGTATTAGTTCCCAAGCATTTTACATTATTTTATTTTCACTCTGCATGAGAGCATTAGCCAAATGACTAAACATACTGTATACGTAGATGTTTTCAATCTCTCTAATACCATACACACGGCGCACAGCAAAAAAAAAAGAAAAAAAAAAAAGCTAAACCTCTTAATATGTGAAGAATTTCCATGCGAGCACTTTTGCAGTAATTCCACTTTGCGACTCTTACTGGCTGAAAATCAACACCCACGACGAGCGGCATGAGTGCTCTGACATTTTCAACGCAGTCCCTTTGGCCCCGTAATGCTCCGAACTATCATTTTAATGCCATTTTGAACAGTAAGAGCAAATTAAACAAATAGCACCCACTGCACCGCGTCTCCACTCAGCAGAGCAATTACGGGGAAAAGGAAAGGAAAAGTACGGCGGCGTAGTACAATAACATTTCGAAGGAAGCGCTCGTCGTGTGCCGTGATATTTAAAACAGAATTGATGCATTATAGCTTATGTACTGAATGTACACTGAAAGTAGAGAAACGGCTAATGGATGATAATAACGGAAAGATGGAGTAATGGAGGTCATGTGACCCTGAAACTGAAATCTCTTCCCATTTCTTTTTGAGAATAGGGTGAGCTAAGTGAACAGGTGTCAGTCTTAAAGAAATGAAATGCACTTTTTTATCTGATGAAAACATTTTATAACCCGGTCTGGGTTGCAACAATCCAGATTTATCCTGGGAATACTGGGTGAGATGTGGGAATATAACCAGACAGTTACATTTACACACTTATGCACCACTAGGGGCAGTATAGAGTCACTAATCCACTTACAGTTACGATCAGAAGCTTCCCTGATTACATGATATCTTTGAACTGGTCTTTGTTTCTGGTACAAGATACAAATAAATTTGGAGTACAAGGTTTCTTTTATTTTAGGTTTTCTGATATCAGCACAATCAAAGCACCTTGCTTTGAGGTCTTTGAGGACAGCACTGTCACCTTGCACCTCCAGGTCCTGGGTTTGATTCCCACCTTGGGGTCTGTTTGCATGGAGTTTGCATGTTCTCCCTGTGCTTGGTGGGTTTCCTGCGGGTACTCCAGTTTTCTCCCACATTCCAAAGACATGCAGATTAGGCTAATTGATGTTCACAAATTGCTGTAGTGTATGTATGCATGGGTGCCCTGCAATGGATTTGACACCCTGTCCTGTAGTATAGATGATGAATTAGTGAGTGAGTGAACTTCCCCCCTAATGAGAATTTGTCTACCAGGCTAAAAGGTTATTATGGAAAACAACTGGAAACAAATTGAATTAAATGCTACTAATGGTGCCAAGACATGGTGGCTTAGTGGTTAGTACTTGCCTTAGACCTCCAAGGTCTGGGTTCAATTCCTGGCCAGGTTTGATTCCCGCCTCTGTTTACATGGAGTTTGCATGTTCTCCCCGTGCTTGGTGAGTTTCCTCCAGGCACTCCGGTTTCCTCCTACAGTCCAAAGACATGCAGATTAGGCTAACTGCATGGTGTTCCCAAATTGCCCATAGTGTGTGAATGAGCGTGTGTATGTGTGTGCCCTCTGTTGAATTGGCACCCTGTTCAGGGTGTAACACACCTCATGCCCTAATAGGCTCCAGGGCCCCGTGACCCTGTATACAAGATTTAGGGGTATAGATGATGATGAGAATGGTGCCAAGAGGACAGATCAAATATCCAACCAGATATTGATGATAATCATAAGCCCCTGCAAACTGTGAACTTTACTAAAGGGACATTCAACCAGATTTACAAAGTTATAAAGTTAAATTAAATTAAAAAGTTGTCCTCCAAATTCTTGGGGTTTTTCTTCCCCAGAAAAAGACCAGTCCAAAGTAATTATTGCAAGCCCAATATTGCCATGATGTTCATGTCCATGATGCGTGTCTGCACACTTCTGGCCACAACTGCCGTGGCATGTTGTTTTTAAATCGGAGGAACCTGTCCTCTAAATTTTGCATTCCTGAATTTTTCATTCAAACTGTGTTTTCTTTGACCATTATCTCTTATCAGGTGCAATCAAAATTCCAGACACACCGTTGAACTTTTTAATCCTCTGTAGTTCATGCTCGGAGCATGTTAGCATTCCCGGTCGATGCATGTTTGTTTGCAGAGTGTGGTGGTGTAAACACGGCGCCTCTAAATTGCACATATCCATCTCAAACATTAGAGGAGAGCAGACAGGATCATCAGAATCCCTCTCTGAGTAGAAATCGATAGGCGGTGTGAGGACGAGGGAGGGGTGAGCCGAGAGGGGAAAGCCCGAGCGAATGATCGGAGTCAGGAGGTGTGAAATGCGGCGTGGCCCTGCCTGTCGAACCGCACTGCTTACCATCTCTTTGGTGTTTTTGATCTTTTTCCGTCTGCTTTAATCCCTACATCCCTCACCATAATGCTGCTGTTTACTCGCTTGTGTGCGAGCACAAGGACAAATAAACATTTCAAACGAGAGTTGGCAAAAAAAAAAACCAGCAAGAAGCTACCGGTGGGGGTGAAAGAGCGCAAAGGATTTTGGGAATTTCCGCATTTTTCTCACCATCCCGAAGAAGCTGTGCTGTGATTACGGAGAGCCGCATGAGAAAAACTCTCCTGCTGCTGACGCCAATTAGACTCTGACAGGGGAAATCAGAGTGTGATTGCAGGGCAGCACTCGTTTCCTGTGAACTCATGCTTCAAAACCCGGGTGCCTGAAATCTCCTTTTTACTGCTTGCTGGACCAGAAAAAAAGGATACAGGAACTAGAGAACAAGATTTAGCTTCCATAATAGGTAGTTTTTTTTCTTCCTTAAAGCAAAACCACAGAATAAGCATTAAATTGTGCTTTCACTTGCTTCCTTTGAACCTTGTGTTAGAACACAGGATGTGTTAGAATCGCATGCTGTTGTGGATCAAATTTAAGTGATTTCAGTTTGATTTGGACTCGACAACAGACTTAATAGGTGTTAACCTATTAAGCAACCTTAGTTTTTTTTTTTTAAAATAAGTGTAGGCAAATTGTTTTCTATCCATTTTTTATTGTTGTTGCCTTAATAAATAAGCTAATAAAGTCACCATTTTTACAAGAGTCAAATTACAGTATTTCTCACATCAAGCAAAGACAACAACTAAGGAGATGGGAAATGATTGGAATTGGGTTAAGAACAGTCCAAAACTTTATTAAAACCTCGATAGTGCTGAATTGTCAAAAACATCATGCCTGGAGATCATTTAAACTCCTGGTAAAGGTGCATGGTAAAAAAAATTAATAAATAAAAAGTCTGAACAGCTGTTTGTCCAAAAGACATAACTTGTTAGTGAGACTCATCAGAAAAAGGCTTCTAAAGACTGGACTGGATGGAAAAGGGTCATGTGACCTGATGAGTCCAGTTTGAGTCTATTCCAGAGTCAATGTAAGAAGGGAAGCGCATGAAGCGATGCTCCCATCATGCATAGTGTCCACTGTACAAGCCTCTGGAGACAGTGTTATGATCTGGGGTTGATCAGTTACTCAGGTCGAGACTCAACGTTATGTGGCAATAAAATAACGTCAGCTGACCACCTGAATGTACTGAATCACCAGGTTATCACATCTAGTTTTTCTTCTTCCCCGATGGAACGACCATATTCCAGAACTCAGAGTGAGAAATAGTGTTTCTGGGAGCATGAGGAATCATTTTTTTTTAGGTTCACCTCTGTTTTCAACAATAAATTCACACTTTCTGGCCAATCAGAATCCAAGATGATTCAAGTAATAATGTTAGTTTTATTATATAGTGTAATTTTAGCATATATTCTTCCATTTCTGATGATTATTCATATTAGGATTCACTAATTATCAAATCTGCACACTTTTGATCATGAGTGTAACATACTCAGCGTGTGAGTGTGTGCGCGTGTGAGTGTGAGTGTGTGTGTGTGTATATGTGTAATGATGATGAGTGCAGTGGCCCTGTGAAGCTTATCGTCGAGTCGCTCTATGAATATTCAGTGTTTTCTGGCTTGAAAGAATTGGCAGCGTAATGGGGCCGGCTCGCACATGTTAATGTTTTGAGTTCGTTTTCACTTGGTTCATCGGTGTGAAATGTGCTGCAGGAGAGAGAGCGAGAGAGCGAGAGATAGAGAGACACGCCGAGACGTCCGACTCAGGCATATGGAAATATTAATTACACAATACATCAAGACGGCAGCGAATGTCAAAGTGTATGGAGTCTAATGATAGATTCAATTAGCGCCGTTTTCAGCCGTAGTGTTTAAACTGTAACCGAAACCAGACACAACATGGCTGCTTTACCATCCTGTTTGTTTTGGCTCGGGACACAAAGAGGCACCATTTTTTTTTCCCCCTGCCAAATGTCTCGTGTCAGCATAAACACAGTCGTTTAAAATACTACATTTTTTTCATACAGTATATTTTATACAGCAAATGGATTCCTCTTGGAAGATGAGCTACATTCAACAAGATCGTTCGTTTTGCTTATGATGCGTTTTATCTAAGCACTTAGCCCTCATGTGAGGATTCAACTGCTTTCAATAAGTGTTGCTTCAACATGAAATACTAAACCTGCAGGTTGGATGATGATATTTTAAATGATATATTTAGCAATGTGATGCAAGGGGTGTGGAGATGCATTAGCTCACTGGCTTTTAAAGGGGATCTATTACAGTATGTAAAGCTTACGTTTAGTAATTTTTAGACATTCAGATGGGTCTCCAATGTATATATATATTTTTTTTGTATTAGAATTTTCCTCTTTCAATATGACATCATATATATCTGTAGGAAAATCCCCTCCCCAGGCTTGTTACTCAGTTCTGCTGTTCTCTGGAGGGGCGTGGCTCAGCAGCAGTTCATTTATATTGACACTGAAACGGCACATTTGGAGGAGGAAGAGTGAAATATTGTGTGAAAAAAGTGAAAAGGAGTGAAAAAAATATTCCAGCTCAAGCATTGACACACATTATGGGGGAGCGCTGAGACTTACGGAAACTTGTTAAAAAGTATAATATGTGACCTTTAAGTAATAAATGAACTCCCTTGTGTCATTCTGTCGCAGAAAATGAATCAAAGACACCAAGATGAAGCAGCATCCCTGTTACCACACTGGATGTGATTATTTCAGTTCATCATCACTTCCAGATGTGTTTTATCTCTTTTATACTGCACCAGTTTGTTAATGGTTTGTAAATTTAGTGGTGCAGGATGTTTGTTAGTTCTTGTTATCGCTTATCATCTATAAGTAGTTTTATTTAGTCACCAGGCCTTTTTTATGATGCTACAGAAAAATCAAGATAAATTCAAGAAAAAATTATAAAATACTGTAACATTAAAAATATATATATTGGGTTTTTATTGTTATCTATTTATTGTTAGGTTCTGTTCTTGAGAATTCAACAGTGCCCTAATTATAAGAAAAAAAGTTGTAGAATTTGGTTCTATTACAATCTAATAACATGTACGAGTCTGTGTAATAATCTAAAACACACACACTCATCATCTTACACACTCTCTTTCTCTTTCAGTATTTTATTTTTTATTTTTTCAGTTTTATTCACAGCTCGCTTCCATTATACGACAAACCCATTTCCTTGCTAAAATACGGCGGGTGATTTAATGAAAAGTCGGGCAGCCGGATTACTCTAAAATCCGAGCGGGAACTTTCGCAGATAAACGCAGGCATAAAGGCAGCGGCTGGGAATCCATTCGAGGAAACAGTTCATTTTCCCTTCATAAACATTTTATCCAGCCATCCGTTCTGTCTAAGCTGCTATTCTAAATTCACACAGTGGACACACACATACACACACACACACGCATACTCGCGCATCCCAGACACAAAGCCAGAACGTTTGCTCAGACTATCGCAGACTCTCATCCTTTTCTGTGTTCACGCTCATATTTTTTTCCGACCGACATAAAACCTCTCACATTCCCCTCGAGTCTATTTTAAAGCTTCATTTCACGTCGTTCTTCTTTACTTGGCAAGTCTTACGTGCCATATGCCGCTTTTTTTTTCTCACACTTCTCAAGCTTCTCAGATATGAGGTCATATCATACGTACAACAGAAACTCGTCTCTATTTGAATTCCTCCATGCGTTGGTTATTGCATTGTGATTACAGAAGATTTATTTACATTTTAATAGTCTTAAAATTATTAAAAATAACCTTTTTATATCCAAAGGAAAAAAAAAAACCTTATGCATGCATAATTGCATTTACAATTCGAAGGTGATACTTTTTTCCCCCGTATCATCACGGAGTGTTTTGTTCCTCCGTGAAACAGGAGGAAGTTTCTGTTCTCACTTACATAACAGCTATAAAAAGTCTGCCCCTTTGTTCCTGTTCATCCCTGAGGGGTGGGGCGTAAACTTGATTGTCAGCGGCCAAAACATGGTATTAATGCTAAAAAAGTGTCTCACCTATGGTAAGTGAAAAATTAAATTTTTAGATAGAATTATTCAATTCAATTCAATTCAATTTTATTTGTATAGCGCTTTTAACAATTGACATTGTCCCAAAGCAGCTTAA